>CM056945.1:1921406-2561875 GCA_029856935.1 Cyclocarya paliurus
AAGTAGTTTTAATGTTATGGCATGTCATAATAAGTTGGGAGTATCACGTAGCCTTATTCTGTCGCGATTTCTTTTTGTGTTTGGGAATAAACTATACCAAAATTGATATATATTAAAAAAAATGATAATTTGAATTTGCTATGAAACTTGTTACTATACAATATATATATATATATATATATATATATATATATATATATATATTTACACATAAATGAGCATATGCCAATGAGTCTTCTACAACGTAGCAATCGATCAATCTGTGAGGCAGGTACCCTGTTAAAATATATATGTTCGGTCTTTTAAATGAAAGAAATTTGCTTTCTTTCCTGTTGTTGACGTTCACATTCTTCTCAAAAATTTCATGAAAGTGAGCTTATTTTCAAGATAAAAAAAAAATTAAAATTGAAAAACAGGTAAATAAGTGCAAAACTATAAGTATGCATTGTTTTGTAAAGAAAGATTTCCTCTCTGATTCTTAGAGGGATTCCGCATTTATTTATAAATGATCATACACTAGTATTTGATTCTATCTCTAACTCTACACAATTATCAAGATTATATAGGGTTAGTTTGAATGCTTATCATCTTGCTTGTTTCCTTCAATCTTAGCCTTATCACTTGCAGGTTGTTTGAGTTGTGAGTTATCTTCATCATGATCTGATCTATCAAGGAGAGAAAAAAAGTAAGATAATAAAGGTCCTCTCATAAAGCATAAATCACTCTAGAATCCCAAGGCTCAAGCTAAATGAAAGTGGCATTGTATATGTAGTTGTTTTCTCCTTCAAATTATTATTCTTTGCTCAATGTGATATACATATATGAATTTATTTAAAAATTAAGCTTGGCATCTTTCAAATTTAGGTCTAAATTAATCAAGTCCATTTAAATAATTAAAAGAGATGACAAATACTAATGTGTCTCCGTCCAAATAACTTTAATAATCTTGTTAGGGAAGTGTTAAGAGACTAAGCCCATCAATTTTCTCCAACAAAGAGTAGTGAAGCCCATGTTTTGGGAGGTGGGCTGAGAGAGAGAGAGAGGAAGAGAAGCATCAGGCTTTGAGATTTTTCCACTCTTTCAAGGACAGGCTTACTCTCTGTCTGTGAGACATATTGACATGGGTCTAGGCTAGTGATGAGCCATCATCAATTACTAGGTATGACCTTGATAACTCATCTCTCCAACTTGCTAAAAATAAAATTTCAAAAGAAATGTTTGCATATAAATGTTTTGGAAAAGGAAATGACAATATTTTAGTTTATTCAACTTTTACAAGATGTGTGCAAAGAGCTCTCTAATCTTCTAGAAATTGATAATTATAAAAAAAGATTTTTTTCGCAACAAGGATGTATATATGTGTGTTACATATGCTAGAGGTAATAATGTTGTTGTGTAGGGTACAAGATTTGAACACAAAATATAATTACACATGGCCGAAAAGCATGAAATTATATGCTCATCATGAAATTTTCATCAGCCGTAGTGGCTGAGGACGATTTGGAGAATTAATAGGGCATGCAACCTTCACAAAAATGGCTTATTCTTTTTTTTTTTCCAAGAATTATGCAGAGGAGATTGAATAAGAGAAAAAAAAAATTTTCATTTGTTTTTCTTTTTCTTTTTCTTTTTTACTTTTTTGGTAGTTTCAAACTCGGTTGTTTATAAGGTTATGGAGCTCTAGAGTGTTATCCCCATGGTTTTCTTTTAAAGACTCCAAACAACATAGGGCCTTGCTACCAATGCAATAGCCTCGTGAATTCTCGAGAGCTCTTTACAATTAGTTTTATATGTGAAATTCAAGAAGCAAGTGGAGATCATGATTACATTAAAATTGAATTATCACATTGTACCTTGCCAATCTGAAACCAAATTCCCTACTAAAGTATGAGCAAATAAAATTTCTAAGTAAAAGATAATGGGAATAAGGAGAGCAATCATATGTAGCATGTCAAACATTACAAGATTTTCTTCTTGGTTAGGGCTAATAGGTTCCCCATGTAAAACCAACAATCAACATATCAATTACTTTGGATCAACGATTGAGTATATTGACTTGATAGGAAAGTTTGATTTGAATTGTCTTCAATATCTTCTGGTTGTCTCTTCAGTGATGATAGAAAAGTCTTGGGAGGTATTTGTAAACTTTCAATACCCCCTTCAAGCATTTCTACAACTTTATTCATTGAAGGAAGATCGTTTGGCTTCATCTATATACACGATAACGCAACTATAATCATCTCCTTGGCTATTTTCTTTTCATCTTTTGTGGCATTTTCTATTTTTATGTCATTTTAGTCTTGCACTTCCTCATAGACACAAGTGGGAAAGTATTCACTTGATTGATTTGCAATTGCATTCATGTTCTTTCGCCTACCCATCATGTCCATTAATAACATTCCAAAACTATAAACATCAGCTTTGTATGAGATGCTTCCAATATTTTTGTAGCACAACTCAGGGGCCATGTATCCTAACGTTCCCCTTATAGCAGTTAAAGAAATAGTATTGTCATCCATATGATACAATTTTACTAGACCAAAGTCAGAAACCTTAGGAGTAAAGTCTTCATCAAGCAGAATATTGTGAGGCTTGATATCAAATGCAAAATCTGCATTTGACATCCTCAATGCAAATACTCAATACCATGAGCTACTCCCAAAGCAATATCATGCATTTTCTCGTAGCTTAGAAGAATACTTCCTTCTTGTGAAAAAATGTATTTATTGAGAGATCCAATGGGCATGAACTCATATATAAGAGCACGTTTTGATCCCTCAACACAAAAGCCAATTAGTTGCACTACAATAATATGATGAATCCTTCCAATTGTTGCAACTTCACTAATAAACTCTTGCCCATTAGCTTTGGACTTTCCTAACATCTTTATAGCTACAAGTTGGCCACTTTGAAGTGTTCCCTTAAAGACAATGCCATAGCCACCTTCACCTAGTTTATCATTAAAATTTTTGGTCATTTTCCTAACTTTTGAATACGAATACCTTATTGGCATGAGATTATTGTTATTTTGTAAAAATTCTTCAATGATGTCAAATGCTGACAAATCTCTCTTGCGCCATTTATATATCAAGAATGCAAGCACAAATGGGATCCCAGTATAATTTTTGCTCCATGGTAGAGTCCTATGAAAAAGCATCACCAAAATAGATCATAATTAGCTGGAAACGTATGTGTTGTTTCACTTCTATTAATTAAGCACAAAGTAATTTCAGTGTAAATTTCATCAAATGCAAAATCTGCTTTTCACATCCTCATAGATATAATAAAATACTACAGGATAGTACTCCTGTACAGTACTATTATGCATTTTCTCGTAATTTAGAAGTATACTTCCGAAAAAAATTGTATTTGTTGAGAAATCTTTTGAACATGATGCTTTGACAATTCAACGTAAAAACCAATAAAGTGCACTACATTTGTATATTTGTAGGTGAATCCTTCCAATGTTTGCAAAGTAAATATGTTAATCATGTCGCATTAGTGTCAAAATTGTAGTAATTTATAAGCAGGCAATTGTTATTTTTTTGATAAATTTCATTAATATTATCCATCTTCGTGCGTGTATTGTCACTCTTCAAAAATCTACCCATAGAATGATCTTCTTAAAAATGAAAATAAATGACAGAAGACCGAACAAGAAATATAGCCTCTTGCCGAAGTCAATGATGATACTGATCATGATTACTGTGACTGGACGTTCTGCAAGAAAGAATAACTTAATTAATTAATCAAGAAACTGACTTGAATATATAATTAATCAAATCGCATAGGCAAGTCTCCCCTCGGGCTGTGATTGAGAAGAATTAAAAACAACAGTATAATTAATCATAATTTCTGTGACTCGATTCTATGGCCTTCTAGTTCTTCACATGCTTAAGCTAACCTTCAGCTTACAGGCTTGTAAATTTAAATGAGTTTTCAATTCGGTTACATATTTTAGAATTGATGTACGAACATGCATGTTATGGAATACTAACCCTTTATTGTCCCCATTGCTTCTGCTTTCTAAACAAGATTACCAGCAGATCCATCATTCCCTAAACACATGCAGTTTTTCCTCTAGAGCTATGAGGGACGGTCTCTTCCGGACAGGCCCATGCCCAAGAAGGCCAAACCAAGGAAGGAAGTTGGTGGCCCTAGGCCAGAGGATCGGGAACCGAGCGCATGGCCCATCCTAGAAAAGCCCGAGCCCAGGAGGGCCGAGTTATGGAACCCCCTAGGCCCAAGGAAGGAAGCTGAAGACCCCGGAGAACATCCCAGGGGTCGGCAACTTGCCGAACCTTATCACAAGCGTCACGTAGGATGCCCAACTATACACGGAGGGCAGCACATGCCCTGTCACGGACTCGACAGACCCTAGGCATGCCACAATCAATGCTTGTGTCAGGAGACTAGGAAGACTCTAGGCACGCCCCACGTACAGAGGACAACTCGCCCACGATCTAACACCCTATACTAGCAGGAGGGTGGCTGCAAGGCAGACCTAGCACAACGCACAATCTCCCTTAGCAGCATAGACCACAGACTGACACTGTGGCGACGGGAAAATGAGTGGTAGCAGGTCTGATACCTGACACACCACGATCCCCCTCAGCAACAGAATCCAGATCAAGTATAAATATGGGCTATCTCCTTTACAAGAGCCCTCTCTCTCACACACTCTCGGTCTGATAATTCTCTCTGTTCATTCTGCATCACTAAGCCTTCTTCATAAAATCATTTACTAACTTTGGCATTGGAGTAACCTCGGCTATCACCAGAGCCTCTTTTCTCTCTTAGTTGCAGGTGACGAAGAGCTTGGGTCTTGTAGTGCTGCTCGGACTGTGAAACAAGACATCAACAGTGGTGCCATCTGTGAGATTTATTTTTTCATAAAAGCGTGTACTTCATGTGCCAGCAACAACACCATCCCAAACTACAAGGGGAGATTGCAAGACAGAAAAGATGGGGGCAAGACTCGCAAGCATGGAGGAAACAATAAGAAAGCTAATGGAGGAGATGGAGACTCTTCCCCAGGAGAACCCCACCCTCAGGCTCGTCAATGAAGAACTGGCGAGGGGAGGAGATCCAAGTGGCAACGAGCATGGGGATTCATTGTTGGCCCCTACGGACACTGCGACAGAAGAAGAAATGGAGAAGAAAATAGACACCCCCTCCAATGTGGACATGCTACTCATCAGTTTCGACCTCCCAAACAGCGTGGGAGTCATGGTTGTGCCGCTTCCCCCCAAGTTCAAAATCCCTCAGATAGAAGCGTATGATGGATCCAAAGACCCGCTGGAGCACCTGGAAACATTCAAGGCCCACATGACCTTGCATGGCTTCCCAGGAGAGGTCGTCTGCTGAGCCTTCCCACTAACTTTGAAAGGAACCGCCTGAATCTAGTTTGGGTCCTTATCATCAGGAACAATAGAAAGCTTCAAGGAGCTCGCCCTCCTCTTCATGATGCAGTTCTTGGCCAGTCATAAGAGGACACGCCCCACAGCTTACCTCCTTACTGTCAAATAGCGGGATAGAGAAAATTTGAAGTCATATCTCTCACAGTTCAATTGGGAGCGCATGACCACAGATGACCAAAACGAGAAGATCATGTTGGCAACACTCCTGGGAGGAATCTGGCCACTGAATCCATTTATGTCCGAAATAGCACGAAAAACTCCCACCACACTAAGGGAGTTCATGGACCAAGTAGATGAGTTCATAAATGTTGAAGACACCCTTGAGGCCATGACTGCCCTACGACGATCCAAGGTAGAATGGGCCTACAAGAAGGTGTCAGGGCAATGACCCAACCACGATCGAGGAGGGGAAAGGATGCGAAGAAAAGGAGAGAAGCACCAGCTCAGCCCCAAGGGGGGTCACGTCCACACGAACTTGGTAGTAGATGAGAACCAACACTCGAGCCCCAAAAGAGAACAACCCGAAGAGGTGGAGAACTGCCCGTACTGTGGGTATCACATGAATAACTGGGACTACTATGCCTTGAAGAGAATAAAGGAAAGAAAGCAAAAGGGTCGGGCACGCCGGTCGGAGAATCAAATGGACCAACATGGGAGGTAAGAGCCCGGGCTTCTTGTAGAGAGAGAGCCCGATGAGGCAGGGAGAAAAGGAGGGAAGGCAAAGGGGATGAAGAAGGCATCCTCCACCCACATGACGACGAGTTAGTGGTAACGATGCAAGTGGCAAACTTCAAAACCCGGAGGATCCTGATCAACAATGGCAATTCAGCCAACATCCCATTTTGGAAAGCCTTTGTCAAAATGGGCATCAATCCAGATCGACTGCACCCGGCCCTGATGCCACTCAAGGGTTTCACAGGAGACGCCGTCCAACCAATGGGGGCCATTAGTCTTTCAATCTTGGCAGGGAAGGCACCTAGGACCTCGGCCACCATGACCGACTTCTTAGTCCTCAAGGCCCCATCCTCATACAAAGCTATATTGGGGCGCCCTACCCTGAACAGTTTGAGGGCAGTAACGTCCACTTACCACCTCCAAATGAAGTTTCCTACCCACTCAGGAGTGGACGAAATCTGCGGCGAGCAAGTCCTAGCTCAGGAATGCTATGACTGATAACTAAGACACGAAGTCAAAGTCGTCGCATCAATCAAAAGGCTAGAAGAAGCACTCAAGCCAAGTTCGCCTCCAGTCCTGACCAAATGGGATGAAGAAGTCCGCAATGAATAGGCCCTCTGGGAGGCCACACCTAACGAACCTTTGGAGCTTGTGGGAGTCAATCAACAGGAACAGGGATGAAAGGTCCAGATCGGGATGAAGCTGAACCCAAAAATGAGAGTGGGCCTGATATCTCTCCTCATCGAACACCGAGATGTGTTCACCTGGAGCCACAAGGACATGCCCGGGATCAAAAATTCCATCATCGAGCACCGGCTTTGTGTTAACCCAACAGCTCAAAAAGTTAAACAAAAGAGGTGGAGTTTCAACGCTGAAAGTATGGGGCGATAACCAAAGAGGTAGATCGCCTCCTAGCGGCAGGATTCATCCTGGAGGCCCACTACTCGGAATGGTTATCTAATGTAGTTTTGGTGAAGAAAGCCAAATGAAAATGGCGAATTTGTGTTGACTTCACCGACTTGAATAAAACATGTCCGAAAGATAGTTTCCCCTTACTACGCATCGACTTGATAGTGGATTCAATAGCAGGGCACCCCCTCCTTAGCTTCATGGACGTTTATTCCAGGTACAACCAAATCAGGATGAACCCAGACAACGAAGAGAAGACAACATTTATAACGGACCGGGGGTTCTACTACTATAAAGCAATGTCGTTCGGCCTGAAGAACGCAGGGGCCACTTACCAACGGTTAGTCAACCGAATGTTCAAATAGAAAATCGGACAAAATATGGAAGTTTACGTTAACGATCTGTTAGTGAAAAGCAAAGAATCCGGAAAACATTTGGCAAATCTACGAGAAGTGTTCTCCGTCCTCCGACAATATTGGATGAAGCTCAACCTATTGAAATGTGCATTCGGTGTAGAGACGAGTAAGTTCCTAGGGTTAATGGTCTCTGAGAGAGGGATCGAAGTGAATCCAGAGAAGGTAGAGGCAGTGATGGGAATGCCTTCCCCCCGTAACCTTCATGAAGTCCAAAGGTTGGCCAGACGAGTGGCAGTCCAAAGGTTGGCCGGACGAGTGCCTACCCTTCTTCAAAGTCTTAAGGAAGGTCCAAAATTGGGATGAGACTTGCGAGAAGACCTTCATTGATCTAAAGCTGTACTTGAGCCACCCCCTACTACTAAGCAAGACAAGACTATGTGATTACTTGACCATGTACTTAGCTATGTCCCCACACGCCGTTTCAGTTGTACTCATCCGAGAAACGGAAGGAGGACAACCGCCCATCTACTACATGAGCTCAACCTTCCGTGGTGCAAAAGTAAGGTACCCTTGAACGGAAATGTTGGTATTCACCCTAATCATAACGGCCAGGAGATTAAGGTTGTATTTCTAGGCTGACCTGATGAAAGTGCTCACAAACCTCCCCCTCAAGAATGTGTTAGAGAAACCAGATGCCTCGGGACGGTTTGCCAAATGGGCAATCAAGCTCAGCGAATTCGACATGGAGGAGCCGCGATCAAAGGATAGATATTGGCAGACTTTGTTCCTGACTTCACCAATTTCCCGAAGGAAGTACTGAGCTCACCCCTAGGAAAGTCCTGGCAGGTCTACGTAGACGGCTTGTCCTGCTGGGCCTGCAGAGGAGCAGGGATGCACATCGTCACCGAGTAAGGAGAGGAGCACAGCTATGCAGTCAAGCTGGCCTTTAAAGTGACCAACAACGAAGTTGAATATAAAGCTCTCTTGACGAGAATGTCAATCGTATGGTTACTAGGAGCTAAGGAAATAGAAGTAGGGGTTGATTCCCAAGTTATGGTTAGCCAAGTACTAGGGCAATTCGCCACAGAAGGAAAAAGACTGAAGAAGTACCTCCAACTAATCTGTAATGAGCGTGACCGACCACTTGGCGAGGGCCGTGTCAGGATAAGAGGAACTTCCACTTCCAGAACACACCATGGTATGGACGATCGATGCCCCGTCCAACAAGGACGAAGTGTCTGTTACTATCCCAACACCTCTCGAGTGGGTGACGGACATCTAGGGGTTCCTGCAGGAAGGGCAACTACCCAGCGACCTGGAAGAAGGGGGAAAAGTCAAGAACAGGGAGGCCCAATTCACCTTGTTGGAAGGAGTGCTGTATAAAAGAGGTTTCTCTGAGCCACTCCTTAGATGCCTCTCGCCGAACGAAGTCCAGTACGTGCTAGCAGAGATCCATAAAGGAATTTGTGGAAGCCACTCAGGAGGAATGGCTTTAGCTGCAAGGGTAACCAGGGCCGGATATTACTAGCCCCATTCCCCCAGAGATGTAGAAGAATTTTCCAAGAAATGCCTGAAGTGTCA
The DNA here is from genome assembly GCA_029856935.1 of Cyclocarya paliurus. Classification (NCBI taxonomy): domain Eukaryota; kingdom Viridiplantae; phylum Streptophyta; class Magnoliopsida; order Fagales; family Juglandaceae; genus Cyclocarya; species Cyclocarya paliurus. The sequence goes on from CM056945.1 coordinate 1,930,348, forward strand.
AGAGCACAGACCAATTTTGCACTGCCCTACAGAGGAGCTGACATCAATCATGGCCCCATGCCCTTTCACTCAATGGGGCCTAGACCTGATTAGCCCATTTCCGACAGCAAGGGGAGGAGCCAAGCTTTTCATAGTTGCGGTCAACTACTTCACTAAATGGGTCGAAGCGGAGGCACTCGCAAGCATCACCTCCCGAACCATCACGAAGTTCCTATGGAAGTCGGTTGTCTACCGATTTTGCATACCTCAGACCTTCATGTCGGACAACGGGAGACAGTTTGACTACACACACTACCAGGAATGGTGCATAGAGCTCGAGTTTAATGTAAAGTATTTCTTGTCAGGACACCCTCAAGTCAATGGGCAGGTCGAGGCAACCAACAAAACCCTCATCTCCACCCTCAAGAAAAAGATTGGGGTTCACAAAGGAGCATGGGCTAAAGAACTCCCAAGCGTACTACGGGCATTCCGAACCCTCACCGGTGAGACACCTTTCGCTCTCACATTAGGGAGCGAAGTGCTAATTCCTTTAGAAGTCGTAATGTCCATATTCTGTATCCAACACTTCAACCTAGACACAAAAAACGAAAGGTTAGCCGAGAACGTGGATGCCCTGGAGGAAAGAAGGGAGGAAGCAGCAATACAAACGGTGAGTAACAAGCAAAAGGCAGAGCAGTACTTCAACAAACGAGTCAGGCCATGGTCCTTCAAGGTAGGCGACATGGTGTTGTTGCAGACAGGAATAACTACCCCAGAGGAGGGAAAGTTGGGGCTTCGGTGGGAAGGGCCTTATGTAGTCACCGCAAGCAACCGACCCGGCTCTTATCACCTCAAGGACAGCCAAGGACATGAGCTAGCTCAACCCTGGAATGCTAAACACTTGAAAAAGTACTATGTATAAAAGCATGAGGCAGCAATTTGTACGAACAATTATGAATGAATGAGAACGTCAGGATGTTTTTCTCAAATCTCCTATTGTCTAAACAAAACAAAGACGAGTCCCTACACTTGCAAGAAGAATGGTCTCTAGACTCGCTAGAAGCTGAGTCCTTACACTCGCAAGAAGACTGGTCCCTTGACTCGCTATGGGATAAGGTTCCAAGTCTCAGGATTTAGTCTCGACTTCCCATCCAACAAAGACGAGTCCCTACACTCGCAAGAAGACAGGTCCCTTGACCTGCTGGGGATAAGGTTCCAAGTCCCAGGATTTGGTCCTGACCCCTGTCTAACAAAGACGAATCCCTACACTCACAAGAAGATGGGTACCTTGACTCGACAAAAGCAGAGTACACTCGCAACAAAATGGGTCTCTAGACTCAATATAAGCCGAGTCCCTACACTCGCAAGAAGACGGGTCCCTTGACCCAATACGGGGTAAGGTTCCAAGTCCCAGGATTTGGTTCCGACCCCCCATCTAACAACAAAAAGTCCCTACACTCACAAGAAGACAGGTCCTTGACTCGAAAAAAGTCAAGTACAATCACAAGAAGACAGGTCTCTAAACTCGATATAAGCTGAATCCCTACACTCGCAAGAAGACGAGTCTCTTGACCCACTGCAAGGTAAGGTTACAAGTCCTAGGATTTGGTCCAGACCACCCGTCCAACAAAGACGAGTCCCTACACCAACAAAAAGACTGGTGCCTTGACTCGACAAAAGTTGAGTACATTCGCAAGAAGACGGGTCTCTAAACTCAATATAAGTCAAGTTTCTACACTCGTAAGAAGACGGGTCCCTTGACCCGTTGCAGGGTAAGGTTTCAAGTCCTAGGATTTTGTCCCGACTCCCCGTCCAATAAAGACGAGTCCCTACACTCACAAGAAGATGGGTCTATTGACTTAATAAAAGTTGAGTACACTCATAAGAAAATGAGTCCCTTGACTCGCTGCTGGGTAAGGTTCCAAGTCCCAAGATTTGGTCCTGACCCCCTGTCCAACAAAGACGAGTCTCTATACTCGCAAGAAGTGGGACGGGTTCCTTGACTCGACAAAAGTTGAGTACACTCGTAAGAAAATAGGTCTCTAGACTCAATAGAAGCCAAGTCCTTCGACTCGTAAGAAGAAGGGTCCATTGACTCGCTGCTGGGTAAGATCCCAAATCCCCAGACTTGGCACAGACCCCCCATCCAATAAAGTCGAGTCTTTACACTCACAAGAAGATGGGTCTCTTAACTAGATAAAAATCGAGTATAATCGCAAGAAGACGGGTCTCTAAACTCGATATAAGTCCAGTCCTTACACTCGCAAGAAGATGAGTCCCTTGACTCGCTGTGGGGTAAGGTCCCAAGTTCCCAGACTTGGCACAGACCCCCTGTCCAACAAAGTCGAGTCCTTACAGTCCCCCAACTCGTTGCAGGGCATGGCCCCAAGTCTTTGGATTTGGTCTCGAACCCTCACCAAAATTGAGCAAAAAAAAAAGAGATGGAAAACGAAAAAAAAAAACAAGAAAAAAAAAGGAAAACAAAAAACAACACAACAGATGCTAGAAACAAGCTATCATTGAATTCATCAAAGCGTATAAATTACAAGGTGCAATACAGAAAGGAGGGGGCTATGCCATACAAGGCACTACAAAAAAAAAAAAAAATAAAGGATAAAGGGTGGAGGGCTCGAGCCCATCACTGGGATGAAGAAGGGGGGAGGAACACCCGGGGGGAAGGGATGATACCTTACCTTCCCAAAGTTCTTGACAAAAGCCTGCTCCTCGGAACCTGGAGGGAGGGAGGATAAAGACAAGGTGCGCAAGTCTAGCTTGGGATGCTGCAACAAGTGTCGATGCATCCTCTTGAGGCCATCACGATAGCCTTGACTCGCTGCGGGGTAAGATCCTAAGTCCCCGGACTTGGTACAAACCCCCCGTCCAACAAAGTTGAGTCCTTACACCCGTAAAAAAATGGGTCTCTTGACTCGATAAAAGTCAAGTACACTTATAAGAAGCCTGGTCTCTAGACTCGATATAAGTCGAGTCCTTACTCATAAGAAGACGAGTCCCTTGACTCGTGATAGGGTAAGGTCCCAAGTCCTTGGACTTGGCACTGACCCCCCGTCCAACAAAGTCAAGTCCTTACAGTCTCCCAACTCGTTACAAGGCATGGCCTCAAGTCTCTAGATTTGGTCCCGAGCCCTCACCAGAACCGAGCAAAAAAAAAAGAGATGGAAAAGGAAAAACAAAAAGGAAAACAAAAAACAACAAAACAGAAGCCAGAAACAAGCTATCATTGAAATCATCAAAGCATATAAATTCTAAGGTGCAATGCAGAAAGGAGGGGGTTATGCCATACAAGGCACTTCAAAAAAAAAAAAAAAAAAGGTTAAAGGGTGGGGGGCTCGAGCCGATCACTGGGATGAAGGAGGGGAGGAACGCCCAGGGGGAAGGGAGGATACCCTGGCTTCCCAAAGTTCTTGACGGAAGCCTGCTCCTCAAAATCTAGAGGGAGGGATGATAAAGACAAGGTACGCAAGTCCAGCTCGAGATGCTGCAATAGGTGTCGGTGCATCCTCTTGAGGCCATCACGGTAGTCGTATGACCAGGCCATGTCCTGGATGGCATTGGCATTTGCGATCTAGCGCTGAACCTCCTCACAATACTTGGCAACGTCGCCCAAACCAGAATTCAAGCTGGCAATCTCCATGTTGTGGGACATTAGGTCGATGTTCTTCTGCATCCCCGACTGCAAGAGCTCGCTAATCTATACCTTCGCCTGCAGTAGCTGTTCCCTCAAGTGTTGGGCCTCCTAAGAGTTCTTGAATCTCCTGAGTAACAACCTCGAACGCTGCCCAACTCCTAGGGCCTGACCCCATCCGGATTCCTCCAACTCCCTTCAGGCAGACTCCGTCTCCTCCTTAGACTTCTACAGTTCCTCCTAAGCCAACTCCAACCATTCCTGGGCGATCTCCATCTCTGCTTCCCAGGTGACTAAGCACCGCTCGGAAGTAATGCAAGCCTCTTCGAGCCGCTTCTTCTCCGACGTCAAACGAAAGAAGTCCTGGTCAGCATTGAGCAAAAGGCCCTTGAGCTTCTTTTTCTTCTCTTTTCGCCTTGCGGCAACCGTCTCCAGGTGCTAGTTTTGCTCCTTCATATACTCCACCTCCCTTATCAGCTCCTCCGCTCGGTCTTAAGGTCCTTTATTCTCCAAGCCGCTTGTTATTTGTGAAGAAACACTCGTCAAATTTTATAAAGGACGTAAAAACATGCAATACATCATCAGATTTTAATTTAATTGGGAAACACCAAGTGAACTGGCTAAAATGATCAACTATTGATAGGTAATAAGAAAATCCATTTCTTGAAAGTAAAGTGGTTGGGCCCCATACATCAGCCCAAAGAAGCTCTAAAGGCCTTGTTGTTCGTGTTGAACTTGTGAGAAAGGGAAGTTGCCAAGCTTTGCCTAATGAACAATCAGGACATGAGAAAGGGGCACTTGGGAAAAAAGGCAAACAGTTGGTATTCAAGATGCAGGAGACGAGATCAAGGGAAGGGTGGCCCAGGCACCTATGCCACTAACTGAGAGAAGCCTCTTCCTCAAGATCGGTGGATGGTGGAAGCAATAGGGATGGAGAAGGGAACTAATAGAGGCCATCATGCAGAGGGCCGCTGATGAGGAGCATCCCTGTCATCTTATCCTTTACTAGAAAATGAGTAGAGTGAAAGTCAAAGAAGCAAGAGTTGTCAGTGCAAAATTATGAAACTGAAACAAGAATTTTGGTAATGGAAGGGACATGCAACAATTTAAGAAGATGAAAAGAAGAAAAATGAGTTCGAAGTGAAGAGTCACCAATGTTACTGATGGGTAAGCCATTTCCATTGCCTACTCATATTTGGTTAGTTCCACCATAGGATTCAAATGAGAGATTAAGATTGGAGAGATCATGGGTAATATGATGGGTGGTAGCAGAATCGGGATACCAGGTGGAGTCAGGAATGGTTGTAAGAGCAATGTAATTTGCAGAGGAGCATAGGGCTTCATATTGATATGCATGGTCAAAGCAGTAGTGACACTCAAGGGCAATGTGGCCAAGTTTATTGCAGACCTGGCACGTGGGGTAGTTCGAATTGTAGGTTGATGTATTTGGGTTGGGTGAGTGAGGGGAAACACGACCCATGTTTGTAGAGAATCAGTTTCATCCTCAGCTGAAACGACCTCCACAAGATGGGAACCTACCTCATTGGTCACAAGGACTACCAGAGGTAAGGTTTGCTAAGGGCTCAAAGGGATTGACAGAAGAGTTGGAGCTAGTACGGGAGAGGTGAGACATATAGCCTTCTTGGATAAGAAGAAGATGATAAAGTTTATGGGCATTGATGGGGTCTGATCGAGTGGTAATGGATGTGACAAAGGGCTCATAGGAGGGACCAAGTCCATTTAGAAGATATGTTACGAATTCTTTATCTGAAATGGGATTTCCAGTGGCACTAGAGTATCGGAGAGGATGCGCACTAAAAAATTAAGAGATGGACTGATCTCCACGAGATAAGTTTGTGAGCTGGAATCTTATTTGAAATTCTTTGGCCTAAGAATGAGAACTGAACATGGACTCAAGAGTGAGCCATAGTTCACAAGACGTGGTTGTGGTAACAACATGGCTAATGATTGATTCGGAATAGGAGGAGAAAAAAATGCTAAGTATGAACTGATCTATTTTTCTCTAGGTAAGGTAGTCGGGGTTGGGTTTTGATATAGAATCTGAAGAGGTAGGGAGTGTAGCAGGAGGGGCAACCTGTGACCCATCGATGTAGGAGAAGAGGTCTTGGCCTTTAACGTAGGTAGAGATTTGGACTTTCCACAACAAATAATTGTTTGGATTGAGCTTTATGGTGACTATATGGGAGACGGAGGATGAGAAAGAGGTAGGAGGAGCATATTGTTTTGCAGCTTTTGAAGCCATGATGAGAATGAAGATAAACAGATCAAGAGATAACTAGTCAGCAGCTCTGATACCATATCATAAAACAATGCCAAAGACTGTATGTTCTGGAATTCATTTGTATTTCCTCCTTTTGTATATTTACACAATGTTGATTCCCTTTTATAGACACCACAAAAAGGTATACAATGTAAGTGGGGAATAAGGCATAGAGGATAAAAATTTGTTACACCAGCTATCAAAAGTAAAAGAGTACAATAACATAATACAACGTGAAAAATTATTCTTGAACATTCTTGAAGATTCATTTTCTGAGATGATTATGTCCAGGTCACCAATTGAGTTATTTTTAGCATTGTCCTTATATGAAACTAGTCGGGAGTAAGCACATGCGTCACATATTGCTAATTAATTACTAGTCTTGGTTTGTAGGCCAAGTTTTATATTTTGATATTAGTTAGATTACCTACTAATTAATCGTCTTTTTAAATTTATTTCTATTTTTTATGATCATTACCTCAATAAATTTGAGACTATAAGTGAATCACACCAAGATAGTGTGATTGTTTTCCTTTATGCATGTCACAAAAGGCTGAGAAACCAGATCAAACAATTTAGTATTTGCTCGATTGTAATAAGAATGGCAAAGTCATCTTTCTTCTTGTTTGTGCTTTTCATCTTACACTACGCACTGCAAGGCCAACATGATGAGTGTTCCGATTCATTGTGGTGTGGCGACCACTGCCCAACCATCCAATTTTCTTTCTGACTCAACATTCGCCACCCGAACCACTGTGGCTTTCCTAGGTTTCATTTGTTCTTCTCTGATGCAAATGATACTGTGCTCGAGCTGGCAATTTCATTCAAGCTTTTTGTCAAAAAGATTGACTACAAATCTCAGGAAATTCAAGTTTATCATCCTGATCGTTGCTTTCCAAGATGCATCCGGCGACTCAATTTATCTGCCTCACCTTTCCAATTCTCAGAAGATCAATACCTTGAGGACTTTTCCTTTTTCAATTGTTCCCATACTAAAGGAGAAGAACTCAGTGATCAGCGTGCGATTTGTTGTGTAAAGCACATACACACCAACGATGACAAACTAAACGAAAAGCAAATACGATCAAGCACACGATGCACAATATACGTGGTTTGGAAAATTGCCTACATCCACCGAGCTGTAGAAATCTCATTAACCAGAGGAGATTACAATCACTCAATCTCAACTCACACTCTCTATGGCTTTTTACTTTCTTACACAATATGCACTCACTTGACAATTGTTTTCTCTCAAAATATGCTGAAAATCATACAAAACAAGTCAAATATGACATATATATAGCAAACAGCAATGGAAATCCTAATCTAGCAAAATATGCGTTCTTCACTTGAGCGGCGTGTCGAGTGCACATTGAGCGAATGACCAAATCTACATTGGCTCGAGCAAGGTATTGAGCGGGGCTTGAGTGAACAATGTCTCACTCGAGCTCATTGTCGCACAGGACTCGAGCGAACTCACAGGTTGAACTTTGCTCAAGAGCACGTCGAGTAAACACTCTGTTTCTCGATTTTCAGCTTCAAAGCCAGTTTTCACACACACCCCAACAATCTTCCACTTGAAGACTGGGTCTCCACATGCCAGCCACTATTACTAGCCAAGCCGTATCATCTCTGCAACTCACAGCTCCCGTCTTCAAGTTAGAAGACACACTAAAGTTAAGCCCAACTTCAATCTTTCACGTACATCGCCCTTCGTTAACACATCCACTAGGCGACTCAGAACTCTCGCTGCCCTAGGAGTATCTGGTCTCAAACCAATCTTGACAACCTTAAACAACATTCCCAGGCTTTCATGATAAATAGCAAAGCTGACTCCCTTTGGCTTCTTTAGATGTTTTGCACAATCAAGTCTACATTTTTGCACTCTTGTATTTTCCTATACATCACTAAATCCAAACGTTAAATATAACAAGTTAGATCTCTTACCATGAGTTAAGACCAGTGCACCCTTAGTGATCTTCCAAGCTCCTGCAAAAAACGCTACTGCAAAACCACTGTCATCAAGCTGTCCCACAAAGATTAGGTTTTTCTTCAGATCTGAAATGTGTTTAACTTGCTATAAAGTCCACAAGCCCCTGTCTGGAAGTGTAAAGTGCATATCACCCACTCTCACTGCATCCAGTGCCTCTCCATCAGCCGCATACATCTTCCCAAAATACCAGTAACATAATTCTGCATGATCGCTTGATGTGAGGTGCTATGGAACGAAACCCCTGAATCCAACACCCGATCATCAATCGGATTGTGCACTTCAAGAAGTAAGGCATTATGAATTTCTTCTGTCACTACATTCATCGCATCATCCTCATCACTTTCTTGATAACTGCAATTTTTCTTGTTGTGGCCTGGCTTGCCATAACTCCAGCACATGATCTGCTGCCTAGATCTCTTCTTACTCTTTCCCTACTCTTGGAGCTTGACCTGTCATGTCTTCTACCCCTATTGTCAATATTTAGGATAGATCCTAAACCCAAGAACTCACTTGAGTCTCTCCTATGTACTTCTTCCACAAGGACCATGTCACGTATGTCGTCATAGTTTAGTTTCATTTTGTCGGCTGAAATACTCACAGTCATCCTCATGGCCTCCTAACTATTTGGCAAAGATTCCAACAGAATTAACGCTCTAATCTCATCATCAAACTCAATCTCTACAGAGGACAGTTAATTTGTGATAGTATTCATTCAAGTGTTGGGCTATAGACATACCTTTCGACATCTTTAGATTGAACAATTTCTTCATCAAATGCACTTTATTATTCACCAACAACTTTTCATACATACCTGGCAAAGTCGCCATGAGATCTATCGTGGTTCTCTCTTTACTAACATTGTGTGCCACTGTTCTGGACAAGGTTAGCCGAACAATCCCCATAACCTATCAATCTAACAAGGTCCACTCAACATCATTCATGCTCTCCGGTTTCTTTCCCAACAATAGAAGGTAGAGCCTCTTCCTATGGAGATAATCCTCGATCTGCATCTTCTAGTACCCAAAATCAAGGTCGTTGAACTTCTCGATCCCGGGTGCTTTCACTTTATCTCTAGACATCACTCTCCTTCAAATCCTACCCTAGCTCTGATACCAGTTGTTGTGTAAAGCACACACATACCAACGATGACAAACTAGCAAATACGATCAAGCACATAACGTACAATATATGTGGTTTGGCAAATTACTTACGTCCACAGAGCTACAGAAATCTTATTAATCAGAAAAGACTACAATCACTCAATCTCAACTCACATAAAGGGAATTATGATGGCATCATGGCATGCATAATTTTGCAATCAATGTTTTACATGAAAGAGAGATTAGATACTCTAATAGTCCTAGCCCTAAATTATAGTTGATATTGAAGCATGATAAACCGTGTTTATTTTGAACCTTTCCTTTTAACTTGTATTATTCTCTAATTAACCTAATATTTACTTGTGATTACATAATAATCCAGTCGCATTATTATGTAATTATTTAATATTTGGATTTCATTTTGAGCAATGTTATATGATGCACTCCTCTTCAACTTTTATCATACTTGAAAATGTGCTACTTTCCATTACCTTTGAATCATTTTTTTTTTTAAAAAAGAAATTCGAAATTATACATCAACATAGTGAGATAATGGTATTGTAGATAACATTTTCCTTTCATTTTATAGCATTTTAGCATTTCTAACTTTATAAACCTTGATGGGTGCTTTAAGCATTATGTATATATATACAGAGACATATATGCATAAATTGCATTTATATACGCATAAATATGTATATATATATATTGATATATTTTCTTGCATGCACAAGTTTATATATATATAGTGCTATATTTTCTAAATGGGGTGGAGCTGTGAGGTGATTGCATCTAACTCTCTTAATAATAGTTGTTCTATGATACGCTAGTATACTTAGCTAGCCCAAAATTAGTCTACACATTTATATAAGTGTGACTAAATTATATTGATTGGTCTCATAGAATATGGAAAATTCAGCAAGCTAGTGGAGATGAACAATGAGAATTGAATATTAACACCATACTGTGTCAAAGATTAACTAAAAACCCATTCAATAGTTTAGCATAAGCAAATTGAATTCAGAAATAAATGACAATAGGATGAAGGAAAGCTAACACTTATTTGTTACATATATAATAATATGAAGAAACTAACATATCATTGAAATTGCTTTGGCGATTGTGTATATTGACTCGATTCGCTTGATTGAATTGATGACCAAAACTGATTTGAACTTTCTTCAATGTCCGGTTGTATGTATCTCTCTGATAATGACAAGAAAGGCTTCGGAGGCATTCGTAAACATTCAATGTCTCCTTCAAGCATTTCTATGACTTTTTTCATTGAAGGACGATCATTAGGCTTCATTTGTATACACCATAATGCAACTATGATCATCTTCTTAGTCATTTTCTTTTCCTCCTCTATGGCATCTTCTGTTTCTATGTCATTTTCATTGTGCAATTGGTCATAGACACAAGTAGGGAAGTAGGTTTCACTAGATTGATCTGCAAATGTATTCAAGTTCCTTCGTCTACCTGTCATGTCCATCAATAACATTCCAAAACTATAAACATCGGCTTTGTATGAGATGCCCCCAATATTTTGATAGCACAACTCAGGAGCCATGTATCCTAATGTCCCCCTCACAGCAGTCAAAGAAACAATGCTATCATCTGCTGAAAAAAGTCTTGCCAAGCCAAAGTCTGAGACCTTAGGTGTAAAATTCTCATCGAGAAGAATGTTGTGAGGCTTGATATCGAAATGCAAAATTTGCATTTCACAGCCTTCGTGTAAATATTTAATGCCACGAGCTACTCCAAGAGCAATGTCATGCATTTTTTCAAAGCTTAGAAGAATACTTGCTTCTTGTGAAAAAATGTATTTATTGAGAGATCCGTTGGACATGAATTCATATACAAGAGCACGCTTTGATCCTTCAACGCAAAAGCCAATGAGTTGCACTATATTAACATGGTGAATCATTCCAATGGTAGCAACTTCGCTGATAAATTCTTGGCCATTAGCTTTAGATTTTCCTAACATTTTTACAGCTACATGTCGGCCACTTCGAAGTGTTCCTTTAAAAACAGTGCCATAACCACCTTCACCTAGTTTATTCTTAAAACCTTTGGTCATCTTCTTTACTTCTGAGTAAGAGTACCTTATTGGCATGAAGTCATTGTGTTTTTGCAAAAATTCTTCAACAGCATTATACATTGATAAATGTCTCCTACGCCACATATATATCAAGAATGCAAGCGCAAATGGAGTCGCCAGTATAACTTTTGCTGCATGGTATAGTCCTATATATGGTATGGCATCACCGAAATAGATCATATATAAGAGAAGTAATGATCAGAAGTTGCCCAACTGTCAAAAATTGATCTTGTAACAAATTAAGCATAGTAACTATTAGCTTTTTCTGTCAAAAACTCATTAATATTTTCCATTGCGTTTATTTCCATTCTTCATAGCCTAAAGAATGATGTGTTAAAAATGTAGTTAAAAAATAATGAAGACCAAAGGCAAGTTGCAGGTTCTTACCGAAGTCGATGAGAATGATCATTAGTTGGACTGAAAGTACTGCATGAATATGAAAGGATAAACTAAGTAATCAAGAGACTTGGACAAATTTAAGTTCAAGGCATAAGAAAATTGGATAAATAAGTGTCCCCCAAGGCTATATATGCCAAAGAAGAAATAAAGAAATAACTGACATGTGTGTGTGTGTATATATATATATATAGGGTTAGCTCAATGGTAAGATCATTTAGGCTATTTTCTAAGGCTCCATCCTATGTAAGGCCCCCAAAAATAAAAAATGAGGTGTTTTTAAAAAAATGAAAAAGAAAATAAAAACCATTTCATTAAATAAAATTTTAAATAATTTTTATAGTTTTCAATGTGTGTAAGGCCTCATAATACTAAATTTAATATTTAATACAATGAAATTCTTTTTTTAAGAAATAATACAATGAATTATTTATGTTTTAAAATTTTTTTTATGATTTTGCTAAATTGAGGCACAAAATCTGTATTGAGACCTTATTTTGAGTTGTTGTTATAAATATAAATTCACAAAAATTGTATTTAAAGATTTTAAATAAAATCTTATTTTATTGAAAATAAATAAAATATTTCATATAATAATTTATATTTTATTGTATTATAATTACAAATGAATCACTTAAATTTTATCTTAGGCCTCAATTTGTATTGAGCCGTCTCTCTCTCTATATATATATAAACTAAAACCTCTAGATTTAAATGTCTAGGCTTGCTTTAAATTGAGTTGAGCTCGATTCTATATATGTCAGCTTGTCGACGTTCTTGAGCTATCCTGTGGGTAGACACTTCGGTTATTATCCTAGCTCAACTTGGATAATCATCATATATATAGGACACAACCCATCCAATTCTTCTAGGTCATTAATTCATGTCATGCCTTTCAATCATATATCCTTCAAACAACATGATTTTAATTTATAGATAGAAACCTCACCTTTGTCACGGGAATATAAATAACGGGAGATCCGATAACGGACTTCATATCCTGCATTGGTGAAGAAAACAAGAACATGATCAGGTGTTTGGAAACTCACAATCAATCAGCTTTCTATTAAAAGTGTCATTAATTAATAGCATTATTTGTTATACTTTTCATGAAAGTCATGTCAATAAAATAAGCGTCTTCAATTTCCAAGTGCTGGAACTGCTTAATATCATGCTTAACATTATTAACGCTATATATGAATGATAAGGCAAGGGATTCAGTTTATTTTTGTAACTGTTTTTAATTATGGACATGTGTCAGTACAAGATGTTTTTTCATTATTGGTTGCGTCCTCGTTTTGTACAGGTTTTTGTCTTTCCTTGTCGTATATATATGATTCACTCACTTCATGTACCTTAAAAAATGAAAAGTTTGAAAAAGAATGATAAACTGAAGAAGAAGAATAATAAGAAAATAAAAGAGAGTACTTGTGGATTCTTACCGCGGTCTGTCTGGGGGAATAACTTTTCTCGAATAGCTACTACAGTGACAAAAAGATTAATAAAACTTATTAATAAGCGAAAAGCTGAGTTAAATAATTAATTTTAAGAGATTAGCCTCACCCTTGTATAAAGTACGTAGTAGGCCGCGAAATCCTGTTAATTTGACAAAGAAAAGAATTATATATAGATGTTACGTAGTACCTTAATTAGAAATCCACTAAACATCAAAGCGATTATATATATTGTGAAACTAAATTTTATTTATGTCAGTATCTCAGCCTATATATTATATAGAGATAAAAACCTCACCTTTGTATAGCCAAAATAGTTCTTTAGGGAGTCCTGTGGCTGGTTTGACAAAAATGATAAAAACAAGGAAGAACGTTAGCGTTTGGAAACTTCAATCAATATTATTTAAGTACTTATTATTTATAGCTACTATTTCACTTTCCCTTTTTTACTCACAAATGTTTGCTTCGTTGTGTATTTCAACATAAATAATATTGTATTAGAAATTGGAGCAGTACGCATTCTTTACTCACCAATACATGATCTGTCTGATCTACTACAATGGCGACTCAACCATCCAAGCTGAAAACCATAGGCCAATTTGTTGTGGTAGTCTGTACAGGAAAAGTTTCTTTGATCATCATCTGGTAATAGGCCGCCTTGCTCCGATGTCCAAAAAATCTGCTCTACTTGGCACGATTCATCCAAAATATCGCTTGCTTTCGTCCAGTCATATATATATGTAACATAAGCAAACCCCAGCTTGGATTGGGTCAAATTAGGAGAGTTTGAAGAAAACACTCCACTCTCAATGCAAGTAGATTTGTTCAGATAGATCCCAGGAATATTCATTGGTTTTTCACACATCAAAAAAGCCACTGCACTCGTGTTCAGATAACTCACTTGCAGATAATATGGATCATCGGATGCATAAAAATAATATTCATTAAGAAAATAACGAGGGATAGAGGAGTAATTATCCTTCTGAATACCCGAGTCCACAACTCGTATTGTACGGTTACTGTAATTGATTTCCTGTACGTAATATTTTCCGGCAAATAAGTATATCACAGTTTGATTGTCCTCACATGATAGATTATACCTTCGGAGGCCGCAGTTTGCTGGCTGGTCTCTCAATAGAAACGGATAATTTATGTTGTGGATATTGCCGCAGGAGGTAGCACAGTGATCACTGTCCTTAGCGCCGCAAGTTTGATGGACTAGCAGTAGTAGACCAATAACGGCGGTGAGTCCTGCAGGGAGGGACATGACACCTCTCGTCATTGAGAGAGATCGACAGTTGAGAGAGAGAGAGAGAACCAGGAAATTTGGGGATTATGAATTTATGAGAGAGGGTAAAGTATCCACCGCTGTAATATATAGGTGTACGTATACTTGGGCGTAAGCACATACGTCACATAAAAATGTGAGTCTTTCTTTCTGTGTTATAAAATATCATTATTTGCATCCACCAATAAAGTGCGACTGCTTCAAAGGCTGAGAAACCAACCTTCCATAAATTAAACAGATACAAAATAATTTGCTTATAAGAAATGGCAATGATGATCATCTCCTACTTCTTCTTGTTTGTCGTAATTTTCATCTTACCCGCCCACGTTCAAGGCCGAAATGAGTGTGCTGATTCATTACGGTGTGGACGCCACGGACCAGCCGTCCGATTTCCTTTCCGACTTAAAGACCGACACCCAGACCACTGTGGCCTTCCTGGGTTTCTTCTATCCTGCACTGATAAAAAACAAACGGTGCTCGACCTACAGGTTTCAGTAAAACTGTTTGTCGAAAGCATTGACTACAAATCTCGGAGAATCCAATTGTATCATCCTGATCGTTGCTTTCCAAGAGACATTCGGCATCTCATGAATTTATCTTCCTCGCCTTTCCAGTTCACAACAGATCAATATTACCCTTTACTTGACTATGCCTTTTTCAATTGTTCCCGCAAAAAAACAGAAGAAGATGAATACACTCGGATCTCTTGTCTTAGTGGCCCTACCCACCAAGTTCATGCCTTGGCTTATGAATCTATCACCCAGTTTCCCTTACCTCCTTGTATAAGGATTTATAACGTTAGATCGATTCCATCTTATTTGGTATCCAACGATGTCTCAACCATTTACATGAATTGGTCCAGATCACCAGATGAAGCGAATGGTATATATCCTATTTTATCAATTTCCAACTTTGCACTCAATTTATTCACACTTTTATTAATGCCTAGCTTACAAAGGCTCTTCTGCAGAGACAACAGCGGCGAATTAATTTCTGCATTAACGAAATTTTAATTTTGCAGCAAAGAAATATGAAATTAAATATAATATATATATACATACACATATATTGAAGGGTTTTATCATGATTAATGTTATTCCTAAAATTTGGAATTAGAAAACTAAATTTAGAAAACAATAATAAATAAAAAAACGATGCCGGTTGTGAAATACGAAACTAGTCATAAGCATGATGAGAATTTAATATGTTCTCTCTGTTTTGTAATGATCATAAGCATGATGAGAATCTGATCATTTGTTAAAATATTTCGCAGGTAAATCAACAAAACTAGCCACAAAAAACAAAACAAAACTAGTCACCGCTGGTAAGTTGTCCCTTGGCTATATGACATTTTCATCATGGGGCAAGATCATGGGATATGGGACTTCTTGATCACTCACGATTGTTCAATATGCAGGTGCCGTCTTAGGTTCATTTCTTGTACTACTGGTGGTCTTTGGTCTCCAACGTCTCTATATTAATATTATGGTAGAAAAAGAATATCGGGCAAAGATTGAAAAGTTCTTGGAGGATTATAGAAATTTCAAGCCAACGAGATACTCGTATGCTGATATTAAAAAGATTACAAATCAATTTGCTGAGAAGTTGGGCCAAGGAGCATACGGTACAGTATTCAAAGGAAAACTTTCCAATCAAATTCATGTTGCCGTGAAGATCCTGAACAACAGTTCCAAGGAAAATGGTGAAGAATTCATAAATGAAGTGGGAATAATGGGTAGAATTCACCATGTTAATGTGGTTCGCCTTGTTGGCTTTTGTGCTGATGGATTTAGGCGAGCACTAGTTTATGAGTTTTTATCAAATTACTCCCTAGAGAAGTTCATATTTTCAGCGAATGTCAAGAACCGTTTTCTTGGATGGAACAAGTTGCAAGATATTGCCATCGGAGTTGCAAAAGGAATTGAATATCTTCACCAAGGATGTGACCATCAAATCCTCCATTTTGACATCAAACCCCACAATGTTTTGCTTGACGATAATTTTAATCCAAAAATTTCTGATTTTGGTCTTGCAAAATTGTGTTCTAAGGATCAGAGTGTAGTATCTATGACTACAGGCAGGGGTACCATGGGGTATATTGCACCCGAAGTGTTCTCTAGGAACTTTGGGAATGTGTCTTATAAAGCAGATGTTTATAGTTTTGGAATGTTGTTACTTGAAATTGTTGGAGGGAAGAGAAATGTTGATGTCACAGTGGAAAGCACTAGCAAGGTCTACTTTCCAGAATGGATTTATAATCTTTTAGACCAAAAAGAAGAGCTAAGAGTCTTTATAGAAGACGATGGAGATACTAAAATTGTAGAGAAACTTGCAATTGTGGGACTTTGGTGCATACAATGGCACCCAATGGATCGCCCTTCCATGAAACTTGTAGTTCAAATGTTGGAAGGAGAAGAAGATAAATTAATCATGCCTCCTAATCCTTTTGCCTCTTCAAGCCCTACAAGAATCCAAGCATGGAAGCCTACCACGCGTTTAGGTCAAGAGTTAGAGGTTATCCCAGAATTAGATTAAGTATAATTGTTTAGAGTTTGTTTTGAAATCTTGTTGCAGTTGAGCATTATTACTTTTGAATTTGCAATCGTAAAGGGATTCAAGGTTGTTTCTTTTATATGAACATGATATGATCATATTTGTTTTAAATAAAATCTAGTAGTTTGGAAGGGGCTAATTAGTATTGACTAGGACTCTCGTGGTAGCTAAACACATTGCCCTATCAGGATTCCCATTTTGTATGGTATGGTGCGTTGCAACACATATTAATCATTAAGGGCAATGACTCAATGCTCTCAATTAGTTTGTTATAATACTAAGTTATGAATTCACCTTATGCTATTAGTATTAACCATCTAAGGATTCATTTGATTTCCTAATGAGAATAGATTTTAAATTATGACTCACATCTAGGGGTGTAACCGATACAGCTCGATCTGATTTTATACATTTTCTTAAACCCGAATTGGTGTATACCAATTTTTAAAAATTTAAGAACCGATACCAGATCAATTCATCATTGAGACCAAAACTTTCGATTATTCCAATTTGGTCTAGTTTGGTCTGGTTTCATTTTTTCGGTTTTACGTATTATCTGTGTTAGTAATAATATGATCTTTATTTTATCAAAAAATAATAATAATAATATGATTTTTATATATACTAAATTGTTAGTCTATTTATATAATAGTATAAGTACATTATTTTATAATAATTAACGCATACTAGTATAGTATTGAATTTAACTATAATCTATATAAGTTATAGATTTTTTATATGAGTATATATAATCAAATGTGTAAAAATGGATTTACAAAAATATATATATATATATATATATATATATATATAATATTTATTTTGCCAAAGGGTGCTGCTACACCCATCGAGACGACCAAATTTTTTTTTTAAACATTTTTTTAAACTCCTTAAACATTTTCAAAAAAGAAAATCACAAACTCATTAAAAAAACACTTCTTTAATCACTAAGTAAACAAATAAAAGCCAATCAGTGGAGGGTCTCAATAGAAATATCATTTCCCTTTACCAAAATGTATTTATGATTGATATATATCAAAAGTAATATATTAATAACTTAATATTAATATTCATGTTTAAAATAAAAATTTTATTAATTTTATGTAATAAGATTAATAGAGATAAATAATAAGATTAAAATTTTAGTTTATATGAATATAAACTAATTTTCACTGAATGTAAGTCATTCAGTGAATAAGCCTAGTTCAATACATAGTTCCGACAAGAATCTCAAGCTAATTTTCACTGAATGTAAGTCATTACAAGTAACTAGCTCGTTTCCAATTAATTGTTTAATTTTTTGAACTACTCGCATCCTTCAAGGAATTAATCAAAAGTTAATGAATTGGTTGAATTGATGAATCAAAAGCAACGGACTAAGTTAATTGTAAACCCTGTCGACACAAGTACTAGAAAAAGTCTTCCCGCGTCCTTCGACTCATCCGGCGCTCCACCGCATATTCTGACACTCAATTTTTTATTTTTATCTTTTTCTAATCCACTCCTATCCTGCGATTTCTCTATTTTTCCATTTTTCGTCTGTCGCGTCCACTTCTCTCTCTTCTCAAGCTTTCCACTCTCCACGTCTCTCTCCTCAAAACTCTCCCTCCTCTCAAAATACAGGCCAAGCCAGCCCCCTCTCTCTCTCTCTCTCTCTCACTAACGATCAAAAGTGACATTGCCTGTAGATCAGAAGGCAAGAGCCGCGAGCACATAGAGGAAAGCAAAAGCCAAGGACGGGGAGGTAGAGATAGACAGTAGGTGAGGTAGGGGCTCGGAGGTGGGGCTTCAGCGGTTGAGGCCTGGAGACTGCCATTGGTGACAATTTCTTTGCTTTCTTCGGAGAAGGGATGGCAATTCGTATTAACGGGCTGTTTTCGGTATATATTATACGATACGAGTCAATCTATATACGATTAGGGTCATCGGAACAAATTTTTAAACCTTAATACGATCTAATAAAATAATGAATTGACACAACATAATTAGTTTTAACTTGTTATGAATTAATTAAAAATATATTAATATGACATAACTTGTTTTGACTCGTTTCAATTCGATCATGTAAATAGGTTAAATTGATCTAAATAATATTTTTGATCTGATTAACATAATTCAGAATATTTCTCAAATTAACTTTGTTAGTTTAGAATTACAATCTAAACAAATTGAAACATTAAAATTATAATTAAGAGGAAGTGTAGGAGGCAGTCATAACTAATGAGAACTAGCTCAACTGAGAATTGAGAGTGAGTTAGAAAATTTGAAATAGGATGTGTGGTATGAAAATGATAAGTAGAATTTTTTAATTTTTTAAGTTTTATTCTTTTTAAACTAATTAAATTTTTCTACTCATCATCTGTATACTATATATTTAATAAAAATAAAAAAATAAAATATTATTTATATATGATATATGGTATGAAAATGATAAATAAAATTATTTTTTTATTATTTTTATCTTTTTGATTGACAACTCTTTTAGAATTTATTTTATAATCAATGTCATTTTATTAAAAAATAATGATATTACAAAACTACTCGTAATTAAATTTGAAAGATAATCCATACGGAATATTGTATTATTCATTGAGTATAACTCCAACCACACGCGTCAAATCATGTGACATCTTCAAAGACATAAATATGAGTCAAATCAAGTGAAACTAGCAGGTTTGCAAGTTGAAGTTCAGGGCAATGCAAGTTGCAACATGTATCCCGTGTTTGATAGGTCGATTATAGAGTAACGATATCAACGTAATATATTTTATAATATAAGAATATTTTAATAAAATGATGTTATTTTTACAAATTAATTTATAAAAATAATTTTTCTTTTAAAATATTATTGAATAAAACGTTATAAAAAAATTATGTATGTTTATTATTTTTCTTAATTATTACGTAATCCAGCTTATAATTGCAATTGGATTTTCCATAAAGTTTTCAGTGCGCGCTATTCAATTGCAACTTCATTGTGCGGTAGGTTTCCATGAAATTGTAATTCTTTAAATATATATATATAAATATATCATTCAGTAAGTTTTTCTATAGGCTACAGGCTACAGCGCTTGATCTTTTCTATGGAAGAAGATTTTGGAATAAATAAATTACCTGGCGAACGTTAGAGCCTCAGCCTAGCTAGTATTTAACCATATAAAAGAAATTTACTAAACCCTTAATGTTGGTCATAATTTTTATTTCACCCTAATATAGTAATATATACGCAATGCTAAAATTTGACTGGTGTAAATATTACAAGTGATAGACCGCATAATGAACGTCCCATAGAAGACAGGCTTGACCACTATATATGTAGAAGACAAGCTCCTTGACATTGAAAGAGATAATAACATCACAGAAATCCAATTGGTAAGAATTTGTAGACCTCACATAAAATATGACATTGAAAAGATCACAGCATCATTCCAACAAACTACTTGCACTAAAGTCTTTCGATGTTGATAGATCGATTTAAGTTCTAATCAACGTTAAAAAATATGACCCACATAAAAGACTTATCTCCTAACGAATTGTTTAATTTAGACCTCACATGGATTCATGTTGACTATCAATATAATTCATAATCATCGACGCATTGCATTATATATATTATGTGCTCACGTAAAATATTAGAGGTTAGATAAAAATGTTGATGTGTAAGCTGATACAAAATTGAACACCAATTAGACTTTTCCTCAATATGTGAACCTAATATATAAAATATTAATTGAGGTTAAGTGTAGAGGCGTCATTCGACTTTAAGATATTTATTCTTATATTATGCCAAATCACCATTTATTTAAAAAAATAAATAAATAAATAAAATAAATTTAATTATTTATATTAAATCGTTAACAATCCCCTCACACTCCATACAACCTATATTTCTAAGGTCTTGTTTGTTTTCGAAAAACATCTCATCTCATCTCAATTTCATCATTACACTTTTTCCAATTCCAATACAAAATAAAATAAATAATTCAATTTTTTCAAATTCATCTCATCTTCTCTCACCTAATCATTACAACTTTTTCAAATTTCAATACAAAATAAAATAAACAATTCATCTCATCTCAAAAATTTTCATCTCATTTCATTTCATCTCCGAAAACAAACAAGGCCTTAAGTATCTTGCATTGTACTGCCACAACCCACCTACTTGCGGCACGCAACAACAAGAGGAAATCTCCTATCCATATATAGCCATGCATGGTGAATTAGGAAGATCACCTAATTGGTGGCCCCTTACCCAGGGGCGGAACTAGGATTTAGTGTGTGAGGTAGCGATTAGCAAAGTGTGTCGTACGTAGAGGTGAATAGTAATCAATATTTAAAGTAGCAAAGTGTGTCACCAACATTTAACATTAACCATATAAGGTCGTTATCTAGGGACAAACTAACTTATTAAAGTTATCCATCTAAATCCCTCACTTGAACTCCATCGAACTCAAGTGAAAAATAAAAATTAAGATAGAAATAGCCATGTAAGATTTTTTGAAACAAATGATAAAAATTAAGTAAACAAAGATAAACTTTTTTGTTGAATCTAAGATTGAATATTGTAAAGTCTCTATAATATAAATAGAAATAGTCATGTGACATTTGCTACATTCACTCTTAATTGTTAACTCGATTGTAGTATATATGTACTTACTAACAAAACTAATCCAAACAAGCTAGCTAGTGGAAGACTTAAAAAGAAAAGTGTAAATAAACAGGAAAAATAAAATTGTAAATTTACCAAATATCTTATAAAAAGAGACCAAGATATTTTATTGCCTTATGAGATGTAAAAAAAAATGAAAACGTGAGATTTTATTAATGACAAAAAATAAGTGTAATTATTAAAAATTTATTAAAAAACTAAACGAAACCTAGACAACTAAGTACTAAATGTGATTTTTGAAAATATTTTGGTGGGACAAATTATCTTTATATTAGGATATCTTTAAAAAAACCATATACTAAAGCGTATTTTTGAAAACTTTTGCCCCCCCCCCAACCACCAACGTAGGTCCGCCCCTACCCTCACTCTCAAGTTAAAACTGAGGATTTACAGTGGAATTAAGTTAGTGGAAGTAAGAAGATTATTTTTATTTTTATTTTTTTTTAACTTTGCTATTCAGCATCATCCCTATACACCATACACCATATTTATTCTTATTTATTTCTTATTTTTTAAATTTTTTTAGTTTTATTTTTTTAACCTAATTAAAATTTTCTACTCATAATTTATACACCACATATTTAATAAGAGAAAAAAATAAAATATTATGCATACACATGTGATATGTGGTATGAAAATGATAAGGATAATTTTTTTATTTTATTTTTATCTTTTTGATTTACAACTCTTTTTAGAATCTATTTTTTAATCAATGTCATTTTATTTAAAAAAATTAATATTACAAAAGTACTCGTAATTAAATTTGAAAGATAATCCATACGGAATATTGTATCATTCATTGAACTCCAAGTACCACACGTAGCAAGATTCAAATCATGCTTCAAAGACATAAAAGAGTCAAATCAAGTGAAACACTTCGTACCGGCCGGTTTGCAAGTTGAATTCAGGGTCAATGCAACCATGTATCCGTGTTTGATAGGTCTTTGATAGGCTAATTATGGATTAATAATATCTGCA
Source organism: Cyclocarya paliurus (assembly GCA_029856935.1). Taxonomy (NCBI): domain Eukaryota; kingdom Viridiplantae; phylum Streptophyta; class Magnoliopsida; order Fagales; family Juglandaceae; genus Cyclocarya; species Cyclocarya paliurus. Next base: position 1,952,783 of record CM056945.1, read on the forward strand.
CAACATATTTTAATATATGCTATAATATAAAGATATTTTAATAAAATGATGTTATTTTTACAAGTTAATTTATAAAAATAATTTTTTTTTTAAATATTATTATGTAAAATATTATAAAAAGTTATGTGTCTTTTTTATTTTTCTTAATTATTACGTAGTCCAACTTACAATTCCAATAGGATTTTCCGTGAAGTTTTCAGTGCTATTCAATTGCAAAATAAAGCCTACTCGAAATACAAAAACAAATAGCCAAGAAAATAAAGCATACATCTTCTAAACCTCTCCTCGCTCTCAAGAATTCATTTTCTCTCACTATAAATATTTCTCTCTCTCTCCAAGACACTCACTTACAGACCACAAAATCGCATCTTTGTGCTCTGCCTCCAAAGGAATCGAGTTTCATGCGTGAAAATGAATTGAAAGTATAGGTATATGAATCTGTGAAGTCCTGTTCGAATGGGCAATTTATGCATTCAAATACAAAAACTTCAAAAAGCAGTCAAATTCTGTCGCGATTTAACTCAAATACCAACGTTCGAACGGATAATATAGTAGTTCGAACTAACAAATCAAAATATTTCTTGACATATTCTTCAAATGTAGAGAAGATCAGAAGGTATTTTCGTAACCAAATTCCACTAGTTCGTTCAAATGGGACATTTCATGTTCGAATAAGTGAATCTTCAGAGTATTTGGCACATAGTTTCCCTCAAAACACATTCTATAAGATAAATCCATTCGAACGTGACATTATAATGTTTGAACTAATATTAGTATTATTATACTTATAAGTATATATGTAATTATAATAATCTATTATATATAATATTTTAATAATCTATAATATATAATATACATATATATACTCTATAGCAACTATTTTATATTATAATTGATAATATATAATATACTTTTGGTCTAATAGTTAATATAATACTTATACTATATATAGTACTTATTAATATATAGTACTTATACAATACCTAGTGTTATATTATTATATAACGTATATGAGTATAGTGACTATAACTTATAGCTAGCAAATAATAGCTATAGCTATAATAGTAACTAGTAACAATACTTAGTGTTATATTATTATATAATTTATATGAGTATAATTGTCATACCTTATAATAGTCATATAGTAACTATATAATACTTATACTATTCTTCTAATAGTAACTATATACTATACTTGTTACCTTATTATATAACTTATAATCAGTATAGTTATCATAACTTATAATAGTAAGTAGTAACTATCGTCAGTGTTATAATATTATATAACGTATATGAGTATAGTTATCATAACTTATAATAGCTATAGCTATATAGTAACTATATATAATACTTACACTATAGTAGTTATATAATACTTATTCTATATATAGTCGGTCAGTCTTATTGTGCCATGAGATTATTTTTCTAATCAATGGCCAGGCATCACCTTCAAGACCACGGCTTGCTTAATTAATCAAGTGTACGACTTTTCAAATTCATTGATCATGACTTGATCATCCACGTTATGACTTTTCTTTATTCATGTATGTGGTTTAGATAATTCCAATTCACATTATTGGCATGTCAAGGTCTAACATGCAAGTGGGTCTCACATTATAAATTTCTATGGAGACATGCAGGTTTGAATTAGTTCTTAGAATCCTAACTAAAATGCGAATTGGAAAATATTTTATCTAGCTAGCACATGTTCTTTCGTTAGTCTTCAAAAATTAGAGCATATATAAGAATTTGTTTTAAAATTATTTGTAGATAAATGTCTTAATTTTTGGAATATTTATATACCTTTTGTAAATGAAAAAATAAAAATAAAATAAAATAAAAAAGAAGAAGAAGAAGAAGAAAAGAAAGCAGCCAAAACAATCTCAATCTTCTTCTTTTTTATTTTTTCTAACCCAATATCTATGTCTTAGTTTTTGGAATATCTTTTATTTTTTGTCAATGAAAAGCAGTTATATTTTTCTTTTAAACAAGAACTAAAGCAGTCTCAATCTTCTTTTTCCACCTCAATATATATGCAATGTTGAAATTTGACTAGTATAAATATTGTAAGTGGTAGACCGCATAATTAACGTCCCATAGAAGATGGGCTAAACCACTATATACGTAGAAGATAGGCTCTTGACATTGAAAGAGATAATAACAACGCAGAAATCGGATTGGTAAGAATTGGGCTCCTTGACATTGAAAATATCACAACGTCATTCCAACAAACTACTTGCATTGAAGCCTGTCAATATTTTTGTTGATATATCAATTTAAGTTCTAATCAACGTCAGAAAAAATGACCCGCATTAAAGACTTATCTCCTAACAAATTGTTTAATTTAGACAACATGGATTCATGTCGACTAGCATAATTGATAATCCTCGATGCATTGCATTATATATATTATGTGCTCACATAAAATACTAGAGGTTAGGTAAAAATGTTGATGTGTAAGTTGATACAAAATTTGAACACAAAATATAATTAACATGTAGGGCCTAAAGAATGAAATTATAAGAGCATCATGAAACATTCATCTACAGTAGTGGTCGAAGACGATTTCAACAATTGATAGAACATGTAGCCTTTACAAAAATAACTTATTATGTAGAGAAGATTGTCTAAAATAAAAACTTTTGTTTTCTTTTTACTTTTTTGAGGATTTCAAACTCTTGGATGATGTTTTCATAAGGTTATGAATGATGTATAACAAGGAGACTGTTACCCCCATGGTACTTTTCTTTTAGGGATTGCAAACAACAAGAAATAAATAAATTATTCGTAAACATAAAATTTAACTTGATAGTAAACTCAAGTTGTGTTTGAATAAAATTAGATCATCCACCACTCCTAAAGTCTACCCATGGACGTACAAATTCAATTTGTTTACGCATCCTTATAAATCACAATAGTTTCCAAGGGATTTCCTAGATATCGATGGGTCATAGAAAACATGCTTTACTACTATTGGTGTTGATTTTTCAAGTTAATGGACATTTTCTTCACGTCTATCGCCTACTTAATTTATCAATGCACATCATTTCAAATTTAATGACTTGACCATCAACGTCATGAATTTTTTTCATTTTAGTTTAGATCGATAATCCCAATCTATATTACTAGCGGAGATCCTCTCCATCGTGGAGCATGGAATATTCTTTTACTTTTTGTCAATGAAAAAAAATTAAAATTTTCTTTCAAAGCAGTCGCATTCTTCTTTTTCTATACAATATATACGCAATAATGCAGAAATTTGATTGATGTAATTGCAAGTGATAGACATATTGTAGTAATCCGTGTAGATATTATAGTAATCGGGACATATTTTATAAGTTCACCACTGTTTTATTTTATAAGGCATGTCACTTTCTCTACTTCATCCTAGATATTGAGTAAATCTTAATATTTCTTCGTTGCGTTATATAAACATTCTCATTTCTTTCTTTTCAAAAATCATGTTCTTTCTTCTTTTCCTATTTATCTTACTTTCTAATTATTACTTTCTAATAATCATGTTTTAAAAAACTCATCTCTTTATAGCAATTATTTTGTTTTTTTTTTTTAAATTGTACTTTCCTGATGGGACAAAGTACTTGAGAGAATAATAGAGGTGCTTGGAAGCGGATTGAAAGATAATAAATATTTGAGATGAGATAATGGAGAATAAAACCAAGACTATTACAAATATTTTTAATGAAATTTATTTCATTCTTATTTTTTTGAAAAAAATTAATCCTAAAAGAATTAAGGTTGGCATCTATCCAATTAATTTTCTTCAACAAAGAGTATTAAGACATGTTTTGGGGGGTGGGCTTTGAGAGAGAGGGGGAGAGAAGCGCATAGGCTTTGACCGTTTTGGCATTTTGCACTCTTTTGGGGATGGGCTTTTAATTACTCTTTAGGCTTTGAATTACACATTCTAGTGATGGGCCTTCATCAACTCCTAGGGTACAACTATGTCCATAACTCATCTCTCCAATTTACGTAAAATAAAAGCTCAAGAGAATTGTTTGCATATAAATATTTTGGAAAAGGACAGAATGAGATTTTAGTTTTTGTTCAACTTCTATAAAATGTGTGCAAAGCGCTCTCTAATCTTCTAGAAATTGATAGTTATAAAATGAATTTTTTTGGCAACAAGTATGCATATTTGTGTGCTATCCTTTTGTTTTGTTTCAGTTTCTGATTTTTCTAGAATATTGAGTTGAAGATGCTACTTCTGTTGGTTTTAAGTTTAAAATAAAGAAGCTAATGTAGTGCTCGTTATACATGATTTAGCCGAACCACTGCTCTATATGTTCATGAAGTTTCTTTTTTATATTTTCAGCCTAGAAGAAGGAAAAATTACAGTTTGCATGTGTTTCTCTTATAATCAATAGGTTTTCTTTAAGAAAAAAAATGTAAAATGGGTTGAAAAATATAAAGATAAATAATATGTACAATATGCTTTGTAAACCGGTCATGAACAAAGAAAATAATAAATATATTGTATAAAGAGAGAACCTGATATTGAGGTGTGTTATGATAGATGTTTTTCTTATATGGAAAAATACATTATAAAAAATGTGAAGAAGTGTTCACTCGGCTCAAAGAATACCTATCGAATCTCCCCTCATAGTCAAATCGTACAAGGAGAAACCATGTCTCTATATTTGTCTACTACCATTAAAGGGCAAGCCCTTGTGAATTTTGTTGTCAAGCTAACTCATCCCCCCCGAAGATGTGCCCACCCCGCCTATCGGGAGTCACTAGCAAGTCTACATCGATGACTCATCTTGCCGCTCAGGTGGAGGTGTAAGTGTATAGATAATATCGAACTCTAGGGAAGAGGCCTATTATTCGGTAAGGCTCGAGTTCAAACAAACAACAAAGCAGGATCTAAAGCCTTACTTGAGAGACTCACCATAGTAAAGGCACTAGGTGCAATGGAAGTGGAAGTAAATGCAGACTTTCAAGTGGTGGTGAACCAAGTGAAGGGAGAGTATGTGGCGAAGACCAAAAGACTCCCACTTTACTTACAACGAGTATGGGAAGAGCAAGACTATTTCTGAAACTTCATTAAATTTATCGGAAGGACAATCAGAAGGTAGATAGATTAGCACAAGTTGCATCAGGTATGACGACGCAGCACTACCATGGGCAATGATCACCAAAACATTGGAGACTCCCACCATTGGACTTGAAGTCTCAAAAGTAGGGGCTAGATTACTAGAATGGGCATGTGAGATAACCAAGCTCTTAAACATTGGAGAGATGCCAAGTGAAAAAGAAAACGGGAGGAAGGTGAAAAATAAGGTGGCCCGATTCACCCTCTTGAATGGAACATTATACAAGTGAGGATTCTCCTCTTCCCTCCTAAGGTGTATCTCGCTAGAAGAAACCCAGTACGTAATGGTTGAAATACAAGAAAAAGTGTGTGGGAATCACTTGGGTAGAAGAATCTTGGCAGGAAAGGTCACGAGAGCAGGTTATTATTTGTGTCAAGCTCTCAAAGATGTGGAACAATTCGTCAAAACATGCACGGTGTCAATTCCACATTGTCCGCTTGAGAAGCTAACATCAATTAAATCTTTGTAGCCCTTCGCGTAATGAGGACTAGATATCGTAGGACCTATGCCCTCAGGAAAAGGAGATGTACAATTCATCATAGTCTCGGTGGACTACTTCACAAAGTGGGCTGAAACGGAACCCTTTACAACAATAACTTCTGCCAGCATCACCATGTTCCTGGAAAAGGTTGTGGTATGCCGATTGGCATACCATAAGTCATCATTATGGATAAAGTGCGGCAACTTGACTCTAATTACTATTGAGACTGGTGCGCGTAGCTAAGCATAAAGGTCAGATACTCCTCCCTAAGGCACCCCTAAGCCAATGGGCAAGTCGAAACGACTAATAAAACTTTGGTAGGGATCTTGAAGAATAAATTGGCGGCATAAAAAATGGGGCTTGGGAGGAAGAACTCCCAGGAATTTTTGTAGGCATACTGAACCACCATCAAAACCCCAACAGAAGAAACTCCCTTCGTCCTAACTTACAAATTTGAAGCAATGACCCGAGTGGATGTAGGAATGTCAAGCTACAGAGTCCAATACTTGGACAAAGGACTGAGCGAAAAGACATTACATGAGAACTTGGACTTGGTAGAAGAAATCAAAGAAGAAGCAGAAATAAGGACGACTACCAACAAGAGGAAAACTGAGAATACTTCAATAGAAGAATGAGGCCTAGATTGCTCAAAATAGGAGACCTGGTTCTGAATGAAGCCAAAATGACCTCCCAAGAAGAAGGAAAGCTTAGGCCAAAATGGGAAGGACCGTATGTGGTTTCGACTAACCACCGCCCCAAGTCTACTGGCTAAGGGATGTCGAGGGAAAATAGTTGCAGCGCCTGTGGAATGCAAAGCATCTCAAGGTGTTCTCCCCTAGCCACCTAGTGTGGTTAAGCTCATCTTCCACCTAGATCTCAAAGCTGAGTGTTTCTACACTCATGTGTACACTTAAGTGGCAACCACAAAAGGGGATACTCCTCCTAAGCATGCATCTCCCCACCGACTAGCACAGCAAAGTCGAGTGTCTCTAAACTCACATGGCGGTTGGAAGAAGGAACACATCCCCAAAATGCTCCCTTCCTCGTGGAATTGTGTAGCCAACAAGGAAGCCAGGGCAACTTTCACGGGTAATTCAATCGCCACCGCCCAAACGCTTTCTCAGTGGCTAAAGAGGAGAGCTCGTATCATCTACCAAGTAAACTAGATGAGCCTAAGTCGAGAAGGCTTAAACCATTCAGGTTACTCACACTCAATGAAACCCGAGTAAATAAACAAAGTGTGGTACACACACAGAGATAAGGAAAAGTTACCACATCCATATTAATATTTTTCGAACCACATCCATATTAATATTGTTCGGATCAACAAAAAAGGTAAAAAAAATAATCATCATCAATACAATCATAAAAAGAAAACTAAAAATCAACGATTTGGGGCTGAAAGAGGAAAGGCAACGGGTATCAGATCTCGACTCAGATAGTAGAGGAATTGAAGTGACTAGCGATCGAGCTTGAGAGTTTTCAAGCTAGAGTATTCAAGTCGGTCTGAGGGTTCTCCATCAAATGGTCTCTCAACGTCTCCAAACCCAACTTGTATATGTAGCCCCAAGCCATGTTGCAAAATACCTTTGTTGTTGACAACTAGGGAGAAAGTCAGACCAATTCCTCCCTAGAAGAAACCAGCTCAGATTTCAAAGTAGCTGTATGTTGGTCTTGGGAGGAGACTTTCCCCCTCGTGCGTAACAAAGAGTCACTAATCTTGACAAATTTGGCCTCCACCTTCTCCCACTCCCTTTTAGCGACTGCGCACTAATTATCAAGACTCTGCATCTCGCCCTTAAGGCGGTCAAGGTTGGTACGTTAGTCCCGATAGGTCCCTTCTACTCGATTCACCATGGCCACATACCCACAACATTGCTCTTTAGTCTCCTCCAACTCTACCTCCAAGCGGCCTAACCGATCCTGCCCAACATCTTGCTCATCTTCAAACAGCTTAGCCTCAAGGAAGCAGCCAGTTTTCTTCTCTTTTAATTTTTCTAGGTCACTCTAGAGGTAGGATGCATCCTCGCGGAAAGCAAAGATGCTCCTTTATAATGAGAGGGAGTAAGCATCCACATGAGCAAAGGTGGTTTCCACCTCATCCCTCTCGACCCTCACCTTGGTGGCCGTAATACTCGAACCTCATCTTCCAGCTCAGCCTTACCGTCGATGATCCATACCACCACAAACTCCATCCCCTAACATGCCATCATTGGAAGCCTAAATCAGCCCTTGATCACCTAACGGGGTAGAATGCCAAACCAAGGAAGGTGATGGAGCCAAACGTAGACTAGGCGAAGGGCATTCACAGCTTCATAGCTAAATCAACTTCCGCCTGTTCCAAGATGTCATCAAGGTTGTTCGGGTTGGGTGATTCACGTCGAGTTGATCCACCAACCCTTGATAATGACTGAGCCAGCAGAAAGTGGCTAGAGCCACCAAATGGAAAGGGAGCCTCCTGCTCGGGCCTCAAAAGGTCGCAAACTCCCATCGATTCGCTGGTCAGCTCATCCTCTATAAGAGGTTTCTTCTCTTTCCCCTTTGACAGAGTGCCAAAAGGCCTCTTTTGGCCATGGGAAGCGAAGGGCTCCCTTAGCAAATGGTGACCGCTAACACGCAACCGATCAATATTAGCTCTAGTAAAATAGGCATTAGTCCAAACTTCTTCCTAGTGTCGTCCGACCCAGGAAGAGACATTCTTTAAGTGAGTCTGCTCCCAGTCGGAGAGATTCAGAGAAAACACCATGTCGTCTGGAACAACTCCCCACACAGCTCGAATGGGAAACTCCTGGCAGTCAGCCTCACCGGTAAAGAAATCTCAACCTTGACCCGACATGAAAAAAAAATTTTAACCAGTCCTTGACTCAAGAAAAGCGGAATTCTAGGTAAGCTACCCAATAGTTGGTACAAGAGCTAGAAATACACAAATTACCGTCGTGGCACCATATCCCATGAGTGTAAAAAACTCTTTGGCAGTCAAGTTGGGGTAATCCTCGTCGTTGGTTTCTAAGAGCAAGCGTCATACGATGCAACACGATAGAAGGATCCTCCAAGTGTTAGGATGAAGCTGCGAAGGAGCCAAAGCGAGATAATCCAGAACACCCGAATGAGGCTGCAAAAAGGGAGCCGCAGTCCATTCGAGAACATGGCGGGATTCAATGCTTTTAGCACATTTGAGTAGCTTGGCAGAATAGACTTTAACTAGAAACTAAAATTCCTATATCGGTCATTTGTGAGGGCATACCACAAATTTGGGGTCTATGGCATGCACTACCAAAAGAGATGATGTGGGAAGAGGAAAATATAGATCTATAACTTAAGGGAATGAATGGGAGGGAGTCTCGAAACTATAAGTCGACGAGAAGGTTTTATTCCCTCTGTGTCCCAATAACTTCAACTTCTATATTTTACGAAAGTCTTTCTTGTTTTTTTAAAAATGATAGAACAAGAATTATTATTTTCATAAAAATTATATGGCTTTTTTTTTTAGCTATGAAGTCTAATTATTTTTCTTGTATCATGAATTTTTTATTGTCACATTGATCAGACCAAACAGATCAAACAACAAATGTTATCCGATATCTAAAAAAAAAAAAAAAAAACCAAATGTTATTCAAAATAACTTTGCTGATTTACCAATGTCGGAAGGATAGCTTCAAAAACACCCCCTATTTTTTTTTTTTTTTGGAGGATGGGGGTTTGGAACTCCAGACCTCTATTTTAAAAGCTGGGATTATGCCAACCAAACCACATACTTTTGGCAAAACGCTCCCTAAAATTAAGAGCAATGCTTGAGTTACAAACCCATTTACATTTTATTTACTATTTATCAATAAAATAGTATTTAAAAAAAATTAAACACATTAAATTAAAATTAATATTTTCAAAAATATTATTTTATTTAAAGATGGTTGAAAAATTGTAAAGAGATGGTAAATCGTTTCTCTAAAATTAAACACGAGTAAACGGCAAATTTTTGCCATGTACTAGGCTTCCTCGAAGAACAACCAACAACAAATTCTGCTATCGCATCAGGGAAAGAGAGACGTACAGTTGAAGAGGGCGATAATGGGTCGAGAAGCACATGTCTTGAAGAGGATTCCCCGCATTAGATTCCCACAAAGACACCCTAAATCCTTTGCTTCGGGTCTCTCTGTCTCTCTCTCTTTCAAGTCTCATGTTTTTTCCTTCTTTGCTATGCTTACTGTAACTTTAATTTGTTATCAACAATTCTCTCGCTAGAAGTAATTGAACAGAAATCCTGCTTTGGTTTGTGCATGTTGCTTTTATTTAGCAAAAAAACTGCATGTTTCTTTTCTTTTTCTTTTTCTTTTTTTGCTTTATGTATATTCAACAGATCATTATTTCGCTTTTATTTTGGAAGAAAAAAGACTGTATAAAATGTAAATTTCGTAAATATTTAACTCGGATTGTTTAATTTTCTCTCCAATTGTATGCTTATCATGAGCTATTGAGATGGATGTGCGATTGGCTACCGAGATGGGCAGAGGTGTAATGAGATGTCTTTTAGCTATTTCGTGAAAACCGGCATTTTTCTTTTTTTGAAGTCTCACCCAAGATTGAATGTTAGGTCTTCTAGTATTGCAGTGGGGCAATGGTTTGAGAAGAGAAATGCGGGAGCAATGGTATCATTGAGAGAGTGGGTTTCACAGCCGTTCCAATAATATATGATTCATTAAGGATTTACTCAAGTTAACTCAGTTATGAGAAGTTATATGTAGCAATAACGGAGACAACGTAAAGAAATGTAGGCCGTGCTGGTTCTCTTGTGAGCAATGAGACTCGTTGACCGTTGACGGCTTTCTGAATAGTACAGAGCCTAATTATACCAATCAAACTATTTTCTTCTCCATTATATGTGTTCTTTTTGGCTTCCCTTTTGTTCTTCAACAGATTTAATCTGGTAAGGTGCTTTCCATTTTTTAACCTGTCTTCTGTAAATAGATTGGTTGAGATATCTGTGCAAAAGTCCAGGCACCACTGAATCATGACCATGAGTGGTGCACCTTAGGCTTATTCAATTTTTTAAGAATAGAAGCTATATAAGCGGTATAACAAGACATATATTATGATGCTGCAGCAGCATGTTTGCGTAGCCTACTTATCAATGTCTTGCCTTTGTGATGACAAGTTAGTTTCAGCACAAATAAGGGATGAGGTGGAGAAAGATGGATGAGATTGTGGGCTTGGTCGCCATAAGTTTAGGAAAGTGTGACATTAGCATCGACTTCATGGCTGCAGTTGTATGGGCTAGTACAATAAGTTGGGCATCACAAAGACTAAGCAAGGCAATAAAGGCCCATTATGAGGACAAGGTGAAGAAAAGACTGCTTATCATTTCACAATACCGTAGAATTCGCTCATGTCAATGGCTTGATGCATCAATTAAAAGATTCAGGTACCACTAATTAGGGGAATTGTCTGAAAATGTTGACTGAGACTGTTTAGATATGGGTAAGATAGATAATGATTTCACTCCTGAGGAGAGGTAAGGCCATGGCATTCATCAATAAATCTTTGGTTGAGGGCACTAAAAACCCAGAAGGTAAGTTTGGCAAGGATGTGGTATCTGGGTTTTTCTCATGAAGAATGTTTTGTAATGCTATAATGAGCAGATGAAGGTTTTGTAGCTGATCCCAAGAAATGGGATGAGGCTTTTTGCTCATAAATTAATCTAGTATTGTTTTATTTAAGTTGCACCTTATCGCTATATCAGACCACAATTTGATCAAGAAGTCTCTGCTGAAACCCGGTACTTATAATACTGGCTAGTTTTCAAACCCTCTGTTTATTCATTTTGATGAACTTCATCAATGGTGCGGTGTACGCAAGGCATTATGACATGTCAGTAGTTTTGTGTAGTCGTTTGGTCTGTGTATTGCCTCTGCCCTCTATCCATATTTAACTTAATGTCCCTAAAAATATTAGTCTGGGTTCCTCCAATCTTTGTACAAACGAAGATCTTCCTCTTCCCCCTGCAGTGCTGTTCACTCGTAGATTTGATGGTCCCAAAAGGTTGGATTCAAGATGGTTCCATATATTTTGATACATGATATACTTAAATGAAATCCTGAGGAAATGGGAAATGGCTTCATGATTAACGCATATATGATATTTTGGATACTGCTATGTTTCTTGGTTGAGCAGATAAAGTATATTTGGTTGTGTGAAGCTTTAAGCAGTGACTTCAAGTGCTTCTACCTTTTTTTTCTTTTGTTCACTGATTTATTCTCAATGATTAACCATTCTTAAAGGCATGGTAAGGGATGTCTCTCCCCACATTTTTTTATTTTTTTATTACACTAGTGCATTTACTTGAATCATTCTCAGGTACAGATTTGCTATATTGCCTTGATAGTTTTCTTCTTAGTGTGTGTTTACAAATATTTCTATTTCAGATTTCCATAATTTTCCATGCACAGATTCTACATCTCAAGCTCAAAGTAGGGATGCTCGTAACATTTCCATTTCAAAGTCAGATGTTCCAGCAGCACCCACAAACACTGCTTTGGGAGGGAAAGCTTCGCTTCAGCCAAAACGAACACCGGTCTCAGAAAAAGAGATAGAGGCTATTCTGGTGAGCAAAATATCTACTGAAATTTATCAAAATTCAAATATTTGAATCTGGGATAGATCATATCTGATCCTAATCTCTAAACTTTAGAATTTGTCTAAATGGGTTTTCCACAGACCCCTGAGGTACTTTGTTTTGAGCTCTCCATGTTTTATGGAAAAATTCCTGCCTAATTGAGTGTTGGATGGATTAGATTTTCTGGAAATTATATGATGGAAAAAACCTGTTATGACAACTTGATTTTATGCAATGCATTCATAATATTGAAAAAAAAAAATTTATCCAAGCATTCATTTGTACGTACAGGCACTTGGGTTTAGAAGATCAATCCCTCTTAGCCGGCAACTCTTCAACTATATACTTGCATTGATTTTGTTTTGTTCCTATGATCTTTCGCAGTTGGGTGGGTGCTTCTGATCTAACCAAGAACTTGAACCATGGAGGTGCAATTGATCTAGACTTTTGGATCTTCTGTATATCATTTGGAATAATAATGCAATTCAAGTACTCTGTTATGGTATTATGTAACAGTTGGAATGCAAAGGAGTTTTGAGGAAAGGATCACAGGACCTGCTTTGATCCGTCAAGACATATATTCTCTCTTCTTTTTTTTCTGACTTTTCCACGGTAGGCTGGTATTTGGCACATAACCCCTACAGGTTTGATGGGTATTTGGCACAAAGAAATGCGAGTTTATCAGAAAAGGAAATTCGTGTTGAATTTCACGCATGGAATTCTAGTTATTGGACTTAGGGTCTAGAACTGTAAACGAGTTGAGTTGAATCGTGGATGCGGTGGTAAAGGCCTCGCTCACTTTTACAAAAAATTTCATCTCATCTTATTTAATTATTATAATTTTTTTAAAAATTTTTACACAAAATAAAATAAACAATTTAATTTTTTCAAATTTTAAATAAAAATAATATCAAAAAAATATATTCTAATAATATTTTATTTAATTTTTAATTTTTATCTTAACTCATCTCCAAAACAAACGAGATCTTCTTATTCATATAATTTTTATTTAAACACGAGTTGAGTTTCAAACTTGTGGCCATGTTAAATTTTATATTCATGAATAAGTTTATTTATTATTTAGGCGACAATTGAAACGGAAGTTCGAGGGGTGGGTGCCTGATCGGACGCCTTACGTGATAGGGGCTTGAAGGTGCAGAGCTTTAGGAAGAATAAGAAGCTATGCTTTACAATAATGGCTTGGCAATCAACCGCATGCACTTTTTTTCTTCCTTAACTTCAGTAACCACTACTCGCCCAAGTGCCTATAACTAGACGTTCTTGTTGTTCAAGATTTATTTATACCATATCCTATAATTATATCTACCAATTTTGAATTTTTGTAAATATCTTTAATAGTTTATATATGCATATAGTGACGATTATATTTGTAAGGACTTCAACATGTTTAGTATTATGAACATGATTTCCTTTTATACTTTTAAATGTTCAAGATATTCTCATTATAAAGAAAGATAATGCTATAAAAAAAATTAAATGCAAAGTTATTCAAGATTGTATAAGTTGAATCGAGCTTTTTATACAAGTTGTATCGTTTGGTAATCGATCATATTTTCTTATTCACGAACAACTCATTCACTAATTGAATTAAGTCGAATCAAGTCGAACTTGAGTTTAGGTGAATTATAAATGCAGATTTAGGTATATACGCATATTTGCTCTATCTAGGTATATCCGCATGTTTGCTCTATCGGATGGAAAAGAGCTGGGAACCACACTTGCACCATGATTCATCCCTTATAAACCGAAAGCATGGGGAAGGAGAAAGGGCTTTGACTTGGTTGGATAACCCTTGATTGCAGTAACTTTGTAGAGATCCAAATGTGCACACAATTTCAAAAGTACTCAAGTCAAAAGATTTCGGAACTAACAGATTCAAGCATGCTTAGCAACCTCAAGACCTCACAATTTCATACGGTATCAAGAATTTCCAACATGTAATTCTTAATCAATGATTAAGGAAAAAAAACTGTACATTTATTTCTTAACAACAACTACATGAGCTACTAACATTTTAAGCATCACGAGGTAGAACCTATAAACATCAATTGATGAAGAAATTTAACACAACATTCGAAAACCTATACCCAGCAGCAGCCCAATTGAAGCTACTTCTTGCTTTCTGCAAAACCTTGCCAACCCCCAATGAACCCACTTCTTCCTCCTGTTGTCTTTCAATTGAGCATCACTTGTTGCCCGTGGGAAAGATCAACATATAAATAATTTTTCTATGTATCTTTTTCTCTAGAATACTGTTTAGGGAGGAAAATCGAGGTCGCCTATGTCAACACTCGGTGTTTGCTGTTGTCTTGGTGCCTCTTGGGAAGGCCATTATGCCTTTTGATAAGGTCTTCCCGGATCACAGGGCTAACAGCAAGGTCTCTTTCCTCTAGTATGAGATATTTGTCAACCTGTGCTGCAGCTTGCCGGCCTTCAGAGGTCGCCCATACCACCAAGGACTGTCTGCACCGGCAATTGCCAGCCGCAAAGACACCATCCACATTGGTTGAGAAACGGCCATACTTAGCCTTGATATTTGATCGATTGTCCTGCTCCAATCCCATCTTCTCTACTACAATCTGGAAAATCAAATGGCAGAATACCACTAAACGTCAGCAGAGAAGACAACTTGGAACAACAGTTTTTATCCAAGTAGTATTTGCTTTTATGTAGGAAAGGAGCTCAACTTGGCAACTGGTTTCACTCTACAGGTAAATATTAAGGGTTAAGCAAAGTAAAGAAACTAACCGACTCTGGGCCAAGGAATCCCATGGCAAGTAGGACAAGGTCAGCCTCAATGATCTCCTCAGAGCCTTCAACTTCCTTGAACTGAAATTTTCCACGAGCATCCTTCTCCCAGTGGACTCGTACAATTTATAGTCCTTTCACAGCACCATTCTCATCACCCAAAAACCACTTGGTCAATACCTCGAAAGAGCTCGGGTCTTTTCCAAACTTGGAAGCAGCTTCCTGATGCCCATAATCAACACGGAATATTTGAGGCCACTGCAATTCCAAAATAAAAGTAACTAATTACAGAAGCATCTACAAGTACAATTCACTCACTTTCTGGTCCTTTTTGTCTTTACAATAAGCACCTAATATTCCAATATAAAATCAAAATACTCCCAAATAATCATTATTCTCATTCAAATATTCTTGACTCCAAATATGCACAAAAAAGATATGGTTTGAGTAAATATGGCATCAAAGGGGCATCAACAATATTCGACTACTAAAAGCAGAGCAAGTAACAAACAGATCACAGCTGGAAACTAGATTAAGTTTGGGGAGTGAGATGAGAATTTTTAGTTTTAGATGAAAGTTTAAAATATTATATTTTAATATTATTATTGTTTTGGGATTTGGAAAAGTAGAATTGGAATTTGAAAAAATTGAATTGTTTATTATGTTTTTTATGGAAATTTGAAAAAATTGTAATGATGAGATAAGATGGGAATTATGTGTTTGAACTTAGTTATCAAACCTAACCTAAATGAAAATTGCTCTACGTGGGGCCATTGGCATGCATCATAAAATAGACCTAAGGAAAAATTAAAGTCAAAACCTGTGGCCAAGGGTTGCCTGGGGCCCTAGTTTGTGGTGGTTCAGGGAGAAGCTCTAAATTTATGATGCCACTGCAGCCATGTCGGATGGATGTCCCTATACAATCTGTGCCAGTGTCACCTCCACCAATGACTACTACTTTCTTGCCCTTAGCAGAAATGTAGTTACCATCCTTGAGGTTGCTATCAAGCAAGCTTTTAGTGTTTGCATGCAGAAACTCCATGGCAAAATGGACTCCTGATAACTCCCGTCCTGGTACTGGATGCTCCCTGCACCAAAAAATAACTAGATCCTTCTAGCATGCATCGGCATGAAGTAATTTAGCTAAACATAATTTCTAGGGTTATGATGGATAATTTAGTAATCTCCATCTTTCTATTTTCTACAAATTACCTTGGTTTTGTGGCTCCTACAGCCAAAACAACTGCGTCATTCTCCTCTCGGAGCCGATGAAGAGTGTACAAAGGATCAGTTCCAACATTAGCATTAACCACAAAATTGACACCCTCCTGGTCCATAAGTTTCACCCGACGTTCAACTATATCCACCTTGTCAGCCTTCATGTTTGGAACACCATACATCATGAGTCCTGCAATTCGGTCAGCACGTTCATACACAGTCACAGAGTGACCCATTCTGTTTAGCTGATCAGCAGCAGCCAAGCCAGCCGGTCCACTTCCAACAATCGCAACTCTTTTCCTGTGATCATACACAGTAGGTTATTTTCATGAAGCTGATGGGACTTATCCACACAGAATTTCTCTTCATAAACTAGACTATTCTAACTGGGTAAAACAACAAAAACTGTCAGACCACAATTTAACCAAGAAAAAACCATTTCAAAGACCACCAGTTAAGGAAAGCAAATATCCCTGTTTAACAAGAAAGAGTAGCTTGAAAGACAATATCATTTCTCATCGATAGATTTTGATGGCTTACTCAGTTCTCTTGAGAGGAGGCCTCGGTACCATCCATCCCTCCTCAAATGCCTTGTCTATAATGGCACACTCAATGCTCTTGATGGATATAGGATTCTCGATAATTCCCAAGACACACGAACCTTCACAAGGTGCGGGACACACACGACCAGTGAACTCTGGGAAGTTATTCGTTTCAAGGAGCCGATCTAATGCTTCACGCCACCTGTTTTGGTATACTAACTCGTTGAATTCAGGTATTTTGTTTCCTAGAGGACATCCAGAATTTTACTGCAAATTTTAGAAATGGAGATTTTTGTGCACAAAAGTTTATATGAAATTTTGAATAGAGAAAACAAATAGTTGCATATAGACTAGTAAGTGGGAAAATCACCTGCTGGCAGAAAGGAGTAGCGCATGCAGCGTGCATACTGAGTCTTTAAAGTGGGCCAGGATTTGATTCCTTCATAACTTCCTTCCAGTCATTCATCCGTACATTCGGGTCCCTGTATTGAACACCCTCACGCTCATAATAAATGAAACCTCGATGTTTAACAGCATCAGTAACCTTTGTAGGCCTTCTTCAATGATTCACCCTCTTCTACATTGTGGAAGTATCAAAAAGTTACATCAAACAAATAAATTACTACAACGATCACCAGCAAGAAGCGTGCTTGATAAACCCATCTCACCCTCCTTCCCCGCTACCCCACCGGTTAGTAGGACCAAATAAAAGTGAAAACGAGATTCTGAAAATTTGAGGAAAGGCAAAACAGATCTAGCAGTGCGTTCGATAAAATATCAATTTTGAAAGTGAACTATAAAATTGAACCAACAAATAAAAAAATGGTTAAACCCTGAAGTATGAGCAAAAACTCATTTTAAAGTAAGCTCATTTTGAAATTTGAAGACTAAGGTCTTGTTTGGGTAACAAGGTATTCTCATATATTCTCAAATTTTTTCATATTTTCCTTTCATGGGATGTAGGGTACAAGGAACCAGATAACTTCAATGTGATATTATGAAAAAGCTCTAAAAAATCAACAAAAGTAGAAACTACTTCCCAATTATCATCATTAGGCTTTCATAAACCCCCGTGCTCATTAAAGTATTTGACATATTGAATATCTTCATCTCCCAATAACTAAAAGGCTGCCTTATATTCTTGAACTGCCTCTAATATCAAATAAGTTGAATTCCATCTGGTAGGAACATCAGTACAAAGACCTTTCTTCGATGTTATGCCCACACTTTTCGCAGTAACCTTGAATTTCTCCAATCTAGAAGGAGAAGACCTCACAAATTTCACAGCCATTCTAACTCTTGCAATCGAGTTATCAACATCTTTCAACCCCTCAGTAATAATTAAATTCAATATATGTGCAGCACATCTAACATGCACATATTCACCCCCCAAGAATGTTTTATTTACCTCTCTAAGATAAGTTTTCAGGTATCCCAAGGCAACATCATTAGAGGAGACATTATCAACAGACACTGTCAAAACTCGTGCCAACCCCCACTTCTTTATTGCGGCATCCAAGGCCTTCCCAATAGTCTCACCCTTGTGATCAACTATTTGACAAAACTTAATAATTTTTTTGTGGAGAATCCAATCAGAATCAACAAAATGGTCAGTCAAAGACATATAATTGAAATTTTGGACAGAAGTCCAAGTATCGGTAGTGAGGCAAACTACCAAACCCATCAATTGGCCCCTCAAAAAATCTTTATCTTTTTTGTATATCTTTTTAATATCTTTGGCCACAGTGTGGTAAGAAGGAAACGAAAATCTAGGTTCCAATTCTCCAACAAGTTCCTTAAACCCTCTCCCTTCCACAAACTAAAAAGGTAACTCGTCTATGATCACTTTACGAGCTGCCTTCCTTCTACACTCATCGAAATTATACTTCGTAAACTTCTTCAACGTTGGACCCCCACTACTCCCATCCGCCA
Source organism: Cyclocarya paliurus (assembly GCA_029856935.1). Taxonomy (NCBI): domain Eukaryota; kingdom Viridiplantae; phylum Streptophyta; class Magnoliopsida; order Fagales; family Juglandaceae; genus Cyclocarya; species Cyclocarya paliurus. The sequence continues at coordinate 1,971,449 of CM056945.1, forward strand.
TTTTTTTTAGTCTAACTTCTAGTCTAGATTGACTCTTCTCCAATAAGGATTTTAATATTAGACTCTTCTTGCATTGTTCCTCTAAATGGACCTTTAGTTGGGATGTACCATGTTTCCTATAGTGACGTCCATATATTTTCCCACAATAATTACATTTGGCTTAAGGGTTATTGGGGTCACCACCCTCTAGTTTGGTAAAGTGAGACCAAACTATGGACACAGGTTTCTTGCTTTGTGTTGGTGGGGGCATGGGGGCGGGGCAAGGGTTCGAATAGGCTCAGTAGGGGCCAATTCTAAGGTAGGGGTAGGGATACTAGTAGGGGTAGGAGAGCTATCACTGTAATCCCTTTGAGAAGACATCCCTGATTTTTCAACACAAAAAAAATTAAAAAATTAAATAAGGCACAATGCAAAGTAAACACAACAATTTAGGGGTTTCAATTGAAACCCCTAAACTTCAATTGAAGGAATTGAAAATTTAGGGGTTTCGGATTGAACCCCCAAATCAATGTAGGGGTTCAATCCGAAACCCCTAAATAAATTGGTTGAGGGGTTTCAATTGAAACCCCTAAACAAAATTAGAGTTTCAGATTGAACCCCTAAATCAATTTAGGGGTTCAATCCGAAACCACTAAATAAATTTCACACAGTGATAAACACATGCACAAGCAAGAATCCACAGCACACAATTTCACAATCATTCCCATCCTCTATCTCTGATTCAAACCATCCTTCCTCCAATCTCCAATCCAAAACTCAAAAAAAAAAAAAAAAAAAAAACAAAATTGAAACGAGAGATAGAGTGTGAGAGACTGAGAGTTTGGAGTTTGGAGTCTTACCTTTGGAGTTTGGAGTTCGGCACAACAAAGTTTTAAATGGTAGATGGTATTGCAAATGCTCGTGCAGTCATGGACAAAACAGCGCCATTTCATTAATAAGGGATTTTTTTAAAAATATATAATATATATTTTTAATATATATATATATTATACGGGTTACGGGTATACGAGGCAGGGGAAACACAAAGTGGGGCCGTGCCCCCTCCGACCCCTGCCCCCGTTGCTTTTCAGGGTGCGGGGCGGGGCCACCCGCACCCCGCTTAGGCGGACTGGATCCCCCGCCCCGCTTGGATGGGGGCTGGGCGGACGGGGCGGTGCAGCGAGGTGCGGGGCCCCGCTGCCCACCCTTACCTCAAAGTGTTCCTAAAAATAAATTCATAATTTCAAACAGGCATTTCGTCTAAAAATATGAAAATGGACTTATTGAGCCATAAAATTTTAAATAATTAACAGAGTCTAATGGCGCAGGCCATAATACATTCTAACACCTATAACTACCTCAAAAAATTAGAATCACACTTTGGCACCATAGTGAGTGATAACACTGACTATGTTGACAAACTAAGACCTATGCGATTGGTCGATTCGTAAAAACTTATAGAGTTTCCACGAAATTCCTAAAGCCAATAGAAATTTCACCTTTGAATTTCTAGTGGGCTGTTATAGCTGAGCATAAAGGTCAAATACTCCTCCCTGGGGCACCCTTAAGCCAATGGGCAAGTCGAAGTGACTAATAAGACTTTGGAATGGATCTTGAAGAATAGACTGGCAGCCGAAAAGGGGGCTTGGGAGGAAGAACTTCCAGGGATTTTGTAGGCGTACCGAACCATCATCAAAACCACGACAGAAGAAACTCCCTTCGTCCTAACTTACAGATTTGAAGCAATGACCCTAGTGGATGTAGGATTGTCAAGCTACAGAGTTCAGTACTTCAACAAAGGACTGAATGAAAAGACATTACATGAGAACCTGGACTTGGTAGAAGAAATCAAAGAAGAAGCAGAAACAAGGACCACTACCAACAAGAAAATAGAGAATACTTCAATAGAAGAGCGAGGCCTAGATCGCTCAAAGTAGGAGACTTGGTCCTGAAGGAAGCCAGAATGACCTCCCAAGAATAAGTAAAGCTTAGGCCAAAATGGGAAGGACCATATGTGGTTTCGACCAACACCCGACCCGAAGTCTACTGGCTAAGAGATGTTGAGGGAAAAGAGTTGCAGCGCCCGTGGAATGCACAACATCTCAAGGTGTTCTCCCCTAGCCACCTAGTGTGGTCGAGCTCATCTTCTGCCTAGATCTCAAAACTGAGTGTTCCTACACTCATGTGTACACTCAAGTGGCAATCATAGAAGGGGATACTCCTTTTAAGCATGTATCTCCCCATCGACTAGCACAACAAAGTCGAGTGTCTCTAAATCCACATGGCAGTTGGAAGAAGGAACACATCCCCAAAGTGTTCCCTTTCTCACCGAAGTGCGCAGCCAACAAGGAAGCCAGGGCAACTTTCACTGGTAAGTCAATCGCCACTGCCTAAATGCTTTATCAGCGACTAAAAAAGAGAGCTCATATCATCCACCAAGTAAACTAGATGGGCCCAAGTCGTGAAGGCCTAAACCATTCGAGATACTCACACTCAATAAAACTCGAGTAAATAAACAAAGTGAGGTACACACACAGAGATCAGGAAAAATTACCACATCCATATTAATATTGTTCGGACCACATCCATATTATTATTGTTTGGATCAACAAAAATGGTCTAAAAAATAATCATCATCGATACAATCACAAAGGGAAAACTAAAAATCAACGATTTGGGGCTGGAAAAGGAAAGGCAAAGGGTATCAAATCCCTACTTAGAGAGTCGAGGAATTGAAGTGACTGGCGGTCGGGCTTGAGAGTCTTCATGGCTAGAGTATTCAAGTCAGTCTTAGGGTTCTCCATCAAATGGTCTCTCAACATCTCCAAACCCAACTTGTATCTGTAGCCCCAAGCCATGTTACAAACTACCTTTGTCACTGACAACTGGGGAGAAAGTTAGACCAATTCCTCCCTAGAAGAAACCAGCTCGGATTTTAAAGTAGCTATCTGTTGGTCTTGGGAGGCAAGTTTCCCCCTCGTGCATAACAAGGAGTTACTAATCTTGACAAATTTGGCCTCCACCTTCTCCCACTCCCTCTTGGCGACTACATACTGACTATCAAGACTCTCCATCTCGCCTTTGAGGTGGTCAAGGTCCATACGAAAGTCCCAGCAGGTCCCTTCTACTCGATTCACCATGGCCACATACCCACATCATTGCTCCTTAGTCTCCTCCAACTCTACCTCCGAGCAGGCTAGTCGATCCCGCCCAACATCTTGCTTATCTTTAAATAACTTAGCATCAAGGTAGTAGCGAGTTATCTTCTCCTTTGAATTTTCCAGGTCACTCCAGAGGTAGGACACATCCTTGCGGAGAGCAAAGATGCTCCTTTCTAATGAGCGGGAGTAAGCATCCACATGAGCAAAGGTGGCTTCCGCCTTATCCCTCTCGACCCTCACCTTGGTGACCTCTCGATGAGATTGGACCGCAAAAGACTGTAATACTCGAACCTCATCTTCCAGCTCAGCCTTACCGTCGATGATCCATGCAGCCACGGAGTCAATCCCCTGACATACCATCACAAATTGGTCAATAAAGAAATGATAAAGGATAATAGACTGAAGATGAGCATTGAGAAAGCTCAAACCAGGAAAGGAAACTTCTAAGCTTGTCGGTTGTTTCACAAATAAATTCAACCCTGACATTGTGAGCACTCAGATTGAATCCAGAAAGACGAGACCTAGAAGGATGGGTTTCAAAGGGCCCGAGAAATCCAAAGAAACCTTGCCTCTCACCCCGAGAGGTCGACCTCAAGCCTCCTAGCTGCCCAAGCTGGTAGGAAGGAGTAGGAGAAGGAGCCTGAGGCAGAAGATTCACATTCCCAGGAGCGTGGGACCTTTGCTCACCCAAAGGCTCTACATCACGCACCAAAGGATTTGGTGGCATCATTTCCTCCATAGCCATTGGTAAAGGAACCTCCAACTTTGAAGAGGTACTAAAGGGTGAGGAAGGTATCGAGACCTATCCTCACTCAAATCCACAGTCAATGGATTGTCTTGGGAGAAACCCCTAGGGTCAAAAGGAAGAGTTGGGGTTTCACAACTAGAAACGATGGAGGGAATAGAGCAGGGGGTGTGGGTGCCACCGTCAGTACCTCCCTAGAGAACATCAACATGCAGGTAGGAAGGAACCCCAGAAGTCTTCATGCATGTCCCGACATTATCGTCCAAAGGTGCGGGCATCTCTACAAGTCATCTCTATAGGTTCATGAGAACCCCTCGGAATAGGTTTGAGAAAGGCCTAGTAAAATTCATTTCAAGTTCCTCCTCGTCCCAGCTGGATGCCTCAATCAGCCCCTGATCACCTAGCGGGGTAGAATGCAGAACCAAGGAAGGTGATGGAGCCAAACGAAGACTAGGCGAAGGGCATTCGAGACCCAGCTCCATAGCCAAATCAACTTCCTCATGTTCCAAGATGTCATCAAGGTTGTTCCGGTTGGGTGATTCATGCCAAGTTGATCCACCAACCCTCGATAATGACTAAGCTAACAAAAAGTGGCTAGAGCCACCAACTGGAGGGGGAGCCTCTTGCTCGGGCCCTGAACGATTGCAAACTCCCATTGATTCGCGGATTAGCTCGTCCTCTGTACGAGGTTTCTTCTCCTGCCCCTTCGACAGAGTGCCAAAATGCCTCTTTTGGCCACGGGAAGCGAATGGCTCCCTTAGCAAATGGTGACTGCTAACACGCAACCGATCTAACATCATTAAGAACCGATCAATATTAGCTCTAGCAAAATAGGTGTTAGTCCAAACTTCTTCCTAGTGTCGTCCGACCTAGGAATAGACATTCTTTAAGTGAGCCTGCTCCCAGTTGGAAGATTCAGAGAAAGCACCATGTCATCTGGAACAACTCCCCACATAGCTTAAATGGAAAACTCCTGGCAGTCAAACTCGCCGGTAAAGAATTCTCAACCATGACCCGACATGAAAAAGAAAATTTTAAACCAGTTCTTGACATAAGAAAAGCGGGATTCCAGATAAGCTACCCGAAAGTTGGTACAAGAGCGGGAAATACACAAATTACCATCATGGCACCATATCCCATGGGTGTAAAAAATTCCCTGGCAATCAAGTTGGGGTAATCCTCATCGTTAGTTTCCAAGACCAAGGGCCATAATATGCAACGCGACAGAAGGATCCTTCAAGCGTTAGGATGAAGCTGCAAATGAGCCAAAGTGAGATAATCTAGAACATCCTGAATGGGGTAGCAAAAAGAGAGCCGCAATCCATTCAAGTACATGGGGGGATACAATGCTTTTAGCACATTTGAGTACCTTCGCAGAATAGATTTTAACTGAAAACTAAAATTCCTTTATCGGTCATTTGTGAGGGCATACCACAAATTTGGGGGCTAGGGCATGCGCTACCAAAAGATGTGATGTGGGAAGAGGAAAATATAGATCTCTAACTTAAGGGAATGAATGGGAGGGAGTTTGGGAGCTATGAGTCGACGAGAAGGTTTTATTGCCTCTGTGTCCCAATACCTTCCACTTCTATATTTTACGAAAGTCTTCCTCTCTTTTTTCAAAATGATAGAAAAAGAATTATTATTTTCATAAAAATTATATGGCTTTTTGCTTTTTTAGATATGAAATCTAATTATTTTTCTGGTATCATGAATTTTTTAGTGTCACATTGATCAGACCAAACAAATCAAACAACAAATGTTATCCAAAATCTCAAAAAAAAAAAAAACAAAACAAAACCAAATGTTATCCAAAATAGCTTTGCTGCTTTACCACTGTTAGAATGATAGCTTAAAAACGCCCCCTAAAATTAAGAGCAATGATAGAGTTACAAACCCATTTACATTTTATTTACTACGAGCCTATAATCCAATCAATACGTAGACCGTTATTTATGCTGGATTTTATAGATATATATTTAGATATTCATCTATTGTATTATCTTTGCTTCGTTTACCATCAATACACATTCTTGCTGCACTTCCTATATCATCCATTATCGTTCGTCTTCTATGCCGCACAACTATATCATCACTTATACTGTCACTACTTTGTTCACCATCATGATGCATTCTTCCTGATCCACTTCTTATATCATTTATAATCATTGAAATAGATGTAGCTATCTAGCATCTACCAAAACCCAAATCCAAAAAATAGATTTAAATCAAAATTTAAGAAAAACCCAATGAACCCAGCACTAATATCGCTCATCGAAGCAGAGCCACCATGGTTTTAGTGAAAAAAGTTCAAAATTCAATCAAACCCAAATCCAAAACATACATGTGCACGAACTTATAGACAAACTTTATAGCAGAGTGTGTGTGTGTGAGAGAGAGAGAGAGAGAGAGAGAGCGAGAGAGAAAACCTAGAGGGTACGGGTGGCGAAATAGTCACAAACTTAAAACTATCACAAACTATTAATTTTGTCCTGATCTAGCTAGATATGTTTTTCTGAATTAAATGCATGAGACTTCATTGGTTTGTTTTTCACATGTGAGCCTCCATAATCCACATGCTTGACAAATACAAAAGAATAAAAATTGAGACAGTGGCCAAGCGGCCATAAATCATGGGATGTATTTTTATTTTTTTTGTGGAAAAAAAATCATGGGATGGAAAAACAAAATTGCACCAACTTTTCATTAAATGCCTTCACTTACACTACATATTTCAACCGAGCATAGTAGAGTCCTTGCTAGTAATTATAATAAAATGGTAATATATTGATACATTACATATTCATCAGATAAATTATTGTCAGGAAATTGCTAACAAACACAAAATTAAAAAATACATAGTTTTTTTTTTTATAGGAAATAGTCATCATTTCATTCATTCCATAAGAAAGTTACATATGTGACTCAAAATTATAAGTCAAACTAAATTCTGTTGAAAGCTTCCCATACGCGAATTTCTATGGGACGATATTGTCTAAACTTCAGAGACTCTCAAAAGAGAGTATCCCACTCCATCCTCCAAATGAGGAGAAGTAACTAACAAAGCTATGGACACAAGTTCAATAGCCTATTTCACCTTATTTTCTTACAAATAAAACCAACAAAACAAAAAACTCCAACATAAACATACCGACACAGAGTTAGAACTACAGATTCCTACAGAGTCAGAACTACTGGGCCCTGAGTTGTTGCACATGGCTCCGATGTGGTGTGATACGCTGTGGCTCGCGTATGCACACGTTCTTTGTAATCCGCAGGTAGGTGCGATACGCCGTTCCAAATGGCGCCCAAAGCGGACAGCTACAAGATTGGCAGGCGAGGGTTCTCCCAGTGGTACGCGTGTAGGAAAATTTCCACCAGAGGATCTCGGATCGACTACCTCCCCTTTATTTGGTCGAAACCAGTAAAACAACAAAAAACACAAAGAAACCGTTGGAGACAACGGTAGAGAGGGAGGAGAGGAAAAGGGAAGAGGAAGCCGAAGCTTCCCCTCCCCCTAGCTATGATCGGACGAGAGATATCTCTAGACGAGAAAGTTTTTGGTGCTCTCCACTTTGTTATTCTCAGAAAACAAGCAAAAAAAAAAAAAATACATAGTTTTAATCGAAAAATAAATATCATATGCCTTCACTAATCTGCTAATCACGGTTCCATTCCTCAAAATCATTTCAAGCCTCAAAATTATCCCAACTAATCCAATTCTTGTCAAGTGCCCTGTTCGATGTCATTTCATATTTGTATTGATCTTGTAACGAAGGTGAATAGTTTGGAATAATTGGAATATAAGGTTTTGGATCATTAAAAGGGTCCTGATAAATTGGATCTGATTGACTTTTTATTGAGCATGGGAAAATCATCTTGTGTATTGCTTACTAACCTAGATCGGTAGCTTGGACCAGAGTCAACCACTGCTTTTATTTTTGGAGTTGGACTATCATCACTGGGTATGTCAAAGTCAAAACATTGGATAGGTGGTATAACACGCATTCTTGCTTTGGTCTTGACACACGAATTAAACTGTGTAGAGTGAGGTGCGGTGCCATATTGAGGATTCCTTGATTCATTTGTTGCAACATCATTCATTATAAAACCATACTTTTTGTGAACCATTATCTTATATGCAATCATCCTAGTTATGTGCATTGGACTCCCATGATGATGTAAATGCAGTACCACTTTGATAGTTATTTAAAGGCATTAGAAAAACAGAACGTCGTTTAGTGTCGCACCCATCATAGTCAACGTAATGTTTTGTGTAGATGCCACCATTTTGACCACCTTTTTTGGTATGACCAATTTCTTCAATCCTTGGTAGAGGGGTGTTATGGCTGTCTATATCATTATTGCCTTCATCTAAATTTTCCTTTGAAATTGCATAGCATGAACAATTTTGTCTCTTAGAATACTTTCTCCAATATCTTTCTTCATGTTTAAAATTCTTTATCAAACTTTTCACATTTCTAGTATAGTCGATTCCACCCACAATAGCTTTCAGTGGTTTATCATTGGGATGTTGAAGAGATCGGTGATAATTGTATAGTGTAACTGTTGTTAATGAACTCAGAATCTGCCTCTTTAAAGTTTTCCCAATGTCTTCTAGATTGGGTTTGTTTTTTCGCTTTCTCATATCCTGAGAAGAAGACATATACTGGATATATCTTAAAATTCATATGCATATCTAAAAAACACAATGTATAAATAGAAGATGTGACAATTAGTTTAACTTAATATATGCAAATTATTCAACTCACAAATAAATACCTGATGACAATGACCACCATGAAATGTATTCTACCCATGTCTCAAATCGGAAGCGCCAAGTGAAGCGAATAAAACTATGAACTATTAACCTGAAATGAGTAGTTATAAGAACTCTTGAAAGTCCGAGGTCCGTAATCCCACACTCAATTCACGAAGTACCCAACTTAGCTCGAGATCCCAAAAATTCAGGCATAGAGGTATCAGTTTAAATTTACGGCTGCAAACCGAGTACACCAAGTAGTGTGGTTAGGAGACAGTATACTTCAACTGATGGGAGTTGATGAGAGATGTTAAAATTGTGGAGTAAAAATCATGTAAAAGAAGTGCCACATTATTGGTATGTTGCACTGCAAATTCCTCTCTCCTAAAAATATTATTATGATATCCCAGCAAATCAGAAATCCATAAAAACCCAAGTCGCATTGCACTCGTGGTCATTGGAATGAAAGTTGTAGCTGCTTCTTGTTTAATAATAGTTATCATGTGTGAATCAAAGTACAAACTTATTGAACTCTAAATTGGTGTGTCGGGTGATGGAGAAGTTGAATTAAAGCAGAAAGGGTTCATTTCCAGAGGTAGCATCATCTTTTTAGGAATGTGCATGATGATAAACACTCAGATGCATTCCAATTGTTCAGTTTTAGGAAGCCTCTTTGGGAACCATATAATCTAATGGTAGCGTGTTTCTCCAAATATACCCCTGTATCATCTTTTATATGCTCGTCTATGGAAATTGAATCATTAAATGCAGATTGAGAATTATATGAGTTGCAAAAAAGAAAGAAAAAAATCAACTTTAAAGAGTTCAAAAGTGTGTGTCGGTGTGTAAACACACAAAATTGGAAGTGGACACACAAACAAAAACAAAAACACACACGTATCCCTCATTTGATGGATTCAAGACAATCTACGCAATATGTTATGAATCTGTATAAACACAATTTAATATTGGGAAATAAATTAAGGTCTCTAGCATCTACCAAAAGAAAAATCCCAAAAACAGATTCAAATCAAAATTTAAGCAAAACCCAATGAACCCAACACTAATATTGCTCATCGAAGCAGAGCCGCCATGGTTTTAGTGGAAAAAGTTCAGAATTCAATCAAACCCAGATCCAAAACATACATGTGCACGAACATATAGACATACTTTATAGCAATGAGAGAGAGAGAGAGAGAGAGAGAGAGAGTACGGGTGGTGAATTCAGCGCCAATTGTGGACTTGGATTCCAAGCAGAACTCGTTGTGAGGGAATCGAGATAGGAGATTTGATTTACCAACCCCGAATCACCATTTTGTATCAGATGAAACGTTGCAAGGAAGGAAACGTTGCGATACTTTAAGTTTTGGTCGAAATGTCATTGTGATCCTTCAAGTTTCTGCCGAGATGTAGCAAGGACCTCAACACAGTTTTTCACAGATAACAATATACGGTTGTAACAGTTGGAATGCTTATCTTTAAGTGCAAATAAGCGATTTTGGCGGTTTACTATCACTACAGTTGACATTTGGGAGTGGGGGAACTACCGATTAATGGGGTCTAAGGCTCTGTTTTTTGCCCACAGAAACAGAGGATTTTCTGCACTGGAGCCCAACAACGCCCTTGACCCTCCACTCCAAGAAACCTTGCTTAATCTGTTTTGACCTAAAAGTGTCACTGCTTTCCTGCAACTCAAGAAGTTGTCTTCCTACCCCCAAGTTCTAAAGAATTCCACATGTCACTTTCAGACTCCCTCAAAAGCTGCATGTCCACCCGATATATAGACCTGATTTCCGTGCATGACACTTTATTATTAATTTATTTGTTACCATGAGGCATCCATTTAAACCTTGGGGATTAAGCATGTACATAGGCTGCTGATTTCCCAAAAAAGGGAAGAAAGTATAACCACCAGAATACCCATAATAACGATCTTTAATATTCTGCAGTGACAATTCCCCAGTTATAGTCATCTCATGTCGGTAGATCTCGAATATGGTTTGCCGGAGCAGAGCATCAGACAGCCAACCAAAGCCAAAGAGCCTAAAGCGGAAAGGCTAATAACGGGCAAACAGCAGCAAGTTCGCAACAGCTCAGGCTAAGAGCCTCAAGAATTCCGAGGAAGAGTTGCCTCGTTCACATTATTATTATTATAATGTAATAAACAAATAAAAACATCTATCGTCGCTGAATATAGTGAAACATCAAACGCTGATCTCCCCATATAAATATGGTGGTGGTGGTGGTGGTGGTGCATCGTTCATGTATATAAATATTGCTGATCTCCCCATATGCTTGATAGCTTTGTGTAAATATATTATATATGAGATTCCGAATCCTCGAAATCATTTTCTTGTTCTACTTCAGACGTTAGATTCAAAGTTGAAAAGGCCACGCTTGTTTACAGACATACGTACGCCTCTTTTTCGCTTCCATATTCCTCAAAAGTTGAAACCACCACCACATCTCTCCAGAGAATTCTGAAGAACTACATCTACTGCCTCCCTGATTCCAACTGTGTATGATTGTTCTCAGGTCAGTCTCTTGTTATTCTTCTTCTTCTTCTTCTTCTTCTTCCCTATGATGTTAATAGGGAGTATTTTGCTAAGGAGCATGACCACCGGGTACGACTTTTTCATATTGTGGGTGACGGTTTTCTTATGATATCGTTTGCCGATGAAGAAAAATGCTTTTAGAAGTATAGGTAATTCTTTTTTGCTTCTTGCTTATCCGTCCTAATGCTATGGAGAAAGCGACGGTTTCATAGTTTTGAAAATCGGTATTTGGTTCAGGTATTCACTGCTTGAGTTTTGTTCTTCGATTCCTTTTACACCGCCTGACATTTTTAATTTTTAGCAGTTGCGTGAATTGGCTATTAAGCCGAATAGTACGGGTTGAATGTCAAATCATCAATTAAAAACTTGGTTTTGTATAATTAAATAGATTTATCAATAAAATATATTTTTTTTAAATTTAAATGCATCAAATTAAAATTAATATTCTTAAAAATATTATTTTATTTAAAGATGGTAGAAAAGTTGTAAAGATCGTTTCTCTCTAAAATTAAACAGGAGTAAGGGGCAAGGTTTCGCCATGTACTAGGCTTCCTCGTAGAACAACCAGACAACAAATTCTGCTATCGCATCAGAGATATAGAGTCGTACAGTTGAAGATGGCGATAATGGGTGGAGAAGCACATGTCCTGAAGAGGATTCCCCGCATTAGACTCCCACAAAGACAACCTAAATACTTTGCTTCAGGTCTCTCTGTCTCTCTCTCTTTCAAGTATCACGTTTTTTCCTTCTTTGCTATGCTTACTGTAACTTTAATTTGTTATCAACAATTCTCTCGCTAGAAATGATTGAACAGAAATCCTGCTTTGGTTTGTGCATGTTGGTTTTATTTAGCAAAAAAACTGCATGTTTCTTTTCTTTTTCTTTTTCTTTTTTTTCTTTATGTATATTCAACAGATCATTATTTCGCTTTTATTTTGGAAGAAAAAGACTGTATAAAATGTAAATGTCGTAAATATTTAACTCGGATTGGTTAATTTTCTCTCCAATTGTATGCTTATCATGAGCTATTGAGATGGATGTGCGATTGGCTACCGAGATGGGCAGAAGTGTAATGAGATGTCTTTTAGCTATTTCATGAAAACCAATGGTGGCATTTTTCTTTTTTTGAAGTCTCACCCAAGATGGAATGTTAGGTCTTCTAGTATTCCAGTGGGGCATTACAAGGATAACAGGAGGTCAGAAAGGGCATGGTTTGAGAAGAGAAATGCAGGAGCAATGGTATCATTAAGAGAGTGGGTTTCACAGCCGTTCCAATAATATATAATTCATTAAGGATTTACTTAAGTTAAGTCAGTTATGAGAAGTTATATGTAGCAATAACGGAGACAACGTAAAAAAATGTAGGCCGTGCTGGTTCTCTTGTGATCAATGAGACTCATTGACAACTTTCTGAGTGGTACAGAGCTCAATTATACCAGTCAAACTATTTGCTTCTCCATTATGTGTGTTCTTTTTGGCTTCCCTTTTGTTCTTCAACAGATTGAATCTGGTAAGGTGTTTTTCATTTTTTTAACCTGTCTTCTGCAAATAGATTGCTTGAGATATCTGTGCAAAAGTCCAGGCACCACTGAATGGTGCACCTTAGGCTTATTCAATTTTTAAGAATAGAAGCTATAAAAGCGGTATAACATGACATATATTATGATGCTGCAGCAGCATATTTGCATAGCCTACTGATCAATGTCTTGCCTTTGTGATGACAAGTTCGTTTCAGCACAAATAAGGGATGAGGTGGAGAAAGATGGATGAGATTGTGGGCGTGGTCGCAAGTTTAGGAAAGTGTGACATTAGCATAGAATTCATGGCTGCAGTTGTATGGGCTAGTACAATAAGTTGGGCATCACAAAGACTAAGCAAGGCAATAAAGGCCCATTATGAGGACAAGTTCAAGAAAAGACTGCTTATCATTTCACAATACCGTAGAATTTGCTCATGTCAATGGCTTGATGCCTCAATTAAAAGATTCAGGTACCACTAATTAGGGGAATTGTCTGAAAATGTTGACTGAGACTGTTTAGATATGGATAATGTAATGATTTTCCCACTGAGTCCCTCACGTTCCAGAACTCAACAGATTAACAGAGATCGATATTCACAGAATAGTGCAAGAACCAACCAGATCCAAATAATAGACAAACAGATCACAAGATAAGAACAAAAGAAATAATAAAGAAAATAACAAGAGTAAAGGAAAGAGAGAAGACAACACAACCGATTTACGTGGTTTGACCCTAATGGTCTACGTCCACGGCAGGAATGGCCTCAGATCTTTATTGATAATCACAGTCTCCTTCCAGAGAAGCCTCAGAACCCTTTACATTTACTAATCCTCACTTTCACTCAAGAAATCACACTGATTTCTTTCTCTCAGTGAAGAAACCCAGCAAACCCTAGGTTCCCCCTCTCTGCTCAGAACCCTCTCGATGCCTCTCAAATGTACAAGTGAATACACGAATGAATTAGGTTATACACATCACGGTTAACTATGAATATATATGAAGAAACAGATGCTGCTAAGTGTCACCATCCAGTGGCTCGTAAATCTTGATCTCTCTCAGATGCTGCTTATAAGTCATGTGCGACTCACGTGCTTTTCTATCTCAGCACTTAACCATCGCAACTCCAGACTTAGCCACTTGTGCACTAATTAAAATATCACACATGAGAAACAGATAAAAGGTTAGATTAAAAATAAGACTAATCATTAATAAATTTATTTGACATAGCATTTACAGATAAGATAGATAATGATTTCACTCCTGAGGAGAGGTAGGAGAGGTAAGGCCATGGCATTCATCAATAGATCTTTGGTTGAGGGCGCTAAAAACCCAGAAGGTAATTTTGGCAAGGAAGTGGTATCTTGGTTTTTCTCATGAAGAATGTTTTGTAATGATATAATGAGCAGATGAAGGTTTTGTAGCTGATCCCAAGAAATGGGATGAGGCTTTTTGCTCATAAAGGAATCTAGTAATGTCTTATTTAAGTTGTACCTTATCGCTATATCAGACCACAATTTGATCAAGATGTCTGCTGAAACCCGGTACTTATAATACTGGCTAGTTTTCAAACCCTCTGTTTAGTCATTTTGAAGAATCTGAGCTTCATCAATGGTGTACGCAAGGCATTATGACATGTCAGTAGTTTTGTGTAGTCCGTTGGTCTGTGTATTGCCTCTGCCCGTATCCATATTTAACTTAATCGTCCCTAAAAATATTAGTATGGGTTCCGACAATCTTTGTACAAACGAAGATCTTCCTCCTCCCCCTGCAGTGCTGTTCACTCGTAGATTTGATGGTCCCAAAAGGTTAGATTCAAGATGGTTCCATATATTTTGATACATGATATAATGAAATCCTGAGGAAATGCGAAATGGCTTCATGATTAACGCATATATGACATTTTGGATACTGCTATGTTTCTTGGTTGAGCAGATCAAGTATATTTGGTTGTGTGAAGCTTTAAGTAGTGACTTTAAGTGTTTCTAGTTTCTACCTTTTTTTTTTTCTTTTGTTCACTGATGTATTCTCAATGATTAACCATTCTTAAAGGCATGGTAAGGGATGTCTCTCCCCACATTTTTTTATTTTATTACACTAGTGCATTTACTTGAATCAATCTCAGGTACACATTTGCTATATTGCCTTGATAGTTTTCTTCTTAGTGTGCGTTTACAAATATGTCTATTTCAGATTTCCATAATTTTCCGTGCACAGATTCTACATCTCAAGCTCAAAGTAGGGATGCTCGTAACATTACCATTTCAAAGTCAGATGTTCCAGCAGCACCCACAAACGCTGCTTTGGGAGGGAAAGCTTCTCTTCAGCCAAAACGAACACCAGTCTCAGAAAAAGGGATAGAGGCTATTCTGGTGAGCAAAATATCTATGAAATTTATCAAAATTCAAATATTTGAATCTGGGATAGATCATATCTGATCCTGACCTCTAAACTTTAGAATTTGTCTAAATGGGTTTTCCACAGACCCCTGTGGTACTTTGTTTTGAGCTCCATCTTTTATGGAAAAATTCCTGCCTAATTGAGTGTTGGATGGATTAGATTTTCTGGAAATTATATGATGGAAAAAACCTGTTATGACAACTTGATTTTATGCAATGCATTCATAATATCGGAAAAAAAAAAATTATCTAAGCATTCATTAGTAGGTAGGCACTTGGGTTTAGAAGATCAATCCCTCTTAGCCAGCAACTCTTCAACTAGATACTTGCATTGATTTTGTTTTGTTCCCATGATCTTTCGCATTTGGGTGCGTGGATGGTTCTGATCTAACCAAGAACTAGTACCATGGAGGTGCAATTGATCTAGACTTTTGGATCTTCTGTATATCATTTGGCATAATAAAGCAATTCAAGTACTCTGTTATGGTATTATGTAACAGTTGGAATGCAAAGGAGTTTTGAGGAAAGGATCACAGTACCTGCATTGATCCATCAAGACATAATGGATGGATTCGTTTGATTTTCTCTTCTCTTCTTATTCTCTCTTTTTTTTTTTTTTTTAAACTTTTCCACAGTAGGCTGGTATTTGGCACATAACCCCTACAGGTTTGATAGGTCTTTGGCACAAAGAAATGCGAGTTTATCAGAAAAGGAAATTTGTTGAATTTCACACATGGAGTTCTAGTTATTGGACGTAGGGTCTAGAAGTGTAAACAAGTTGAGTTGAAACGGCCACGCGGTGGTTAAGTCTTATTCATTTAATTTTTATTTAAACACGAGTTGAGTTTGTTAAATTCAGGCGACACATTGAAATGCAAGTTCGAGGGGTAGGTGCCTGATCAAACGCTGTACGTGATAGGGGCTTCGAGGTCCAGAGCTTTAGGAAGAAAAAGAAGCTATGCTTTACAACAATGGTTTGGCACTTTTTAACTTCCTTAACTTCAGTAACCACTACTCGCCCAAGCGCCTATAACTAGATGTTCTTGTTGTTCAAGATTTACTTTATTTTGACCAAAAAAAATTTTTTAAATATCTTTAATAGTTTATATATACATATAGTGACGATTATATTTGTAAGGACTTAAACATGCTTAGTATTATGAACATGATTTCCTTTTGTACTTTTAAATGTTCAAGATATTCTCATTATAAAGAAAGATAATGCTATAAAAATATTTAAATGCAAAGTTATGCAAGATTGTATAAGTTGAGTCGAGCTTTTTATACGAGTTGTATTGTTTAGTAATCGATCATATTTTCATATTCATGAACAACTCAAGTCAAACTTGAGTTTAGATGAATTCTAAATGCAGATTTAGGTATATACTAACATTTTAAGCATCACGAGGTAGAACCTATAAACATCAATTGATGAAGAAATTTAACACAACATTCGAAAACCTATACCCAGCAGCAGCCCAATTGAAGCTGCTATTTGCTTTCTGCAAAACCTTGCTAACCCCCAATGAACCCACTTCTTCCTCCTGTTGTCTTTGAATTGAGCATCACTTGTTGCCCGTGAGAAAGATCAACATACAAATAATTTTTCTATGTATATTTTTCTCTAAAATACTGTTTAGGGAGGAAAATCGAGGTCGCCTATGTCAACACTCAGTGTTTGCTGCTGTCTTGGTGCCTCTTGGGAAGGCCATTATGCCTTTTGATAAGGTCTTCCCGGATCACAGGGCTAACAGCAAGGTCTTTTTGCTCTTGTATGAGATATTTGTCAACCTGTGCTGCGGCTTGCAGGCCTTCAGAGATCGCCCATACCACCAAGGACTGTCCGCGCTGGCAATCACCGGCCGCAAAGACACCATCCACATTGGTTGAGAAACGGCCATACTCAGCCTTGATATTTGATCGATTGTCCTGCTCCAATCCCATCTTCTCTACTACAATCTGGAAAATCAAATGGCAGAATACCACTAAACGTCAGCAGAAAAGACAACTTGGAACAACAGTTTTTATCTAAGTAGTATTTGCTTTTATGTAGGAAAGGAGCTCAACTTGGCAAGTGGTTTCAGTCTACAGGTAAATTGTAAGGGCTAAGCAAAGTAAAGAAACTAACCGACTCTGGGCCAAGGAATCCCATGGCAAGTAGGACAAGGTCAGCCTCAATGATCTCCACAGAGCCTTCAACTTCCTTGAGCTGAAATTTTCCACCAGCATCCTTCTCCCAGTGGACGCGTACAATTTCAAGTCCTTTCACAGCACCATTCTCATTGCCCAAAAACCGCTTGGTCAGTACCTCGAAAGATCTCGGGTCTTTTCCAAACTTGGAAGCAGCTTCCTGATGCCCATAATCAACACGGAATATTCAAGGCCACTGCAATTCCAAAATAAAAGTTTATATGAAATTTTGAATAGAGAAAACAAATAGATGCATATAGACTTGTAAGTGGGAAAATCACCTGATGGCAGAAAGGAGTACCGCAATCCATGCAACGTGCAGACTGAGTCTTTAAAAGTGGGCCAGGATTTGATTCTTGCATAACTTCCTTCCAGTCATTCATCCGTACATTCAGGTCCCTGTATTGAACACCCTCACGCTCATAATAAATGAAACCAAGATGTTTAACAGCATCAGTAACCTTTGCAGGCCTCTTCAATGATTCACCCTCTTCTACATTCTGGAAGTATCAAAAAATTACATCAAACAAATAAATTACTATAACGATCACCAGCAAGAAGCATGCTTGATAAACCCATCTCACCCTCCTTCCCCACTACCCCAACGGTTAGTAGGACCAAATAAAAGTGAAAACGAGATTCTGAAAATTTGAGGAAAGTCCAAACAGATCTAGCAGTGCGTTCAATAAATATCAATTTTGAGAGTGAACTATAAAACTGAACCAACAAATAAAAAAATGGTTAAACCCTGAGGTATGAGCAAAAAACTCATTTTAAAGTAAGCTCATTTCTAAGTGTCCAAACGAGCCCTAAAACTACCCAATCCAGAAATCAATAAGGCCATCTATGGGCTCAACTTTTAATATGGATTTCGATTCAACTCTTCACCTAAGCATGAATAAAAGCTACATCCTTCAAATGTTTTGAATCACATTATGAGACTAGGAGAATTTATGGTCCCGTCAAATATAAATTCCTCAAGTGCATGAGAGAGTGAGAGAGAGCAATAATTACGATAAAGACCAACACTAATTGCAATCAAAAGAGAATTACCTTATTGGATTTCCCATTCAAAGATGCAACTGCTAACTTCTTAAGCTCTTCAAAAGCATCTTGTCCATTTAGTTCTGCCTCAACTTTCTCCTCGTCTTTTTTAGCAGCATCTTCCACAGCCTCCTTTGAGGCTTTCTCTGCTTTCATGCTTGCAAGAACCCGCTTATACTCCCTCGAGATAACTTTAATGAATTTAGGCAGAAGAATTTCAAAGTTAGCTAGTACTTCTTTGGCTAGTTGGCTGTTTGTGTGACATTGATGTTGCTGAGCCATCATTAGAGTCATGATATCCTCCTCTTCTTCAACTTTATCAAGAGCCATAAGCTCAGGATTGCACTGAGAGCAGAACTTTCCATCCATGTCAAGAACATAAGCTATACCGCCACTCATACCTGCAGCAAAATTCCTGCCAGTTTTTCCAAGCACAACAATAGTCCCACCGGTCATATGCTCACATACATGATCACCAACACCTTCCACAACTGCCTTAGCCCCTGAATTACGTACACAGAACCTTTCTGCTGCCATTCCATTGAAATATGCCTCTCCTCTTGTAGCCCCGTAGAGAGCCACGTTACCAATTACAATGTTTTCTTTTGGATCAAACTTGCTTTCTTTTGGGGGATAAACTACAATCTTCCCACCAGATAATCCTTTGCCAACATAGTCATTGCTGTCACCTTCAAGCTCAAGTGTGATTCCAGGGCAGAGGAATGCTCCTAGGCTCTGACCCGCACTCCCATTGAATTTGATATGGATGGTATCTGCAGGAAGCCCTGCCGCTTGATAGTGTTTAGTCACTTCATGGCTAAGCATTGTTCCAACAGCACGATTCACATTGCAGATTGGTTTGTCAATGTAAACAGGAAGACTCTTTTCTAATGCAGCTTCACACAGTGGAATAAGTTTTTGGTCCAAAGCCATGTCCAAGCCATGATCCTGTTTTAGGACACAGTACTATGCTGCTTTAGGCCGAAGTTCAGCAGTAGGTCTAAGTAATTGGGACATATCAATATTCTCCAACTTCTCATTGTTCTTAGTCACTTCTTTATCCACTTCAAGCATATCTAAACGGCCAACCATCTCAGTTACTGTTCGAAATCCTAGCTGTGACATTATTTCCCTCATCTCCTCTGGCTACTATAAAGAAAAAGTTAATAACATATTCTGGTTCTCCAGCAAACTCCTCTCTGAGTACTGGATCATGAGTAGCAATGCCAATTGGACATGTATTTTTGTGGCACTTCCATATCATGATGCAACCAAGTGTTATGAGAGGTGCTGTGATAAAGGGTTAAAACTGCATGATTAAGCTGCTTAAGTGAATAAATTGTTTAACCAAAAATTGAGTTAAGCACTTAATTATGCTGTAGATTATGATACTTGAATCAATTGATAAATTTTGATATTTTGCACTTGAACCAAATTTTACTCCTTTCATATGTTACTTATATGTTGCAGGGCACTATTGGATTGGAAAAGAACTGCTGACATCCCAATTGTAGAGGGATATTGAAACACAGGGGTATTCTTGGAAATACCCAACTAGCACGTGCAGTTCTCACGAAACAAAAAATGAATGCAAAGAAAAGAAACATGAAGACACTGCATAAGTACACTGCAGCATACAGAGAACACCATGTAGCAAACAAATTGATAAAAAGCACAATGCAGCATAAGAAAAGTGTAAAGCACTGGTACAGAAAAGTAAAACAACAAAAGGGAAGCATGGGGCGACATGTCAACTTGAAAGCTGCACTGATTATGGACAAAAGAAAATAAAGTGATGAAAAGCAACAACTAGGAAACAGACTGCAACAGTTTTCTTGTAAAGCGGTAGAAAATAAAAAGTTAACTTTAGGACTCTTCCTTTTGATCTTTTATTTTCCTTCTGTAATGTATATATATAGATGTAGCAGCACCTTGTAAGGACTTAACTCAATGAAATGAGAATTAGTCTTTCTCAATATTGAAGTTCCATCTCAATTCTTGATTCTACTTTTAACATGGTATCAGAGCAGGGCTATTAGTCCTGTTGTGTTTGCTTAAGATCTGCAAACTAATTTCATCTCTTAAGCCATGACTTCCTCCTCTTCCTCTTCTCCTGTTTCCATTGCTGAAGACCCAAATAGCCCATTTTTCCTATATCACAGCGACAATGCTAATACTGTCATTGTGTCACCTCCATTAACTAGTTCGAATTATATATCTTGGAGCAGGTCGTTTCTGCTCTCCATTTCAATCAAAAACAAACTAGGCTTCCTAGATGGGACCATTAATACTCCTGAGTTAACAGATCCCTCATATGTGTCGTGGTTGAGATGTAACAACATTTTGTTGGCATGGATCCTGAATTATGTTTCAAAGGATATTGCTTCTAATGTATTTTTCATGACCTCAACTAAGCAAGTTTGGGACAAGCTCAAAGAAAGGTTTACTCAACCTGATGAAACTCGAATTTATCACCTTCAGCACAAGCTCAGTAGCATTGTTCAGGGGCACCTCTCTGTAAGTGATTACTTCACGCAACTTAATGCTATTTGGGAAGAACTACACACTTACAGACCACTCCCTTGTTGCCCTTGTGGAAAATGCACTTGTGATGCTTTGAAAACTGTCGGTGAGGTCCAATAGAGAGATTATGTCTTTAAGTTTTTGATGGGCTTAAATGATAGCTATGACTTGTGAGAGGGCAAATCATTTTACTAAGTCCCTTGCCTTCATTAGACAAGACTTTTTCACTGATTTTGCAAGAAGAAAGACAAAGGCAGGCAAGAAATATAGCCATACCTGTCTTTGAATCTTCTACTCTTTGAGCCTACCAAAATCTTCCAAAGAAAAGGGAAAAATCAGATCTGATTTGTCACCATTGTGGTAAGGTTGGGCACACGAAGGATAAATGCTATAAATTAGTAGGATTCCCACCAAACTTTAAGTTTACCAAAACTAAATTTGGAAATAATCCTACTGCATCATATTCTGCAAATCAAGTTGCTGCACAGGTTGTTTCATCACCTCAGGAAGCACCTGCTCCAAATACTTCTCAATTGAATCTCTCTCAGGCACAAGCACAGCAACTCATGGCTCTTGTCAATGCTCAATTCTCTCAGCTGAACTTGGCACAAGCCAAACAAATTCTGCCTACTCCTGCCTTTGCTTCTACTAAACCAGACACTCCTGAAACCAGCTCCTCCATCACATCCTACTCGAACCTAGTAGGTAAATATCACTGCCTCACCATTCTCTCATTGCCTGTTAAACCATTCCATCTCAGTTCTATAAACCGCTGCAATCACAACTCACATTCTCAAAATGAACAATCTGATGTTCATAACACACCATGGATCATGGATACGGGAGCCACTAATCACATGGTGTGCTCCACCTCCTTTTTTGACAAGCCCCCTTCTTGCATTCAAGTCTTTGTACAGCTCCCTAATGGTACCAAGGCTCAAGTTACACATATAGGCACTGTCAAACTTTCAGAATCTTTAGTCCTAACTAATGTTCTATGTGTTCCTTCGTTTACTTTCAATTTGATTTCAGTCAGTAAGCTCACTCAAAAACTAGATATATGCCTATTTTTCTCAAATGATTTGTGCTTCATTCAGGTCCTCTCTTCATGGATGACGATTGGACTTGCTAAAGTCCATGCTGGTGTATATTATATGCTACCTTGTCCTCATAACAACAACATCAATCCTCCTTCAACTCTCCCAAATCAAGCTCCTCCATCACATCCTACCCAAATCTATGGACATTTGTCTCCACAAAAAATGAGTTTGATTTATTCTCATATTCCTAATGTGAATTCCAAAGGTCATTCCCATTATAAAATATGTCATTTGGCCAAGCAAAGGGATCTTTCTTTCCCTTCAAGTGTATCCGCTAGTTCACTCTCTTTTGACTTAATACATTGTGATATATGTGAACCATATTCTCAAGCTTCACTTCAAGGTTTTCATTACTTTTTAACTATTGTGGATGACTTTTCTAGAGTAACTTGGATTTTTCTAATGAAGTTAAAATCTGATATAAGATCCATTTTACAGTCATTCTTCTAGCTCATAAATACTCAATTCAATAAGAAAGTAAAGAAAATCAAGACTGACAATGGTTTCGAATTTGATATGGCAAACTTTTATAAAGATCATGGGATTATTCACCAAAAATCTTGTGTGTATTCCCCTCAACAGAATAGTGTTGTTGAGAGGGAACACCAGCATCTCTTGAATGTGGCCCGAGTTCTTCTCTTCCAAGCTGCATTGCCCATTCAATTCTGGGGAGATGCAGTTCTCATAGCTGCATATATTATCAATAGAATTCCCACACCACTTCTTTCAAATAAATCTCCTTATGACGTTCTCTTTTCCTCACCACCTTTATATTCTCACCTTAAAGTCTTTAGATTCTTGAGTTATGCTAGCACTACCAAGCACCACAGAACAAAGTTTGAACCACGTGCTAAACCCTACATATTTTTGGGATATCCTACAAATGTTAAGGGTTATAAACTTTATGACTTGGAAACGCATTCCACATTCATTTCCAAAAATGTCACATTCCATGAATCTGTATTCCCTTTTCAATCTCCCAGTTCCATTCCTTCTCCTCCTCTCTCATTCCCTCAAGATCTTGTACTCCCTCCTGCACTGCTAGATGACACATTCTCATCCACTTCCCTGTCACAACCTATCCCAACAGATCACTCACCTCCACCCAATCACATGTCACAACCTATCTCACAATCCGAGACACCTCAGCCCCTTGAATCATCTCCTCCCTCACCCCAACAACCAGAGCTACCTATCAACCCATCCCTTCGAAGATCCACAAGAGAAAGACATCAACCTGCCTATCTCCACCAATATCACTGTCAAATAGCAGCCTCCTATCCCTTCATCAATACATCCTCTTCAACTCTTCACCCATTCCACCACTTGACTCACAAACATCTCTCTCCATCCCACCATTCCTTTTCTACTTCCCTCTCATCCTTTTATGAGCCATCCTCCTATAGTGAAGTTGTACAATTCAAGCATTGGCAGGATGCCATCAACATTGAACTTAGTGCCTTAGAAGAGAACAATACTTGGACTGTTACTTCTCTTCCCCCCACCAAAACTGCAATTGGTTGCAAATATGTTTTCAAAGTCAAGCTTAAATCCGATGGCTCCCTTGAAAGACACAGAGCAAGGCTTGTAGCAAAAGGCTACACCCAAAGAGAAGGCTTTGACTTCCAAGAGACCTTTAGTCCAATGGCCAAGCTTACCACAGTCCGAGTATTCCTTGCTTTGGCATCTATTCAAAACTAGTTTTTGTCTCAAATGGATGTTCATAATGCCTTCTTGCATGGGGATCTTGATGAGAAAATTTATATGGATCTACCACCTGGCTATCACATTCACAAAGAGCAGCTTGAGTGGGAGAAACTAGTATGCAAGCTAAATAAGTCCATCTATGGACTTAAACAAGCATCAAGACAATGGTTTTCAAAATTCTCCAATTCACTCACTGCCATTGGTTTTAACCAATCTAAATCTGACTACTCTTTATTCACCAAAGGGAATAAAAAACGAGCCTTGACAGCACTCTTACTTTATGTAGATGATATCATAATATGAGGCAATTCTCAAAGAGAAATTGATCTACTCAAGGCTCACCTCCATGAAAAATTCAAGATCAAGGAACTTGGACCCCTCAAATACTTCCTAGGACTAGAAATTGCAAGATCATCAGCTGGAATAAATGTTTGCCAAAGGAAATACATCCTCAAGATTTTGAATGACTCGGGATTGCTTGGCACCAAACCTGCCTCCACACCTATTGAGCTAAACCACAAATTGAGTCATACCACAAAAGAGATCTTACAAGACCCTACAACCTATAGAAGACTCATTGGAAGACTCATCTACCTGACCATTACCAGGCCAGATATCACGTATGCAGTAAATGTACTAAACCAGTTTATGGACAGACCATCACAAGCTCACCTACAGCTTATAGAGTCCTCAGGTATCTAAAGGGTTCCATGGAATACTCAATATCTATGCCCATCTTGAGAGGGAGTCTCACGAAACAGAAGATGAATGCAAAGAAAAGAAACATGAAAACACTGCACAAGTACACTGCAGCATACAAAGAACACCATGCAGCAAACAAATTGATAAAAAGCACAATACAGCAGAAGAAAAGTGTAAAGCACTGGCACAGAAAAGTAAAACAACAAAAGGGAAGCATGGGGCGACATGTCAACTTGAAAGCTGCATTGATTATGGACAAAAGAAAATAAAGTGATGAAAAGCAACAACTAGGAAACAGACTGCAACAGTTTTCTTGTAAAGCAGTAGAAAATAAAAAGTTAACTTTAGAACTCTTCCTTTTGATCTTTTATTTTCCTTCTGTAATGTATATATATAGATGTAGCAGGACCTTGTAAGAACTTAACTCAATGAAATGAGAATTAGTCTTTCTCAATATTGAAGTTCCATCTCAATTCTCGATTATACTTTTAACAGCAGTACCCAAAAGGAATGCACTAGAACGTGGGCACGCTAAGGGGCTATGGATCCATTCACAACTTATTGAGTTGCAATGTTATTATATTCGAAGAAGCTTGGAATTCTTTCTCATGAATCCTGATCTGTTGTAGATGCTAGGCACAACTGATACTTGAATTGATGCAAGATTTTGATACATTTCTTTCATTGTACATCTAACTTTGCAACTCAGTAGGGAATTTGGCTAAGACATAACTTGCGCATGATTTATCACATCTTCCAACCATGATCCTTACGAATTGGTCGGTGGTTGAATAAAGAGGGATTTGAGCATTTTTCATTAACAATATGTGAAATGGTGAAACCTGCAGCTTAGGTGTTTGATACATTGTCTTTTAGGTGTTGATTCTTCTGCAATTTCGAATTTCCTTACACCCATTTCTCTAGCATTCATTTTTCTCATTTCTTTTAATTTACAATCATCCAGAAAATCATTTTTTCTTAAAAAGAGAGAAAAGATCTTAATCATTCTTCATTAATACACAACATATCAGTACATAACATATTTTTCTTGTTTCTCTTCTTAGCTATGTAAATAGCCCTTTCACAAACAAGTTCCTCACAAAAAAATGCAACTCATTATATGCTTGCTCATCATGAACATTGTTGTCCCTGTGGAAATGATCATGGAACTCATCCATGTACTACTTTGATAGCTTCTACACTTCCACCAGTCACTTTTTTTTTTCATTTTTTTTTCAAATTTTTTTAATATATTTAAATATTTTAAAAAAAATACATCAATATACTTAAAAATCACTTCCTTAATCACAAAGTAAAATAAAAAAATTCTCAGCGGTACACTGTAGTAGTCATGTTAGGGACCCCAGTCTTGTCCCTAAACACTAAAGACCAAGAGCTTGCCTTGGTGATGATGATAACTGAGTGGGCCTTGCCAACTTGCTTGGCCTTCAACTTCTGTGGCAATGGAGGGTTCCTAGGTTGATGAAGGTATGGTGTTTAGTGATGGAAATTTTGATGATGATGAGTTCAGTTCATCTAAATGATGATTTGGTGTATTTGATGCAATGTGGAATGGCTTGAAGGTTGTCCCTGGTGTTGGGATCACTTAGGTGATACTTAGGGTTAGTATGGTGAAGATAGGCTAGGGTTTGGATTGTGCATAAGGAGAATTTCGAAATTGGAAGAGTTGGATTAGGGTTGGAGTGTAGGATGAGTTGCTAGGGTTTGGAATGAGGTGGATGAGAGAGATTAGGGTTGGCTGAATATGATAACAGTTATTGTGATCCCTAAAGTGTAGGATCAAATATGGGAAGGTGGTTCGGTTTTGGCAAGATGATGGAAGTCTTTCGTTGACTAGAGTAATTCTAGAGAATGAGAGATTTGAGGGATTGGATATGGAAGATGAGATTTGATATGGCAAGATGAAGATAGTCTTTGATTGAGTTGAGTGATTTTAGGGAATGAGGGATTTGAGAGATTGGATATGGAAGATAGGATTTGGATATGGCAAGAGGTTGGAAGTCTTTGGTTGACTTGAGAGATTCTAGGAATGAGTGATTTTAGGGAAGGAGTGATTCTAGGGAAGTTTCTAGAATTAAGGGATTGGCTAGGGTAAGATAAGGAAGGTCTTTGGTGGTTTGTGGGAAATATGGTGTTTCGGCTAGGGTTTATGGAGGTGATGGAGGCTAGGTCTTATGGGTTTGACGGGGACTAGTTATGGTAAGTGGCAATTATGGAAAGATTGAGACAAGAGGATTTTGGCTAGGTCAATGGAGGATTGGACGAAGGGTGATTATGGGAGGTGGCCGAATATGGAAAGTAGGGCAAACACTTGTGGTAGTTGAATTATGGTGTTGGGAAGATTGAATGGATGCAAGGAAATATATGGATGAACAAGATATAAAAGTATGAACACTCAAGAGTAATGAATGAACACAAAGATAACAAACCAACTTTAATTCACGAATTTCACAAAGTTGCAAAGAAATAAGATAGATTGAATCACACCTATTTAAGAATTTTAAGGTGATGATCCTCTACTAGGGATTCATGAATTTCACCCAAATAGCTCAAGTGCTAAGCACCGAATAATGATCTCAAGAATAATAATTCACCCACTTAAGAAATTTTTCAAAAAATATAAACTAAATGTCTAAGGGTCCTATTTATAGAGATTACAAATTGGAAACCCCCAATAGGTCTCTTGGAAAATAATTAAATAAAAATAAATAAGAAAGCAATAACATAGATGCAAGGGCCAAGGTGGCCCGTGGCATGCATTGGCCTATGGATGGGCTAGGATGGTGCTTGGGCAACTCGGCTATGGGCCACTATCCTTGGGATCCTTATAGGTCAACTATGGGCGGCATACAAGCTTTTCTCTTTAGAAGTATACGTCCGAAAAAAAATGTATTTGTTGAGAAATCTTTTGAACATGATGCTTTGACAATTCAACGTAAAAACCAAGAAAGTGCACTACATTTGTATATATGTAGGTGAATCCTTCCAATGTTTGCAAAGCAAATATGTTAATGTTGCATTAGTGTCAAAATTGTAGTAATTTATAAGCAGGCAATTGTTATTTTTTTGGTGTAAATTTCATTAATATTATCCATCTTCATGCATTTATTGTCTGTAATGCCCTGATCGCACACGGGTCGGAGAGTTACTTCCTATCACTTCAACTCACATTTCAACAATATAATAATAGACTCTAAATTCCCAATATCATAAATAAATTTCGATTCAAACTAATTTTCTCAATATAACCAATTTTCCAAAATGCAAAGTCATCATAACACAAAAAAATTTCTTAATAAAAATCGCCAATACTCATAAAAACTTTCTACACTTAATCCATTATACTTAAATCATCTCACCCAATGCCTCATAATCTTAATCCTCAGCTGAACCATCAAAAAATATCTGAAAAATATTGTAGATATAAAGGGTGAGCTATCAACAACTCAGTAAATAGAGAACATATACTAGCATATAAACATAAGCATTTATAAAATTCGGTATGCAGAATAAAATATTTACTTTTAAAATATAGAAACAACATATTTACTTTTAGAATACATAAACAAAACTCGGTACAAAAACATCAAAGCAAAATTTTCAGAAAATAGACTTATTCCCAAAAAAAAAAAAAAAATCTTTGGCATATCTGAACTGAAACATTATATTCATATCATCTCATAGCATCACATCGGGATAAATACCATGTTTAATCCCCGTAGTATGGTTATAAATCACCATTATACCCGTGGCTAGGCTGTATACCATGTTTCACCCCTGGTAGGGTTATAAACTACCATTATACCCGTGGCAAAGCCTTGATAGAAACAGAACAGAACATTATCGGAACCAAATCACATTTAGATACAGAATCAGTACTTCATGCCAAGGTTTTCAAATGATACATCATATCAAAACAAAATGTTGAATAGCTTCAGATCATTTCACATGTTCGAAATTTACAGAATCAAAACATCTTCATTTATTCATAGCAAAACCTTTTAGATTTTCATATTCGCTCTTTTTGTATAATTCAAAAACAGAATGCACAAAATTAGCTCATGTCTACACCAGTCATGACAGAAAATACTTTCTCTTATATAGAATTTATGCATATGCAGAATAAACATCTGAGATCGTTTTCAGATTTCCTTTCAAAAACTAACATGCTTATTTTCAAAGTCAACCTCATATCATTTCTTTTGTGCAAAACTAGTATATGAACCCTGGTTATCTAACTTCTTAGCTTTTCAAAAATTCCTCCAAAATGCCAAACTAATATTAATCGTCACTTATAACATAATTACATAATTTTCATAAATTTTCAATCGAACACATATTTCAATATTTATGCCTAGAATGCTAAAATAAATTATTTTAATTCCTCAAAAACCAAAATTCATGTAATCCTAAAATATTCTCACATTTCTAAATTCATTAATGTCTAATTAATAAGTCCGACTATAACACAAAAATCAAACTTATTTGCTAATGAAATTAAATTATAAAATTTAATACTAGTTAATATATTTATACCAAAGTATTTTTAAAAATTAAACAACTACAACTTAGATTCATTTTGAAAATTAACTTAATCATATTTAAAACTTATATATTTAGTAATTTAACTTCAATTCGTAAATATAAATTCTTATACTACAAATAAATCCTACGCCTAGTAGATTATAAACACGTGATCAATTTATACTCATTCAAGGGCATTTTGGGAAAGAACATCATAACTTGCATGGCTCTTTGAGAAAATAAACTAGGATCTAATATTTACGTAACAGGGACCATGCACACCGAAGGCTATGTGCAGCAGGGGCTTGGGTGGATGTCTACGGCGGCACGGCTGGGGGCAGCGGCAGGTCACTGGAAGAGAGAGAAAGTGAGAGAGAGAGACATGGTGAAAGAGAGAAAAAAACGTGAGGGAACAAGGATGGTGAGGCAGTGGAAAGCGTTCGGCGAGGACTTACCGTGAGGGAAGGAGGTCGCGGCGGAGTTGGATTGCCATGGAAGGTGGCTTTCCAGACGTTGGCGCACTAAGAGAGAGAGAGAGAGAGAGAGAGAGAGAAGGTGAAAGAGAAAGAGTAAACCAAGAGAGGGAGAAACAGAGAGGGTGCCGGTGGCTTACCGTGAGGAAAACGGCAGACCTAGGGTGGCAAGCCCTGCGTTTTCTGGGCCTCTACTGATCGACACCGCTGCATTTCCTTGCCGTGACTGGTGGATTCGAAAAAAGATTAAGGACTAGGCTTCTTGTTGCTCTGTTTCAGGTGGCTAAAACAGGGGCTGGTTTTGGTGTGGGCTGGGCACGGTGGTGATCTAAGGGGATAGCAGCGACGGGGTTTGCTAGACTTCGGGGTCTCGAAGCTGCTAGACGTAACGGAGGCTATGGGCTGCGAGGAAATCGTGAGGGGTGATCTGGGCTCGTTGGTTTCCATTCAAAGTTGTTGTGTTGCAAGATGGGGGCGGCGTTGCCGTTTATGGCAGGGAACAAGGTGGTAGCAATTTCTCAAGGGTTGGGTAGTGGGGTACTTTTTTCCCACTATGGTGCATGGCTGTGACGAGAAGGGGTTGGAAGGGTGGCTGTGTGCATGGTTTGGTTTACGGTGCTTTGTGGACGGGAAAGGCTACGTTACATGGTTTGCATGGGACAAAAAACATTTCTGTGTTTCATGGCAATGAGACCAATTGAGAAGGGCTTGAGCAGTGACTGGATGGTGGGGTGGTGAGAACTTACAGAGAAAAAGAAGAGCGAGAGAGACAGTTTGGAGGATGACTTGATCATCTGGAAGTGAAACGAACAAGTGGCACCCTGGGTGAGTGCGAGTCTGAGTGTGTGATGGAAAAGAAAAGAAAACCGCAGAGACGTGGGGAAAAAATGGATTTGAGGTGGAGGGATTTTTGGAATAGAAGAAACTGAAGGGAAAGCAAAGAAAAAAAAAAGGTCTGGCAAGAAAACTGCAGTCAGGAAAGAAGACACTTACCAAAATGACATCGTCGTGGGCTTGGCCTCCCTTCTGGTTTGGGCTGGGTATTACAGTGTCACTCTACAAAAATCTACCCATAGAATGATCTTAAAAATGAAAATAAATTACAAAGAAGACCCAACAAGAAATATAGCTTCTTACCGAAGTCCAGATGATACTGATCACGATTACTGTGACTGGACGTTCTGCAAGAAAGAATAACTTAATTAATTAATCAAGAAACTGACTTGAATATATAATCAATCAAATCGCATAAGCAAGTCTCCCCTCGGGCTGTGCTTGAGAAGAATTAAAAACAACAGTATAATTAATCATAATTACTATGACTCTATTCTACGGCCTTCTAGTTCTTGACATGCTTAAGCTAGCCTTCAGCTTAGAGGCTTGTAAATTTAAATGAGTTTTCAATTCGGTTACATATTATAGAATTGATGTACGGACATGTTATGGAATACTGAGTTACTAACCCTTTATTGTCCTCATTAATTGCTTCTACTTTCTAAACAAGATTACCAGCAGATCCATCATTCCCTAAACACATGTAGTTTTTCCTCTAGAGCCATATACAACTCATCCAATTCTAAGACACTTTTTCTTTCTATCAAAGACCTTAAATCTAAAACAATCGCCTTTAGAAAAAACTTGTAGGTTCTAAAGCCCCAAATGATACCAAATTACTTATCCGAGTCGGCAAAATCTAAAACTTCTAATTTAATTAATCCCTCGAATACTTGTTGAACCTACCACCTTAAATCTCATAAACTTATTTCCTAAAAACTATAGGGCCTCAAACCTTAGATAAACTTCTCATAAATCTATCATTGAAGTTAGTTGAACTTATAACCACCTACTCCATAGACTCATTACATCAATTCTATGGAACCTAAGACCTCAATTATTCTAAGCGATTTAAAGATATTCTCCTCCTCAGTTGCAACTTGAGTTCCTACTCTACAGAGTTCACTTAGACCATGCCATTCCTTTCAAGCCTCGATATTACAAAAGCAAACCAAGTCGATAAAAGTTCAAGCCTACTACACATTAAATATTTATATCTAACAATGGTATTCTCAGTCGTACCATCTTCGTGTCATAGCTTAACCATTAACTCACTTTTCAATTCCGGACAAAACAAACAAAACAAGACAAAACAAAATTCCATAAATAAAATAACATACAACAAAATGAATAAAACAAATGATGTAGTATACAATAAAATAATTAAAATAAATAAAATAACCTACCATAAAATGAAACAAATAAAATAAATAAATATACAATAAAATAAATAAACAAAGAAAGTAGTATACAATAAAATAAATAAAACCAATAAAAATAACATACTTCAAATTAAATAATTTCAATTTACAACTTTAAAAAATTTTTGGTACTTCACCTACAGGACATATGGTTTTACCTAGAGCAAAACTGCTCTGATATCACCGGTGACGGCCCGACTCCCACGTATGGAAACACGATAATCGTGACGTCGGGATAATGACAACACGGGTCACGCACCCCAATGATAAGTGCTCAAGTGTGTGCAACATGCAAAGAGTGCACAACAAAAGTTGCAATAGTTAATTAAAAGTTTGCCAACTAAGTACTAGAAATTTAAATACAGATTTTCAAAATAAAATGCCTTTAAAAAGTTATAGAATTATACAATATAAATATAATACAAACCAAATACATAAACGAGTGGGAAACAAATCCCATAATCCCAAGTGACCATATATCACTCCTCCAGTGGAGTCAATCTCTCAAGCTCCACATCTTTATCTGCATCAAAATCTACGGTACTATAAAATGGTACTGCAGGGTAAGGAATACCGCATGATATATGAATCTCAGTAACTACCCAAGAGATAAAAGTGCATTAATGCAATTAATAAATATGCGTGCATATAATGGAATATGCATTAGACCCAAAACATCATTTTTTCCGAAAATGAATATTTTTCAACGCACGCCAAAATCCCATTTTGGTCAAAAACATTCCATTAAAACATTTCTCGCCATTTTTCCCAAAAATGGCCCAAAACAATAATCTACCATTTTCTCATGGTTCACATAAAATCATTTTATCTAAAACACGCCATTTTCTCAGAAAATAGCCCATTAATCCATTTTAACTGTATGCACCATGATTTCTCCTAGGGATCATCCACACACCCTGGCTCCCTTCGTCACACCACGGGTAACGACCATGAGAGTGACTTCGTAACGAGCAATGCCCAGTTCCGCGCCTAGTGCGTTCGTGGCCAAGCATCCTTTAGCCCCTGTCAGCAAGAGGGGCCACAGAGTCGACACGAAAGCGTTACCATCCTATCCAAACCTACCTAGTGACCAGAGGAACTCTACTTAGATAATACCGCATCTCGGCTTAGGGTCGTGATACACATGCACCTAAAAACTATTTCTCACATGAAAATCTAGTTTTCATTTACAAACATAAACATGAGTGCAAATGCATTGTATATGACACAATATAAATATTCAATAACCAACAAAACTCAGCATAATCCAATCACACAACAACTCCATCCTCCAATCCAACTGACATCCTTACTCCTCGAATTCAGTTTGGCACAACTAACCAATTCACAATAAAAAATGAGTTAGCGCAAAAATATTTTTAAATCTCAAAAGTTCTTTGAAAATATACTTTCAGCGCTATAATATAATTTTCAAAGGATTACGGTAGTGCTAGAAGTGGCAGCACAACCACACAACAGTGTATTTTGGACTATGGCCATGAGTCTCAAAAACTTAACTTTTGAACGGGTACAAAAGAAGACTTGGGATGGCTAGGGAATGGCTTAGAGGTGTTGGTGAGGCTAGTGATGGTAGTTGTTGGCCATGGGTGGCGGCGTGGGAGGCAGTTGAAGGCTAAAACACCTAAATCGAAAATGGGGATGGATGAGTTTCACTGGTGGCGAATCGGAGCTGAGGATGGGTGGGTTAGGTAGCTGGGAGGTCGACGGTGGTGTGGTGAAAAGCTGGTGGCCAACGGTGGCGCAATGGCGGCGTGCGAGCTCTAGGGTGCCGCAGCTTGGAGCTGTGCGTGGGGGCTGACGGCGGAGAGGGAGGAGTTGAAAGTTGATGGATGAGATCACCGGCAGGAGGGGAAGAAAATTGGAGGGGCGGTGTTGCTCACGAACAGCATACGGCGACGCTGTGGGAGGTCGAAAAAACCGACGGGGGAGAGGGGAGGGGGCTTGCGCAGGCTGGGAGGCAGGGGAGGGAAAGGAAGAAAAAGAAGAAGAAAAAGAGAAAAGGGAAAAAGAAAAAGAGGAAAAAAGAAAAAGGGAAAGAAATGAGATATAGCATTTTCATCTTGGGTCTCAAGCTGATCCAACGAAAATTATTTCAAAACGGCAATTTAAATAAAACTAATTTAAACACAGTGACTTGTTAAAATAAAATAATATAATCCAACAACAAACTAATTTAAAATAAAGAGCATTTTAAATAATGAACAATAATTAATAAAAATAAGGCACATTGAATTAAATTTCATAGTTAAAAGTCATAAAATAATATCACGCAAATCATCTAAAATTTAAAATAAAAAAATCCATAATCTTAAGAAATGTAATAATTAATTAGTCAAAATATACGTAAATATGGGATGTCACATTTCAATTCGGTTACATATTATAGAATTGATGTACGGACATGTTATGGAATACTAACCCTTTATTGTCCTCATTAATTGCTTCTCCCTTTTAAACAAGATTACCGGCCAGCAGATCCATCATTCCCTAAACACATGCAGTTTTTCCTCTAGAGCCATATGTAACTCATCCAATTCTGGGACACTTTTTCTTTCTATCTTAATTATGTCCTTCAAACATTAATTACATGTTTAGTATAATTAATTAGTCGCCGTTATATTTCAAAAGCTCAAGCTAATGACAATAGGTAGATCATGTAATCATTTCATTTATGTTTTTACGTACACCATGCATCCTCACGTGTAAATCACATTCTCTCTTATTTTCTTTAATAATTAAGTAGATCTAGCATGTGACCAAATATTTAATTCATATGACTGAAGTATTGATCAGTTTTCTTTCGAACTCTACCGTGTTACTATACTAAATTATCAAATATTGTCCCAAAAACTTTAATTGAGAAGTGAATTTGATTATTTAATTTGTATATATTGCTAACATTTAGATCATACAAACCTCACCTGTCTCATACCAATAATATATAAAATTCTTGTAGATAAAATCATCGATATGCCTTCCTGATAAAATCATCGAAGATGCCGCACGTTCCACAATACGGGGTCTCCCAAGAAAGCTCAAAACCGTATAGCAATAGGTTGTGTAAGTCTGCGCAGGAAATACTACTTGGGTCATTTGGTAGATTGAGGCCTCGCCACGATGTCCAAAATATTTGCTCTACTTGGCACAAGTCCTCCACAGTCCATGCACTCGTCAGCATATATGTAACATATCTAAACCCGGCCTCAGGCTTGGATGAAGATGAGTTGGAAGTATACACTCTATTGCCAAAGCAACTAGATTTGTTCAGAACTTCAGATACCATGGGAAATCCACTCACTTTTCACAGTTAAAAAAAAAAAATGGCATTCAACATCTCTTCGTAGGGCCAGAATTATGTACTATTAGTCGTTGAAGTACTGAAATTATTTTCGCTTAGAAAATGACGAGGGATGGAGGAGAAATTATCCTTCTGAATACCTCAATCTACAACTCGGATTATTTGGGAAGTGTAATTGATTTCCTGAACATTGTAATCTCCGGCAAATAAGTGTAACACGGTTTGATTTTCCTGACATGATAGGTTATAGTACCATGGGTTACCGCAGTTTGGAGGATCGTCTTCCAATCGAAATGGAGAACATATGTTGGGGATATTGCCGCTGGAAGAAGGAACACAGTCCCGATTTGAATCCTTAGCACTGCAAGTTCGATGAAGAAGTAGCACAACTAGTACGATAAGGGCCATGGGCCCATGAGTTCTGCAGGAAGGGACAGTCCACCTGTCTTCATTCTGGGAGAGAGAGAGAGAGAGAGAGAGAGAGAGAGTATAGCGCATAGCCTCCACAGCTGTGAACAAACAATATTTAAGTAGTCGGGCGTAAGCACCTGCGTCACATATTGCTAATTAATTACCTACTAATTAATCGTCTTATTAAATTTATTTATATTTTTTACGATCATTGCCTCAATAAATTTGAGACTGTAAGTGAATCGTAACAAGACAGTGTGATTGTTTTCCTTTTATGAAAGGCACGAGTTGTAGATATATTAATAGCAGTAGTACCGAGTCAGAAAATCAGTGCTTCCCCAAACACACCAAAGGTATCATCTTCTATACAATTACCAATTCTTTCCTCAATTTCTTAACAAATTTGCAGGCTTAGCTTATAATAGATGATCTTCTATTGTAAAAATTAGAATTTCTTAACAATCTGCAACATTCACGGAATGATGTCTTTGCTCTCATGTTTACTTGATCAGAATAGAAATAAAATATCTTCTGTTTTATGATGATGATAAGCACGCAGAACGAGAATCTGATAATGATTATATATGTCAAATTCTTATTTTTGCAGGCGCATCAACAAAATTATGATCCCTTGGCTATTATATATAAGAAAGTTTCAGACGCGTCTAATATATAATAGTAGTACGTACGTGGAAGATTTCTTAAAGTGTCCCCACCTCCAAGATGAGCTCTCCCCACCTCCCTAGTGAGTCAAACCCATCCTAAGGATCTTCCCAACAACCAGCCTTCCCAGCTTAGTATCAGATCTACAAAAATCAACTTCTAGTCCACCCTCCTTACCGTTTTCAACCGGAATCCAGAAGCAAATCCTCACCAATATCTCTGAAATCGATCCTCTCTTTTAATAATCACAATCAAACCTCATTACTTCCACTATCCATCACTCCCATTGAGCCTCACAATCTGTCATTCATCAGAAAACATTTCTGTTAATGGCTGCCCAGGTGCAGCTGCCACAGGATCTTCCTACAACAAAATCTCCACATCTTCCACCTCTGAACACAGTCGATCAACTCAATCAGGAAAATAAACGGCTACCCAGATCTGAACCAATTCACTCAGTAATCACCAACCTCATCCTAATATCATTTATCAGAATTGAATTCTCACTAACCCAAAAAGAATGGCCTCTCATCTTTAACCGCCACATCCCACAACCATCCTTATTTAGCACCCCACGCATGAACTTTTCATTCCATCATTCTCCAGTGACCAAAACTTCAACAACTAGCCACTCTAAATCCACACATCAAACCATGACTTCAGCACCAGATACAGAAAGCCATTCCTCCACATCACTAACCCCAAATTGGAATGAACTGAACCTGGAACCAGAAACTGAGCTTTCTGCTTACCTAGCCAACCATGCACTTGTAGGCAAGATAGTGTCATCCAAACCTCTCAACAAAAATGCCCTTCATGCTACCATAAAAGCAGTTTGGAGTTTTGCTGCTGGTCTAACCATCGAAGACATGACCATCAACACTTTTCTGTTTACATTCTCATCACAGCAAGAGAAGAATCGTGTGATGGAACAACGACCTTGGAACATAAAGGGTTTCCACTTGCTGATTCGAGACTGGCCTCCAGGTTTGAGTTTACAAGAATTAAATCTTAAAATGTCAGTTTTTTGGGTCCAAATACATGGGCTTCCATTAGAATTAATGACAAACCAAAATGCTGAAAAGATTGGAAGGAGATTAGGCAACTTCATCCAAGTGGAGCAAACAAACAGTCCAGGCATACTGTTTAGGAGATATATGAGGATTCAAGTGGAGATCAATGTTGAAACCCTGCTGCAAGATGGGTTTCCTTTAGCAAGGAAAAGAAAACCAGCCACTTGGATAAGTTTTAAATATGAGAGACTTTCAGATTTTTGTTACTGTTGTGGTTGCTTAGGCCATATTCAACAAACCTGCTCTCTTCTCCAAGTCCAAACTGAAGTCACTAATTTTGGTCCATGGATGAGAGCTGAAAATCCAGCTTCAAGAAGAACACCCCTTGTTGCTAACCATTATGAGAATGTGGGCTTCCAATCTACTGTAATGGTAGCATTAGGGGAGAATCCAGCTGGTCAGTCTCAGTTCCACCAACAACCACCAGCTACAAGACAATTTTTCCCACAAGTTCCTAGCAAAGGAAAGGACAAAGTGATTGATGAGGAGGCAAGTCAAACTGTGAATCAAGATCTAAGCTGGAGCCAACATGCAGAAGCAAGACCTTACTGTACCCAGCTTGATGCACGAGGATTACCCTTCAATGGAGGCCAAACCTACATGGGAAAGGGTTTCTCTGAGCAGCAACCTGTCACACGTGCCAAGTATTTTGTCCAGCAAACAAAATCTGCAAGCTTTTCAGAACAGTAGAGACTATCACATCTGGTCCCCTAGACAAACTCAGATAGTACAGTCAGAACTTCCCATCACTTTGGTTAAAGCAACCCAACCATCTCAGGCAAAAAGAGGAGATCCAATGCTTAACAAAAAGCCTCAAGCATTAAAACTCAGTTCACAAACCACCTCACCTGTCACTTCATCTGCCACCAACTCCTTCTCTGAACAAAGCCACAATTTAGATTCCAACCTGTTCAGGCAGATCATTTCCCAATTCGAGAACCTTCAAAGCCCAACAAATCTTGACCCAAAGCAACACACACTCTCTCTGCTTGTTAGTCCTTCTGGCAAATCTTGCCTAGCAATTAGGCCCACACCAAACATTCTCAGCAATACAGATACCTCACCTGACCCAACGCAAGAACTAAATTTGTTTGACCCTCAATACAACAGAACAACCTCCTCAAGCAAGCCATCCTTTCTCAACTCACTCCAAAATGCTCTTACTTAATCCGAGATAGGAATGGTTTTGACTCAAGAGGGACAAGTGGGCTCGAGCAATCTCGGTGAGCAGGGACTCAAACTGCAGCTAGATGAAGAGGATGTTCCCATTGCTAAATTCATACAGTCTGTAAAAAACAAGAGAAATGAGGTCAACAGCAGGAAATCAAAAAGACTCAGGTTCTCCCCTTATCAAAAAGAGGACCATCATTCTGGAAATAAGAATCAGACTTGTTCTTTTGAAAAAGCTGGTGTGGCAGGGCTCAAACTGCCACCAAAGCAGAAATGAAGTTACTTTCTTGCAATTGCAGGGGTCTGGCCCGACCCCTTGCAATCAGAAGCTTGAGGGCTAACATTAGGACTTATAATCCTGATGCTATCTTCATCTCGAAGACCATTTTGATGCATGTTAATATTTCTAGCATTGTAAATAGACTAGGGTTCTCCATGTATATAGAAGCTCCCCCCATTGGCAGACAAGGGGGTCTTTTGTTTGTTTGGAAGCATGGTCTTGATATGGAACCTGTGTATGTGAATAGTAATATTATGTCTTTGTTTGTGTATTCTGACCCCTCTCACAATCCTTGGCTTCTTAACCTTGTTTACTGCCCTGTGAAAAACAATCAAAAAGGAAAGTTTTGGGATACCATGAGTTTAATTGCTAATACTTTTAATGGACCAATCTTAGACATTGGAGATCTGAACTCTATCCTAAGCCATAAAGAAAAAATTGGTGGGAGACCCTTTGCATGTTCTTCTCATGGTAATGGACTGAGAAGCTATATGGATAACACGGGTAAGATTGATCTTGGCTTTCATGGTCCCAAGTACACTTGGACTAATAACAGGCAAGGATTAGGAAATATTAGGGAAAGACTTGATAGGGGGATTGCTAACTTGCAACACCTTCCCATTAGTGCTTCTGACCACTCCCCTATTCTTCTTGACACTTCAGGGAAAAAGCATCATAAATCCTCCTTTAAATTTCAAGAATTTTGGATGAGGGACCCCTCTTGTCAGTTAGTAATCCAAAGAGCTTGGAACATGCAATTCTCTGGAACACCTAGCTTTATTCTTTCAAAGAAACTAAAGGAGGTTAAAAAAGCTCTGAATTTTTGGAATAGACATCATTTTGGTCACATGCAAACTGCTATTAGATCCTTGACTCAGGAGCTTTCTCTAATCCAATCCAAAGATCCCACCATCCAGTCTATGAACAAAAAGAAGGAAGTTAAGGCTAATCTCAATGAACAATTAAAAAGAGAGGAGACACTTTGGAGGCAAAAAGCTAGGTTAAGTTGGCTTACCACAACTGACCTTAACACCAAGTTTTTTCACATGTCTACAACAATCCGTAGACACACCAATTCCATTGAGAGCCTTAAGATTAACCCTCAAACTTGGACAAATGAGCCCTCTGTGATTCAAAGAAAGTTCCTAGATCACTTTAAGGAGATATTCACTTCTTCCAATCCGGATGCAAGTAGTGATTTGAATGACCTTTTCCCTGATAAAATCACTGACTTGGAAAATCAATCTCTTTGTGAAATCCCTTCTGACCTTGAGATCCTCTCAACCTTGAGACAAACCCCCTCTAATAAAGCCCCTGGGCCTGATGGCTTCACAGGGATGTTCTATAAGAATTACTGGGAAATAATCAAGGATGACTTCATTGCTGCCATCAAGAATTTCTTCATCAATGGGAAGTTGCTCAAGGAATGGAACCACACGCATATAGCTCTGATCCCTAAGACTAATAGTCCTAATACTGTCCATCAGTTTAGACCTATTAGTCTTTCCAATGTGTGCTATAAAGTCATAGCTAAGATTCTAGCTAATAGATTGAAAAAGATCCTTCCCAAAATCATTTCTCCCTTCCAAACAACTTTTGTACCAGGTAGAATTATCCAGGAGAATACCATCATGGCTCAAGAGATTTTTCTTCATATCAAGAAAAGAAGAAAAGGGAAAAAGGGACTAATGACCATTAAAATTGATATGGAAAAAGCCTTTGACTTTATGGAGTGGAACTTCCTTCTAAACATCATGTCTAGCCTTGGGTTTAATAACATATGGATAAACTGGATCAGAGAATGTATCTCTACAGTCTCTTACTCAATTCTCATTAATGGCGCACCTTGTGGGTATTTCCACCCATCTAGAGGTCTTAGGCAAGGTGATCCCCTTTCCCCTTTCCTCTTTATTCTTGGTACAGAGGTTCTAACCCGTATGATTAATAGAGGAGAAAGTTTAGGGCAAATTAGAGGTATTTCTATCAGCCAAAATGGACCTAAGATCTCCCATCTCTTGTTTGCAGACGACCTTATTCTTTTTGGCTTAGCCTCCAAAAACAATGCTCAGCATTTCAAAAACTGCATTGATAATTACTCCCTTTGGTCTGGCCAGAAAATCAATGCTGCCAAGTCCTCAACTCAATTCAGCAGTAACACCCCATCACACTCCAGAAGGGAAGTGAAAGAGATTTTGGACTTCAAAACTGCTTCTTCTAATACTAAATACTTAGGTCTGCCGCTACTCTTTAAGGCCTCAAAAAGAGAACATTTTGAGGATATGCAACTTAAAATCACTCAGAAACTGGCTGGTTGGAAGGCTAAGCTTCTCTCTCAAGCTGGCAGGACCACCTTAATAAGATCAGTTGCAAGTTCTATTCCTTCTTACCAGATGGCCACTCTCTCTATTCCAAAATCTGTTGCTCATTTCATTGACAGCTCTTTTATGAAATTTTGGTGGGGCTTCCCTTCTCAAAAAACTCACAATTTCACTCCTAAGTCTTGGAAGTCTATTTGTAGACCAAAATCAATGGGAGGCCTTGGTTTAAGAAACACTGTTGACTTTAATAGTGCCCTCATCAGTAAACTAGGTTGGCATATGATTAATGAGAGTGATAGTACCTGGAAAAGATTGCTAACTAGTAAATACTTGAACCACTCCTCTTTCTTTAATGCCAACCAAAAACCTTATGATTCTTGGATTTGGAAAGGTATTCTCAAGCAAAAGGATTTCTTGAAAACCAGTGTCTGTTTTCAGGTCAACAATAGAGTGAGAATTAAAGTTTGGACTGACCCTTGGATTCCTACTCTCCCATCCTTTCAGCCTAGTCCTAAGTCTAGCTCCATTCATAAAGATCCTGACCTTATTGTTTCTGAACTCACTTTGGAGGAGCCTAGAAGATGGAATACAATCCTACTTCAAGCCCTCTTTCATCCGGATACTGTGAATGAAATCAGGAAAATTCCTCTAGCCCAACTGGATTTTCATCATCAAATAGATAGAATAAGATGGATGCACCACGATTCTGGAAATTTCTCTGTTAAATCAGCATATGCTGCCCTCTCCATGAATCAAACTCACACCAACTCAAGTGATCAATTCACTAACTGGAATCAATTCACTAATTGGAAAAATCTTTGGAAAATTAGTATCCAAGACAAACTCAAGTTCTTCTGTTGGAAGATTATTCACAACATCATCCCCACTAAGATGAAACTGAGTAGGTTTATTCCGTTGAGTGAAGAGGACATCAAATGCCCTTTATGCAGAACTGAGAATGAATCACAAAGCCATCTTTTCTTTACATGCCCTTTCTCAAGAATTCTTTGGAGACAATCTCCTTGGCCTATTGATATCACTATTTTTGCACACAGGGACATAAAAGATTGGCTTGATTGTATAATTTCCCCGTCGAGAAGACTGAGCATCCCTGCTAGTGATGTGCACCATTTCCAAATCTTTGCTATCATAGCCATGGACAATATTTGGATCCTTAGAAATAAGATTGTCCATGATTACATCAATCCCTGTATTAGCAATTTTATTAATGGCACCATTAAAACTTTCAATGAACACTGTTATGCATGGGGCACTAAACAGGTGAATGAAAGCCATCTATGGAGAGCACTACCTAGAGATCATTTTGTCATTTCCTTTGATGTTGCGATCAGAATCTCTGGAAGTACAGCAGCAGCCATCTGTCATACACACGAAGGCATACCAGTTTATGTTCAGACTGCATTCATTTCTAGCCAAGACTCTAATCAGGGAGAAGCCACGGCACTACTTATTGGAGTCAAAGAAGCAGTAGAAAGAAACATAGACAGGGTTGTAATTGCAGGAGACTCTCTAATCACCATATAAGCAGTGAATGACCCTGAAACCACAGCCATTTGGACTGTGCAACCACTAATTCATGACATCAGCCACCTTCTAAGCAAGTTTCAAAGTTGGCAAGCTAAGAAGATTCATCGAGATTCGAATCGATGCGCGCACTCAATTGCGCAATGGGTAGCCTCCAATAACCTGTATGGAAGCATACCCCTCATCTCTATTCCCCATGCCTCCTAGACTTTCACAGTGGCAAAGATCCACCTCTTTCTATTGTTTTGTAATAGTGTAAATAGGTTGAACTTCTATGTACTCTGTTTAATAGTAATGAAGATCTATTTGCAGGAAAAAAAAAAGTAGTACGTACGTGAGTTCTTGACTTGTAATGTTATATATATATGC
Organism: Cyclocarya paliurus; assembly: GCA_029856935.1. Lineage (NCBI taxonomy): Eukaryota > Viridiplantae > Streptophyta > Magnoliopsida > Fagales > Juglandaceae > Cyclocarya > Cyclocarya paliurus. The sequence continues at coordinate 2,014,254 of CM056945.1, forward strand.
AGGTGCCATTTTATGTCCAACTCTTTTACTACTGTTGGCCTTTGCACTTATCGCGTCTATAGCAATCACGACAAAGCAGAAAACAGGGTGGCTCAATAGGTTCTGGGGCTTTTTTTTTATTTATTAAATAAATTTTTTTTTATTTTTATCTTATATTTTTATTTTTAAAAAAAATCCTACAGTTTTGTAAAGTAAAATTATTGATTAAGATTTTATACCACATTTTCAACTAATAAGTTAATACTTGACTTAATCTTTATTAGGAAATTTTTTATTTAGGGAGAATTTTATCAAATCTAATTTTTCAAGTACTTTAGATTCTTAAACACAATTATAATCATTATTGTCAATAAAGTTCTTTAAACAACTTATACATTTGAGAAAAAGTGAGCCCTTGCCTCTTCAAAAGATTATACAAAAACCTTTTATGAACACTCGAAAATTAAATTTTACTATTTATAATTTTCACATTAATTATATATTAAACTAATAATGATAAAATTCCCCTCTCCAAACATCATCAACCAAAGTTAGAAAGTGAGGGTGATCCACCCAAAAATGATAGAATCTGAATGGGAAGTATATTTTCACATAAAATAATTATTATATGTGATACTTTTAAAAACTAATAATGGCATAATATCTATTTAATGTTTTTATATTCTCATTCTCATTGAGTTAAATAAAAATTTTTATTGGGTATATATATATTTTTTTAAAAATTCTATTTTTTATATATATTGGGCCTTCTTCCATTAGGAGCCTTAGGCAATTGCCTAATTCGCCTAATGGAAGAGCCGGCCCTGGCAGAAAAAGAATATCGGAAGAAGATTGAAATTTTCTTGGATGATTACAGAAGCTACAAGCCCACAACATACTTGTATGCTGATCTTAAAGGATTACAAATCAGTTTACCAAGAAACTGGGCGAAGGTGCCTACGGAATAGTGTTCAAAGGAAAACTTTCTAATGAAATCCACTTTGCCGTGAAGATCGTGAAAAATTCCAAGGGAAATGGAGAAGAATTCAAAAATGAAGTTGGAAAAATGGGTAGAATCCATCACGTCAATGTGGTTCGCTTGGTTGGATCATTTTGTGCTGGATTTAGACGAGCACTAGTTTACGAATTCTTTTCAAATTATTCATTAGAAAAGTTCATATTTTTAGAGAATTCCAAAAGTCATTATCTTGGTTGAGAGAGACTGCATGATATTTCTCTGAGTGTGGCAAAAGGAATCGAATATCTTCACCAAGGACGCGATCAAAGAATCCTCCATTTTGATATCAAACGTCATGATGTTTTGCTAGAACAAAACTTTATTTCAAAAATTTCTGATTTTGGTCTTGCAAAGTTGTGTTCCAAGGATCAAAGTGAAGTGTTCTCTATAAACTTTGGGACTGTGTCTTATAAAGCAGATGTTTATAGTTTTAGAATGTTGTTGCTTGAAATTGTTGGAGGCAGGAGAAGTATTAACATTATGTCAGAAAAATGCTAGTCAAGATTACTTTCTAGAATGGATGTACAATCTCTTAGAACAAAAAGTAGAGTTGCGAGTTTTTATCGAGGATGATGGAGATATGAAAATTGCAAAAAAACTTGCAATCGTGGGACTTCAGTGCATCCAGTGGCACCCAATGGATCATCCTTCTATAAAACTTGTGGTTCAAATGTTGGAAGAAGAATGAGATAAATAAATTATGCCTCCTAATCCTTTTGCCTCCCCAGGCCCTATGAGAATCCATGCACGGCTAAAGCATATGATGCATTTAGGCCAAGAATTATTGGACATTATCCCAAAATTCCGTTTGAATTCGTAAAGTGTCTCATCTCATCATTACAATTTTCTTAAATTTTTACACAAAATCTAATAAATAATTTAACTTTTTCAAATCCCAAAATAATAATAATATTAAAAAAATAATATTCTAATAATATTTTTTTTCAACTTTCATCTTTCATCTAAAACCATCTCATCTCATCTCTAAATTCAAATCAGCTATTGAACATAATAGGAGTTTGTTTTGAAGATATTGAAATCATGTTATAGTTGAACATTATTACTTTTGATGTTGGAATGATCATAAAGGAATTCAAGGTTGCTTCTTATATATGAACTTGATATGATCATATTTGTTTCGAATAAAATTTGGTAGTTCCGAAGTTGCTATATAATCAATATTGACTAGTACTCTTATGGTAGACATACTGCATTAGTGATGTCTACCAAGATTCCCATTTTGTATTGTATAGTTGTAACGCATAATGCATGACCCATTAATCATTAATGGTGGTGACTCAATGATTCTAATTAGTTGTTTATCATATATTAAGTTCTGAATTCGTATCCAATTAGAATTCACTTTATACTATTAGTATTAACCATCTAATAATTTAATAATTAAATTATTTGGTGAAGATGGAGTTTAAGTTATAAATGGCTCAAATTTGACTTGAGGGAATGTCTACGACTTTTTGTCGTCTAAGTAACTACTCTTTGATTCTTACCAGATACTTTTATGCGAGTATTAAAACTTCTCACAATGCATGCCATGTACTTGAATAAGCGTAGTTCAATTCATAGTTAATATATATATTACGATAACAATTTCAAGCTAGTTTTCACTTTGTTTAATTGTGAACTAATAAATCTTCAAGAGTAGAGCTAGCTCGTTTCCAATTAATTTTTTTTTTCTTTTGAAATATTTGCATCCTTCAAGGAATTAATCAAAACTTAGAACGGATTGGTTGAAAGAATTAATCAAAAGCTGTGGACTAATTGTAAACTACAAGAAAAACGATATATTGTGGCGAGTTGAAAATCGTTGCAAAAACAATCGACGCAATAAGCCCTTACATTGATTTTCAAGTCACCGATGGCTTTTAAGGTCAACCTTTGATTTTTAGGCAAAGCTACAATTTTTTGCAGCGATTTTATGACGATGAATTCCGTCGCAATATGAAATAATTTATTGCGACGATGGAATTGACGTTAGCATTCCTTACGAGGCACCAAAACACAGAAACCCTTTTATTATTTCCCCCCAATCTATTTCCCCCTAACACCCTTCTTCCCTTCAATGTTGTTGTTTGCATTTTTGTCTACCTTCAAAATCCACGAACCCTAACTTTGTGCATGGCTTGATCTCCGTTTGAGGCTCCGTTGCTTCTACTCCTCGCTCATTCATGGATGCCCATTTTCGCAAACCCTTCTCCCAATCGTTCGTGGGTGTCATGGGTGCCTAGGAGCGAGGCCTTGAAGTGGAAGCTGTGGTGAGTAAGATAGGTTGAAGCTCTGTTGTAGAGGAAACGAGAGTAGTTGGGAGAAGAAGGTTTAATAGAAGATTGAAGGAGTAACGACTATAACTACCCTTTAGAAATAAGAGGGAAGTCTAGTGTTTTAGGCTTGGTTTGGATAGTGAAAGTATCTGAGAATGTTTGTGAATAGTAATAAAAAGTAGGTAAAAAGTAATAATAGAATATTGAATAGTAGTAAAAAGTAAGTAAAAAGTAATGAATAGTAGTAAAAGTAGGTAAAAAGTAATAATAAAGTAGAGAATAGTAGTGAAAGTACCTCAGAATACTTCATTGTCCAAACACAGCCTTAGTTAAACTGTACGTTTTGTAATTTTAGATAGCAGTGTCGTTTTGTTGTAAAGGTTGTGTGTTTTGCTTTAAAGTGAAACGGTGAGTATTTGGATAGGACCATTAAGCTGCGTTTTACATACCATGCATGATCGTTTTTTAGTCATCTTCATGCTCGGCGCCTATAAAAGTAGTGCAGCTCCTGTGTAAAATCTCATTGATTGATCATTGAAGTTTAGTTCAATTGGAGGTTGGGAATTCCTCGAAAATTCCTTGACAAGGTTTACAAAGGGAATCTTGCTTTGAAATATCTTGTCTTGTGGTGTGAATCTTCTTGATTGTATTCTGTGAGTTCAATTGAGAAGGTGCAGTAGTGTTCCTGTTAAGCAGGTCCATTACAAGTGGTATCAGTAGTAGTCGATCCTCACAACGGTGATTCTAATGGCGGAAGGCACGCGTGTAGCATTGAAAGGATAGATCGAAGGATCTCAGAGGCAACAAGAAATGATGCATAAGCAATTGGATCAGCATCAACAAGTCATTACGGGAATGACAGAAAGGTTAGAACAAGTTTTGGATATGTTGAGATCTTTGGTTGATTCTATCAATGTTATGTCTCGTAGAGAGAGAGAAGTATCTAATGAGCCTAGGCAGAATGAGGAGAGAGGAGTGTTTCAAAGGAATTTTAGGTTGGATTTTCCACATTTTAGTGGTAATGATCCTTCAGGTTGGATCTTTAAGGCCAATCAGTACTTTGATTCCTTTCAAGTACCTTTCCATCAGAAATTAATGGTGGCTTCGCACCATATGGAAGGTGAGGCATTGGTGTGGTATCAAAATGCCTTCGAGTCTGGTCAGTTTCACTCATGGGAGACCTTAGTGGTAGCAATACAAGGTAGGTTTGGACCTTCTGCATTTGATGATCCAATGGAGGCCATAATCAGATTAAAACAAACTACTTCTATTAGTTTATATACAGCAGAATTCGAGGTTTTGTCTAATAGGCTGAAAGCCTTGTCTGATAAACATAAGATGAGTTGCTTTACTAGTGGATTAAAGGATGAAATCCGTATAACTGTCAAAATGTTTAATCCACTAAACCTTAGTGCTGCCTTTGGCCTGGCAAAGTTGCAAGAGGAGCACGTTTTGGCTGCAAGAAAACCTTGGAGACAAAATGGCCATTATGTTGAGAAGTGGCCAGTGGATAAGGTTAGGCTGGTTGACCTAGCTAACAGAAGTCAGAAGGGGGTGTTTCCTCTTAGAAAGATAAATTCATCTCAGATGGATGAGAAAAGAAAGAAAGGCCTATGTTTCAACTGTGAGGAAAAGTGGAATCCTAATCATGTATGTAAAAATCCGAGGGTGTATTTTTTAGGTGGGGAAAGCAATGAAGTGCAAGAGATAGTTGGCTGTGAAGATGAAGTGGCGCCTCAATCATTACAAGAATCTAATGAACTGGTTAAGATAGGAACTGAAGAACTGGAAGTTTCTATCCATGCCATTTCTGGTTGTATCAGCAGTAATGCCATGAAACTTTTGGGGAAAATAGGCTCATTTTTTGTGGAAATACTTGTGGATTCAGGAAGTACTCACAACTTCCTAGATCCTTTGGTAGTAGAAGCAGCAAAGTTACAAGTAATGGAAGATACAACTCTTCAGGTGAAAGTTGCAGATGGTTCTAGCATAATCAGCCAAGGCAGATGTGAGGAAATGATTAAGGTGCAGGAAATAAATTTCTAGTTCCTTTCCATGTTCTAACTCTAGGAGGGTGTGACATTGTCTTAGGAGTCCAATGGCTTAAAACATTGGGTCCTATTCAATGGGATTTTACAAAAATGTCAATGCAGTTTGAAGTTGCTGGTAAGAAACTGTTTCTGCAAGGGTTGTTGTCTGAGAAGATTCAGGTTGAGGTTGGAGTTCAAATGATGAAATCTTCTTTCATTGGGCAGCAAGATTGGCTTCTTCAGATTGTAGCACCTCAGAATGACATGGAGAACAAACAACCTTTACCGGAAGTTGAAGAAGTTTTGCATCAATTCAAGTCTATATTTGAGGAACCAGTGGGGTTGCGTCCACCTCGAGAGTTTGACCATCGAATTATTTTGAAAGAACGCACGGCTCCAGTTTCTGTAAGGCCATATAGGTACCCTCACTGCCAAAAAATAGAAATAGAAAAAATTGTTCAAGATCTATTGCGGAATGAGGTAATTAGACCAAGCCAAAGTCCTTTTTCTTCACCTGTCCTTTTGGTGAAGAAAGCTAATGGCACATGGAGGATGTGCATGGACTATAGAGCTCTCAATCAAGAAACTGTCAAGGACAAGTTTCCAAACCCTATGATAGATGAGCTCTTGGATGAACTTTATGGAGCAAGGTATTTTTCTAAACTTGATTTAAGATCAGGTTACCACCAAATCAGAGTGAGGGATGAGGATATTCCCAAGACAGCATTTAGAACTCATGAAGGCCATTATGAGTTCTTAGTAATGCCCTTTGGGCTTACTAATGCACCAGCCCTTTTCAAGGTTTAATGAACCATGTCTTTAAACCTTTCCTTAGGAAATTTATCTTGATCTTCTTCGATGATATCTTGGTTTACAACCAAGATCTAGCTCAACATTTGGAACATTTAAAAACGGTGCTATCTGTTTTACAACTACATACTTTGTTTGCTAAGAAGTCTAAGTGCAAATTTGGTGTCATGGAGGTTGACTACTTAGGCCATATTATTTGGGGGGAAGGTGTCAAAGTAGATCCCACCAAGATCTCAGCCAAGTTAGAGTGGCCTCTTCCTAAAACAGTTAAGGCCTTAAGGGGTTTTTTAGGCTTAACTAGTTATTATAGGAAGTTTATCAAAGGTTATGGTTCAATAGATGCCCCATTAACCATGTTATTGAAAAAGAATTCCTTTAAGTGGACTGATGAAGCAGAGAAGGTTTTTGTGCAACTCAAGCATGCTGTAGCTCACCCCCCAGTCTTGAAGCTGCTAGACTTCTCTCAAGAATTTTCCATCGAATGTGATGCTTCTAGAGTTGGTTTGGGTGCTGTGTTGATGCAGAACTGTCAACCTATAGCCTATTTTAGTAAGCTTTGAAGGGTAAAGCTCTACTTTTGTCCACTTAAGAAAAAAGAGTTCTTAGCTCTTGTAAGTGCAGTGGGCAAATGGAGCCCTTACTTGTTGGGTCAGCCATTTAAAATTAAAACTGACCAGCAAGCTCTTAAGCATTTGTTGGAGTAGAAGATAGCCACAAAAGCTCAGCACAAGTCGATCTCGAAACTCATGGGATATGACTTCAAAGTGGAGTACAAAAGAGGTAGGGATAACAAGGTGGCTGATGCACTTTCAAGAAAGATGGAAGATGATGCTATTGTGTTGGCCCTTCTTTCATTTCCTACTCCTAATTGGATAACTGAGCTGAAACAAAGTTACTCAGAATCTCTTCACATTACTCAATTACTTGATGCTTTGTAGAAGGGAGAACAGGATCCAAGAGAATTTTCCTTGCAGCAAGGCCTCATTCTCAGGAAGGGCCGAATGTTAATTGTTCCTGGTTCATCATTTCAGAAGAAAGTTTTGCAATATGTTTACTACAGTCCTAAGGCAGGCCATGTTGGTTATCACAAAACTCTACAAAGAGCTAAATTGGATTTTTTTTTTTTTGCCTGGTATGAGGAAAGATATTAGGAAATTGGTTAAAGAATGTCAAGTCTGTCAAGTTAAATAGACAGAAAATGTTATGCCAACAGGCTTACTCCAACCTCTGCCCATTCCACAGAGTCCTTGGCTTGATATTGCCATGGATTTCATTGAGGGCCTTCCTACTTCCAATGGTCAAACTGTTATTTTTACAGTGGTGGATCAATTGACCAAGTTTGGTCATTTCTTTTCCTTGTCTCATCCATATACTGCAGTTAAGGTCGCAATAGTTTTTTCTTTTTGGGGTTTTTAAGCTCCACGGGTTACCTAGAACAATTGTGTCAGACCATGATGTGGTCTTCACAAGTTTGTTTTGGAAAGAGCTCTTCAAGGTGCAGGGTACGACCTTAACCATGAGCTCAGCTTACCATCCTCAAACTAATGGACAAACTGAGGTTTTAAATAAGGGTTTGGAAGCCTACTTGAGAGCTTACAGTGGTTCTAAACCAAAGAATTGGAGTACTTGGCTTCCAATGGCTGAATGGCATTACAACACATTTGTGCATACCTCTACAAGCATCTCTCCATTTCAGGCTTTGTATGGGATGCCTCCACCTCGATTACTGTCTTATGTAGTAGGCACCACTGCTAATGATGCAGTAGACCAGTACTTGAGGAATCGAGAACAGGTGCTGTCATTATTGAAAGAAAACTTGAAGAAGGCCCAAAGTAGAATGAAGATGCAGGCTGACAAACGGGGATCAGAAAGATCCTTTATGGAGGGTGACTGGATTTATCTTAAACTTCAACCTTATAGGTAAAAATCAGTGGCCATGAGACATAATATGAAACTTGCTCCCCGGTATTATGGGCCCTTTCAAGTAATTCAGAAAATTGGGACAGTAGAAGGCAACCTTAGCGCTAAGGTTGCCTTCTACATCCAAAATTCATCCAGTCTTTCATGTATATTGTCTGAAGCAGAAATTAGGGGCCCAGATTTCCCCTTTGCCTACATTGCCTCCGGTTGATGAAGAAGGAACTGTTCAACCTGAACCTGAAAAAATTCTTGGTAGACGAATAAAGAAGGTAGGTGACCAGGCTGTTACTAAAGTTTTGATTAAATGAGTTGGAGCTACCATGGAGGATAACTCTTGGGAGTTGTTGTACAAATTGAGGTCTGCCTATCCTCATTTGGTGGGCACTGTTTTATGAGGGTCACGGGTGCCTTGGGGGCAAGGCCTTGAAGGGATGGAGAGTGTCACGGGTGCCTTGGGGCGAGGCCTTGAAGTGGAAGCTGTGGTGAGTAAGATAGGTTGAAGCTTTGTTGCAGAGGAAACGAGAGTAGCTGGGAGAAGAAGGTTTAATAGAAGATTGAAGGAGTAACAGCTATAACTACTTTTTAGAAATAAGAGGGAAGTCGAGTGTTTTAGTTAAACAGTGCGTTTTGTAATTTTAGATAGCAATGTTGTTTTGTTGTAAAGGTTGTGTGTTTTTCTTTAAAGTGAAACGGTGAGTATTTGGATAGGACCATTAAGCTGCGTTTTACATACCATGCATGGTCGTTTTTTAGTCATCTTCATGCTCTGCGCCTATAAAAGCAGTGCAGCTCCTGTGTAAAATCTCATTGATTGATCATTGAAGTTTAGTTCAATTGGAGGTTGGGAATTCCTCGAAAATTCCTTGACAAGGTTCACAAAGGGAATCTTGCATTGAAATATCTTGTCTTGTGGTGTGAATCTTCTTGATTGTATTCTGTGAGTTCAATTGAGAAGGTGCAGTAGTGTTCCTGTTAAGCAGGTCCATTATAGTGGGTCTCCATTTTTGGCTACCTACAACTCCACCTATTGGCTACTTCAGTTTGATTTTTTTCCCTCCATTTTTAGCTATGAACGTAGCTTTTACTCCTTCACTTGATTCTCCTCCCGCGGAAGCTAGGCCCTACCCTTCCTTCCTCTGCAAAATCCCTGCACAGTGCCGAAATTTTCTTTTCGGAGTTAGGTTATGCTTGGGGGGTAAGATGAGAATTTTGTGTTTTGGTTTAAAGTTTAAAATATTATTTTTTAGTTTTGAGATTTGAAAAAGTTGAATTGGAATTTGAAAAAGTTATATTGGGATTTGAAAAAGTTGAATTATTTATTATATTTTGTATGGAGATTTGAAAAAGTGTAGAGATGAGATGAGATAAAAATGAGAATTTTGGGTGAAACATGTTTTCCAAACATATCCTTAATCTTTTTGGACAGTCCAGCATTGTCGACTGAGGCTCCAAGGATTATCTTCCTTACAGGTATCTCTGCATTTCATTTGTCTAGCTCTACCCCTTAGGTTGCTGTGCTGCAAAATTGATGTTGGAAATTGATAGTCATGTCATCATTGATGAAGAGCATATCTTACTTTCAAATGATCTTTGCCGGGTTGAAAAAATAAAACAAATGTTTAAATAAAGAACTCATCCTGCTTTTTTACCTTGCACATATATCATCATGATCATCAAGATCAGTTGATAATAGAACATCTAAAACTTTTTAGGCCAAGAAATTCTTGAGCATGCTTGCAAGTAATAAGGATCATGCTCTTGTATTAAACCTAGTTGCTTCAGAATTGGGGCGAAAAGGATCGTGCTAGCTAGGGGGCATTACAAAAACCCAATATCAGATCTTTTATTTGATAAAATCATGCTAAGCTGGATACAATTAACCATATTTTCACTAACAAGCCACAGCAATTGATATAGAAATCTAAAAAATAAATTGATGGATTTTCCATACACTCCGTATAAATTAAGGCCTAAATTAACAAATATTTTTTATTGTCCATCTTTTCCCTTTTCCTAATCTCTAGTATGGTAAAAAGCTAGAAGTCTCACTAGTTATGAGAATTCCGTGAGCTAGGGATCCCTAGCTCACTAAATTCTTGTAGTTAATCATAATCCAGGTGCATGGAAGTTCTTCCCATTTTGATGAGGGCCACCCGGCCACATATTCTCCTTGGGAGAAAAAAGTTTTTGAAGTTCTGATAATAATTTATATCTATTCTAAAAGAGTCAATTATAATTTTTGATAAATCTCATATGATTTGGGTTTTTCTTGATCTATCTATTACAAATAAGATCGTGCAATTTGTGATGATCTTAAGTGCTGGTTCTTTTTAAAATGAATCGGACTTATTTCTTGATATTGTTATAAATATATTTTAAAATATCATAAATGAGATTTCACATTATTTGTGAGATGGAAATTCTTATAGTTTACAAAACTAAATGGATTCCATTAATTATAACATGATTCACCTATTCTTTTACTAACATATTTTATGGAGCCTTTTTTTGTATAATAATTTATGCCCTTTTTTTTTACCTTCTAATCTGTAGGTAAGTGATTTCTCTATGCTTCAATAAAATCGTCTAGTTGTAAGCACATGCCAATCATCGTATTCAATTCTGATGTCTTGCTAGCAGTTATAGCATTACCTTCTACATTATTGGCTTGTTTATTCTTGTGGTTGCGATAGTCTTAAAATTGGCTTCCCTTTCCGTTAACACTTGATTTAAAGGATATGCAAGTCTGTATCTACAAAGGTTTTAACACTGCACTGGTTTGTTAGCATAAGCCTCCAAACACGGCATTAATTTTTGCATGGTTTAACTGTAGATTATAAGTATATGAAACATAGTAACATTTTGGAAATTTTTTGATAAGATGTTGTGATAGACATTCTTTAGCATATTTATTGGCTGTGGAATAACTATAAGACTTTTCTATGGTGACTGTGAGCCCATTTAAGTACTTTTCTATGTGCTCCATGGTTATTGTACTAGTTTGATCACCATATACTTTACTGTCCAACTTGCTTGATGGAGGGAAATTCCTGCAGATAAATTAGAATGGTTATGTTTTGGCAAACGAAACATGACCTACTTGGAGATTTCAAAAGATACAAACATATATAGATTTCAAAACTTCTTCCAATTTCATTCATTTTTCTGTATGTTTCTTGTTCAAAGAGTTTCTTAGACATAGATTAATCAAAGCTTATGTTTACTTGGAGACAACGAATGATGACGGGGTTTACTCCAGCCAGCATTTCCCTTGCAGATTCTTCATCAGTCCTTCCAGTAGACCCATCCCCTGCTCCACCAGATCATTAAAATAACCAAATTAAAGTGAAATAAAATCAGATAAAAATTTGAAACAAAATCACTGCAATAAGTAACATTTTTCCTGCGATTTTAAAATCGTCACGGCGTTTTAACATCGACTTATAATTTAAATTCTTTGGCCCAATCACTTTATTATTTGCAGCGATTTTTCACCTTATAAGTTAGTTCATCCCATTAGAATATTAGAAGAGTTAGCATCCATCGATACTAACTAGAATTTTTAGTGCACTTCTCTGTTTTTTAAACAATAATGCTCATGCCTTCAGATGCTCTACAAGTGTTTAACATCTATTTTATATTTCAAATTAGTAAAACTTATAAAGAAAATATAAAAGAAAGAGAAGTGGTCTTCAGCTTGTGTTTTGTCCATTCTACTAGCCTTTGGGACTACATGCACCACAAACTTCATCTGTTATGTGGTTCTGTTTTAGTGCAGTGATATTTTAGTGCAATGGCATTTTAGTGCACATGATAGTTGTGGGTTTTTTGTGCATTTGTGCTGTGGATCTGTTTTGTGCATATGAGTTGTGGTTCTGGGTTGGTTTGTTAATTATTTTGGTGTCGTTTAAAATACACTACTACCATGGCATCAAACCGTGTTTCTGAGTTGTGGTTCGAGTGCATGATAGTAGCTTTGGTAATGAAATTTTTATAAAAGTTATTTAGTAGAAAATAGGATTTCACAAACATTTACCTGATCAAGCAGCAAGTTAATTAATCAAGCAGCAAGTTAACTAATCAATCCACATGGATACTAATAAAAAATAGAAGTATGAATCTGTCAAAATGAATCTGCATGCCGGGTTTTCATTAAAATGTGTTTTGCGGCGATTTAAATTGCTACTTACGACTATTTTGTGCGTCGCAAGGTTAAAAAAAAAAAAAATCATCATTGTGACTCTTGCTGGGATTGAAGCATAGGGGCGCCAAAAGCACAGAATGCCTTTAATTTCCCGCCATGTTTGCCCACTTCAACGCGCGAGCACCCTTCTACACTTCGACTCATTGCATCAACAAACTCCATTTTCAAACCCTGCAAGCTCCACCCTTCCCAGTGTTCTCTCACAGCGTCAACTCCTCCATCATGAGCTTTTAGCCCATTTTCCAAGTCCCATTTCCCCACACCTGCCTTCTCTCTTCCGTTCTTGGTTCACCAATTTCACATAACTTCAGATCCCACAATCGGCTACCCTAGTGTGCACACAACCTTCTCTCCACTTGAATATTGTCTCTCTTTGGGAAGCTAGGTCCTACGTTTCCAGCTTCCCATACAAATTTCAATTCCATGACTCCATTTCGACATAGAAGTTAATATTTTGGGGTTTTCAAGATTGATCGATCGAGGCTCCAGGTATCTCTTGTTGCCATTGCATTTATCTTCCCCCCTTCACGAGTAGGTTGCATTACAAAAGTAGTCATTTTTAGATGTACATTAATTTTTTTCCTTTGTGAAACTGATGTGCATGTTCCTCCATTTGAGGTTTAATGTTGTGTATCTACCTCTTGTGTTTGAGCTGCTCAATCAGTTGTGGGTATTAGATAATTTTAATTCACCAAATATTACTTGTTTTTGTTGAATCAAAAACTTTTTCTTGTAGAATTTATGACCCTATTTTTTAACCTTATTTATTGTAAGTAAGTGAATTCTTATAATGCTTGAAGAAAGTGCTGCCATTTTTCCTAGAGTATATGAATTTGTGAAGTTGTTGCACAAAGTTTGGGATTTCCACACGCTACGGGACATTTCACGTAACTGGCCCTTGTATATTTCAGTGAGTTACCCACTTTGATTGTTTTCTGGGTTCTGTTATGCTGCTAGAAAACATAATGATAAACAACGTGAGGAGTTTGAACTTGCTAAAAACTAGAAAGTTCAGTATCATGAGCTATAGGTCAAATGGCATCTCTTTGCCCTGTAAGAATGTTCAGAGGGTGTCATTATTGTTTTAAAAATATACAAGTCTGCTTTAACTTACTAATGACAAGAAAAAAAAACAGTCAAGGCTAGAGTCTATATGTCCAAAACTTAGCCTCATAAAGATAGAGGGATTGATGATCACACCTCAACTATTAGCAATACTTAAGCCACTTATATGTACCATCAATACACATAGAAGAAGTATATGCTTGGACTTTTTGCCATGTGAGCCACTTAACAATAAGTCCCACATTTATTAAATATGATTATTGTATTACCTTGGCCTACTATATAAAGGTTGGTCTAAGAGGCCAAGGCAATCCACTAACTTAAATTCAACTTTAAGTTTTTAAAAAATTGTATATATAAATATACAATATATTTCTATAAATATTAAAAATATATATTTTTATGTTAAATATGGGAGCAGTGTGCGAGCTCCCCCCCCCCCCCCCGCATGATCAGTGCAGGGTAGCTCACCCGCCCATACGGGGGCGGGGTAGCAGGGGACGGGCCACTGCTACCCACCCCTAATATATTTTATAAGTTCACTACAGTTTTATTTTATTAGGCATGTCACTTTCTTACTTCATCCTAGATATTGAGTAAATCTTAAGTAACTAAGTCGATCAGTTTTCTTCGATAAAGAGTAGTGAAGCACATGCTTTGGGGAGTGGGCTTTGAGAGAGAGAGAGAGAGAGAGAGAGTGAGGGAGAGAGAAGCGTATAGGCTTTGACCTTTTTGCACTTTTTTGGTGATGGGCTTTTAATTACTCTCTGGGTTGTGAGAGATATTGATCTAGGTCTAGGCAAGTGAAGGGCCTTCATCAATTCCTAGGATACCACCATGTCCAAACTCAACTCTCCAACTTATTTCAAATAAAAGCTCAAAAGAATTGTTTGCATATAAATATTTTGGAAAAGGAAAAAACAAGATTTTAGTTTTTTTTCAACTTCTATAGATTGTGTGCAAAGAGCTCTCTAATCTTTTAGAAATTGATAGTTATAAAATGAATTTTTTTTGGCAACAAGTATGCATATGTGTGTGCTACCCTTTTGTTTTGTTTCGGTTTATGTTTTTTCTAGAATATTAAGTTAAAGATGCTGCTTCTATTGGTTTTAAGTTTAAAATAAAAAAGCTAATGCAGTGCTCGTTATATGCATAGTAAATCTCACATTGCTTAAGTATGACTATTGTATTGTCTTGACCTCCTATATAAAGGTTGGCCTAGGAGGCCAAGGCAATCCAAAATATAACTCTAATGAGTTTAAGTTCTTTTTGTATTTATAAATTTAAATTATATTATAGTTTGGATCCAAAAAAATATTTTTGTATTTTTTTTAACCCAAAAATAATTTTTTAGACCCAATGTGTTGGTCTAGGCGGGAGGCGGGGCGGATTGAGTTTTTTCCCCCCGCCCCCTGCACTGGGGTTGGGGGCGGGGGAAAAAACCACTCCCCCCGCATGGTGCTAGGAGGGAGCGCGGAAGGGTCCCCCCACCCCGCACCATGTGGGGTAGCAGCCCTATTTTGTAGGAGTAACAAACCACCATCAAAACCTCGACAGAAGAAATTTCCTTCGCCCTAACTTATGGAACTGAAGCAATGACCCCCAGTGGATGTAGGAATGTCAAGCTACAGAGTCCAGTACTTCGACAAAGGATTGAACGAAAAAACAGTACGTGAGAACTTGGAATTGGTAGAAGAAATCAGAGAAGAAGCAGAAATAAGGACGACTACCAACAAGAGGAAAACAAAGAATACTTCAATAGAAGAGTGAGGCCTAAATCATTCAAAGTAGGATACCTGGTCTTGAAGGAAGCCAGAGTGACCTCCCAAGAAGAAGGAAAGCTTAGGCCAAAATGGGAAGGACCGTATGTGGTTACGACCTGCCACCGACTCGAAGCCCACTAGCTAAGGGATGTCTAGGGAAAAGAGTTATAACGCTCGTGGAACGTAGAGCATCTCAAGGTGTTCTTCCTTAGCCACCTAGTGTGGTCGATCTCATCTTCTGCCTAGATCTCAAAGCTGAGCGTTCCTACACTCGTGTACACTCAAGTGCCAATCACAAAAGGGATACCCCTCCTAAGCATGCATCTCCCCGCTGACTAGCACAAAAAAAGTCGAGTGTCTCTAAACCCACATGGCAATTGGAAGAAGGAACACATCCCCATAGTGTTCCCTTCCTCGCCAAACTGCACAGCCAACAAGGAAGCCATGGTAACTTTCACAGGTAATTCAACTGCCACCGCCCAAATGCTTTTTTGGTGGCTAAAGAGGAGAGCTCATATCATCCACCAAGTAAACTAGATGGGCCCAAGTTCTGAAGGCCTAAATCATTCGGGTTACTCACACTCAATGAAACCCAAGTAGATAAACAAAGTGAGGTACACACACAGAGATCAAGAAAAGTTACCACATCCATATTAATATTGTTTGGATCAACCAAAAAGGTCTAAAAAATAATCATCATTGATACAATCACAAAGGGAAAACTAAAAATCAACGATTTGGGGCCGGAAGAGGAAAGGCAATGGGTATCAGATCCCTACTCAGAGAGTCAAGGAATTGAAATGACTGGTAGTCGAGCTTGAGAGTCTTAAGGGCTAGAGTATTCAAGTCGGTCTGAGGGTTCTCCATCAAATGGTCTCTCAACTTCTCCAAAGCCAACTTGTATCGGTAGCCCCAAGCCATGTTGCAAACTACCTTTGTTGTTGACAACTGGGGAGAAAGTTAGACCAATTCCTCCCTAGAAGAAACCAACTCAGATTTTAAAGTAGCTATCTGTTGGTCTCGGATAGGGGTATAACCGATCCTGTTCGATCCAGTTTTGAACATATTTTAGAACCGAACTGGTATATACCGGTTTTGAGATTTGAAGAACCGATATCGTACTAATTTCATTCCTAAACCGGTACTTTCGGTTTTACCGATTTCAGTCTGATTTTTCTGGTATATTATATAGTATCTATAAGATAGTATATATATTATAGTATATAATAATATAGTGATAATATATTGTAGTATATTGTAATATATATTATAATATATAATGATAAAGTATTAGTATAACTACTAATACAATAGACTATAATGATAATATATAGTTATTCATATAGGATTTTAAAATTTAATATTATATTAATTAATAATTTATCATATAATACAAAATTATTTTATATATAATTATATATATAAATTATATATAATATAAAAAATATATATATATAGGTCCGGTCTGGTTGGGTCCTGTCTTAAAAAAAAAAAAAAAAAAACCAGAACCGGACCGATTTCAGGGTATTGAGAAAAATGGAACCGGTACCAGACCAAACCGAACCTGATAGGGGACCAAATCCACCTGTTTGATCCAGTCCTGTTTACTGATTCACTACTTTTTTTCACCTCTAGTCTCGGGAGGCAACTTTCCTCCTCGTGCGTAACAAGGAGTCACTAATCTTGACAAATTTGGCCTCCACCTTCTCCCACTCCCTTTTCGCGACTATGCACCGACTATCAAGACTTTCCATCTCGTCTTTGAGGCGGTCAAGGTCTGTATGTCCTGGCAGGTCCCTTATGCTCGATTCACTGTGGCCACATACCCATAGCATTGCTCCTTAGTCTCCTCCAACTCTACCTCCAAGCAGACTAGCCGATCTCACCCAGTATCTCGCTCATCCTCAAACAACTTAGCCTCAAGGTAGCAACGAGTTATCTTTTCCTTTGATTTTTCCAGGCACTTTGGACATAGGACGCATCCTCGTGAAGAGCAGAGATGCTCCTCTCTAATGAGAGGGAGTAAGCATCCACATGAGCAAAGGTGGCTTCCACCTCATCCTTTTCAACCCTCACCTTGGTGACCTCTAGATGAGCTTGGACTGTAAAAGACCGTAATACTTAAACCTCATCTTCCAGCTTAGCCTTACCGTCGATGATCCATGCAACCACGGAGTAAATCCCCTAACATGCCATCACAAATTGGTCAATAAAGGAATGATAAAGTAGAATAAACTGAAGATGAGCGTTGAGAAAGCTCATCGAGGAATGGAAACTTCTAACCTTGTCAGTTGTTTCATGGATAAATTCAAGCCTAACAATGTGAGCACTCAGATCAGCTCCAGAAGAACGAGACCTAGAAGGATAGGTACCGAAGGGCCCGGGCAATCCAAAGAAACCACGCCTCTCGCCCCGAAAGGTCGACCTCAAGTCTCCCAGCTGCCCAAGCTATTAGGAAGGAGTAAGAGAAGGAGCCCGAGGTAGAAGATTCACGCTCTTAGAAGCGTCGGACCTTTACTCACCTAGAGGCTCTACGTCACCTGCCAGAGGAGTTGGTGGCACGGTTTCCTCCATAGCCCTCAGCAAAGGAACCTCCGACTTCAAAGAGGTACTAAAGGGTGAGGAAGGTATCAAGACCTTATCCTCACTCAAATCCATGGTCAAGGGATTGTCTTAGGACAAACCCCTAGGGTCAAAGGGAAGAGTCGGAGTTTCACCACTTCACCACTAGAAATGGTGGAGGGAATAGAGCGGGGGGTGTGGGTGCCACCGCCAGCACCTCCCTAGAGAATATCAACATGCAAGTAGGAAGGCACCCTAGAAGTCTTCACGCATGCCCCGACATTATTGTCCAAAGGTGCGAGCATATCTGCAATATCATCAAATGGCACGCCCAGAACGGGTTCATGAGAACCCTTAGGAACAGGTTCAAGGAAGGCCAAGTAAAAGGTCATTTCAAGTTCCTCGTCTCGGCTAGAAGCCTCAGGCCGTGTTTGGACACTCAAGATACTTCAACTACTTTGAAGTATCCTTGTATGGCTGGGAGTATCTCTTCATCCAAACAAAATTTTGAGTTTTATCAAACATATCTCGGCAATTCTATGTGCATTGTTTCTACTGTCATATACCCATGTGCAATATTTGTTTGCGGAAAAGACTGTACGCAAGAAACCGGACTTTATGCATGAACAGATTGATTATAATATTTATAATTATTATATATATATAATCATTATTATTATTATATATATAAATAAATAATAAAATTACTATAATATTTATCACTATTATATATAAAAAAATCACTATAACATTTATCACTATTATATATAAATAAAAAATAAAATCACTATAATATTTATCACTATTATATATAAATAAAATCATCATTAAAAAAAATCAATTATTGATGGGACCCACACCTTTTTCAACTATCTATCTAAAAGTCAACAACTCAACATATTTCATATATCCAAATAACTCAAAATACTCTCAATAGGACCCACAAACTCACTTCAATCTCTACTCACAACTATTCACAACACTTCTCGCTATCCAAACTAGGCCTCAATCTACCCCCGATCACCTAGCAAGGTAAAATGCAAAACCAAGAAAGGTGATGGAGCCAAACGAAGACTAGGCGAAAGGCATTTGAAACCAACTCCATAGCCAAATCAACTTTTGCCTGTTCCAAGATGCCATCAAGATTGTTTGGGTTAGGTGATTCACGCTGAGTTGATCCACTAGCCCTTGATAATGATTGAGCCCGCAGAAAGTGGCTAGAGCCACCAAATGGGGTCTATGGCATGCACTACCAAAAGTGGTGATGTGGGAAGAGGAAAATATAGATCTCTAACTTAAGGGAATGAATGGGAGGGAGTCTAGGAGCTATGAGTCGACAAGAAGGTTCTATTCCCTCTGTGTCCCAATACCTTCCACTTCTATATTCTATGAAAGTCTTCATTTTTTTTTTCAAAATGATAGAAAAAGAATTATTATTTTCATAAAAATTATATGGCTTTTCACTTTTTAGCTATGAAATCTAATTATTTTTCTTGTACCATGAATTTTTATTGTTGATCAGACCAAACAAATCAAACAACAAATGTTATCCAATATTTCCAAAAAAAAAACAAAACCAAATATTATCTTTGCTGCTTTACAACCGTAGGAAAGAGAGCTCTTAACACGCCCCTAAAATTAAGAGTAATGACAGAGTTACAAAGCCATTTACATTTTATTTACTATTTATCAGTAAAATAGTATTATTTTTTTAAATTTAAACACATCGAATTAAAATTAATATTTTTAAAAATATTATTTTATTTCAAAATGGGAGAAAAATTGTAAAGAGATGGTAAATCGTCTCTCTAAAGTTAAACACGAGTAAAGGGCAGATTTTTGCCATGTACTAGGCTTCCTCGAAGAACAACCAGACAATAAATTCTGTTATCGCATCAGATAAAGAGAGATGCACAGTTGAAGAGGGCGATAATGGGTGGAGAAGCACATCTCTTAAAGTGGATTCCCCGCATTAAATTCCCACAAAGACACCCTAAATCCTTTGCTTCAGGTCTCTCTGTCTCTCTCTCTTTTAAGTCTCATGTTTTTTCCTTCTTTGTTCTGCTTATTGTAACTTTTCTTAACAACAATTCTCTCGCTAAAAGTAATTAAATAGAAATCCTGCTTTTTTGTGCATTTTGCTTTCATTGAGCCAAAAAACTGCATGTTTCTTTCTTCTTTTTTCGTTTTTCTTTTTTTGCTTTATGTATATTCAACGGATCATTATTTTGCTTTATTTTGGAAGAAAAAAGACTGTATAAAATGTTAATTTCGTAAATATTTAACTCGGATTGGTTAATTTTTCTCTCCAATTGTATGCTTATCATGAGCTATTGAGATGGATGAGCGATTTGCTACCAAGATGGGTAGAAGTGTAATTTTTCTTTTTCTGAAGTCTCACCCAAGATTGAATGTTAGGTCTTCTAGTATTCCAGTGGGGCATTACAACGATAACAGGAGGTCAGAAAGGGCATGGTTTGAGAAGAGAAATGCGGGAGCAATGGTATCATTGAGAGAGTGGGTTTCACAGCAGTTCGTTCGAATAATATATAATTCATTAAGGATTTACTCAAGTTAACTTAGTTATGAGAAGTTATATGTTGCAATAACACTGACAACGTAAAGAAATGTAGGTCGTGCTGGTTCTCTTGTGAGCAATGAGACTCATTGACGGCTTTCTGAATGGTACTGAGCTCAATTATACCAATCAAACTATTTTCTTCTCATTATATGTGTTCTTTTTGGCTTCCCTTTTGTTCCTCAACAGATTTAATCTGGTAAGGTGTTTTTCTTTTTTTAACCTATCCTCTGTAAATAGATTGGTTAAGATATCTGTGCAAAAGTCCAGGCACCACTAAATCATGACCATGAATGGTGCACCTTAGGCTTATTCAATTTTTTAAGAATAGAAGCTATATAAGCGGTATAACATGACATATATTATGATGCTGCAGCAACATATTTGCGTAGCCTACTGATCAATGTCTTGCCTTTGTGATGACAAGTTAGTTTCGGCACAAATAAAGGATGAGGTGGAGAAAGATGGATGAGATTGTGGGCTTGATCACCATAAGTTTAGGAAAGTGTGTCATTAGCATAGACTTCACGGCTGCAGTTGTATCGAGTAGTACAATAAGTTGGGCATCACAAAGACTAAGCAAGGCAATAAAGGCCCATTATGAGGACAAGGTCAAGAAAGGACTGCTTCTCATTTCACAATACCTTAGAATTCTCTCATGTCAACGGCTTGATGCATCAATTAAAAGATTCAGGTACCACTAATTAGGGGAATTGTCTGAAAATGTTGACTGAGATTGTGTAGATATGGGTAAGATAGATAATGATTTCACTCCTGAGGAGAGGTAAGGCCATGGCATTCATCAATAAATCTTTGGTTGAGGGCGCTAAAAATGCAGAAGGTAAGTTTGGCAAGGATTTGGTATCTGGGTTTTTCTCATGAAGAATGTTTTGTAATGCTATAATGAGCAGATCAAGGTTTTTGTAGCTAATCCCAAGAAATGGGATGAGGGTTTTTGCTCATAAATTAATCTTGTAATGTCTTTTTTAAGTTGCACCTTATCGTTATATCGGACCACAATTTGATCAAGATGTCTCTGCTGAAACCCGGTACTTATAATACTGGCTAGTTTTCAAACCCTCTATTTATTCATTTTGAAGAATCTGAGCTTCTCAATGGTGTACGCAAGGCATTATGACATGTCAGTAGTTTTGTGTCATCTGTTGGTCTGTGTATTGCCTCTGCCCTGTATCCATATTTAACTTAATCGTCCCTAAGAATATTAGTCTAGGTTCCTCCAATCTTTGTACAAACGAAGATCTTCCTCTTCCCCCTG
The DNA here is from genome assembly GCA_029856935.1 of Cyclocarya paliurus. Classification (NCBI taxonomy): domain Eukaryota; kingdom Viridiplantae; phylum Streptophyta; class Magnoliopsida; order Fagales; family Juglandaceae; genus Cyclocarya; species Cyclocarya paliurus. The sequence continues at coordinate 2,035,738 of CM056945.1, forward strand.
CAGTGTTGTTCACTCGTAGAATTGATGGCCCCAAAAGGTTGGATTCAAGATGGTTTTATATATTTAGATACATGATATACTTAAATGAAATCCTGAGGAAATGGGAAATGGCTTCATGATTAACGCATATATGACATTTTGGATACTGCTATGTTTCTTGGTGTAGCAGATAAAGTATATTTGGTTGTGTGAAGCTTTAAGCAGTGACTTCAAGTGTTTCTACCTTTTTTTTTTTCTTTTGTTCACTCACTACAAGAAAATGAGGCTTTTTCTGCCAAACAAATTTTAGGCGAGTGTTTATTCGACGTAACAAACCATTAATTACTATAGCCACTTTTTTGTAGTGGCGGAAACGAAGTTCGCCATAAGAAATACCTTTTGCGGCGAACTAGTCTCGTCACAAAAAGCCAGTCCGTGAAAGTAGTTGGCATGGCAACTTAATTCCTTGTTGCGGTGACATGTTTATCACCGCATGAACTCTAAAGCGGTAAAATTGACGAAAAACCCATACCTCTCTCCGCAAACCAAACACTCCACATTCCTCTCTCTGTACCTCGGGACTTCTCTGTGACAGATCGACTTCGATCCCCTCCTGATACCATCCATCTACTGCACACCGTTGTCGGTAAGTCTCCTCTGTCTCTCGTTATCTGTCACCGTCCGTCTGTCCATCTCTCTCTCTCTCTCTCTCTATATATATATATATATAACTTTCACTCAGTCCGTCTCTCTTCCTCCATGATTAGGCTGCCCCATCGTGCCCCACTGTCGTAGCCGACCTCCTCCACTTGGTCCCTATTTAAGCAAGCCGGTCTGGTATCCTTTCAATATTTGTGGTATTTCTCTCCCTCACTCTGTATCTATCTCTCTCTGTTTTGGGTATATCTGTATTTAGCTAGCTTTTAGTGTTCATTTGCAAGTTAAAGGTAAAGTCATTTACATGGTTGTGAATCTAGTAAATGGTTGTGAATCTAGCTTTTTTTGTACATACAAATTCAAATGATACTAGTTTAAATTGGTTGTGAATCTATTACAATTTGCAGTGCTTTATCTACATTAGGAAGTTTTTGATGTTGATTTGCTGGTTTTTTATGCTGATTTGCTTTATCTACAAATTGCAGTGCTTTAAAGATGCTGATTTATAATTAATTTGGGGGTTTGGGGAGGTTTGGCAAATGTTGTTTTGGGTGATATACATATGAGTGTTCATGTATGTGGGTTTTATCTGGTTTTGGTTAATATGAGGTTGATCAACCCAATATGGATTTTGATCAACCTTTTGTTCGATGCCTTTAATAATAACTACGCTCAAAGAAATTTTGTTGTGTAAATAACTTTTAGTTTTTGTTAAAAAACATGTTCCATTATGTTGGAATTCTTGATGGTTGAAATCAAATGCATTGCATGTTTTAACGGTCGAATACAAATAAGAAGCTTATATGTTTTGAAGTTTTAGTCAAAAGAATATTGGCTCTCCATTAGTACTGGATGAATGATCGATTAATATGTTGCTATTAACTTCATTAAGACCTTTTAGGTGGTCGAGATTTTTTTTTATGCAAACACCCCAACACCCTTTCCCACAGATTGTAAACATTCCCTTACTCTTCCTGATATATATGCTCCCCAGCACTCATTCATTCTTGCTTTCATGCAAAGTGTTTCATAGTTGCTCAAGAATGTTATTTAAACATTCCCTTACTCATCTCCTCAATGCATACTATATCTGGAATTACCTTTACATGATATTTCTTCAGTTTAATTAGACAACCATCCAACTCTTATATTTTCATCTTACAGAGTAATTAGATGAATGTTTACAACTATATCTTACTCATATTATGCTTTACCTATCAAAAATAAATAAATCTCTTTAGTTTTTCCTATAGAGGAGTTCGTATTTGAATATATATATATATATATGTATGTATGTATGGTTGTATGTATGTGTGGTATGTGTGTATCTCAACTCATAAATGTATATTCTATGTTAATATATACCATTGGGGTTGATATAAGGTATCTTATATATAATGGTTTTAGTTAGAAAGTTTATGAACCAATAATCTATAGTCCCCATAGAAATTGTTCTATATATGTTGACTTTGTCCAATATTTGAACATCTTCATCTATATTGTGACTTCGTCCTCCAATTATATATATTGAAGTTTGGCAATGCTAGTTGAGTGATAGAGTCAATGGTTTCTTATTCGGTTTTCCCTCCTCCCAAAGGAGGCTCCCCTCTCCTTCATTATATTTTTGTTGGGATGTTAAGATTTAAAGCAATAGATAGATACAATGCTGCTTATGTCAAAACATATATGATTTCTACTCCATGTATTATATGTGTGTTTAATTATTTATTTGGGTGGCGATTATTTATTACCTTTACCATTTTATTTATTTGCTCACAAAGTGCATCTTTCTTTTCTCACAGTGTTACTGAGTTTATACACTATAAGCTGAAAATGATGGGAAGATAACGGAAGTCCACAATGCTGCTGAGTTTATTGTATATAAGCATTCCCAAATGGGGAAGATAATTGAAGAAGACATTTTACTTGTAAATTTGTAATAGAAAAGTTTGAATATCTGGATGTTGATCAATCTGGAACTTTGTCAATGTGTGATATATATTATAATGCCGGAATATCATCTAGTCCGGTCAGGTGACCATACCATGAAAACTTTGTAATTGGTTTGTATTAGTGTATGAAATACTTCCTGTCAAATCAGATTTCATCATGGAATAATATATTGTTGATCTTGGGGATGAACTATTATAGTGGTATTACTGACTCAATTTTCCTTACTACAAATATATTCAAATTCCAAGTATTTATAGACTAATACAAAGATCAACAGAGAATATTTCTCATTGAATTCAAGCCATACAACTTAGCAAATATGTTGTGTACTACTATTCTTTCAGGTTCTTCCATAATATTCCAGGCGAGTAGTTTTGTTATTGCCTTCTTTTATCATTCTTTGAGGCACTATTTATTGAGTCTTCCTTTTGAGGGCTAGTGGATGCCTGAATCAGAGAGAGCAAGAGCTTTAATTTATTGTCATGGAAAAAAATGTGCAAGTGGAAATTGTATGCATATGCACCAGATTAGCAAGAGCCTTAATATGCCTATTTATTATGTAATATGGAACCCGACCAATAATCAATTGCTTAATTTTAACCGATGGTTTTATGCAAGAACAAATGGGAAGTCATCATAGAATCTCAATTGCTATGTACGCTTTTTTATTCGTACCTATACAAAGGTGGCATGCACACACGTTAATTCCCATATGAAAAGGTATGAGAATCTAATGCCAGGACGAGGATGGAATAAATAGCTTAATAAATTTATGGGAGCTTAGGTCAATAAGTGTTCTAATTTAAAAATGAGCCTTACATTTGTCCAAATGTAATTTTCTATTTATTTGGTATTAAATTATAGTGTGTCGTTTTAAGAAATTAGATAAGATCAATTGCATCGTTGGCAGTCATTGATTAAAGAAGATGAATTAAAAATATTTTCTTACTAACTAGGTCATGTTAAACACTAGAGAATGTCACATAGTGATATGATTTTTATATATATCTACTCTAACCTCAATGCACATGTGTAAGCACCAACTAGGTCCCACCGTCAGACGCAAGCAAGTACAATAAAAATGGAGTAATATGCAGGATGCAGAAAATTCTAGACGGCAAAATTGGAGGGAAATTAGTTTTTGCTAACTTTTTGAAATTTGTCGCTTAGTGCAAAGTCACTTTATGAAGTCAGTCCACAACACGAAACTAGTCTACGGAAAGTTGGGAGTTGTTTTATCTTGAGAGAAATCTGCTTACCCATTTTAGCTTTTCAAGACGCAACACATGTAGATGCCATTGGAGACTCACCTTTAGAGATCCTAGTAGTAAGTATTTTTTTACGTGCTCGACTTTGTCTTTTGTAAAAAAGTCCACTACTTATTAGTTTCATGATAATCTAATTGATGAGTTTATTTGGTAATGTTATATTGGGGTGAGGCTAAACTTTTCTTGTAGGATTTTCTCAGCTGAGGTGGAATGTTATTGTTCATTGCTCTCATATTTGATTTATGCAAACATAGATATACAATCTAGTAAAGTGAGCTCAGTTTATAAGAGATTTTCAGAAATGCTATTGTTTATTTCACAAATCTGTAAGGGAGAATTTTCAAAGGTTTAATAATCTGTAAAATGAGCTTATTTCACCCCAGTTTAAAAATCTGTTTTGATGAGCTTATTTCAACCTATCTACAACCACAAGCCTCAAATTTCATGAAAAAATTTTTCTCCACCTGGGTCTACCAACATGGCTTTTACTTATTATTTTTTATTCAAAATTTTATTTATTCTGCATGGAGCTTTATCACAGAGAAAGAAAGTAGACTTTTTGGATGGCCTTGGCTGTGTGGATAATGTAGAAAGTAAAATAGTAATAGTCCAACAGGCATTTTATCCCATTTATTTCACTTCAGAGTACTTATAGTTTTATGTGCTGATAATTAAAGTTTAAGCATGTAGAAATGTTGCAACTATCTATGGATGAATTTTTCACATAGAGCCACGATGATCACCCTATTCTCTAAGTATTTTTACATGACAGTTCCATTTTTCGGAGGTTGCATATAGAATCAATTTCCAATCAATATGAAACCTCGGATGACTCAACACAGCCCCCAAAGATGATTTTGGGTACTGAGTTTCCTGAAATTAGAAATGGTCCAGAAATAAGGCCTGAGAACAATGGTAATAAGTATGGACTGATGTGGGAATTACAAAGAATTTAATATTCATTGCTCATAGATTTGTCTACAATATGTATTGATGTATGAGGCGCTTGGACAACGATTAATGTTGGTATGCATTTTTCAAAACTGCTCTATTCAACATACAATGTTGCTGCGAATATTATTTTAGGTTGAGCCTAAGGAGCGCACAGATGAGGCTGCAAATATTATATTCAGAGATGTACTGGGACACATAATTGGTTATGCAAGAGGACTTGGTGGTTCAGTTATACCCGAGCCTAGACCATCATCCATGTCAGCACAAGTTGAGCACCTTGCCCAAGAAAATGAGAAACATAAAAATGAGGCAATGATGTACAAGAATGAATTGGATGACCTTAAAAATGACGTACTTCAATTATTGATTTGGCAACAATCATATGACTAGAGGATGAACTTTCACATGTCTGACCCTCTATTTGAAAGAGTGTCTAACAGAGACACTCCTACACGAGTTTAGCTAGATGGGTTTCTAAACCGGGGAGTTTTTGATATTTTGTTAAGATGTATTCGTGAAGAATGCAATATTGCTAACTTATGCTGGCCTAATATATTTGTTTATTAGTTGTCTAGAAAATGGTGCAGGATTTTGAAGTTGGTTATACTTGTTGGAATGGCATCATAAAAAGTCCAAGATGAATATTTCCTACATGTTGCTTGGTGAAGTAACTTTGCTGATGGTTATGAGAAAACATATGTAAGTATGCTTTAAAACAATCAACCTACTGCATACCTTGTCTGCAATGATTAAGAGAGTTGATCATTGTATTCCATAAGATTACAATTGATGGTGGTGATATTAAAACCCTGCATTCTGTGAGATGTATACTAGCATTCCAAGAAATGTTTGGTAATTTTTCCTGTAATAGACTAACGGTAGAGATTTATGTTGAATATGCATGTCAAGATTAAGAGACTTAATCTTGATAATATTTTCATGATGACTAAGGTAGAATTTGTTGGGTTTACATTTGTTTTGTTTATACATGCAATGACTAGCATAAACTCAGTAATTGTTTGAATATGTCTAATTTGCAGGTAGACATCCATAATTACTTCAAGCACTTTGACATTATTTGAACTTCTGTAATTTGCAGGTAGACATATCCAATATTCAAAGGTTCATAAAATCAGCCAAGTGTAATCTTTTTATGCACCAATAGTTCGCCTGCTAGATGCTTCACTCCTAGGTTTAATGTTTTTTTTTTTATATAAGTACTCCCAGGTTTAATGTATAGCCATGTTGGGGCAATGCCCAATGGGGAGTAACGTATTTTTGTGTATAGTGGCATGCAGTATGTTTTTAGGAATTTAAGTAATGACATGAGAATTAGTTATGTACCTATTGCTAGCATGTATAATGTGAAAGGAAAAATGAACTGTGGTGATTCGAGCTTGTATTCCTATCTGGATGGCAATGTACATGAAAATGGAAGTAAAATATATGGTGTTTGATTTATATATGGCATGTCATTAAGCTATATTAAATCCAAAACAAAAAGTCCTCAAAATATAGGCAATTGGCAGAATACAAAAATGAGAAGAATCCTTGTAGATATATTAATTTGTTACTGGGAAAGAATCAGAATTTTTTAGCCACGTACCTGGTTTCAAAACAGCCATAATATATAATGTATTAATTAGTGCATTCCATAAACCCATCAAAATGACTTTATTTCTACGAGTTGGTGAGAAATTGACAGAAAACCCAAAAAATTTATTGCAAGCATTTGAAACGACATCGACTCATTATTCACCGCAAATGGGAAAGGGGCAAAAACCAAAATATTGAAAGGGATCCCTTGGAAATTGCTTCATTCTGTATTGATCACTGCAATAGGAAAGCATATTATTGGTGGCATGCCCCAAAATCGCCGAATATATCATATGCATTCACAGCGGCACCCCAAAATCACCGCATATAGTCCCATTGCTCCTTGCTGCATGAGGTATTCACCGCAATTGGAAAGTAGTGTATTGTTGGATGCCCCAAATCGCCGAATTTCTCGGGATACAGCGCCACACAAATTGCCATAAATGAAGGAAATTTGCGACGATGTCGCAGCCGTAATTGCCTAGAGAAACCAAATTGGGGATCGTATTTTGCTGCGTTGTTGTCAGCCGGAAAAGATGAAGGCAATTTGCGGCCGCCCATGATTTCTCACCGAAAGATCTCTGACCAGATGTTTTACTTTCAGCCAATTAGCGATGAAGCCAAATCGCAACATTCATTAGTTTGCTGCGAGAAAACAGGGGAGTTGTGGGGATCTTGCTCCCAGCGAAAAGCCAAATATCTTGTAGTATACTAATGTATTCTCAATGATTAACCATTCTTAAAGGCATGGTAAGGGATCTCTCCCCACACTTTTTTTATTATTATTACACTAGTGCATTTATTTGAATCGAACATAGGTACATATTTGCTATATTGCCTTGATAGTTTTCTTCTTAGTGTGCGTTTACAAATGTCTATTTCAGATTTCCATAATTTTCGTTTACAAATATGTCTATTTCAAATTTCCATAATTTTCCATCCACAGATTCTACATCTCAAGCTCAAAGTAGGGATGCTCGTAACATTACCATTTTATAGTCTTTTTTATTTTGGGAGAAAAAAGTCTATAAAATGTAAATTTTGTAAATATTTAACTCGGATTGGTTAATTTTCTATCCAATTGTAAGCTTATCATGAGCTATATGAGATGGATGAGCGATTTGCTACCAAGATTGGCAGAAGCGTAATGAGATGTCTTTGAGCTATTTCGTGAACAACCAATGGTCCAATGATGGCACATTGCTTTTGTTTTTTTAAGTTTCACCCAAGATTGAATGTTAGGACTTCTAGTATTGCAGTGGGGCATCACAAGGATAACAGGTGGTCACAAAGGACATGGTTGGAGAAGAGAAATGCGGGAGCAATGGTATCATTGAGAAGAGTGGGTTTCACAGCCATATCAATAATATACGATTCATTAAGGATTTCCTCAAGTTAAATCAGTTATGATAAGTTATATGTAGCAATAATGGCGACAACGTAAGGAAATGTAGGCCTTGCTGGTTCTCTTGGGAGCAATGAGACTCATTGACGGCTTTCTAAGTAGTAAAGAGCTCAATTATACCAATCAAACTATTTTCTTCTCCATTAATTATGCGTGTTCTTTTCGGCTTCCCTTTTGTTCTTCTATAGATTTAATCTGGTTAGGTGTTTCTCAATTTTTATCCTGTCTTTTGTAAATAAATTGGTTGAGATATCTGTGCAAAAGTCTGCATCGCTGAATCATGACTGTGAATGGTGTACGTTAGGCTTGTTCAATTTTTCAAGAATAGAAGCTATAGAAACAGTATAACATGACGTATATTATGATGTTGCAGCAACAAATTTGCATAGCCTACTGATCAATATCTTGCCTTTGTGATGACAAGTTAGTTTCAGCACAAATAAAGGAATAGGTGGAGAAAAGTTTTGCTATGTACAAGCAAATTTGCGTATCAATCTGCGTACTAATGTTGGTGCCTTCATATTCTAAATTTAAATTAACATTGTTTTCAATAAAGTCTACTTTCTGACCAATCATATTGAATGGGTGCACGTATTAGTACGCAAAATCGCTTACAACTAGATTTTTCCTGTGGATATCAAAGATAGATGAGATTGTGGGCTTGGTAACCATAAGTTTACGAAAGTGTGACATTAGGATGGACTTCATGGCTGCAATTGTATGGGCTAGTACAATAATTTGGGCATCACAAAGACTAGCAAGGCAATAAAGGCCCATTATGAGGACAAGGTCAAGAAAGGACTGCTTATCATTTCACGATACCGTAGAATTCTCTCATATCAACGGCTTGATGCATCAATTAAAAGATTTAGGTACTAGTCAGTTGGATTCCCTCTTTCTAGAATGAGAAACTCCTGCTTCTTTTTTAAAAAGTTGCTAATTCTTTTTCATCAGTGTTTCCACCGGAGAGAAGCCTCTCCATTCCTTTTCCAGTATATGTTTGTGTATAAGTATCGATCTCTGCTAGTGTTTTAATGCCTCATTTCCATTGGCTCAGTTTTGGTCAGATCTATCGCACTCCGATGACTGACAGTCGACACGCACCCCACCACGCAACTCCCCAGCCGCCGATCTATCTAGACGAAGTGGAACCATGGCAAAAATCTTAGTGTGTGCTACTCACACGTTGTTTCTTCTCCACGTGGCCATCAAGCAGCATACCAGTAGACTCGCCACCACAAGATCTTTTAAATCTGACCTAACCCATCCCACAATGACTGGCGTGTGGTCTCCATGCCCCACCCCAAAATCTCATTTAGCCTCGGTCTAGGCCATTCAATGCAGATCTTCCTACTATGCTTCTACTTTCCCTAATCGATAATCTTGAGGAAGGGAATGCTAGTCTCTTTAGAAAACATCTCACAACAACAATCTGCGGTGTATCTTCATCATCCACCTCCTCTAGAGGTTGGATCATAGTTTGCACAGTTGTGCGAACTATAAAAACCATCATTTAAGACGGCATCCTCTTGGCAAGGTATGAGTGGGGACCAAGATTATGGTCCCAAAACTCCCTCTTTTTTTTCTTTGTTTCACTTTTGCACTATGGTTATGGGGTGTTTGTTGGGAACCCCAACATTTCCTAATGTATCATGTTTTCCGTATCTAAATGATATATCTGCTTGCTTAGAAAAATATTGGCTGAGACTGTTTAGATATGGGTATGATAGATAATTGATTTCGCTACTGTCAACTTAGGTCAGCTAACACCATTCCCAATGGTTCTTTAATCCTATCATTTAAAATATATCACCAAAATCTTTTTTTTACATACGAACTTTTACAATATATCATACATCAGCTTATTTTTTTTTCTCTATGTCTATTAAATATTATAATTTAATATTTTTTTATTCATTTCAAATATTTCCTCTAACTACCAAGGATATCCTCATATCCTTTGATATTTGTAATATCTACTCATATACAATGTTATATGATTATGTCCTATTTCACATTAATCCAAATTTATAAGTCAAACCAAAATTTAAATTGATTCAAAATATTAAAAAATATATTATATTATGAGAATATTCTCAAAATATATTACGAGAATATTCATTTTTTATAATCGTGAAATAAAATTCTCAAGATAATTGTAAAAGGATGTTTCCTTTAGAGAACTTGCTGAATGATGTGCTCCGAAGGTCAATTACTAAATCAATGGAAGTGACTACATAGTGGGATATTATCTTACCGATGGTATATATCCTTTGTGGTTGACATTTGTCAAAAAAAAAATTCATCTTCCGCATGGAAAAGAAAACATTTTACTACAGCTCAAGAGTCGACAAGAAAATATGTAAAACGGACATTTGGAGTGCTTTAAGCCCAATTTGCAATTGTACATGGACTTGCACGGTCTTTTTAATTGTCAAACGTTAAAGGAAATTATGATGGTATCATGGCATGCATAATTTTCCTATCAATGTTCTACATACAAAAGAGATTAGATACGCTAATAGTCCTAGCCTTAAATGATAGTTGATATTGAGGCATGATAAATCTTGTTTATTTTGAAGCTATTCTTTTAACTTGTATTATTCTCTAATTAACCTAATATTTACTTATGATTACATAATAATCCAATCGCATTATTATGTAATTATAAGAATGAAACATGACTACCATGTATCTTCCTTATTTATATCATTATTATATTTAATATTTGGACTTCATTTTGAGCAATGATATATAATGCACTCCTCTTCAACTTTTATCATACTTGAAAGTGTCTCAATACCTTCCACTTCTATATTCTATTAAAGTCTTCCTTTTTTTTTTTTTCAAAATGATAGAAAAAGAATTATTATTTTCATAAAAATTATATGGCTTTTTGCTTTTTTAGCTATGAAATCTAATTATTATTCTTGCACCATGAATTTTTATTGTTGATCACACCAAACAAATCAAACAACAAATGTTATCCAATATTTCAAAAAAAAACAAAACAAAACCCAATATTATCCAAAATAACTTTGTTGCTTTAAGACCGGAAGGAGAGCTCCAAACACACCCCTAAAATTAAGTGCAATGACAGAGTTACAAACCCATTTACATTTTATTTACTATTTATCAGTAAAATAGTATTATTTTTTTTAATTTAAACACATCAAATTAAAATTAATACTTCTAAAAATGTTATTTTATTTCAAGATGGGAGAAAAATTGTAAAGAGATGGTACATCGTCTCAAGTTAAACACGAGTAAAGGGCAGACTTTTGCCATGTACTAGGCTTCCTCGAAGAACAACCAGACAACAAATTCTACTTTCGCCTCAGATAAAGAGAGACGTGCAGTTGAAGAGGGCAATACTGGGTGGAAAAGCTCATGTCTTGAAGAGGATTCCCCGCATTAGATTCCCACAAAGACACCCTAAATCCTTTGCGTCAGGTCTCTCTATCTCTATCTCTTTTAAGTGTAAAGGTAATTCTGGAACCTCACTGTAATCAGAATATCACAGAGAAAGCCACACTTCACACAAGGAAGAACTAATAGAAGAATGATTAAGATTCCATGATGAATCTTGCAGAGAATCTTCAAGGGATTCCCAACCTCCAACAAATGACCTAACTCAATTACTTCTTTGATACTGATTTACAAGCTTCACTTCTACTTTTATAGAAGTAGACGTGAAGAAGAAAAATAGTGAATTATTCTAATATTCAAAATGCGAGCTACAAAGAATTAAACAAAAGGATGAATACAACAAATGAAAACGCAAAGCATGAGTACAAGTATTAACCAAAACGCGCCGTTTCACTTATTCCTTATAAAAATCAATACGCACCGTTTAACTAAATCCTCCTCCTGTTATTTTTGTTATTCCTTCTGTTAATTCTGTTATGCCTCTTCTGCAGTTCACTCCCATCCCTTGTATCAACGTCTCCATGCCTTGCCCACTGCACCCGTGACATTAAAAGATTCAGGTACCACTAATTAAGGGAATTGTCTGACAATGTTGACTGAGACTGTTTAGATATGGGTAAGATAGATAATGATTTCACTCCTGAGGAGAGGTAAGGCCATGGCATTCATCAATAAATCTTTGGTTGAAGGCGCTAAAAACCCAAAAGGTAAGTTTGGCAAGGATGTGGTATTTGGGTTTTTCTCATGAAGAATGTTTTGTAATGCTATAATGAGCAGATGAAGGTTTTGTAGCTGATCCAAAAAAATGGGATGAGGCTTTTTGCTCATAAATTAATCTAGTAGTGTCTTTTTTAAGTTGCACCTTATCGCTATATCAGACCACAATTTGATCAAGTGTCTCTGCTGAAACCCAGTAGTTATAATACTGGCTAGGTTTCAAACCCACTGTTTATTCATTTTGAAGAATCTAAGCTTCTCAATGGTGTACGGAAGGCATTATGACATTTCAGTAGTTTTGTGTAGTCTGTTGGTATGTGTATTGCCTCTGCTTTGTATCCATGTTTAACTTAATCTTCCCTAAAAATATTAGTCTGGGTTCCTCCAATCTTTACCCATATTTAACTTAATCGTCCCTAAAAATATTAGTATGGGTTCCTCCAATCTTTGTACAAACGAAGATCTTCGATCCTTTTCCCCTTGCAGTGCTGTTCACTCGTAGATTTGATGGTCCCAAAAGGTTGGATTCAAAATGGTTCCATATATTTTGATACATGATATACTTAAATGAAATCCTGAGGAAATGGGAAATGGCTTCATGATTAACGCATATATGACATTTTGGATACTGCTATGTTTCTTGGTTGAGCAGATAAAGTATATTTGGTTGTGTGAAGCTTTAAGCAGTGACTTCAAGTGTTTCTACCTTTTTTTTTTCTTTTGTTCACTAATGTATTCTCAATGACTAACCATTCTTAAAGGCATGGCAAGGGATGTCTGTCCCCACACTTTTTTATTATTATTATTACACTAGTGCATTTACTTGAATTGAACTCAGGTACAGATTTGCTATATTGCCTTGATAGTTTTCTTCTTAGTCTGTGCTTACATATATGTCTATTTCAGATTTCCATAATTTTCCGTGCACAGATTCTTCATCTCAAGCTCAAAGTAGGGATGCTCGAAACATTACCATTTTATACAGTCTTTTTTATTTTAGGAGAAAAAAGACTGTATAAAATGTAAATTTCTTAAATATTTAATTCGGATTGGTTAATTTTCTCTCCAATTGTAAGCTTATCATCAGCTATTGAGATGGATGAGTGATTTCCTACCAAGATTGGCAAGAGGGTAATGAGAAGATGTCTTTGAGCTATTTCGTGAACAACCAATGGTCCAATGATGGCATATTGCTTTTGTTTTTTAAGGTTTCACCCAAGATTGAATGTTAGGTCTTCTAGTATTGCAGTGGGGCATTACAAGGTCTTCTAGTATTTAAGTTTCACCCAAGACCACATATCATTTCACAATACCATAGAATTCACTCATGTCGATGGCTGCATCAATTAAAAGATTCAGGTACTAGTCGATTGGAGTCCCTCTTTCTAGAAAGAGAAACTCCTGCTTCTCTTTTAAAAAGTTACTAATTCTTTTTCATCAGTGTTTCCACCGGAGAGAAGCCTCTCCATTCCTTTTCAGTACATGTCTATGTGAACGGTAAAAATCATCATTTAAGACAGCACTCTCTTGGCATGGTATGAGTGGGGACCAAGATTTTGGTCCCAAAACCTGGTTTTTTTTTTCTTCTTTCTTTCACTTTTGCGCTATGGTTATGGGGTGTTTGTTGGGGAACCCCACCCTCTCCTAATGTATCTCGTTTTCTGTATCTAAATGATATATCTACTTGCTTAGAAAAATGTTGGTTGAGACTGTACGGATATGGGTACGATAGATAATTGATCTCTCTACTGTCAACTGAGGTCAGCTAACACCATTCCCAATGGTTACTTTATTCTATCCTTTAAAATATATCACCAAAATCTTTTTTTTATATGTGAACTTTTACAATATACCATACATTAGCTTATCTATTTTTTTTTTGTCTATTAAATATTATAATTTAACATTTTTTATTCATTTCAAATATTTCCTCTAACTACTAATGATATCCTCATATCTTTTGATATTTGCAATGTCTACTCATATACAATGTCATATAATTATACCCTATTTCAGATTAATCCAAATTTATAAGCCAAACCAAAATTTAAATTGATTCAAAATATTAAAAAAGATATTATATTATGAGAATATTCTCATGAGAATATTCATTCTTGATAATTGTGAAATAAAATTCTCAAGATAATTGTGAAAGGATATTCCCTTTAGAGAGCTTGCTGAATGATGTGCTCTGAAGGTCAACTACTCAATCAATGGAAGTGACTACACAGTAGGATATTATCTTACAGGTGATATATATCCTTCATGGTCGACATTTGTCAAAAACAATTCATCATCTGCATGGAAAAGAAAACACTTTACTGCAGCTCAAGAGTCAACAAGAAAATATGCAAAACAGAAATGATTTGGAGTGCTTTATGCCCAATTTGCAATTGTATATGGACTTGCACGATTTTTTAATCTTCTAAAGGAAATTATGATGGCATCATGGCATGCATAATTTTGCAATCAATGTTTTACATGCAAAAGAGATTAGATACTCTAATAGTCCTAGCCCTAAATGATAGTTGATATTGAAGCATGATAAATCGTGTTTAGTTTGAACCTATCCTTTTAATTTGTATTATTCTCTAATTAACCTAATGGAGTAATGCTACTCATCATCCCATGATGTGGCATTAGATGATTGGCTCACAAGTGAAATATAATAAATAGTATCTAATCATTTAATACCACATCATGGGATGATGAGAAAATAATGAGAAAGAGGATGATGAATAGATTTGTTGAACCTAATATTTACTTGTGATTACATAATAATCCAATCGCATTATTATGTAATTATAAGAATGAAACCTGACTACCATGTATTTTCCTTATTTATATCGTTATTATATTTAATATTTGGATTTCATTTTGAGCAATGTTATATGATGCACTCCTCTTCAACTTTTATCAAACTTGAAAATGTGCTACTTTACATTACCTTTGAATCATCTTTTTTTTTTAAAAAAATCAAAATCAAAATTATACATCAACATAGTGAGATAATGGTATTATAGATAACATTTTCCTTTCATTTTATAGCATTTAGCTTTTCAAACTTTATAAACCTCGATGGGTGCTTTAAGCATTATGCATATATTAAGAGACATATATGCACAAATTGCATTTCTATACGCATAGATACGTATATATATTGATATATTTTTTTGAATGCATGAGTTTATATATATATATATAGTGCTATATTTTCGAATTTGGTGGAGCTGTGAGGTGATTGCATCTAACTCTCTTAAGAATAGTTGTTCTATGATACGCTAGTATACTTAGATAGCCCAAAATGAGTCTACACATGCATTTATATAAGCGCGACTAAATTATATTGATTGGTCCCATAGAATATGCAAAATTCAACAAGCTAGTGGAGATGACCAATGAGAACTGAATATTAACACCATACCTTGTCGTAGATTAACTAAAAACCCATTCAATAGTCTAGCATAAGCAAATTGAATTCAGAAATAAATGGCGTAGGAGGAAGGAAAGCTAACACTTATTTGTTACATATATAATAATATGAAAACCTTTGAATTGTCAAGTATGAGATTGCCATCCTTGGTTGGGCGACTAGCTTTTTTATGCAAGCAAATCAACAAACTGACATATCATTTAAATTGCATTGGCAACTATGTATATTGACTTGATTCGCTTGATTGAATTGATGACCAAGACTGATTTGAACTTTCTTCAATGTCCGATTGTATGTATCTCTCTGATAATGACAAGAAAGGCTTCGGAGGTATTTGTAAACATTCAATGTCTCCTTCAAGCATTTCTATGAATTTTTTCATTGAAGGACAATCATTAGGCTTCATTTGTATACACCATAATGCAACTATGATCATCTTCTTAGTCATTTTCTTTTCCACCTTTGTGGCATCTTCTATTTCTATGCAATTTTCATTGTGCAATTGATCATAGACACAAGTAAGGAAGTAGGTTTCACTAGATTGATCTGCAAATGTATTCAAGTTCCTTCATCTACCTGTCATGTCCATCAATAACATTCCAAAACTATAAACATCGGCTTTGTATGAGATGCCCCCAATATTTTGATAGCACAACTCAAGAGCCATGTATCCTAATGTCCCCCTTACAGCAGTCAAAGAAACGATGCTATCATCTGCTGAAAAAAGTCTTGCCAAGCCAAAGTCTGAGACCTTAGGTGTAAAATTCTCATCGAGAAGAATGTTGTGAGGCTTGATGTCGAAATGCAAAATTTGCATTTCACAACCTTCATGTAAATATTTAATGCCACGAGCTACTCCAAGAGCAATGTCATGCATTTTTTCAAAGCTTAGAAGAATGCTTCCTTCTTCTGAAAAAATGTATTTATTGAGAGATCCATTGGACATGAATTCATACACAAGAGCACACTTTGATCCTTCAATGCAAAAGCCAATGAGTTGCACTATATTAACATGGTGAATCGTTCCAATGGTAGCAACTTCGCTAATAAATTCTTGGCCATTAGCTTTGGATTTTTCTAACATTTTTACGGCTACATGTCGACCACTTCGAAGTGTTCCTTTAAAGACAGTGCCATAACCACCTTCACTTAGTTTATCCTTAAAACCTTTGGTCATCTTCTTTACTTCTGAGTAAGAGTACCTTATTGGCATGAGGTCATTGTGTTTTTGCAAAAATTCTTCAACAGCATTATACATTGATAAATGTCTCCTATGCCACTTATATATCAAGAATGCAAGCACAAATGGAGTCGCCAGTATAATTTTTGCTTCATGAAATAGTCCTACATATAAATGGTATGGCATCACCAAAATAGATCATATATAAGAGAAGTAATGAGTAGTTGCACAACTGTCAAAACTTGATCTTGTAACTTAGCATAGTAACTACTAGTTTTTTCTGTCAAAAACTCATTAATGTTTTCCATTGCGTTTATTTCCATTCTTCATATATAGCCTAAAGAATGATGTGCTAAAAATGTAATTAAAAAATATAATAATAATGAAGACCAAAGGCAAGGTGCAGGTTCTTACCGAAGTCGATGAGAATGATCATTAGTTGGACTGAAAGTACTGCATGAATACAAAAGGATAAACTGAGTAATCAAGAGACTTGGACAAATTTAAGTTCAAGGCATA
Source organism: Cyclocarya paliurus (assembly GCA_029856935.1). Lineage (NCBI taxonomy): Eukaryota > Viridiplantae > Streptophyta > Magnoliopsida > Fagales > Juglandaceae > Cyclocarya > Cyclocarya paliurus. The sequence goes on from CM056945.1 coordinate 2,052,828, forward strand.
AGAAAATTGCATAAATAAGTGTCCCAGCCCCAGGGCTAATAATGCCGAAGAAGAAATAAAGAAATAACTGACGTATGTATATAAACCTCTAGATTTAAATCATGTCTAGGCTAGCTTTAAATTGAGTACTCGAGCTCGATTCTATGCCTTGTCGACGACGTTATTGATCTATCCTAGTGTGGCTAAGGGTGAATATATAGTTTGCTCATAATCGAATACAAAAGCAAGATCAGATCAATCATTGGGTAGACACCTCGGTTATTATCCTAGCTCTACTTGGATAATCATCATATATATAGGACACAACCCATCCAATTCTTCTAGCTAGGTCATTAATTCATGTCATGCCTTCCCATCAAATATCCTTCAAACAACATGATTTTAATTTATAGATAGAAACCTCACCTCTGTCACGGTAATATAAATAACTGAAGATCCGATAACGGAGTTCATATCCTGCAATAGTGGTGAAGAAAACAATAACATGATCAGGCGTTTGGAAACTCACAATCAATCAGCTTTCTATTAAAAGTGTCATTAATTAATAGCATTATTTGTTGTACTTTTCAGGAAAGTCATGTCAATAAAATAAGCGTGTATCTTCAATTTCTAAGTGCTGGAACTGCTTAATATCGCACTTAATTAACATTAACGCTATATTTGAATGATACCGCGGCAAGGGATTCAGTTTATTTTTGTAATTGTTTTTAATTAGGAACATGTGTCAGTACAGGATGTTTTTTCATTATTGGCTGCGTCCCGATCATTTTGTACAGTTTTTTTTTCCTTGCCGTATATATATGATTCCTGACTCACTTCATGTACCTTAAAAAATGAAAAGATTAAAAAAGAACGATAAACTGAAGAAGAAAAATAATAAGAAAATAAATTAAAGAGAGTTATGGATTCTTACCGTGGTCTATCTTTGATATAAACTTTTCTCCAATAGCTACGATGACAAAAAGATTAATAAAACTTATTAATAAGCAAAAAGCTGACTTAAAGTACGATGACTATGGAATGATTTAGGTTATGCTTGGAGGGTGAGATGAGAATTTTGTGTTTTGTTTTAAAATTTAAAATATTATTTTTTAGTTTTGAGATTTGAAAAAGTTAAATTGGAATTTGAAAAAGTTATATTGGGATTTGAAAAAGTTGAATTATTTATTATATTTTGTATAGAGATGAGATGAGATGAAGATGAGAATTTTGAATAAAACATGTTTTCCAAACATATCCTAATTAATAAATTGGATAATTAACTAATAAGAAAATTCTAATTCATTCTAAGCCAATTAATTTCTTAAGAAAATTCTGTTTTATTGTAGTGTCATTCGATCCTAATAATATATATCTTTTTGAGAAAGAGATTAACCTCACCCCAGTATAAAGTACGTAGTATGCCGCGAAATCCTGTTAATTTGACAAAGAAAAGAATATATAGATGTTACATATATAGTACCTTAATTAGAAATCAACTAAACATCAAAGCAATTATATATAATGTGAAACTAAAATTTATTTATGTCAGAATCACAGCCCTAGAGAGAGAGATAAAAAAAACCTCACCTTTGTATAGCCAAAATAGTTCTTAATTAGGGAGTCCTGGGTCGGCTGGTTTGACAAAAATGTAAAAAACAAGGAATAACGTTAGCGTTTGGAAACTTCAATCAATATTAATATTTAAGTACTTGTTATTATTTATAGCTACCATTACTCTCTGATCTCTCCCTTTTTTACACACAAATGTTAGGTTCGTTGTGTATTTCAACATAAATAATATTGTATTAGAAATTAGGGGATTATGAATTTATGAGAGGGTAAAGTGTCCACCGCTGCAATATATTGGTGTACGTATACTTAGGCGTAAGCACATGCGTCACATAAAAATGTGAGTCTCTCTTTCTGACTACCACTACTAGACCAATAATGGCTATATATAATTAGATAAAGTGCGACTGTTTCAAAGGCTGAGAAGCCAACCTTCCATAAATTAAACAGATACAAAATAATTTGCTTATAAGAAATGGCAATGATGATCATCTCCTACTTCTTCTTGTTTGTCGTACTTTTCATCTTACCCGCCCACGTTCTAGGCCGAAATGAGTGTGCTGATTCATTACGGTGTGGACGCCACGGCCCAGCCGTCCGATTTCCTTTCCGACTTAAACACCGACAACCAGACCACTGTGTCTTTCGCCCAGGGTTTCTTCTATCCTGCACTGATAAAAACCAAACGGTGCTCGACCGACCGGATTCAGTAAAACTGTTTGTCAAAAACATTGACTACAAATCTGGGAGAATCCAATTGTATCATCCTGATCGTTGCTTTCCAAGAGAAATTCGGCATCTCATGAATTTATCTTCCTCGCCTTTCCAGTTCACAACAGATCAATATTACCCTTTACTTGACTATGCCTTTTTCAATTGTTCCCGTAAAAAAACAGAAGAAGATGAATACACTCGGATCTCTTGTCTTAGTGGCCCTACCCACCAAGTTCATGCCTTGGCTTTTGAAGATTCCATCGCCCGCTTTCCCTTACCGGCGTTACCGCCTTGTACAAGGATTTATAACATTAGATCGATTCCACGTTATTTGGTATACTACGATGACCCAACTATTTACATGAAGTGGTCCAGATCACCAGATGAAGCGAAAGGTCTATATCCTATTTTATCAATTTCCAACTTTGCACTCAATTTATTCACACTTTTATTAATGCCTAGCTTACAAAGGCTCTTCTGCAGAGACAGCAGCGGCGAATTAATTTCTGCATTAACGAAATTTTAATTTTGCACCAAAGAAATATGAAATTAAATATAATATATATATATATATATATATATATATATATATATATATATATATATATATATATATATATATATACATACACATATATTGAAGGGTTTTATCATGATTATTGTTCTTCCTAAAATTTGGAATTAGAAAACTAAATTTAGAAAACAATAATAAATAAAAAAAACGATATTGCCGGTTGTGAAATACGAAACTAGTCAGAAGCTTGATGAGAATTTGATATGTTCTCTCTGTTTTGTAATGATCATAAGCATGATGAGAATCTGATCATATGTTAAAACATTTCGCAGGTATATCAACAAAACTAGTCACAAAAAAAAAAAAAACAAAACTAGTCACCGCTGGTAAGTTGCCCCTTGGCTATATGACATTTTCATCATGGGGCAAGATCATGGGATATGGGACTTCTTGATCACTCACGATTGTTCAATATGCAGGTGCCGTCTTAGGTTCATTTCTTGTACTACTGGTGGTCTTTGGTCTCCAACGTCTCTATATTAATGATATGGTAGAAAAATAATACCGGGCAAAGATTGAAAAGTTCTTGGAGGATTATAGAAATTTCAAGCCAACGAGATACTCGTATGCTGATATTAAAAAGATTACAAATCAATTTGCTGAGAAGTTGGGCCAAGGAGCATACGGTACAGTATTCAAAGGAAAACTTTTCAATCAAATTCATGTTGCCGTGAAGATCCTGAACAACAGTTCCATGGAAAATGGTGAAGAATTCATAAATGAAGTGGGAATAATGGGTAGAATTCACCATGTTAATGTGGTTCGCCTTGTTGGCTTTTGTGCTGATGGATTTAGGCAAGCACTAGTTTATGAGTTTTTATCAAATTACTCCCTAGAGAAGTTCATATTTTCAACGAATGTCAAGAACCATTTTCTTGGATGGAACAAGTTGCAAGATATTGCTATCGGAGTTGCGAAAGGAATTGAATATCTTCACCAAGGATGTGATCACCAAATCCTCCATTTTGACATCAAACCCCACAATGTTTTGCTTGACGATAACTTTAATCCAAAAATTTCTGATTTTGGTCTTGCAAAATTGTGTTCCAAGGATCAGAGTGTAGTATCTATGACTACAGGCAGGGGGACCATGGGGTACATTGCATCTGAAGTGTTCTCTAGGAACTTTGAAAATGTCTCTTATAAAGCAGATGTTTATAGTTTTAAAATGTTGTTACTTGTAATTGTTGGAGGGAAGAGAAATGTTGATGTCACAGTGGAAAGCACTAGCAAGGTCTACTTTCCAGAATGGATTTATAATCTTTTAGACCAAAAAGAAGAGCTAAGAGTCTTTATTGAAGATGATGGAGATACTAAAATTGTAGAGAGACTTGCAATTGTGGGACTCTGGTGCATACAATGGCACCCAATGGATCGCCCTTCCATGAAACTTGTAGTTCAAATGTTGGAAGGAGAAGGAGATAAATTAGTCATGTCTCCTAATCCTTTTGCCTCCTCAAGCCCTACAAGAATCCAAGCACGGAAGCCTACCACGCATTTAGGTCAAGAGTTGGAGGTTATCCCAGAATTAGATTAAGTATAATTGTTTAGAGTTTGTTTTGAAATCTTGTTGTAGTACTTGATCATTATTACTTTTGATTTTGCGATCATAAAGGGATCCAAAGTTGTTTCTTTTATATGAACATGATATGATCATATTTGTTTTAAATAAAATCTAGTAGTTTGGAAGGGGCTTTTTTTTTTCTCTTTCTTTTTTATGAAGAAATCGGTACCGTTTAGAAGGACTAATTAGTATTGACTAGTACCCTCATGGTAGAAACATTGCCCTGTCAAGATTCCCATTTTTGTATGGTATAGTGCGTTGCAATGCATATTGCATGACCCATTAATCATTAAGGGCATGACTCAGTGCTCTCAATTAGTTGTTTCTTATATACTAAGTTATGGATTCACCTTATCCTATTAGTATTAACTATCTAAGGATTCATTTGATCTCCTAATAAGAATGGATTTTAAATTACGACTCACATCTTGAGGTATAACGAGTCCAATTCGGTTTAATTTTATATTTTTTTTTAGAACCAAATTGATGTATACCAGATTTTAAAAACTTAAGAACCAATACTAGATCATCAATTCATCACTGAAAACAAAATCTTCGGTTCTTTCAATTTCAGTCTAGTCTGATCTAATTTTTCAGTTTTACGTACTATCTGTGTTAGTAATAGTATGATCTTTATATACACGAAACTGTTAGTTTATTTATATAATAGTATAAGTATATTATTTTATAATAATTAACACCTACTACTATAATATTGAATTTAACTATAGTCTATATATATTATAAATTTTTTATATGAGTATAAATAATCAAATTGTGTAAAAATATATTTAAAAATATATATATTATATTTATTTTGCCAAAGGGTGCTGCTACAACCCCCTGAGACTTTCAAAGGAGCGCCTACAACTACCCCGTCTAGACCCCTCATATCTGATTCCCAACAAATAAGATATTATTTTGTGAGTATTCAAACTTCTCACTATGCTTCATGCCACGTACTTCATGAATAAGCATAGTTCAATACATAGACCAATCTGACAGATGTAATAATTGTAAGCGGTAGACGCATAATCAACATCCCACGCGTGATGTAATAATTATATAAAAAGTCCAGAATTTATATAGAGTACAGTTACTATGTATTAATTATTATAAAATAATATATTTATACTATAATATAAATAGACTAATAATTTAATATATATAAACATTATATTATTATTAACATAAATAATCCATAAAATCATACTAGATTTGATCGAAATCAAAAAAATTGTAAATTCCAACTTCGATAATAAATCAGAGTTATTAAAATTTTAATACTAATCTATATCGATTTGATTTTAAAAAATATATAAAATTTGACCGAATCAAACCGATTACACCCTCATATATAGCATAGATAGAAAATTTATAAGGCACATATCGTGATTTATTTTATAAGTTCACTACAGTTTTGTTTATATCGATTGGATTCAACTTTCAATAAATTTTAACTCATTCAGGAAATTATAAAGTGTGTCTGAAAATATGAATATTAAAATCATTGATAATATATATATAAATATACATATTTATATATATGAAGTATTTATTCATGTTTCTGTTTATAATAGCTGTGTTTCAAAGCAATTCATCGCTTTTTAGCGATCATATATTTCTTTTTAAAATATATTGTACTTTCCCAGTTGGACAAAGTGGAGAGATGAAGATAGGTTCTTGGGAGCCGAATGAAAAATAATAAATATTTGATGATGGAGAATAAAAACAAGACTATTACAGATATTTTTGAAGAAACAATATCTTTCATACATATTTTTTGTATTATGGTAAACATAAAAAACTTTATTTAAAAATTAAGGTTGACATCTATCAAAATTAGGTTTAATCCAAAAAATATTAATAAGTCCATTTAAATAATTGAAAGAGATAACAACAATATTAAAAAATAAAAATATATTAAAAATTTATATTTTAATATTATTAAAAATAAAAAATTATATTAAAAAGTTATATTTTAACAATATTTTAATTTTATAATAGTTTTTCTTTATTTATTTTTTTTCAAAATTCGAAAAAAACTTAACTCGATAAAGTCTAAACGCTTACGAATTCAATTTGGTTACACAACCTTACAAATTTCTAACATTTTCCCAAGTAGCGATGGTTTGTAGAAAACATGCTCATTACTGGTGCTGGTTTTTCTAGTCGTTGGCATCTTCTTCACGCTTGTAGAAAACATAGCCATTACTGGTGCTGACTTTTCTAGTATTTGGCATCTTCTTCACGTTTATCCCACGACCAGTCAATGCACGACTTGACCGTTGACCTCGTGACCTGAAAGGATATCATGAATTTTATATATTGTAATACTAGGGATAAGCCTACTGGAGCTCATCATCCGTAGCACACCTGATGTAGCTTTAATTATTATTTTTTTTATCCTTCCCTTACTCTAAACGCTCGTTTTACCAAAACAACAGAACAACAGCCCATTTCGAAATCTCACGTAGAAGCACATCCTGTATCTGTAGAACCCGCATCGCCCAGCACCTGCGTCGTCTGCCCAGCGCCATCTCGCGACGGCCATAACTCGGTCCAGCAACACCCACTGACGGCTCATCTTCACCTGTTGCGATTTCGCAAGCGTTGGTTGGTTCATATATATTTACTTAATTCTCAGTTCTCGAAAGCAACATTTAAAGTTGTAGATCGTAAAGTTAAGGTCTTTATGGTTTTATTTGTTTGAATCTTGGTTAAGTAGTTAGTATATGAGCTCAAAAGCCTCATAAACACAAAATTTCAGAACCAGCTTTTGGTACTCTTATATCATATATTGAACTCTGTCTCCAGTAAATTGGTCTCTTTTTTTTTTTCTATTTTCATTACTCTTAGCTACAGATGTAGTTCCTAAAGTTAAAGATTTCGAATTTTGATGTTTTTAAGCCACTGTGATTTTTAGTTTTGTTGTTGTTCATGGATAAACTTGAGCTGAAACAGCCTCAAAAACCTCCAAATTATAGCACAGATAGATAATTCCTTTAACTTAGTTTTCTATGAGATATCCTTAAGCCAAATATTGTAAAGTTCAATACCCTTTCACAAGTTTTCAAACACTATTCGTTAAAGACAAGTATTATGTCTCACATCTATAACTTGGGTAAAGATCTAGATTTAAGAGACTATGGCATCTAAGTTTATGTGCTTATCTATAGAATTGAGCTCATGTAACTTAAGAATTCAAAATCAATTCATCTTACCTACATTAGAGTTTGAATTATGTTGTCGAGAAGTGGAATTGAGTTAATCGTACTAGAAGTTCTCTGTAGTTTTTAAGGTTGACTTTTTTTGACCCACATCATTTTTTTAACCAAGTAGTAATAATCTTAGCAATGCACAGGGTCAGCGTGTTCTTTCTTGAAGTGTATTTTGGTTTGAAAGGAATGGTCAAAGCTGTAAAGATCGGGAGCGCTCTTTGGATGAGCTTAGAAGTTTCTTTTTCCACACCTTATTTTTTTTGGGTTTCTGCTACTGCATTCAATGGGGCTAGCTGTCATGACATTCTTATATCTATTTCTTGCTCCTTTAGGCTACATCTATTTACTTGATTCAATAAAAAAGTTGGTGCTTCCTCTTTAAAATTCTTAAAGAATAGCTTTGTTTCACTTTTTTCACTTAATAATGCTTTCATTGCATGACCATTTTAGGACATGGTAATTAGCATACCCCATATGAATTTGGCATATGGGCCTTAGACCAGTTTTATTGCATAAGTTCATATGACTATGAACTAATACTTCCATTGATAAAGCTTGTTTTACAAACTCCTACATAAAGGATGCTGGCAAATGAACTACTCACAATTTATAGATTATGAATTGGGAACTCTATAGGACATTTCACGGAATTTCTTTCTCAGATTTTATAGACTTTATGAATCTGTTTTGAATATGATGCAATCTCTTTTTAGCCTCTTTTAATTGCATAATGATAATTTTACCTCATAATGATCTTGGTATAATTGTGTTAATCTCAAGAGTGTGGACAAGCGTTTTTTTTTTTGGCACACTATGTGTCCCTCGTTTGGAATTTCTTGTAATTGTCGCGTGACCTTTTTTTATTATACAGGAAGTAGTGATTGGAATTGAAATATGCTTAAGTGTATGAAAATACCAACAGATTCTAATTTAAGTGCCTTTAGCTAAGGACTAGTTTTGAAGTTCTCGAAGGATCAGCTAGTGATTTGGCATTATGGTTGCAGATTTTCTTTCCCTTTTACATTATGAGTCCAACCCTCTGGCCTATCACACCTTTCCTTTCTCTTCTTTATTTTCTATTAGACTTGTTATATTGAATTCCTTTTGTTTGCCTCTCTTCCAGTGTAAGCATCAGTTAGCTACAAGACTAGGTTTGTCGTTGGGAGCTTTTATTGAAGTTAAGGTGTCTGATGAGCAGCTAGCAGTACTGCTATCAAAACTCCAAAGTCCTTTGGTGACAACCACTTTTGCATTCAGTTTGATGTGGAGCATAAGCAAAGAACATAGTTTCTGTGTTTATCCAATCAGATCTTGGTTGTAATTGTAGACAACTATTTTAGAGTGTAATTCTGGTATGCTCAGCTGTAATGCTTAGTTGTACTTGTAGACAGATCTTGGTTGTAGTTGTGGACAAATATTGTTAAGTGTAATGCTATGGACAAATTGGTTGTTGCAATTCTAGAAATATTTTGGTGGTTAGTGTATTTTTTGGTAGAGTTTGGTTCTAATTTTAGATGGATTACATTTCTAATTTTGGACAGATTACCATATAAGTTCAAACAGATATTGTTATCATTACAATCACAATCAACAGAGTGCAATGTAAACAATTACATTATAAACATGTTTTTGTAAGTAACATTCAAATTACATTCCAAAATGTCTTACAAATATTACAACATTTCAAAAAGACATTAACTAGATGAACTTTACAAATGACCTAATATCCATATCTTAGCACTGATCAACATACATTATTTTTTTTCGAATATAAAATAATTATAGTACAAATCACAACAACATAAAATTCAATCCAGCTTTGTCTTGAATTTCTTTGCCTTTCATATTGCTTGATTCTGGTGCAACTGTCTAATCATGCAAAGAAGCATAGATGCTATAATTTGTGTCACTCCCCTTTGACATATCATCAGCATCTACATAGATGATACAACCTGCACAGGTGGGATGTATATGCAGCAAGAAGGAATTTTCCATCATCGTGAAGGGCTGCAATGGGGACCAGACAAGCAAAACATATCGTTCATAAAGGAAATTTCAGAAAAAAGATAGTTTCATTTTCCTCCAAAATTAACAAACTGTTTGAAAGAACAAAACCAAGCAATTTGCTGTAAATAAGAACACAAACAAATTAAATAGCACTAGATCATTGCTGGAGCGGTGAAGTGCTATGAAATCGTGATTCAAGATACCAGATGCTGACCATTAGTCAAATTGAGGAAAAGATAATATGTCTGGGTGGAATAGTTCCGTTTAATAAATCATTGGAGGAGAGAATCCCTTGAACCAGGCTGCAAACAAGGACCACAAAAACTTTAGCAACAATGAAGACCTAAAGAAACTATACAAAAAGGATCATGAAATTCCAAATTCAAAGGTCCAAATAATCAAAATGACTACGACAAACAACAATATTTGCATGACATTTAGGATTTTTACTGTCACTAGATCCAATCTATACTACGTGGCAACTCGAAGTCAATTGATTAGAAAAATACAAAGTGGAACAAGATATTCTTCTAGGACTCAGAGAGAGAGAGAGAAAGATACTCTGGAGAAAAGTTAAAGCCAATCGTCACAGTAGAGCTGCAACGATGGAAGCTAAAAGTGGTGCCCCCTAAAGAGTCTGTAGCACCTTTTGAAGCAAGTTTTTAAGTAATTTCCAATCTTGCAATGATTGAGAAAATTGCATAATTTTGAGGTGGTCCAGTGCATTACCAAGTCTAACGGACCAAATGGTTTAAGCTTCCTTTTGGAACTAATCCTGAACACTAATTTCCCTCCTTTGAGGCTCCAAGCAAATAGGAAAAAAATATAATTCGGCCACATTTTTTTATAAGTAATTTTTCCCACATTATATTAGCGAATATCCACAAACCAGAGGCAGTGCTGCATAGATATGCAGTCGCTAACCCAAAAAGAAAAATAAATATATGTAAAAAACTACAAAATCAAATCGTTAGGCGAAGAATTACAGAATATTAAAGTCATGAATTCACTATCAGACTTCTAGACTTGCCTTCCAATTCTAATGTGTAAAAATGCGAACTTGACAAGCACAACACCTATATACGAGAACATGTACCCAAATCCAGAAGTGACAACCCAAACTTGTACCAAATCTTAAAACAAGAAAAATGTATAACCTTATAGCAAATAAAAACAATTAGCTCGTCTTTTTTTTTTTTTTTAAATTTAATTGCTTCCAAATTGATTCAATCTAAACCCAATCATGGCGTCATATTTTCATTTTCTCTTTCCGGGCCATGAAATTTGGTTTTAAAAGACATAATTTTAGAATCCGGAAACCAACGAAATAATCCAACTCTTAGCTTCCAATTCAAATTCAAACAACCATATTTCCACTACCTGCTTGATCGAGATTGGGAAAGTTCAAACCGCCAGCTGCTGCACACGCCGACGCACGCAACGATGCTCTTCCAAAAAAAAAAAGAAGAAGACACACAAATTATGCGAGGTGCTGGGAGAGGGATGGTTGGGGGAGATCCGACGACAACACTGGAGACTGCAGACGGAAGGAACGCAGGCTGGGGAGAGGGAAAAAAAAGGTGGAAAGATTCAAATGAGTGAAATCTAAGAGATGCGTGCGTTTTGTTGCAGGGAGAAATTAGTAATTTTGCTAGGGTGTGTGTTGGCTACTCCAATAGTAGGTTGATGGGAAGATTTTTTCATTGTTTTTAGAAGAACCGTGATACGCATCCGCCACTGTAGCGGTGTGCGTTTTTGCACACCCTACGTGGCAGTTTTTTTTTTTTAACTTCAGTCGAATTCCTCACTCTCTCTCTCTCTCCTCTCGCCCGATTCATTGTGCAACTCGATTCTTCTTCAGCTCACTCCAGTGCTGCCGTGAGCCACCGAGCCTCACCGCCACTACCGGCGAGTCCCTCTCACGCTGGCGACTAAGCCAGCCATCACCGATCTCCCCCACGCGCAGCTCTCTCTCTCCCCTACGGTAACCCAACCGAAACTCATTTCTCTCCATTTGCGCCACCGTACACGGCCACCGCACCTCCACCACCTCACATCGGTGACATCCTCTGGCAAAACTCAGCCACCAATGAACCACCCTCTCCCTTTCCGTCGCACACATGCAAACTACCCATAAAATGGGTTTCACACGAGCTCGGGCTCATCGACGGGCCTATTGCCGCCGTGCGTCGATTCTAGCCCCAACGAGCACCTCCCCTAACCCCCACAACTCGTCCCCTAGCTCCTCCTAGCCAGGTCTCTTGGTCTCTGCCTCTCCACCTCTCTCTCAGTCTCTCTTGGTCTCTCGGTCTCCGCTTCTCTCTCGCTCTCAAAGAATGGTGAAAGTGAAAGTGTAAAATGAAAGTGAAAAGTGGTTTTTATTGTGAGGGTATTTTTGTCATTTCACAATGGTATGTGTTGGATGCTCTTGAATAGTGGCGGATGCGAATATTTTTCTTTTTTAGAAAGAGTAATACTACGGCCCAGCGTATTGTAGAGGTGCACACTTTGCACACCATACGTGGTTCCATATCTTCCTCTCTCTTTTTTTCTTTTTTTTTCGTGCACCAGACCTGCTCTCTCTTCTTCTCTCTCTCCATCTCTCTCCAACATCATCTCTCTCCTCGGCTCTCTCTCTCATCCCTCACCGTCTCGCACAGACCCTCATCAGCTCTCTCTTCCTCTCTCTCTCTTCAGCTCTCTCTCTCCTCGACTCTCTCTCTCCTCAACTCTCTCTCATCTCAGCTCTCTCTCATCAGATCGTCTCTCTCTCTCCTCAACTCTCTCTCATCCTCTCACTCTCTCTCATCCTCTCTCTCTCATCTCAGCCCTCTCTCATCCTCTCACTCTCTCTCTCTCACATCCTCTCTCTCCTCTCGCTCTCTCTCATCTCAGCTCTCTCTCTCATTCTCTCGCTCTCTCCGACTGTCTCTCTCATCTCAGCCCTCTCTCATCCTCTCGCTTCTCTCTCAACTCTCTCTCTCTCTCTCTCTCATCTTGGCTCTCTTCATCCTCTATCTCTCCTCAACTCTCTCTCATCAGATCTCTCCTCGGCTATCTCCCTCATTACCTTTCTCTCTCTCTCTCTCTCATCCATCATTCTCTCGGATCCGTCTAACTCTCAATAATGAAATGATGCGTTGCTGTCACGTAGGGTATGTGTTAGATGATGCATGAACAGGGACGGATACAAAGATTATTTCTTTTAGAAAATGGATTTTCAGTAAACGTCTTAGCTTTTTTACTTTCTGTTAATGAAATTTCTTTTTATGTTTTTCTTTTAAGGGCTTTGCTTTACAACTTCCTATTATTTACCTACATTCCACACTCCATATTTTTTTTATATTTTTTAACATTTTTTTAAATTTTTTTTTGAGTTTATTGTTTTTAAATTATTTCAAATTTTTTATTCACTATTCATATAAAAAAATATTTGATAAAATAAAAAAATAAAAAAAATGAAATGTGAAGTGTAGGTGAATAATAGGAAGTTGTAAAGATTTTTTGTTCTTTCAAATAGGAACCAAAAGCAACCGATCTTTTTGACATTTTTTTTTTTTTGAGAAAATATTCGCATCAGCCCTTATTTAAGATCACCCAACCCACACCTAGTAAAATGACTAAAATAGCCTCGTAACAAAACCCAATTCCTCTCATTTCACATTTTTATTTTTACTTTTCCTCTGAGTCCTCTTGAGAGCTGCTCGAATCGCCCACGGCCTCCCCCCTCTCCCAAGGCCTCCTGCCCGCTGCCCATTCCCGGGTGTTGACTGTCGAGGTGGCGGCGACTGTCGAGGCCGTCAACTGTCAAGATGGCGGCAGCCGTTGCGAGATGTGGAGATTTGGCCATGAGGGAGACGAAGAGGGCATGTGAGGGAGAGAGAAACGGGCGTGTGTGCGGAAGAGCAACGGGCCTCAGACTGGGGGAGGAGGATGGGTTCGATGGTGGTGGTCGATGGCTGCGGTGGGAGGTCGAATCGACGACGGCGAGGACAAATGTGAGCTGCAATATAGGTGCGTGGGATGGAGCAACGGGCGTGCGTGCGTACAGGTCTCGGGCTGGCGGAGGAGGATGGGCTCGGTGGTGGTGGTCAGTGGCTGCAGTGGGAGGCCGAACAGGAGGCAGCGATGTTGGATCTGGACTGCAAGGAGGACACGAGATGGAAGAGAGAAACGAGAATGAGAAATGAGAAACAAGTGAGGAAAGGAAAATATATATATATATATATATATAAACGATAATGACATGTAAGGTGTGATGGGCTTCAATCATGCGTATCACTCCTCTCTTTTTTTCCATCTCAATATATACTCAACGCAGAAATTTGACCGATGTAATATTTGCAAATGATAGACCAATCTGACAGATATAATAATTTGACCGATGTAATATTTGCAAATGATAGACCAATCTGACAGATATAATAATTGCAAGTGTTGGACCCATAATCGACAGCCCAAGCGGGTTGTCTGTCTGGAGTTAAGCTCCTTTACGTACGCTGATATGAACGTCCCATAGAACGGGGGGTCGACCACTATATATTGTCTCCCACTACCTGGCCGAAAAGCTCCTTTGACATTCATATGACAGCGTCGTTATTCAAACAGAAATAAATGATATGTCCAATTATTATTTATCTATTATTTTTTTTATTTGATTTTTTTTATTTTTAATTTTATTTAATAATTAAGAAAGTAAATATTAATAAAATTATATCTTTTTTAATTTTTTTTTAGTAATTAAAGATGTTAAAAAATAATTAAAAAAATTAAAATAAACTTAAATAATAGATGGATAGTAATAGGATAGTAATATAATAGTAATTCTATCACTACCCTTCCACCAGACCTCACACAGTACATTGCAATATTAAAATCGTGTAGCAACACTATTAATTTTAACCGACACATCTTTTTTAAATATATTTTTACATATTTCATCGTATATATTTATATAAAAAGTCTAAAATTTACATAGATTATAGTTAGTATATGGTAATTATTATAAAATAATATATTTATACTATAATATAAATAGACTAATAATTTAATATATATAAATGTTATATTGTTACCAAAATGCTAATGATATTAGTATTTCACATGTCAATGTTTACAAGTAATTATGTTTACAAGTAATAAATGCAAATGCTGGCTGGCTTGAATAAAATCTCGAACTCATGGATCTTCCTACATTTTGTCATCCATAATTATTTTGGACGGTAGAGTACAGACTTTGATAACCATCATCCCCTATCATCTTTTTTACAACATTTGCAATATTACTTGTAATGAGTTTTTTCTTTTCACTATCTTAGACAAACACTAATTTCATTAGTGTCATTCTTTCTGTTTTCATTGTCTTTTTCTTTGGCTATGCTATAAATTTAACGTCTAAGATGCAGTCTAAGACCATAGTCCTGGTGCAAGATTAATACAATAATAAAGTCAATAAGTTTGCTTTTTATTCTGTGTTGCTTGTAAAAAGAATGAAATTTCAGTAAAGAAAACCAAAAAACTAAATCTATTGAGATTAGAGTTCATTATGTTGAGTGTTAATTGTTAGAATCCAGATTATATGAGTGTTTGATTATTTTTTATATTGTGTTTGGTAGTTTTTATTACTTAATAACATATGAAAGAAGATTCTATAAGTTGTAACGTCAATAAAATCCAAGGGGTTGGTGGTGAATCCTCATCTATTCTAGTGGATGTGGAGGAGCATGGGAGTCTTCCAACTCATTCATCCACATATACACAACAGGCTACCAGTTTCATCCCACCTTTATCCAAGAAATAAAATAAAAAAAAACCTAGTAACCAATCAGTGGTTTGGGAACACTTTACTAAAATACAACCTATTGATCACGATAATCCAAAAGCTCAGTGCAATTATTGCACTAAGTTATACAGTTGTCATTACAAGAATGACACTTCATCTATGCTACACCACATCCAGAATGCATGTGAAACTTTCCCTCTTAGACTTAAAGGAGTTGGAAAAAGCCAATCATCTTGTGTTAAGAGAGATGTGGAGATAAGAGTGTGTAGCCCACAAAATATAATGAAGTATGATCCAAAAAAATTTAGGGTGTCAACCGCTAAATTTTTTATTAGATGTGAATTGCTTTTTAGGCTAGTGGAGCATGAAGGGTTTGTTGAGTTCGTGACTGATTTAGAGTCTCGATTTACTTTATCATCCCGAATCACTTTAAAAAGAGATTGCATTAAGTTGTATAATGAAGAGAAGATACAATTAAAGAAATTGTTGGATAGTCAAATAATCGATTTTACCACCGATACCTAAACGTCAGTGCAAAATATGAACTACATGTGCATTACCATACATTTTATTGATTACAATTGGAAATTGCATAAAAAAATACTTAAGTTTTGTCAAATTCCTGACCATAGGGACGAAACTATTAGAAGGGTGTTAGACTTGGAATTGCATGAATAGGGTGTTTATAAAATTTTGACCATCACAGTTGACAATACCTCCTCAAATGATGTTGTTGTTGATTACATGAGGAGGGGAATAAAAGATAATAATTGTACTATATTGGGTGGTGAATTTCTTTACATACGATGTTTTACCCATATATTGAATCTGACTATTATAGATGGCTTGAAGGATGTTTATGAATTTGTAACAAAAATTAGGGATGTCTTCAAACATGTGAAATCTTTGCCGTCAAGATTTGCCAAGTTCAAGGCTTGTGCGACTAAGGAAAAGATTAGTGGGAGAATGATTTGATTGCATGTTCGTACTAGATGGAACTTCACATATTTGATATTGAGCACTGCTGAAAAACATAAACATGCCTTTGAACAATATGTTTATGTGGATGAAAAATTCGTGAACCCCACTAGTGATGATTAGAAAAATGTATGAATTTTTGTATTGTTGCTGAAATTTTTTTACGATGTTATATTGAATATTTTTTGTTCTTTATATGTGACAGCTAATGTATATTTTGAGCAACTTTGCACAATTCAAAAATGCATTAAATGATATGTGCTTGAGTAGTAATGTTATCACTAGTACTATAGGCATAAATATGAGAAGTATGTATGACAAGCATTGGGGTAGCACAAATAGGTTCAATTTGATGATATATGTTGTTTTTGTTTTTGATCCACGATACAAAATGATGGCAATGAAGTTTTGGTTGTAAAAGTGCAAAAGGTATGAGTTGGTAAATAAGATAGATGACAAGGTTAAACTCATTTTAGGCCGCTTGATCCAGCAGTATAACACATTTCATGTGTCTAGTGGAGAGAGTTTTAATGTGGCTCAATGGAGGCTAAACACTACTATTGGGGGGAGTTCTAATGAGTTGACACTACTTCCGACTAAATTTAAGATCATGTTTACCAAATTCTTTGAGGAGCAAGGTGTTATGGAGTTTAGATCGGAGCTAGGGATATATTTGTCTGAGACGTGTGTAAATGACTCGCTCGGTTTTGATATCTTAGATTGGTGGAAAGTTAATGCCGCTAATTATCTTGTCCTTGTTGAGGTAGCGTGTGATGTGTTAGCCACCCTCATTTCTACTGTTGCCTCGGAGTTTGCATTCAGTACTGGAGGATGCATATTAGATCCTTTTAGGAGTTCATTATCTCCAGAAACTGTCGAATCCCTCATTTGCACCCAAAATTGGTTAAGAACCAAATCTGTCGACATCCGGAAGTTGGAAGAATATGTACAGTCGATTGACCTTAAAAGTAAGTTTAAAAACTTGAAATATTTTGTTAATATCTATCTATTTCGGTTTATTATCTATCTAACTCAATTTTTAATATTTTTTTAGATGATCATCTAGCTTCATCTTCAACAGAGACTGCTGTGAGTCTCTCTTCCCATTCATGTTGAAAAAAATATAGAGTAAGTGCTTTCTTGAGAAGCTCTATGTTGAAATAAAGAATAAATTTTATTATTATATACATTTGTTTGAATTATGCATTTGTTAGTTGAAGTTTTTTATTTTTTAAATCTGATTACATACTTTTATTCATTGAAAACTATTGAGTTCAACTCATATAATGAGTTGTTTGATTCTTGCCAAACATTCTTGCTTCACCAAATCAATTGTACTTACAAAACATTATTACTTATAAAAATAATATGCAAAACTAGTTAATGAGCTTTTTGATTTCTTGGCTGGAGGTATTGACAATGGACTATTATTTGGTGTAAAATTAAATCACTGATACGAAGACTGTGCTGCTGATTTTGTAACTTATTTTTTGTAATTTTGTGTTTGGTAATGTAATTTATAAATACTAATAGTGTAATATATAGTGGATTGAATTGTGATGCATGCATAGATGAATATTGGATTTTTTTTTTTTTTTTTGTTTTACATGCATTTAGTATTTTTAGAACACAAATATTATGCGTTTTATGAACTCGATTTCTTAGAAAAAGAATTGAATAAAATAAAGACTTTTACTTAAAAAAAATCCGCGTACAATCTGAAACTCGAATTTTCTAGTTTTAAAAACTTGGATCAACCCGGGTTCTGGCCCGGATCTGACTCGGACCAACCCGGTTAGGTTTCCGGCCCAGGTTTGAAACCCAAGTTTCCGAACCGGAACCCAGATAAAAAGTTCTAATCACATGATAATTTAAAAGACTTTGAGTCAAAGAGGAGTTATACTCATAATTAGTTATTATTTAATTCCACGTCTCATACTTATAGTTTTTTTTTTTCATAAGATGTGGAGTATGAGATAGTACTAAATAGTAATTGATGAGAATAATTTTTTTCAGAGTCAAATCATGTTAAACCCTACACATTGTTGTGCAAGTTGGAAGGTTCAGATCAGTCAAATCAGGTGGCAATCATATATCATATTTTGTGTTTGGTAAGTTAATAATTATGTAGTCCAGCTTACAATTGCAATCGGATTTTCCTTGAAGCTTCAGTGCTATTCACTTGCAACTTCCCTGGGCGGTACGTAAGTCGATCGATTTGCTTTAAGACTATACCTACGTACGAAATATCGCTGGCTAGCTAGCTATCATGAGTGCGATATTTATGGATTTTGGAATAAACCTGGCGAATGTTTAACTAATCATGTGCTCAATTGCTAATAAATATAATAAAGGAAACTAGACCGTGTCAAAGCCACTATATCATAAGCTGACTATTAGAGATTGGCTCCAACAAATTTAAAATTAATCTAATTATTTACTAAATGTACTGACCATCCGCGTTACGACTCCTTTTCATTGTGATTTAGATAATTTCAATCCACATTTTTGTCAGGTCGAGGTCTAACAAGCAAGTGGATCTCATATTTATAAAATGTTATGAAAACATGCAGGCTGTCTGAATTAGTTCTAGAATCTTTACTAAAATGTAAAATGGGAAATATTTTATATAGCTAGCACATGATCATCTTTCGTTAGTCTTCAAAAATTAGAGCATATATAAGAATTTGTTTGAAATTATTTGTAGATAAACGTCTTAATTTTTGAAATATTATATACTTTTTGTAAATGAAAAAACAATATATATATTATTATATATATGTTTTTTTTTTTATTAAAAGAGAGAAGAAGAAAGAATGACAGAAAGAAGCCAAACAGTCACAATCATCTTTTTCAATTTTTTCTAGCCCAATACGTATACAACGTAGACCACATCACACTCAACTTGGGAACAAGGGTTTATAGCAGATGTAAGTAATTGCAAGTGGCAGACCACATGATCAATGTCCCGTTGAAGACGGGCTCGACCACTATAGAGAAGACCGGCTCCTTGAATTGAAAAGACAGCGTCATGAAAATAAAATTAAACAAATAAAAATTGATTTTCCACGAATTCAACAACCTTATAAATTCCTAAGATTTACCGAAAACTTTAACCTTGTTTGAATTGATGAAGTATTTCAATTCAACGCATATTATTTCATATAATTATTATAATATTTTTAAATTTTTATATAAAATATAATAAATAATTTAATTTTTTTAATTTTAAAATAAAAAAAATATTATAATATTATTTTATTCAATTTTTAATTTTCATCTTAATTCACTATTCAAATCTTCGTATATGATATTTATGATTAGTAGAAAACGTGCTCATTACTGTTGCTGATTTTTCTAGTCATAATTGGCATGATCTTCTTCACGTTCACAACCTGCCAAGTCAATGCACGACTTGGAAATTAAGCACCTTTACGTATAGACGTTGATATGAACGTCTTATAGAAGATGGGGTCGACCGCTATAAATATATTGTCTCCCGATACGGCCTGGCCGAAAGCTCCTAGACATTAATATGGGGCCGGCCTTGACATTAATATGACACCACTATTCCAACAGACCTCACACGCATTATATTATCCCAGTACTATTAATTTTTCCGGTACGTAATTGGCCAATAGACATATATAACAAATTAGTTTATTAGACAGGAATCGGGATTTATTTTATAAGTTCAATCGGATTAATCAACTTTCAATAATTATTTTGAGATCATTAATCAGGAAATTATAAAATGCTGTTTATTTCTGTTTCTAAAAAAATGAGTATTAGCATCAATATTGCTAAAAATATATAAATAAATCGGCCAGGTTTAAGAAAATGAATCGTGCCCCCATGCACCTCATGATGTAGTGAAAATTGTACGTGTCCATTGCTAATTGATAAATAACATACAAATTAGCATAAAGAGATAGGGTGGGCTTGGGTACGTACGTTGAAGCAGCTCACAGATGAAAAATATATGGAGTCAGTGCAAATATATGTAGGCCTAAATCATGCAATATTACAGAAAGCTCACCATAATTAAACCATAATTAGGAGAGTCTCACAAGGTTCATGATAAGCGTTTGTGTTCTGCATTTGTATTTGGACTTCTAATTGGATTTGACTATACCATTTGAAAGCCTCGAGAGGAAAATAGTTTGATTATACAAATATTCTCATTTCCTTCTTTTAAAAAATCATATTTCTTTTTTTTTTTTCTATTATTCTTGTTTTCATGCAAATTTCTAATATTTAATTTTTTTTAAAAAATAACATCCCTTTTTAGCTATCATATTTTTAAAATATATATGTATTGTACTTTCCTTGGACAAAGTGGAGACAAGAAGAGAGGTGCAGCTTGGGAGTGGAATGAGTGACAAGAATATTACAAATAATTTTAATGGAAGATTAATATGTTTCATACATATTTTTAAAGCTTTTATTTTATTATTCTTTGCTCAATATGGTAAACATATAAAACTGTATTTAAAAATTAAGGTTGTCGTATGTCAAAACTAGGTTTAATCCAAAAAAATATTAAAAAGTCCATTTAAATAATTGAAAGAGATAACAATTAACAACAACTATATGGGTCTCCGGCTCTAAACTTTAGTACTCTCGTTTGGGAAGTGTTAAGTAACTAAGCCCATCAACTTTTTTCTATAAAGAGTAGTGAAGCCCATTATTGGGGGTTGGGCTTTGAGAGTGAGAGAGAAGCAACATTCTTTGAGGTTTTCCACGCTCTTTTGGTGGGTGGTCTTAGGCTAGTGATGGGCCATCACCAACTGCATGATCAGAAGTACTTATCTCTCCAGCTTGTCCAAAATAAAATCTCAAAAACAATAGTTTGCATATAAATATCTTGAAAAAGAAAAGGATAAGGTTTTAGTTTGTTCAATTTTACAGGATGTGTACAAAAAATTCTCTATCTTTTAGAAATTGACACTTAAAGGAAGGATTGTCTTTTTGCCAAATATAAATATATGTGTGTGTACGAGTTAGATATATATATATTTATATATATATATATATATATATATATATATATATATATTTCCCTATATATTTGTACAGTTTGAAGTATTAAATTATGTAATTAAAAAATAAAAGTAAACAAAACTGGAATTAGAACTAAACTTAAAAATTGAATTATTTGAGTACCATGGCATAATAGATCTTAATATGAAACCAAAATTATGGGAAACTCTCGTGCGTTTACTATCGAGAGGATATGTATTTATATGCAAAGTTTACAAGAGATGGGAGCTGAATACAGGCTATCCCTTAACGTCTATGATATACAAGGTAAGTATAAATATGGAAAGTAAATGTTTACAAGAATAACAGTGTCCTCAAATCGTGCACAATATATTGCAGGTTCTTAAACCACGTTCGGCTAATTTCAGTCATGGCTGTCAAGATCATTGACTGTGGTTTCCTTAATAGATCTTAATTGAACATAAACATTTATGTTACTTAGAATGAAAGAATCGGTCACTTGTGAGTGCATACGACAAATTTGGGACTATGGCATTGCACTACCAAAAGAGTTGTGGGAAGAGGAAAATATAGATCTCTAACTTCTATATTCTACGAAAGTCTTCCTTTTAAAAAAAAAATGATAGGAAAAGAATTATTATTTTCATAAAAATTACATGGCTTTTGCTTTTCTAGATATGAAATCTAATTATTATTCTTGTACCATGAATTTTTATTGTCACATTAACTAGACCAAACAAATCAAACAACAAATAATGTTATCCGAAAATAGATTTGCTACTTTACGACCGTCCTTCATAAGGGGAGCTCCAAACACGCCCCTAAAATTAAACACAATTAAATGTCAAAGTTTTTCCATGTCGTACTAGGTTTTCTCGAAGAACAACCAGACAAAAGACGCCCAAAATCCTTTGTTTCAGTTCTCTCTGTCTCTCTCTCTTTTAAGTCTCATGTTTCTTCCTTCTTTGCTCTGCTTATTGTAACTTTTAATGATCAACAATTCTCTCGCTATAAGTAATTGAACAGTAATCCTGCTTTGGTTTGGGCATGTTGCTTTTATTTACCAAAAAAAAAAAATACTGCATGTTTCATTTTTATTTTTCTTTTTGCTTTATATATATTCAACCGACCATTATTTCTTTTTATTTTGAAAGAAAAAATACTGTATAAAATGTAAATGGTGTACCTTAGGCTTGTTCAATATTTCAAGAATAGAAGCTATATAAACGGTATAACATGACGTATATTATGATGCTGCAGCAGCATATTTGCGTAGCCTACTAATCAATGACTTGCCTTTGTGATGACAAGCTAGTTTCAGCACAAATAAGGGAATAGGTGGAGAAAGATGGATAACATTGTGAGCTTGCGCACCATAAGTTTTCCAAAGTGTCACATTAGGATGGACTTCATGGCTGCGTGCAGTTGTATGGACTAGTACAATAATTTGGGCATCACAAAGACTAAGTGAGGCAATAAAGGCCCATTACGAGGACAAGGTCATATATTTCCGCTAAAATAGATATTATATTATGAGAATATTCTCAAAATATATTATGAGAATATTCATTTTTTATAATTGCAAAATAAAATTTTTAAGATAATTGTGAAAGGATGTTCCCTTTAGAGAGCTTGCTGAATGATGTGCACCAAAGGTCAACTACTCAATCAATTAATGGAAATGACTACACAATAAAATATTATCTTACCAATGGTATATATGATTTATGGTAGGTATTTGTAAAAAACAATTCATCCTCCGCATGGAAAAAAAAATATTTTGCTGCAGTTCAAGAGTCGATAGAAAAGGATGTAAAATGGGCATTTTGAGTGCTTTAAGCCCGGTTTGCAATTGTACATGGACTTGCTAAAGGAAATTATGAAATTATGATGGCATCATGGCATGCATAATTTTGCAACCAATGGTCTACATGCAAAAGAGATTAGATACTCTAATGGTCCTAGCCCTAAATGATAGTTGATATTGAAGCATGATAAATCGTGTTTATTTTGAACCTATTCTTTTAACTTGTATTATTCTCTAATTAACCTAATATTTACTTGTGATTACATAATCATCCAATTGCATTATTATGTAATTATAAGAACGAAACATGACTACCATGTATCTTCCTTATTTATATTGTTATTATATTTAATATTTGGGTTTCATTTTGAGCAATGTTATATAATGCACTCCTCTTTAACTTTTATCATACTTGAAAGTGTGCTACTTTTCATTACCTTTGAATCATCTTTCTATAAAAAAAAAAAAAAGAAAGAAAGAAAAGAAATTCGAAATTATACGTTAACATAGTGAGATAATGGTATTGTAGGTAACATTTTCCTTTCATTTTATAGCATTTTAGCTTTTCTAACTTTATAAACCTTGATGGGTGCTTTAAGCATTATGTATATACAGAGACATATGCATAAATTGCATTTATATACGCATAAATATGTATATATATTGATATGTTTTTTTGCATGCATGAGTTTATATATATATATATATATATGAGTTTTCTTAGGGATTCGCAACTTTTTAGATGCACACAACACACATTTTTATTTTTTATTTCTTTTAAATGTGAGATCTTCTCATTAGCTCTCTCATCTTCTCTCTCTCGTCTACGTCTCTCTCTCTCCTCATGCTCTCTCTCATCACCTATCTCTCATCAAGCTTTCTCTCTCTTCAACCTCTCTCACTCCTCAAGCTCGCTCTCTGATCAAGCTTTCTCTCTTTTCGACCTTTGTGATATCCCATATTTTAGTGTATTTTTACTGAATGATTATTTTAATTAATTTAAATATTGGTTCTCTTGTTTTAAAATTAAGGGAGTTTTAATATATTATTTTATAATATTTTTTAAGTTGTGAAAATTTTTTTAATGTGCTTTCTTAAAATAAATTACTATTTTGCATTTAAATTGATCTTTAATTTAAATTAGCATGTTTATGAGTTTTAAAATTATTATTGTTTATGGGTCTTAAAATTATTATTGTTTATTTAAGCGTTTCACTGCGTTTGAATTATTTTATTTTATTTACAGTTTTAAAATCATTTTCGTTGAATCATTTTTTAGACCCCAGTAATGAGGATTAGACCTCTTTTTTTTTCCATCTTTTCTTTTCCTCTTTTCTTTCTCTTCTTTTCTTTTTTTTTTTCTTCATTTTCTCCTTATTTCTTCTCCTTCCCGCGCACGAACCCCTTCTCTCCTTCCTCTCCTTCGGCCGATACCGCCCAGCCCAAACTCTTCCCCAGCCGGCGACCACACCCTATCGATTTCAGGCCGCCTCGGGCCTCCTTTGGCCCGCACGCAACCCCTAAAGCCGCAGCGTTCCATTCGCTCCAACGTCGCCATCACTCCACCTCCGGCCATCATCTCTTCACCACATCTTTCTCGACCTCCTAGCAACCCAATGGACCCAACCCCAGCTCCGATCCGTCACCGGTGAAGCCTCATTGTCTACATCTCCAATTTCACCATTTTTGGCCTTAAACCGCCACCTACGCCGCCACCTACGGCCAAAGGCCACCACTACTAGCTTCACCGACATCTCTAGGCCCTACCCTAGCAATTTCGAGTCTTGGTTTGACCCCGTTCAAAAGTGAGTTTTTGAAACCCACGGCCACAGTGTATTTTACACTATTATGTTGCTGTTTTGTCGCTCCTAGTTCATCCGTGATCTTTCAGAAATTATTATATAGCGTTGTAAGTATTTTTCCAAACATTTTTTGAGATTTTAATATATTTTTACGCTAACTCATTTTTTATTACTGTGTTTTGGTTAGTTGTATCGGACTAAGTCAGAGGAGTTATGGGGGTCGAATAGATTGGAGGTTGGAGTTGTTGTGTGTTTGGTCTTTATTGGAATTTGTTGGTGGTTGGAAATTATTGTCGTGTTTGGTACATTGCATATTGCACGCATGTTCATGTTTGTAAATAAAAATTGGGTTTTTGGATAATTGCATTCATGTTCATGTGTTTATTGAAAACTGGATTTTCATGTGATAAAAAGGAAAAGAGACTGTAGGAATGGTGGTAAGCAAGGATGGTGGTATAATCCCGCCTGCGATTCCCGCCTACGGTGTATTCGGTAGGGATGGTGGTGTTGTCCCGCCTGTGATTCCCGCCTACGGTGCACGCGGTAAGGATGGTAGTAGAGTCCCGCCTGTGATTCTCGCCTACAGTGCTCTGATTTGGATAACTCTTGTGTGGAAAGAAACTGTAGGGATGATGGTATAGTCCCGCCTACGATTCCCGCCTCCGATACATGCGGTAGGGATGATGATAAGCAAGGATGGTGGTTTAGTCCCGCCTGTGATTCCCGCCTCCGGTGCACGCGGTAGAGATGATGGTAAGTAGGGATGGTGGTAGAGTCCCGCCTGTGATTTCCGCCTACAGTGTCCAATAAATATTTTTGTATAAATCATTTTCTGGGAAAAATGACGGATTATATTTTTGGGCAAAAAATAGGATTTTGGCGTGTGTTGGAAAATATTCATTTTCAAAAAAAATGATATTTTGGATCTGGTGCATATTTCATTATATGCATGCATGGTTGATTGCATTAATGTGTTTTTATCTTTTAGTTGTTTGGATTATCACTTACCTGTGATACCGTTTTGTAGTACCGTAAATTTTGGTGCAGTTGAGGATGTGGAGCTTGAGGGATCGGCTCCTTGGAGGAGGTGACATGTGGTTACTGTTGATTTGGATTACAGGAATTGTTTCCCACACGTGTATGTATTTGGTTTTTATT
Source organism: Cyclocarya paliurus (assembly GCA_029856935.1). Classification (NCBI taxonomy): domain Eukaryota; kingdom Viridiplantae; phylum Streptophyta; class Magnoliopsida; order Fagales; family Juglandaceae; genus Cyclocarya; species Cyclocarya paliurus. The sequence continues at coordinate 2,078,990 of CM056945.1, forward strand.
ATATTTATAATGGATAACTGTATAAATTTTTATCGGATATTTATTTTGAATTATTTGTAATAAAAATTCTAGTACTTAGTTGGCTAGTTTTATTTAACTGCTGCAACGTTTTTGGTGCTCTTGTTACACGTTGCAGACATTTAAGCACTTATCGTTGGGATGCGCGACCCGTGTTGTCATCATCCCGACGTCACGATTCTCACGTTGCCGTACGTGGGAGTCGGGGCGCCACAACCTCTCTCTCTCATCAGTTCTCTCTCATCAAACCCCTCTCTCATCAAACCGACCTCTCTCTCTCCTCAAGTGTTCTCTCTCATCAGGCTCTCACTCTCTGCCTCTCGACGTCTCTCACTTCTTTCTCTTGAAGCGTTCTCTCTCACATCAAGAAGAAAAAAATCGAACGGTAAAACCGGTTGACACATAGGGTGTGTGTTGGCTGATGCGTATAGTAGGTTGATGTACAGATTTTTTCTCTATATATATATTTTTTTTGAGACCCCAATATTAGTGTGTATTTTAATTTATTTATTAGTATTATTATTGTTTGCTTTATTTATTTTATATTATTTTATTATAGTTTATTCTATTGTATTGTATTTTATGGTATTTATATTTTTGGTTGGGCCCTTTTGTGTAGTGGGTTAAGTGAGCTGGTTTGTTGTTTTGTTCTAATCTTTTGGGCCCAGCCCATGTGTAATCCCAACCCCTGAAAAACCCATCCCCAAAACTACGTAGTTTTGGGCATGGAATTAAGAAACCCTAAGGGTTTCATCTTATTCTTTTTCGAAAAATGCTTGTTACAAGCGCTCAGTGCAAACGGCGTGCAAATAAGGCTGACATGGAAAAAACAAATTCCCTCCCTCTCTGTGTTTCTTCTACACGAAGCTCCCTTCCTCGACTCGTCGGGACGAAGCGCAACCTCCTTTCCTCGACTTGGCGTCCCTCGTCCTCTGGGCCCTCCCTCAGCACATCTATCCTGAGCCGAAGACGATTCCACCACAGCCTCAGTTTCGTCTCCTGCAGAACCAATTCCACCGCGGCCTCACTCTCATCTCCCACAAAAGCCATCTCCCCCTTTGTCCTGCCTACAGCCTGCAACAAAGCATTAAAAAAGAAAGGGTGATGGGTTTGACCGATCTCAATCGAATGGAGTTGCTGAAGTTGATGCAAAGTAATGGCCATTTTCTTGACCATTGCCTCTATAAAAAGGGAATGAGATAAGGCATCTTTTCGGGTAAGGCTAGACAGAAACGAAAACAAGATTAAAAAAAAAAAGGGAGAGAGAGGTGGTACAGTAGTGATGATGATGAAGAAGATTGTAGTTGCGATGTTGGTTCTCTGTGTTTTCATTTCACATATGGACAGTGTTGAGCCCTCGGCTTTCGACTGCTACGATGCTTGCTCCACCGACTGCGTTCAAAGCAATTGTAACTGCTTTTGGCTTCTTCTTCTTTTTTGCTCAGTATTTCCTTGGCACTAAAAATTATGGTTTTATTTGGGTGAGATGGGATTTTTGTGTTATTCCCAACCGATTTTACTTTTTCTTTTTTGGGTGCAAGGATTTGAATTAGAAGATCAAGATCTAGTGCTATAGACTTATTAGAATAGTGGTTTGGAAACTTATAATTTATGTCGTCCGTACTTTGTCTCTTTATGCAACAAGACTAATGGCGCATTGTGACCTCAAGTGCCAGATTTATCATAGTGTTCCATTAGCAAAGCATATATAGCTTGTTTTATGAAGTTTTGTCGTAAATTTGAACACAAATATTATCCAAAAAAGAAAAGGAAACATATTTGGTATTTCTTGTGTGTTAATGTGTAGATTCCAGTACTGAGGCCAATCTTGGATAAAATCTGCAAAGGAAAGGAAGCTCAAGGCTGTGTGGGCACAGACTGATGATCAGTGCAAGTGTTTGTTTTGTGCTTTGTCCACTCGTTTTCTATGTATGAATAAAATAAGTCCCTTATGATCAATGAGCAAAATAAATTTCATCATGAACTAGTATATATACTCCCATATCTCTCAATAGTTTGATTCTATACCAGCAATTTTTATTGAATAAATGGTGAATATTACCAAAATAATCTCCAGACCTACAAATATCACCTTTTTTTCATATAGTATAGAAGAAATTCAATACAAGAAAGCCACCTGCTTATCGTTTATCATTGCTGGCCATAACCAGCTATTCTTCCTCCTTGCGAAAGGCAGGCAATATCTAAACAAGTAAACCCAAGAAGATGAAGAAGATGTGCGACAAAGACCCACACGACGAAAATCACCTACGCCGAAGGCCATACAGGCTTATGACTTGAAGGAAAAACACCAGTTGAAGACGAGATCGAGGTCGAGCACCAAAGTGAGAATCCAAAACCAGAGTTTTGTTTTTTTTTTGTTTTTAAACATCAGTTGACGTGGATAGCCGTTTACTCCCCGTTTACCTTCGGCGATTGTACCTAGCAGGAGTGTTCTTTTTCCCTTCTCTGTGCCACACGAAGGCCCCCCCTTTTCTATTCTCTCTCATTCTCTCCTTTCAATTCTGCCCACCGTGAGCTACTCCCAACATTCCAGTCGTCGCCGCGTTATTACCATGTGTGTGCTGGACGTAGCCCTTCCTCCTCTTGCCATCATTGACCCTCCTTGTCTAACCCACCCACGGCGCAACTCCCTTTCTTCCCCTTTCCCTATCCTCTCATCGATTCCCTATTTCAGCTGCCCAGTCCTTACCGTCGTCATAAACCACGCCGCTGGCCTCCAGCAGCCTCCCCTTACTCTGGTGACCAACCAACTGGATCCAACCCACGATATCTCTCTCTCCTCCACTCAAAATGGTTTTCCTTCTCTCACTGGTTCACTCTCCTCAGCCTAGAACCGTTGTACGTCGCCTCCCATGCCGCCACACCGAGCCCCTCACGCCGGCGACCCTCCCTCTACCGAACCCAGCCACTTTTCTCCTCGATCTGCCCTTCACGCAACTCTCTCTCTCTCTCTCCTCTCTCTCTCTCTTGTTGTTTCCCCACATCACGGCCCAAATCCGCCGCCTTCAGCTGCGAGTCACTACCCACGTGCACAACAGACCTCCACCCCTCAGCCATACTTTCCTTCCTAGACCATGCTGACCTCTCCTTCCATCTCACGCTATCTCTCCCTCTCGAGTCTCCACTGTGCAAGGCAAGATGTAGCTGTGCTCCACCCAACACCCACACCAAAGGACCGCTGTGAGCATCAGTCTCCAGCTGCCTTCTAGAGACTACACAACCACCCGAGAACCAATCATCCTCTTTCACAGCCCATTTTCCCTCATATCCACTCTAGCCCGTGCGTACTAGCCATCCCCACCCTGCTCCGCCACGCTCCACCATGTCAGCTTTCTCCCCACTCACCAACATGCCAGAGCTACCATCTCTTTCACGAGAAACCCATAAGTAGGCCTACTGTCTCGCCCAGATCCACCTCTGCCACATCGCCCTGATGCTACTCTGCCACTTTTGGCGTCACCTCGGTGAGCCAAATCTGCCATGAGTTGCTTTTTAGCTTATGTTTACGTTTTATGTATTTGCTAACTGCTTTGTGTCCGTCTGTACGCAAATGCTCACGCTTGTCCAATGGCGGGACGCTATAGACCAACACACGCTCAATCAACCTATTTTGTCTATGCGCATTGTAAGTAATCTTTCGATGCGACCGTTTTGAGATTAAAATAATATTTTTACACTAACATTTTCTTCAGTCTGGTTGGTTGAACTAAGCCTTGGGCCCAATGGAGCATTAAGAAAATTAAACTGTAGTTGAGGTTGGTAGGGGCCTTGGGCTTGAAACAGAGGATGGGAAAACGAGTGTAGTTGGTTTGGGTAATTGTGAAATTGTGATTGCTATGATACTGTATGTTGCTGTGTTATATGATGAGTGTTCTGCCATGTCATCCAATATCTGTTTGTTATGTATATGCATATATATCTTTATTAATATATATCTTGATTATTTAACTGTGTTGTGTTCTGCTATGTGGTGTGACTTGAAAACTGGATTTTCATGTCTTGGTAATATTTTTGGTGGGTGCGTGCGTATTACGACCCCAAGCCGAGATGATGCATTATCTCGATGGAGTCCTTTGGTCACTCGGGAGCGTAATAAACTAATATGACGTCCTTTGGATTGTCGTCGGGCGACAACAGGCTCGGACAAGACGATAATGCTCTCGTGCCGACTCCATGGCCCTTCTCTAGCAGGGGCTTAAGGATGCTTGGTCATGGTACACGCCGGGCGTCGAGCTGGGTATCGCTCGGTACGAAGTCATACGCACAGTTGTTACCCGTGGTGTGACGAAAGGAGTCAGGATGTACAAATGGTCCCTATGGGAGACTATGGTGTACACTAAAATAAATATTTATGTTTGGGCCAAAATGGAGTTTTTGGCGTGTTTGATCAAAATGGTCTTTTCGGGAAAATGGTGGATTTGTTCTTGCATGTTCTATTATGTGGCTATGGATATGTTGATTGCATGAATATGTTTTAATCTCTTAGATGTTGTTTGGTTACTTACTTCCTGAGATTTCATAATCTCACAGTAGTCTTTCCACCTACGGTTCCATCTTATGGAACCATAGTCTTCGATGCAGAGGTTGGGTTTGAGCATGATGAAACGACCCCACCCGAGGAGTGGCGATTTGGAGTATTCATAGTTGTGACTAGAGAGAGATTTGTTGTTATTTTGCTTTATCAGTTGGATAACTGTAATAATTTTGTGAGGAGTATTCGATTGGGTTGTAGACTTTTAACTTTTTGGTACTTAGCTTGAAACTACCTTTAAAATTTTTCCACTTCGTATATTTATCATGTACACATATTGCATGTTCACACACTCTTACACTTTGAGATGGGGTGTGTGACCCGAGTGACCATCACCTAGTGTCGCCACTCCTACCAAATCACACGTGGGGGTCAGTGATGCCACACATATATATATATAGCTATATTTTGTAAATGAGGTGAAGCTGTGAGGTGATTGCTTCTAACTCTCTTACGAATAGTTGTTCTTTGATACGCTAGTATACTTAGTTCGCCCAAAATTAGTCTACACATGCATTTATATAAGTGCAATTGAATTATATTGATCGGTCCTATAGAATATGCAAAATTCAACAAGCTAGTGGAGACGACCAATGAGAATTGAATATTAACGCCATACCTTGTTGAAGATTAACTAAAAACCCATTCAATAGTTTAGCATAATCAAATTGAATTCAGAAATAAATGGCAAAAGGATGAAGGAAAGCTAACACTTATTTGTAACATATATAATAATATGAAGAACCTTTGAACTATCAAGTATGAGAGATTGCCATCCTTGGTTAGGGCGACTAGCTTTTTTATGCAAGTAAATCAACAAACTAACATATCATTTAAATTGCATTGGCGATTGTGTATATTGACTGGATTCACTTGATTGAATTGATGACCAAGACTGATTTGAACTTTCTTCAATGTCTTGTTGTATGTATCTCTCTGATAATGACAAGAAAGGCTTCGGAGGTATTTGCAAACATTCAATGTCTTCTTCAAGCATTTCTATGACTTTTTTCATTGAAGGACGATCATTAGGCTTCATTTGTATACACCATAATGCAACTATGATCATCTTCTTAGTCATTTTCTTTTCCTCCTTTGTGGCATCTTCTGTTTCTATGCCATTTTCATTGTGCAATTGGTCATAGACACAAGTAGGGAAGTAGGTTTCACTAGATCGATCTGCAAATGTATTCAAATTCCTTCGTCTACCTGTCATGTCCATCAATAACATTCCAAAACTATAAACATCCGCTTTGTATGAGATGCCCCCAATATTTTGATAGCACAACTCAGGAGCCATGTATCCTAATGTCCCCCTTACAGCAGTCAAAGAAACAATGCTATCATCTGCTGAAAAAAGTCTTGCCAAGCCAAAGTCTGAGACCTTAGGTGTAAAATCCTCGTCGAGAAGAATGTTGTGAGGCTTGATATCGAAATGCAAAATTTGCATTTCACAACCTTCATGTAAATATTTAATGCCACGAGCTACTCCAAGAGCAATGTCATACATTTTTTCAAAGCTTAGAAGAATACTTCCTTCTTGTGAAAAAATGTATTTATTGAGAGATCCATTGGACATGAATTCATACACAAGAGCACGCTTTGATCCTTCAACGCAAAAGCCAATGAGTTGCACTATATTAACATGGTGAATCGTTCCAATTGTAGCAACTTCGCTGATAAATTCTCGGCCATTAGCTTTGGATTTTCCTAACATTTTTATGGCTACATGTCTGCCACTTCGAAGTGTTCCTTTAAAGACAGTGCCATAACCACCTTCACCCAGTTTATCCTTAAAACCTTTGGTCATTTTCTTTACTTCTGAGTAAGAGTACCTAATTGGCATAAGGTCATTGTGTTTTTGCAAAAATTCTTCAACAGCATTATACATTGATAAATGTCTCCTACGCCACTTATATATCAAGAATGCAAGCACAAATGGAGTCGCCAATATAACTTTTGCTCCATGGTATAGTCCTATATATGGTATGGCATCACCGAAATAGATCATATATAAGAGAAGTAATGATCAGTAGTTGCACAACTGTCGAAAATTGATCTTGTAACAACTTAAGCATAGTAATTATTAGTTTTTTCTGTCAAAAACTCATTAATGTTTTCCATTGCATTTATCTCCATTCTTCATAGCCTAAAGAATGATGTGCTAAAAATGTAGTCAAAAAATAAAAATAATGAAGACCAAAGGCAAGGGGCAGGTTCTTACCGAAGTCGATGAGAATGATCATTAGTTGGACTGAAAGTACTGCATGAATATGAAAGGATAAACTAAGTAATCAAGAGACTTGAACAAATTTAAGTTCAAGGCGTAAGAAAATTGCATAAATAAGTGTCCCCCAGGGCTATATATGCCGAAGAAGAAATAAAGAAATAACTGACATGTATGTATGTGTGTGTGTGTGTATATGTATATATGTATACAAGGCCGGCTCAATAGTAAAGTCATTTAGGCCATTTCCTAAAGCTTCATCCTATGTAAGGCTCCCAAAAATTTAAAAAAAAAAATGAGGTTATTTTAAAAAAAAACAAATTGAAAAAAAATAAAAATCATTTCATTAAATAAAATTTTAAATAATTTTTATCATTTTCAATGTATGCAAGGCTCCATAATACTAAATTTAATATTTAATACAATGAATTTATTTATTTTTATAAGTAATACAATGAATTATTTATATTTTAAATAATTTTTTTTAAGATTTTACTAAATTGAGGCACAAAATCTGTATTGAGGCCTTATTTTAAGTTGTTGTAAATATAAATTCATAAAAATTGTATTTAAAGATTTAAAATCTTATTTTATTGAATTTTTTAAAATATTTCATATAATAATTTATATTTTTTGTATTATAATTACAAATAGTTCACTTAAATTTTATCTTAAGTCTCAATTTGTATTGAGCCGCCCTTATATAAATATATATATATATATATATATATATATATATATATATAAAAACTAAAACCTCTAGATTTAAATGTCTATGCTAGCTTTAAATTGAGTTGAGCTCGATTCTATATATGCCAGCTTGTCGACGTTCTTGGGCTATCCTGTGGCTCATAATCGAGGCTTGTTATAAACGAGGTTTCGAATACAAAAGCAAGATCACATCCATCATTGGGTAGACACTTCGGTTCATGCTATCCTAGCTGATCTACTTGGATAATCATCATATATAGGACACAACCCATCCAATTCTTTTAGTTAGGTCATTAATTCATGTGCCTTTCAATCATATATCCTTCAATCAACATGATTTTAATTTATAGATAGAAACCTCACCTCTGTCACGAATATATAAATAATTTTCGATCCGAAAACGGACTTCATATCCTGCAATATTGGTGAAGAAAACAATAACATGATCAGGCGCGCGTTTGGAAACTCACAATCAATCAGCTTTCTATTAAAAGTGTCATTATAATTAATAGCATTATTTGTTATACTTTTCATGAAAGTCATGTCAATAAAATAAGCGTCTTCAATTTCTAAGTGCTGGAACTACTGCTTAATATATGAATGATACGACAAGGGATTCAGTTTATTTTTGTAACTGTTTTTAATTAGGAACATGTGTCAGTACAGGATGCTTTTTCATCATTGGTTGCGTCCTCATTTTGTATATGATTCACTCACGTCATGTACCTTAAAAAAGAATGATAAACTGAATAAGAAAAATAATAAAGAAAATAAAAGAGAGTTATGGATTCTTACCGCGGTCTGTCTGTGCTATAAACTTTTCTCCAATGGCTACAATGACAAAAAATATTAATAAAAATTATTAATAAGCGAAAAGCTGACTTAAATAATTAATTTTAAGAGTCTATAGAATGATTTAATAAATTGGATAATTAACTTATAATAAGAAAATTCTTCAATCTAAGCCAATAAGTTGATAAATTGTAGTGTCATTCGATCCTAATATATAATATCATATATGATTCAAACATCTTTTTGAGAAAGAGATTAACCTCACCCTCATATAAAGTACGTAGTATGGCACGGAATCCTGTTAATTTGACAAAGAAAAGAATTATATATAGATGTTACATATATGGTACCTTAATTAGAAATCAACTTATAAACATCAGTATCACAGCCTATATATAAAAAAAACCTCACCTTTGTATAGCCAAAATAGTTCTTTAGGGAGTCCTAGTTTGACAAAAATGAAAAAAAAAACAAGGAATAACGTTAATTAGCGTTTGGAAACTTCAATCAATATTATTTAATTAGTACTTGTTATTATTTATAGCTACTATTACTCTCTCTCTTTCCCTTTTCTACACGCAAATGTTAGCTTCGTTGTGTATTTCAACATAAATAATATTGGATTAGAAATTGGAGCGGTACGCATTCTTTACTCACCAATACATGATGATCCGACGTCGCTGCAAAGAACCACTTTGCCACACTTATTCATACAATAGCCATTGCCCCATCTAAGCTGAAAACCATAGGCCAATTTGTTGTGGTAGTCTGTACAGGAAAAGTTTCTTTGATCATGATTTGGTAATAGGCCGCCTTGCTCCGATGTCCAAAAAATCTGCTCTACTTGGCACGATTCATCCACAATATCGCTTGCTTTCGTCCAGCCATATGTAACATAAGCAAACCCCAGCTTGGATTGGGTCAAATTAGGAGAGTTTGAAGAAAACACTCCACTCTCAATGCAACTAGATTTGTTCAGATAGATCCCAGGAATATTCATTGGTTTTTCACACATCAAAAAAGCCACTGCACTCGTGTTCAGTGTGTCTGACAGATAATATGGATCATCGGATCCAACAAAATTATAGTAATTAAGAAAATAACGAGGGATAGAGGAGTAATTATTCTTCTGTATACCCGAGTCCACAACTCGTATTGTACGGTTACTGTAATTGATTTCCTGTACGTAATATTTTCGGGCAAATAAGTATATCACAGTTTGATTGTCCTCACATGATAGATTATACCTTCGGAGGCCGCAGTTTGCTGGCTGGTCTCTCAATAGAAACGGATAACTTATGTTGTGGATATTGCCGCAGGAAGTAGCACAGTGATCACTGTCCTTACCGCCGCAAGTTTGATGGACTAGCAGTAGTAGAACAATAACGGCGGTGAGTCCTGCAGGTAGGGACATGACACCTCTCGTCATTGAGAGAGATCGAGAGAGATCGAGAGAGAACCGGGAAAATAGGGGATTATGAATTTATGAGAGAAGGTAAAGTATCCACCGCTGTAAACGAGCATATATGTAATATATAGGTGTACGTATACTTAGGCGTAAGCACATGCGTCACATAAAATTTGAGTCTAATATCTTTTATATATCATTATTTGCATCCAGTTTGATAGATGAGATAAAGATAAAAAATTTTAAAAATTTTATAAATAGTATTAAAATAAAATTTTAAAATATTAATTTTTTAATATTATTATTATTTTAAGATTTAAAAAAATTAAATTAAAATTTAAAAAAATTAAATTATTTATTATATTTTGTATAAAAATTTTAAAAAAATATAAAAATAAAATGAGATGAAATGAGACAAAAATTTTATATTTTGTTTTAACATCCATACCTATCCTAAGTTGACACTATAGCCTATATCTGAGTCCCACTACTAGACCAATAATGGCTATAGATAAAGTGCGACTGTTTCAAAGGCTGAGAAACCAAACCTTCCAAAAATTAAACAGATAGAAAATAATTTGCTTATAAGAAATGGCAATGATGATCATCTCCTACTTCTCGTTTGTCGTAATTTTCATCTTACCCGCCCACGTTCAAGGCCGAAATCATGAGTGTGCTGATTCATTACGGTGTGGAGGCCACGGCCCAGCGGTCCGATTTCTTTAAACAATACTTTTATCCTATCTCATCTCATCTTATTTTAATTATTAAAATTTTTTAAATTTTCATATAAAAATATAATAAATAATTTAACTTTTTCAAATTTCAAACTAAAAATAATACTAAAAAATATATTCTAATAATATTTTATTCAACTACTATTCAAAACATTTCATCTCATCTCATCTCATCTGAACTGTATATCCAAATCCAACCTTAAAGTCCAACACCCAGACCACTATGTCTTTCGTCCAGGGTTTCTTCTATCCTACACTGATAAAAACCAAACGGTACTTGACATTAACACGATCCGTTAAATTAAATTTTTAAATCATAACACGACCAATTAAAATAACATGTTGACACAACACAACTCATTTTGACCAGTTATGAATTAATTAAAAACATATCAACACGACATGACTTGTTTTGGCCTATTTCAATCCATTCATGTACATGGGTTGAATTGACTCAAATAATGTTTTTGATCTGATTAACATAATTTCACATAAAATTTAAATCACAATATCTCTCAAAAATATAAAACTAACTATATAAGTTTAAAATTACAACCCAAACAAATTGAAACACCAAAATTATAATCTAGAGAAAGAATGGGAGGCGGTCGTGACTAGTGAGAACTAAGTCAACTAAGAATTGAGAGAGAGTTAGGAAATACGAAATAAGGTTAGGGTATTTTTGTTTTTAAATTAAAAAGAATACACCATAATTATTCTTATTTATTTTTTATTATTATTTAATTTTTTTAGTTTTATTTTTCTTAAACTAATTAAAGTTTTCTATTCATCATCTATACATCACATATTTAATAAAAGAAAAAAATAAAATATTATGTATATGTGTGGTATGAAAATAATAAGTAAAATTTTTCTTTTTTTTTATCTTTTTGATTTACAACTCTTTTAGAATTTATTTTATAATCAATGTCATTTTATTAAAAAAAAAATAATATTACAAAACTACTCGTAATTAAATTTGAAAGATAATCCATACGGAATATTGTATCATTCAATGGTTATACTTGGTAGATGAGATAAGATGAGAATTTTTAAAAATTTTGTGAATAGTATTAAGATAAAAGTTTAAAATATTATTTTTTAATATTATTATTGTTTTGAGATTTAAAAAAATTAAATTAAAATTTAAAAAAGTTAAATTATTTATTATATTTTATATAAAGATTTAAAAAAAATATAATAATGAGATAAAATAGAGATAAGATGAAATAGAGATAAGATGAAATTTCTCATCTTTATTCCCAATCATATTCTGAGTGTAACTCCAACCACATGGAGCAAGAGTCAAATCATGTGTCATTTACAAAGACGTAAATATGAGTCAAATCAAGTGAAACACTTCGTACTAGCCGGTTTGCAAGTTGAAAGGTTCAGGGCAATGCAACCATGTATCCCGCGTTTGATAGGTCGATTATAGAGTAATGATATCACATAATATATTTTATAATATATGTTATAATATAATGGTATTTTAATAAAATGATGTAATTTTTATAAATTAATTTATAAAATTAATTTTTTTTAAAATATTATTGTGTAAAATGTTATAAAAATAATGTATGTTTATGATTTTTCATAATTATTACGTAGTCCAACGTACAATTGCAATTAAATTTTCCATGAAGTTTTCAGTGCGCGCTATTCAATTGCAACTTCATTGTGCGGTAGGTTTTCATGAAATTGTAATTCCTTATATATATATATATATATATATATATAGCTAGCGCTTGATCTTTTTTATTTTTGAAGAAGATTTTGGAATAAATAAACCTGGCGAACGTTAGAGCCTCAGCCTAGCTAGTATTTAACCATATAAAAGAAATTTACTAAACCCTTAATCTTGGTCATAATTTTTAGATAAACATATGTGAAATAGTACATACTATTATAAGGTAGGGTTTGGATAATGAGATGATATGAGATGGTTTTAGATGAAAATTAAATAAATATTATTATAATATTATTTTTTAATATTATTATTGTTTTAAAATTTGAAAAAGTGAAATTATTTATTATATTTTATGTAAAAATTTGAAAAAATTATAATGATGAAATGAAATGAGATAGTTTTGATATCCAACTTATGAATAAGTTCAAACTCCCTCAAGAAAATAAACTATTCATAAACATAAAATTATATAATATGATGATAAATTCTAACTCGACTTGTGTTTGAATAAAATGAAACAAATAAAATTTGATCATCCACCACTAGCTGAAGGCTAACCGCGTACGTAAGAAATTCAATTTGTTTATAAAACCTTATAGATTCGTAACATTTTCCAAGTAACTTCTGGATATGGATGGGTCAAAAAAAACATGCTCCATTATTGGTGCTGATTTTTCTAGTCGTAGATTTGTAATCAAGTCATGTTAAACCCTTCAAATAATTGGTTTGTAAGTCAAATCATATTCACTTGCAACGACTGCATTGGGCCGTAGCTCTATTAATTGCTTTAAGACAATCTCAGTGGAAAAGATGACAATCACGATGAGTGCGATTATTTTATGGCCTTATCTATTTATTAGGCTTTGAAATCGTAATTCCTATATATCATTCGGTGAATTTTTCTATATGCTATACTACTTGATCTTTTCGATTGAAGAAGATTTTGGATGGAATAAACCTGGCGATTAAAGTTAATTTAATTCATTTCCCAAATGGTTCGGTCGTAAATGTAAAGTCATGATCAATAATTAGTCGGCACAACTCGTTTAAAGCTCAAATCAACTCATACAAACTCAAATATTAGTTTCATGTTGTTTGAAAACATGCTCCATTAATACTGGTGTTGATTTTTCTAATCAATGGCCGGGCATCACCTTCAAGCCCACGGCTTGCTTAATTAATCAAGCGTAAGGCTTTTCAAATTCAATGACTTGATCATCACATTATAACTTTGCTTTATTGTATGTGGTTTAGATAATTCCAATTCACATTATTGGCATGTCAAGGTCTAACATGCAAGTGGGTCTCACATTTATAAAATGCTATGGAGACATGCAGGTCTGAATTAGTTCTTAGAATCCTTACTAAAATGCGAATTGGAAAATATTTTATCTAGCTAGCACATGATCTTTCGTTAGTCTTCAAAAATTAGAGCATATATAAGAATTTGTTTTAAAATTATTTGTAGATAAACATCTTAATTTTTGGAATATTTATATACTTTTTGTAAATGAAAAAAATAATAGATTTATATTTTTTAATAAAAGAAAAAAAAGCAGCTAAAGCAGTCTCAAATCTTTTTTTTCATTTTTTCTAGACTAATATATACATATTAGTTTTTGGAATATCTTTTTACTTTTTGTCAATGAAAAACAATTATATTTTTCTTTTAAACAAGAACCAAATCAGTCTCAATCTTCTTATTTCACCCTAATATATACGCAATGCTAAAATTTGACTGGTATAAATATTGCAAGTGATAAACCGCATAATGAACGTCCCATAGAAAACAAGCTTGACCACTATATGTAGAAGATAAGCTCCTTGACATTGAAAGAGATAATAACATTGCAGAAATCTAATTGGTAAGAATTTGTAGGCCACATAATCAACATCCTGTATATAGAAGATGGGCCCCTTGACATTGAAAAGATCACAGCATCATTCCAACAAACTACTTGCACTAAAGTCTTTCGATGTTGATAGATCGATTTAAGTTCTAATCAACGTTAAAAAATATGACCCACATAAAAGACTTATCTCCTAACGAATTGTTTAATTTAGACCTCACATGGATTCATGTTGACTATCAATATAATTCATAATCATCGACGCATTGCATTATATATATTATGTGCTCACGTAAAATATTAGAGGTTAGATAAAAATGTTGATGTGTAAGCTGATACAAAATTGAACACCAATTAGACTTTTCCTCAATATGTGAACCTAATATATAAAATATTAATTGAGGTTAAGTGTAGAGGCGTCATTCGACTTTAAGATATTTATTCTTATATTATGCCAAATCACCATTTATTTAAAAAAATAAATAAATAAATAAAATAAATTTAATTATTTATATTAAATCGTTAACAATCCCCTCACACTCCATACAACCTATATTTCTAAGGTCTTGTTTGTTTTCGAAAAACATCTCATCTCATCTCAATTTCATCATTACACTTTTTCCAATTCCAATACAAAATAAAATAAATAATTCAATTTTTTCAAATTCATCTCATCTTCTCTCACCTAATCATTACAACTTTTTCAAATTTCAATACAAAATAAAATAAACAATTCATCTCATCTCAAAAATTTTCATCTCATTTCATTTCATCTCCGAAAACAAACAAGGCCTTAAGTATCTTGCATTGTACTGCCACAACCCACCTACTTGCGGCATGCAACAACAAGAGGAAATCTCCTATCCATATATAGCCATGCATGGTGAATTAGGAAGATCACCTAATTGGTGGCCCCTTACCCAGGGGCGGAACTAGGATTTAGTGTGTGAGGTAGCGATTAGCAAAGTGTGTCGTACGTAGAGGTGAATAGTAATCAATATTTAAAGTAGCAAAGTGTGTCACCAACATTTAACATTAACCATATAAGGTCGTTATCTAGGGACAAACTAACTTATTAAAGTTATCCATCTAAATCCCTCACTTGAACTCCATCGAACTCAAGTGAAAAATAAAAATTAAGATAGAAATAGCCATGTAAGATTTTTTGAAACAAATGATAAAAATTAAGTAAACAAAGATAAACTTTTTTGTCGAATCTAAGATTGAATATTGTAAAGTCTCTATAATATAAATAGAAATAGTCATGTGAGATTTGCTGCATTCACTCCTAATTGTTAACTCGATTGTAGTATATATGTACTTGCTAACAAAACTAATCCAAACAAGCTAGCTAGTGGAAGACTTAAAAGAAAAAGTGTAAATAAACAGGAAAAATAAAATTGTAAATTTACCAAATAGCTTATAAAAAGAGATCAAGATATTTTATTACCTTATGAGATGTAAAAAAAAAAATGAAAACGTGAGATTTTATAAATGACAAAAAATAGGTGTAATTATTAAAAATTTATTAAAAAACTAAACGAAACCTAGACAACTAAGTACTAAATGTGATTTTTGAAAATATTTTAGTGGGGCAAATTATCTTTATATTAGGATATCTTTAAAAAAACCATATACTAAAGGGTATTTTTGAAAACTTCCCCCCCCCCCCCCCCCAACCACCAACGTAGGTCTGCCCCTACCCTCACCCTCAAGTTAAAACTGAGGATTTACAGTGGAATTAAGTTAGCGGAAGTAAGAAGATTATTTTTTTTTTTTTAACTTTGCTATTCAACATCATCTCTATACACCATACACCATATTTATTCTTATTTATTTCTTATTTTTTAAATTTTTTTAGTTTTATTTTTTTGACCTAATTAAATTTTTCTACTCATAATTTATACACCACATATTTAATAAGAGAAAAAAATAAAATATTATGCATACACATGTGATATGTGGTATGAAAATGATAAGGATAATTTTTTTATTTTATTTTTATCTTTTTGATTTACAACTCTTTTTAGAATCTATTTTTTAATCAATGTCATTTTATTAAAAAAATTAATATTACAAAACTACTCGTAATTAAATTTGAAAGATAATCCATACGGAATATTGTATCATTCATTGAACTCCAAGTACCACACGTAGCAAGATTCAAATCATGCTTCAAAGACATAAAAGAGTCAAATCAAGTGAAACACTTCGTACCGGCCGGTTTGCAAGTTGAATTCAGGGTCAATGCAACCATGTATCCGTGTTTGATAGGTCTTTGATAGGCTAATTATGGATTAATAATATCTGCACAACATATTTTAATATATGCTATAATATAAAGATATTTTAATAAAATGATGTTATTTTTACAAGTTAATTTATAAAAATAATTTTTCTTTTAAAATATTATAAAAAGTTATGTGTCTTTTTTATTTTTCTTAATTATTACGTAGTCCAACTTACAATTCCAATAGGATTTTCCGTGAAGTTTTCAGTGCTATTCAATTGCAAAATAAAGCCTACTCGAAATACAAAAACAAATAGCCAAGAAAATAAAGCATACATCTTCTAAACCTCTCCTCATTCTCAAGAATTCATTTTCTCTCACTATAAATGCTCCTCTCTCTCTCCAAGACACTCACTTATCGACCACAAAATCGCATCTTTGTGCTCTGCCTCCAAAGGAATCGAGTTTCATGCGTGAAAATGAATTGAAAGTATAGGTATATGAATCTGTGAAGTCCTGTTCGAATGGGTAATTTACGCATTCAAACACAAAAATTTCAAAAAGCAGTCAAATTCTGTCGCGATTTAACTCAAATACCAACGTTCGAACGGGTAATATAGTAGTTCGAACTAACAAATCAAAATATTTATTGGCATATTCTTCAAATGTAGAGAAGATTAAAAGGTATTTTCGTAACCAAATTCCACTAGTGCGTTCAAATGGGACATTTCATGTTCGAATAAGTGACTCTTCAGAGTATTTGGCACATAGTTTCCCTCAAAACACATTCTACAAGATAAATTCATTCGAACGTGACATTATAATGTTTGAACTAATATTAGTATTATTATACTTATAAGTATATCTGTAATTATAATAATCTATTATATATAATATTTTAATAATCTATAATATATAATATACATATATATACTATAGCAACCATTTTATATTATAATTGATAATATATAATATACTTTTGGTCTAATAGTTAATATAATACTTATACTATATATAGTACTTATATATGTAATTATAATAATCTATTATATATAATATTTTAATAATCTATAATATATAATATACGTATATATACTATAGCAACTATTTTATATTACAATTGATAATATATAATATACTTTTGGTCTAATAGTTAATATAATGCTTATACTACATATAGTACTTATTAATATATAGTACTTATACAATACCTAGTGTTATATTATTATATAACGTATATGAGTATAGTGACTATAACTTATAGCTAGCAAATAATAGCTATAGCTATAATAGTAACTAGTAACAATACTTAGTGTTATATTATTATATAATTTATATGAGTATAATTGTCATACCTTATAATAGTCATATAGTAACTATATAATACTTATACTATTCTTCTAATAGTAACTATATACTATACTTGTTACCTTATTATATAACTTATAATCAGTATAGTTATCATAACTTATAATAGTAAGTAGTAACTATAGTCAGTGTTATAATATTATATAACGTATATGAGTATAGTTATCATAACTTATAATAGCTATAGCTATATAGTAACTATATATAATACTTACACTATAGTAGTTATATAATACTTATGCTATATATAGTCGGTCAGTCTTATTGTGCCATGAGATTATTTTTCTAATCAATGGCCAGGCATCACCTTCAAGACCACGGCTTGCTTAATTAATCAAGTGTACGCACTTTTCAAATTCATTGATCATGACTTGATCATCCACGTTATGACTTTTCTTTACTCATGTATGTGGTTTAGATAATTCCAATTCACATTATTGGCATGTCAAGGTCTAACATGCAAGTGGGTCTCACATTATAAATTTCTATGGAGACATGCAGATTTGAATTAGATCTTAGAATCCTTACTAAAATGCGAATTGGAAAATATTTTATCTAGCTAGCACATGTTCTTTCGTTAGTCTTCAAAAATTAGAGCATATATAAGAATTTGTTTTAAAATTATTTGTAGATAAATGTCTTAATTTTTGGAATATTTATATACTTTTTGTAAATGAAAATATAAAAATAAAATAAAATAAAAAAGAAGAAGAAGAAAAAAAAAGAAAGCAGCCAAAACAGCCTCAATCTTCTTTTTTTCATTTTTTCTAACCCAATATCTATGTCTTAGTTTTTGGAATATCTTTTATTTTTTGTCAATGAAAAGCAATTATATTTTTCTTTTAAACAAGAACTAAAGTAGTCTCAATCTTCTTTTTCCACCTCAATATATATGCAATGTTGAATTCTGACTAGTATAAATATTGTAAGTGGTAGACCGCATAATTAACGTCCCATAGAAGACAGGCTAAACCACTATATACGTAGAAGATAGGCTCTTGACATTGAAAGAGATAATAACAACGCAGAAATCGGATTGGTAAGAATTGGTAGGCCACATAATCAATGTCCCATATATAGAAGATGGGCTCCTTGACATTGAAAAGATCACAACGTCATTCCAACATACTACTTGCACTGAAGCCTGTCAATTTTTTTGTTGATATATCAATTTAAGTTCTAATCAACGTCAGAAAAAATGACCCACATAAAAGACTTATCTCCTAACGAATTGTTTAATTTAGACAACATGGATTCATGTCGACTAGCATAATTGATAATCCTCGACGCATTGCATTATATATATTATGTGCTCACATAAAATACTAGAGGTTAGGTAAGAATGTTGATGTGTAAGTTGATACAAAATTTGAACACAAAATATAATTAACATGTAGGGCCTAAAGAATGAAATTATAAGAGCATCATGAAACATTCATCTACAGTAGTGGTCGAAGACGATTTCAACAATTGATAGGACATGTAGCCTTTACAAAAATAACTTATTATGTAGAGGAGATTGTCTAAAATAAAAACTTTTTTTTTCTTTTTACTTTTTTGAGGATTTCAAACTCTTGGATGATGTTTTCATAAGGTTATGAATGACGTACAACAAGGAGACTGTTACCCCCATGGTACTTTTCTTTTAGGGATTGCAAACAACAAGAAATAAATAAATTATTCCTAAACATAAAATTTAACTTGATAGTAAACTCAAGTTGTGTTTGAATAAAATTAGATCATCCACCACTCCTAAAGTCTACCCATGGACGTACGAATTCAATTTGTTTACGCACCCTTATAAATCACAATAGTTTCCAAGGGATTTCCTAGATATCGATTGGTCATAGAAAACATGCTTTACTACTATTGGTGTTGATTTTTCAAGTCAATAGACATTTTCTTCACGTCTACCGCCTACTTAATTTATCAGTGCACGTCATTTCAAATTTAATGACTTGACCATCAACGTCATGAGTTTTCTTTATTTTAGTTTAGATCGATAATTTCAATCTATATTACTAGCGGAGATCCTCTCCATCGTGGAGCATGGAATATTCTTTTACTTTTTGTCAATGAAAAAAAATTAAAATTTTCTTTCAAAGTAGTCGCATTCTTCTTTTTCTATACAATATATACGCAATAATGCATAAATTTGATTGATGTAATTGCAAGTGATAGACATATTGTAGTAATCCGTGTAGATATTATAGTAATCGGGATATATTTTATAAGTTCACCACTGTTTTATTTTATAAGGTATGTCACTTTCTCTACTTCATCCTAGATATTGAGTAAATCTTAATATTTCTTCGCTGCGTTATATAAACATTCTCATTTCTTTCTTTTAAAAAATCATGTTCTTTCTTCTTTTCCTATTTATCTTACTTTCTAATTATTACTTTCTAATAATCATGTTTTAAAAAACTCATCTCTTTATAGCAATTTTTTTTTTTTTTAAATTGTACTTTCCTGATGGGACAAAGTACTTCACAGAAGAAGAGAGGTGCTTGGAAGCAGATTGAAAGATAATAAATATTTGAGATGAGATAATGGAGAATAAAACCAAGACTATTACAAATATTTTTAATGAAATTTATTTCATTCTTATCTTTTTGAAAAAAATTAATCCTAAAAGAATTAAGGTTGGCATCTATCCAATTAATTTTCTTCAATAAAGAGTATTAAGACATGTTTTGGGGGGTGGGCTTTGAGAGAGAGGGGGAGAGAAGCGCATAGGCTTTGACCGTTTTGGCATTTTGCACTCTTTTGGGGATGGGCTTTTAATTACTCTCTAGGCTTTTAATTACACATTCTAGTGATGGGCCTTCATCAACTCCTAGGGTACAACTATGTCCATAACTCATCTCTCCAATTTACGTAAAATAAAAGCTCAAAAGAATTGTTTGCATATAAATATTTTGGAAAAGGAAAGAATGAGATTTTAGTTTTTGTTCAACTTCTATAAAATGTGTGCAAAGAGCTCTCTAATCTTCTAGAAATTGATAGTTATAAAATGAATTTTTTTGGCAACAAGTATGCATATTTGTGTGCTATCCTTTTGTTTTGTTTCAGTTTCTGATTTTTCTAGAATATTGAGTTGAAGATGCTACTTCTGTTGGTTTTAAGTTTAAAATAAAGAAGCTAATGTAGTGCTCGTTATACATGATTTAGCCGAACCACTGCTCTATATGTTCATGAAGTTTCTTCTTTATATTTTCAGCCTAGAAGAAGGAAAAATTACAGTTTGCATGTGTTTCTCTTATAATCAATAGGTTTTCTTTAAGAAAAAAAATGAAAAATGGGATGAAAAATAGAAAGATAAATAATATGTACAATATGCTTTGTAAACCGGTCATGAACAAAGAAAATAATAAATATATTGTATAAAGAGAGAATCTGATATTGAGGTGTGTTATGATAGATGTTTTTCTTATATGGAAAAATACATTATAAAGAGTGTGAAGAAGTGTTCACTCGGTTCAAAGAATACCTATTGAATCCCCCCTCATAGTCAAATCATACAAGGAGAAACCATGTATCTATATCTGTCTACTACCATTAAAGGGCAAGCCCTTGTGAATTTTGTTGTCAAGCTAACTCATCCCCCCCGAAGATGTGCCCACCCCGCCTACCGGGAGTCACTAGCAAGTCTACATCGATGACTCATCTTACCGCTCAGGTGGAGGTGTAAGTGTATAGATAATATCAAACTCTAGGAAAGAGGCCTATTACTTGGTAAGGCTCGAGTTCAAACAAACAACAAAGCAGAATCTAAAGCCTTACTTGCGAGACTCGCCATAGTAAAGGCACTAGGTGCAATGGAAGTGGAAGTAAATGCAGAATTTCAAGTGGTGGTGAACCAAGTGAAGGGGAAGTATGTGGCGAAGACCAAAAGACTCCCACTTTACTTACAACGAGTATGGGAAGAGCGAGACTATTTCCGAAACTTCATTAAATTTACCAGAAGGACAATCAGAATGTAGATAGATTAGCACAAGCTGCATCAGGTATGGACTGTGGCGCCCCCGAATTCCATGTACGGACAGCACGGAAATCGAGACACTCGAGATGATGACAACACGGTCACGCACCCCAACGACACGTGCCAAGTGTGTGAAATGCAACACGTGTACAAAGTAAAACGCAGCGGAAAGGTTAAGTCAGATAACTAAGTACCAGAATTTAATACAATACAAAAATAATACAGAAATCCATAAGTCAACATAATACAATTTTCTTGTTTTTAAAACGACATCAAATAAAATACAAATACCAAATAAAAATATAGCCAAATGTCCCTACTCCTCAGGCGGAGCCGCATCCTCGGGCTCAGCTTCTGCAAAACCTGCATTAAAATCTGCAGTACCAATAAATGGTACCACAGGTAAGTAAAACCCAAAAGTACTCCAAGATAACAAATATAAAAATACAACAATCACTATGCATGCACATGATGACCCAAGTGCAAAACCCGAGAAGAACACCATTTCTCGAAAATCACAAGTTTTTCCCACGCACGCCAAAAATCACCATTTGGCACAATTATTAACCAGGAATAGTTACTTTTATTCCAATTTTAACCCGTATGCACCATGGCCTCCCCTAGGGACCATCCACATACCCTGGCTCCCTTCGTCACTCCAGTTCCGCGCCCACCGCGTACATAGCCAAGCATCCTCTGATCTCCGCCAGCACGAGAGATCACGGAGTCGGATCGAGAGCGCTACCATCCCGACCAAGTCCCGAGCAACAGCTCCAGGGGACGACACTCAGTATATTCCGCTCCCGAGTGTCCAGATGAGCTCCACCGAGATAATAACCCATCTCGGCTTGGGGGTGATACACACACACCCGGAAAGCCCTTTTTACAAAACACAGTTTCCAAAAATATACACACCCACGCATGCGTGCACAATACCATGAAAATGACTAAAAACCAATAACCAACAGTTACCAACAATTTTCCAATAACCAACACAATCTATCAGATAACCAATTCACAGTTTATAAAATAGGTCATTGCAAAAATATATTTAAATCTTAAAAGTCTTTTGGAGAAATACTTACAGTGCTTTAAAATAATTTATGGAGGATCACGGAGGAACTGGAAGCACCAAAACAGCAACTGTCACAGTGTAAAAACACTGTGGCCGAAACGCAGTGAAACTCAAATTTCACCCGGGTTCAAACGAAAACTTGGGAACGGTAAGGTAGAGCCTATAGGAGGTGGAGAATCTAATGGTGGTGGTGGTTGGCCGTGAATAGTGGCGGAAAAGGGTGGTTTACGGCCGAAAATTTCGGATCGGGTTTGAGGCTCGTTGGGGCGGCTCCGGCGACGGATCGGGGCCGGGGTTGGGTCGGTTAGGACGGAAATAGGCCGGTGGTCAAGTGGCTAGAAGCTGGTGGTCGGAGGTGGCCGGACGGCGGAGCAGCAAGGGGGAAACCGCCGCGGGTTCGAGCGCGCCGTGGAGGCAAACGGCGTCGAGGCTCGGCCTGAGATTGGTGGGGCAAGGTCGCCGGCGCACGGGGAGTCCGGTGAGGCCGGCGGTGTCGACCACGGCCAGCCGACGGCGGCGCTGCACGGTGAAAGGCCGATCGGCGTGAGAGAGAGGAGAGAGAGAGAAAGCCCAGGTCGCGCGAGAAGGAAGAAGGAAATGGGGGAAAAAGAAAAAAGAGAAGAAGGAAAAAGGGAAAAGAAAATGAAGGAAAAGAAATGAGATCCAATCCTCACAACTTTTGGGTCACAACTGATCCTCAAAATAACTATTTTTAAAACAGTAAAATAAATAAATCAATATAAACTCAAAACTAGTTAAATTAAAATATTAAACTCCAACAATAACATCATTTAAAATAAAAAGGAATTAAATTGCAGAACCCTAATTAAAATTAATCAAACGCAGTAAAATGCTTTAATTAAAATAATAATAATTTTAAAACCCACAAACAAACCAATTTAAATTAAAGATCAATTTAAATCCAAAACAATAATTAACAATAAGAAAACCCAATAAAAATAATTTTCACCATTTAAAATATTCTAAAATAATATTCTAAAAATCCAAAAATAATAATTAATGAAAATAGGAAAATCCAATAAAATAATAAAATAAAACCTCTAAAATATTAAAACAAGAAAATTACGCAATAAATAATTAAAATAAACCTTCTTTAAAAATACACTAAAATCCGGGATGTTACATGGACGACGCAACACTACCATGGGCAATGATCACCAAAACATTTGAGACTCCCACCATTGGACTTGAAGTCTCAAAAGGAGGGGCTAGAATACTCGAATGGGCATGTGAGATAACCAAGCTCTTAAACACTGGAGAGATGCTAAGTGAAAAAGAAAAAGGGAGGAAGGTGAAAAATAAGGTGGCCCGATTCACCCTCTTGAATGGAACATTATACAAGTGAGGATTCTCCTCTTCCCTCCTAAAGTGTATCTCTCTGGAAGAAACCCAGTACGTAATGGTTGAAATACAAGAAAAAGTGTGCGGGAATCACTTGGGTAGAAGAATCTTGGCAGGAAAGGTCATGAGAGCAGGTTATTATTTGTGTCAAGCTCTCAAAGATGTGGAACAATTCGTCAAAACATGCACGGTGTCAATTCCACATTGTCCGCTTGAAAAGCTAACATCAATTAAATCTTTGCAGCCCTTCGCATAATGAGGACTAGATATCGTACGACCTATGCCCTCAGGAAAAGGAGATGTACAATTCATCGTAGTCTCGGTGGACTACTTCACAAAGTGGGCGAAAACGGAACCCTTTACAACAATAACTTCTGCCAGCATCACCATGTTCCTGGAAAAGGTTGTGGTATGCCGATTGGCATACCACGAGTCATCATTATGGATAAAGTGCAACAACTTGACTCTAATTACTATTGAGACTGATGCTCGTAGCTAAGCATAAAGGTCAGATACTCCTCCATGAGGCACCCCTAAGCCAATGGGCAAGTCGAAACGACTAATAAAACTTTGGTAGGGATCTTGAAGAATAAACTGGCGGCATAAAAAAGGGGGTTTGGGAGGAAGAACTCTCAGGAATTTTTGTAGGCATACTGAACCACCATCAAAACCCCAACAGAAGAAACTCCCTTCATCCTAACTTACAAATTTGAAGCAATGACCCGAGTGGATGTAGGAATGTCAAGCTATAGAGTCCAATACTTGGACAAAGGACTGAACGAAAAAGACATTACATGAGAACTTGGACTTGGTAGAAGAAATCAAAGAAGAAGCATAAATAAGGACGACTACCAACAAGAGGAAAACAGAGAATACTTCAATAGAAGAATGAGGCCTAGATTGCTCAAAATAGGAGACTTGGTTCTGAATGAAGCCAAAATGACCTCCCAAGAAGAAGGAAAGTTGAGGCCAAAATGGGAAGGACCGTATGTGGTTTCGACTAACCACCGACCCGAAGTCTACTGGCTAAGGGATGTCGAGGGAAAATAGTTGCAGCACCTGTGGAATGCAAAGCATCTCAAGGTGTTCTCCCCTAGCCACCTAGTGTGGTCAAGCTCATCTTCCACCTAGATCTCAAAGCTGAGTGTTTCTACACTCATGTGTACACTCAAGTGGCAACCACAAAAGGGGATACTCCTCCTAAGCATGCATCTCCCTGCCGACTAGCACAGCAAAGTTGAGTGTCTCTAAACTCACATGGCGGTTGGAAGAAGGAACACATCCCCAAAATGCTCACTTCCTCATGGAACTGTGTAGCCAACAAGGAAGCCAGGGCAACTTTCACAGGTAATTCAATCGCCACTGCCCAAACGCTTTCTTAGTGGCTAAAGAGGAGAGCTCGTATCATCCACCAAGTAAACTAGATGGGCCTAAGTCGAGAAGGCTTAAACCATTCAGGTTACTCACACTCAATGAAACTCGAGTAAATAAACAAAGTGTGGTACACACACAGAGATTAGGAAAAGTTACCACATCCATATTAATATTTTTCGAACCACATCCATATTAATATTGTTCGGATCAACAAAAAAGGTCAAAAAAATCATCATCATCAATACAATCATAAAAGGAAAACTAAAAATCAACGATTTGGGGCCGAAAGAGGAAAGGCAACAGGTATCAGATCCCTACTCAGATAGTCGAGGAATTGAAGTGACTGGCGATCGAGCTTGAGAGTTTTCAAACTAGAGTATTCAAGTCAGTCTATGGGTTCTCCATCAAATGGTCTCTCAACATCTCCAAACCCAACTTGTATATGTAGCCCCAAGCCATGTTGCAAAATACCTTTGTTGCTGACAACTGGGGAGAAAGTCAGACCAATTCCTCCCTAGAAGAAACCAGCTCAGATTTCAAAGTAGCTATATGTTGATCTTGGGAGGAGACTTTCCCCCTCGTGCGTAACAAAGAGTCACTAATCTTGACAAATTTGGCCTCCACCTTCTCCCACTCCCTTTTAGCGA
This sequence comes from Cyclocarya paliurus, assembly GCA_029856935.1. Taxonomy (NCBI): domain Eukaryota; kingdom Viridiplantae; phylum Streptophyta; class Magnoliopsida; order Fagales; family Juglandaceae; genus Cyclocarya; species Cyclocarya paliurus. The sequence continues at coordinate 2,105,019 of CM056945.1, forward strand.
CTGCGCACTAACTATCAAGACTCTGCATCTCGCCTTTGAGGCGGTCAAGGTCGGTACGTAAGTCCCGATAGGTCCCTTCTGCTCGATTCACCATGGCCACATACCCACAACATTGCTCCTTAGTCTCCTCCAACTCTACCTCCAAGTGGCCTAACCGATCCTACCCAACATCTTGCTCATCTTCAAACAGCTTAGCCTCAAGGAAGCAGCCAGTTATCTTCTCTTTTAATTTTTCTAGGTCACTCTAGAGGTAGGATGCATCATCGCGGAGAGCAAAGATGCTCCTTTATAATGAGAGGGAGTAAGCATCCACATGAGCAAAGGTGGCTTCCGCCTCATCCCTCTCGACCCTCACCTTGGTGGCCGTAATACTCGAACCTCATCTTCCAGCTCAGCCTTATCGTCGATGATCCATGCCACCACAAAGTCCATCCCCTAACATGCCATCATTGGAAGCCTAAATTAGCCCTTGATCACCTAACGGGGTAGAATGCCAAACCAAGGAAGGTGATGGAGCCAAACGTAGACTAGGCAAAGGGCATTCACAGCTTCATAGCCAAATCAACTTCCGCCTGTTCCAAGATGTCATCAAGGTTGTTCGGGTTGGGTGATTCACGTCGAGTTGATCCACCAACCCTTGATAATGACTGAGCCAGCAGAAAGTGGCTAGAGCCACCAAATGGAAAGGGAGCCTCCTGCTCGGGCCCCAAACGGTCGCAAACTCCCATCGATTCGCTGATCAGCTCATCCTCTATAAGAGGTTTCTTCTCTTTCCCCTTCGACAGAGTGCCAAAAGGCCTCTTTTGGCCATGGGAAGCGAAGGGCTCCCTTAGCAAATGGTGACCGCTAACACGCAACCGATCAATATTAGCTCTAGTAAAATAGGCATTAGTCCAAACTTCTTCCTAGTGTCGTCCGACCCAGGAATAGACATTCTTTAAGTGAGTATGCTCCCAATCGGAAAGATTCAGAGAAAACACCATGTCGTCTGGAACAACTCCCCACACAGCTCGAATGGGAAACTCCTGGCAGTCAGCCTTGCCGGTAGAGAAATCTCAACCGTGACCCGACATGAAAAAAAAATTTTAACTAGTCCTTGACTCAAGAAAAGCGGGATTCTAGGTAAACTACCCAATAGTTGGTACAAGAGCTGGAAATACACAAATTACCGTCGTGGCACCATATCCCATGAGTGTAAAAAACTCTCTGGCAGTCAAGTTGGGGTAATCCTCGTCGTTGGTTTCCAAGAGCAAGTGTCATACGATGCAACACGATAGAAGGATCCTCCAAGTGTTAGGATGAAGCTGCGAAGGAGCCAAAGCGAGATAATCCAGAACACCCGAATGGGGCGGCAAAAAGGGAGCCGCAGTCTATTCGAGAACATGGCGGGATACAATGCTTTTAACACATTTGAGTAGCTTGGCAGAATAGATTTTAACTAGAAACTAAAATTCCTATATCGGTCATTTGTGAGGGCATACCACAAATTTGGGGTCTATGGCATGCACTACCAAAAGAGATGATGTGGGAAGAGGAAAATATAGATCTATAACTTAAGGGAATGAATGGGAGGGAGTCTCGAAACTATAAGTCGAAAAGTTTTATTCCCTCTGTGTCCCAATAACTTCAACTTCTATATTTTACAAAAGTCTTCCTTGTTTTTTTCAAAATGATAGAAAAAGAATTATTATTTTCATAAAAATTATATGGCTTTTTTTTTTAGCTATGAAGTCTAATTATTTTTCTTGTATCATGAATTTTTTTATTGTCACATTGATCAAACCAAACAGATCAAATAACAAATGTTATCCAATATCTCAAAAAAAAAAAAACCAAATGTTATCCAAAATAACTTTGCTGCTTTACCAATGTCGGAAGGATAGCTTCAAAATCGCCCCCTAATTTTTTTTTATTTGGGGGAGGGGGGTTTCGAACTCCAAACCTCTATTTTAGAAGCTGGGGTTATGCCACGTACTTTTGGCAAAACGCTCCCTAAAATTAAGAGCAATGACTGAGTTACAAACACATTTACATTTTATTTACTATTTATCAATAAAATAGTATTTTTTTTAAAAAAATTTAAACACATCAAATTAAAATTAATATTTTCAAAAATATTATTTTATTTAAAGATGGTTGAAAAATTGTAAAGAGATGGTAAATCGTTTCTCTAAAATTAAAGAGTAAAGGGCAAATTTTTGCCATGTACTAGGCTTCCTCGAAGAACAACCAACAACAAATTCTGCTATCGCATCAGGGAAAGAGAGACGTACAGTTGAAGAGGGCGATAATGGGTGGAGAAGCACATGTCTTGAAGAGGATTCCCCGCATTAGATTCCCACAAAGACACCCTAAATCCTTTGCTTCAGGTCTCTCTGTCTCTCTCTCTTTTAAGTCTCATGTTTTTTCCTTCTTTGCTATGCTTACTGTAACTTTAATTTGTTATCAACAATTCTCTCGCTAGAAGTGATTGAACAGAAATCCTGCTTTGGTTTGTGCATGTTGCTTTTATTTAGCAAAAAAACTGCATGTTTCTTTTCTTTTTCTTTTTCTTTTTTTGCTTTATGTATATTCAACAGATCATTATTTCGCTTTTATTTTGGAAGAAAAAAGACTGTATAAAATGTAAATTTCGTAAATATTTAACTCGGATTGTTTAATTTTCTCTCCAATTGTATGCTTATCATGAGCTATTGAGATGGATGTGCGATTGGCTACCGAGATGGGCAGAAGTGTAATGAGATGTCTTTTAGCTATTTCGTGAAAACCGGCATTTTTCTTTTTTTGAAGTCTCACCCATGATTGAATGTTAGGTCTTCTAGTATTGCAGTGGGGCATTACAAGGATAACAGGAGGTCAGAAAGGGCATGGTTTGAGAAGAGAAATGCGGGAGCAATGGTATCATTGAGAGAGTGGGTTTCACAGCCGCTCCGATAATATATGATTCATTAAGGATTTACTCAAGTTAACTCAGTTATGAGAAGTTATATGTAGCAATAACGGAGACAACGTAAAGAAATGTAGGCCGTGCTGGTTCTCTTGTGAGCAATGAGACTCGTTGACCGTTGACGGCTTTCTGAATAGTACAGAGCCTAATTATACCAATCAAACTATTTTCTTCTCCATTATATGTGTTCTTTTTGGCTTCCCTTTTGTTCTTCAACAGATTTAATCTGGTAAGGTGCTTTTCATTTTTTAACCTGTCTTCTGTAAATAGATTGGTTGAGATATCTGTGCAAAAGTCCAGGCACCACTGAATCATGACCATGAGTGGTGCACCTTAGGCTTATTCAATTTTTTAAGAATAGAAGCTATATAAGCGGTATAACAAGACATATATTATGATGCTGCAGCAGCATATTTGCGTAGCCTACTTATCAATGTCTTGCCTTTGTGATGACAAGTTAGTTTCAGCACAAATAAGGGATGAGGTGGAGAAAGATGGATGAGATTGTGGGCTTGGTCGCCATAAGTTTAGGAAAGTGTGATATTAGCATCGACTTCATGGCTGCAGTTGTATGGGCTAGTACAATAAGTTGGGCATCACAAAGACTAAGCAAGGCAATAAAGGCCCATTATGAGGACAAGGTCAAGAAAAGACTGCTTATCATTTCACAATACCATAGAATTCGCTCATGTCAATGGCTTGATGCATCAATTAAAAGATTCAGGTACCACTAATTAGGGGAATTGTCTGAAAATGTTGACTGAGACTGTTTAGATATGGGTAAGATAGATAATGATTTCACTCCTGAGGAGAGGTAAGGCCATGGCATTCATCAATAAATCTTTGGTTGAGGGCACTAAAATCCCAGAAGGTAAGTTTGGCAAGGATGCGGTATCTGGGTTTTTCTCATGAAGAATGTTTTGTAATGCTATAATGAGCAGATGAAGGTTTTGTAGCTGATCCCAAGAAATGGGATGAGGCTTTTTGCTCATAAATTAATCTAGTATTGTTTTATTTAAGTTGCACCTTATCGCTATATCAGACCACAATTTGATCAAGATGTCTCTGCTGAACCCGGTACTTAAAATACTGGCTAGTTTTCAAACCCTCTGTTTATTCATTTTGATGAGCTTCATCAATGGTGCAGTGTACGCAAGGCATTATGACATGTCAGTAGTTTTGTGTAGTCGTTTGGTCTGTGTATTGCCTCTGCCCTCTATCCATATTTAACTTAATGTCCCTAAAAATATTAGTCTGGGTTCCTCCAATCTTTGTACAAACGAAGATCTTCCTCTTCCCCCTGCAGTGCTGTTCACTCGTAGATTTGATGGTCCCAAAAGGTTGGATTCAAGATGGTTCCATATATTTTGATACATGATATACTTAAATGAAATCCTGAGGAAATGGGAAATGGCTTCATGATTAACGCATATATGATATTTTGGATACTGCTATGTTTCTTGGTTGAGCAGATAAAGTATATTTGGTTGTGTGAAGCTTTAAGCACTGACTTCAAGTGCTTCTACCTTTTTTTCTTTTGTTCACTGATTTATTCTCAATGATTAACCATTCTTAAAGGCATGGTAAGGGATGTCTCTCCCCACATTTTTTTATTTTTTTATTACACTAGTGCATTTACTTGAATCATTCTCAGGTACAGATTTGCTATATTGCCTTGATAGTTTTCTTCTTAGTGTGCGTTTACAAATATTTCTATTTCAGATTTCCATAATTTTCCATGCACAGATTCTACATCTCAAGCTCAAAGTAGGGATGCTCGTAACATTTCCATTTCAAAGTCAGATGTTCCAGCAGCACCCACAAACACTGCTTTGGGAGGGAAAGCTTCGCTTCAGCCAAAACGAACACCAGTCTCAGAAAAAGAGATAGAGGCTATTCTGGTGAGCAAAATATCTACTGAAATTTATCAAAATTCAAATATTTGAATCTGGGATAGATCATATCTGATCCTAATCTCTATACTTTAGAATTTGTCTAAATGGGTTTTCCACAGACCCCTGAGGTACTTTATTTTGAGCTCTCCATGTTTTATGGAAAAATTCCTGCCTAATTGAGTGTTGGATGGATTAGATTTTCTGGAAATTATATGATGGAAAAAACCTGTTATGACAACTTGATTTTATGCAATGCATTCATAATATTGAAAAAAAAAATTTATCCAAGCATTCATTTGTACGTACAGGCACTTGGGTTTAGAAGATCAATCCCTCTTAGCCGGCAACTCTTCAACTATATACTTGCATTGATTTTGTTTTGTTCCTATGATCTTTCGCAGTTGGGTGGGTGCTTCTGATCTAACCAAGAACTTGAACCATGGAGGTGCAATTGATCTAGACTTTTGGATCTTCTGTATATCATTTGGAATAATAATGCAATTCAAGTACTCTGTTATGGTACTATGTAACAGTTGGAATGCAAAGGAGTTTTGAGGAAAGGATCACAGGACCTGCTTTGATCCGTCAAGACATATATTATCTCTTCTTTTTTTTCTTACTTTTCCACGGTAGGCTGGTATTTGGCACATAACCCCTACAGGTTTGATAGGTATTTGGCACAAAGAAATGCGAGTTTATCAGAAAAGGAAATTCGTGTTGAATTTCACACATGGAATTCTAGTTATTGGACTTAGGGTCTAGAACTGTAAACAAGTTGAGTTGAAACGTGGATGCGGTGGTAAAGGCCTCGCTCACTTTTACAAAAATTTTCATCTCATCTTATTTAATTATTACAATTTTTTTTTAAATTTTTATACAAAATAAAATAAATAATTTAATTTTTTCAAATTTTAAATAAAAATAATATTAAAAAAATATATTCTAATAATATTTTATTCAATTATTAATTTTTATCTTAACTCATCTCCAAAACAAACGAGATCTTCTTATTCATTTAATTTTTATTTAAACACGAGTTGAGTTTCAAACTTGTGGCCATGTTAAATTTTATATTCATGAATAAGTTTATTTATTATTTAGGCGACAATTGAAACGGAAGTTCGAGGGGTAGGTGCCTGATCGTACGCCTTACGTGATAGGGGCTTGAAGGTGCAGAGCTTTAGGAAGAATAAGAAGCAAGCTATGCTTTACAATAATGGTTTGGCAATCAACCGCATGCACTTTTTTACTTCCTTAACTTCAGTAACCACTACTCGCCCAAGCGCCTATAACTAGACGTTCTTCTTGTTCAAGATTTATTTATACCATATCCTATAATTTTATCTACCAATTTTGAATTTTTGTAAATATCTTTAATAGTTTATATATGCATATAGAGACGATTATATTTGTAAGGACTTAAACATGCTTAGTATTATGAACCTGATTTCCTTTTATACTTTTAAATGTTCAAGATATTCTCATTATAAAGAAAGATAATGCTATAAAAAAAATTAAATGCAAAGTTATTCAAGATTGTATAAGTTGAGTCGAGCTTTTTATACGAAGTTGTATCGTTTAGTAATCGATCATATTTTCTTATTCACGAACAACTCATTCACTAATTGAATTAAGTCGAATCAAGTTGAACTTGAGTTTATCATTTAGTAATCGATCATATTTTCTTATTCACGAACAACTCATTCACTAATTGAATTAAGTCGAATCAAGTTGAACTTGAGTTTAGATGAATTCTAAATGCAGATTTAGGTATATACGCATATTTGCTCTATCTAGGTATATCCGCATGTTTGCTCTATCGGATGGAAAAGAGCTGGGAACCACACTTGCACCATGATTCATCCCTTATAAACCGAGAGCATGGGGAAGGAGGAAGGGCTTTGACTTGGTTGGATAACCCTTGATTGCAGTAACTTTGTAGAGATCCAAATGTGCACACAATTTCAAAAGTACTCAAGTCAAAAGATTTCGGAAGTAACAGATTCAAGCATGCTTAGCAACCTCAAGACCTCACAATTTCATACTGTATCAAGAATTTCCAACATGTAATTCTTAATCAATGATTAAGGAAAAAAACTGTACATTTATTTCTTAACAACAACTACATGAGCTAACATTTTAAGCATCCCGAGGTAGAACCTATAAACATCAATTGATGAAGAAATTTAACACAACATTCGAAAACCTATACCCAGCAGCAGCCCAATTGAAGCTACTTCTTGCTTTCTGCAAAACGTTGCCAACCCCCAATGAACCCGCTTCTTCCTCCTGTTGTCTTTGAATTGAGCATCACTTGTTGCCCATGAGAAAGATCAACATATAAATAATTTTCTATGTATCTTTTTTCTCTAACATACTGTTTAGGGAGGAAAATCGAGGTCGCCTATGTCAACACTCGGTGTTTGCTGCTGTCTTGGTGCCTCTTGGGAAGGCCATTATGCCTTTTGATAAGGTCTTCCCGGATCACAGGGCTAACAGCAAGGTCTTTTTCCTCTTGTATGAGATATTTGTCAACCTGTGCTGCGGCTTGCCGGCCTTCAGAGATCGCCCATACCACCAAGGACTGTCCGCGCCGGCAATCGCCAGCCGCAAAGACACCATCCACATTGGTTGAGAAACGGCCATACTCAGCCTTGATATTTGATCGATTGTCCTGCTCCAATCCCATCTTCTCTACTACAATCTGGAAAATCAAATGGCAGAATACCACTAAACGTCAGCAGAGAAGACAACTTGGAACGACAGCTTTTATCCTAGTATTTGCTTTTATGTAGGAAAGGAGCTCAACTTGGCAACTGGTTTCAATCTAGGTAAATTGTAAGGGCTAAGCGAAGTAAAGAAACTAACCGACTCTGGGCCAAGGAATCCCATGGCAAGTAGGACAAGGTCAGCCTCAATGATCTCCTCAGAGCCTTCAACTTCCTTGAACTGAAATTTTCCACTAGCATCCTTCTCCCAGTGGATGCGTACAATTTCAAGTCCTTTCACAGCACCATTCTCATCGCCCAAAAACCGCTTGGTCAATACCTCAAAAGATCTCGGGTCTTTTCCAAACTTGGAAGCAGCTTCCTGATGCCCATAATCAACACGGAATATTCGAGGCCACTGCAATTCCAAAATAAAAGTAACTAATTACAGAAGCATCTACAAGTACAATTCTTTTTTTTTATCAGTACATCTACAAGTACAATTCACTCACTTTCTGGTCCTTTTTGTCTTTACAATAACCACCTAATATTCCAATATAAAATCAAAATACTCCCAAATAGTCATTAATCTCATTCAAATATTCTTGACTCCAAATATGCACAAAAAAGATATGGTTTGAGTAAATATGGCATCAAAGGGTCATCAACAATATTCGACTACTAAAAGCAGAGCAAGTAACAAACAGATCACAGATGGAAACTAAATGAAAATTGCTCTACGTTGGGCCATTGGCATGCATCATAAAATAGACCTAAGGAAAAATTAAAGTCAAAACCTGTGGCCAAGGGTTGCCTGGGGCCCTAGTTTGTGGTGGTTCAGGGAGAAGCTCTAAATTTATGATGCCACTGCAGCCATGTCGGATGGATGTCCCTATACAATCTGTGCCAGTGTCACCTCCACCAATGACGACTACTTTCTTGCCCTTAGCAGAAATGTAGTTACCATCCTTGAGGTTGCTATCAAGCAAGCTTTTAGTGTTTGCATGCAGAAACTCCATGGCAAAATGGACTCCTGATAACTCCCGTCCTGGTACCAGAAGGTCCCTGCACCAAAAAATAACTAGATCCTTTGAACATGCATCGGCATGAAGTAATTTAGCTAAACATAATTTCTAGAGATTATGATGGATAATTTAGTAATCTCTATCTTTCTATTTTCTACAAATTACCTTGGTTTTGTGGCTCCTACAGCCAAAACAACTGCATCATTCTCCTCTCGAAGCCGATCAAGAGAGTACAAAGGATCAGTTCCAACATTAGCATTAACCACAAAATTGACACCCTCCAGGTCCATAAGTTTCACCCGACGTTCTACTATATCCAACTTGTCAGCCTTCATGTTTGGAACACCATACATCATGAGTCCTCCAATTCGGTCAGCACGTTCATACACAGTCACAGAGTGACCCATTCTGTTTAGCTGATCAGCAGCAGCCAAGCCAGCCGGTCCACTTCCAACAATCGCAACTCTTTTCCTGTGATCATACACATTAGGTTATTTTCATGGAGCAGATGAGATTTATCCACACAGAATTTTTCCTCATAAACTAGGCTATTCTAACTGGGTAAAACAACAAAAACTGTCAGACCACAATTTAACCAAGAAAAAACCATTTCAAAGACCACCAGTTAAGGAAAACAAATATCCCTGTTTAACAAGAAAGAGTAACTTGAAAGACAATATCATTTCTCATCGATAGATTTTGAAGGCTTACTCAGTTCTCTTGAGAGGAGGCCTCGGTACCATCCATCCCTCCTCAAATGCCTTGTCTATAATGGCACACTCAATGCTCTTGATAGATACAGGTTTCTCGATAATTCCCAAGACACACGAACCTTCACAAGGTGCGGGACACACACGACCAGTGAACTCTGGGAAGTTATTTGTTTCAAGGAGCCGATCTAATGCTTCACGCCACCTGTTTTGGTATACTAACTCGTTGAATTCAGGTATTTTGTTTCCTAGAGGACATCCCGAATTTTCCTGCAAATTTTAAAAATGGAGATTTTAGTGCACAAAAGTTTATATGAAACTTTGAATAGAGAAAACAAATAGTTGCATATAGACTAGTAAGTGGGAAAATCACCTGATGGCAGAAAGGAGTACCGCAATCCATGCAACGTGCAGACTGAGTCTTTAAAAGTGGGCCAGGATTTGATTCCTGCATAACTTCCTTCCAGTCATTCATCCGTACATTCGGGTCCCTGTATTGAGCACCCTCACGCTCATAATAAATGAAACCTCGATGTTTAACAGCATCAGTAACCTTTGTAGGCCTCTTCAATGATTCACCCTCTTCTACATTCTGGAAGTATCAAAAAATTACATCAAACAAATAAATTACCATAACGATCACCAGCAAGAAGGGTGCTTGATAAACCCATCTCACCCTCCTTCCCCACTACCCCGCCGGTTAGTAGGACCAAATAAAAGTGAAAACGAGATTCTGAAAATTTGAGGAAAGGCAAAACAGATCTAGCAGTGCATTCAATAAAATATCAATTTTGAAAGTGAACTATAAAACTGAACCAACAAATATAAAAATGGTTAAACCCTGAAGTATGAGCAAAAACTCATTTTAAAGTAAGCTCATTTTGAAATTTGAAGACTAAGGTCTTGTTTGGGTAAAATGAGGTATTCTGATATATTCTCAAAACTTTTCATAATTTCTTTTCCAAACATCACTCAAACACAACAATTTTCCATTTCAAATTTTCAACTTTTTCATATAATCATTATCCAAACACAAAACCCAATACAACTTTCCCAAACTTCTAAACAAAACAAACAAAAAAATATAACTTCTCCAAATCTCAAAACAAGAATAATATGAAAAAATTATATTCAAATAATTTTTAACTTTATAATATTTTTATTCATCTTTTTCTCTCTCCTTTCCCAAAACTCAATAAAACATTTTAACTCAAACCACGTCACTATTATTCACAAACCATTTCACTATTATTCACATAATTCGATATTCTAGGTGTCCAAACGAATTCTAAAACTACCCAATCCAGAAATCAATAAGGCCATCTATGGGCTCAACTTTTAATATGGATTTCGATTCAACTCTTCACCTAAGCATGACTAAAAGCTACATCCTTCAAATGTTTTGCGACTAGGAGAATTTATGGTCCCGTCAAATATAAAATTCCTCAAGTGCATGAGAGAGTGAGAGAGAGCAATAATCCCGATAAAGACCAACACTAATTGCAATCAAAAGAGAGTTACCTTATTGGATTTCCCATTCAAAGATGCAACTGCTAACTTCTTAAGCTCTTCAAAAGCATCTTTTCCATTTAGTTCTGCCTCAACTTTCTCCTCGTCTTTTTTAGCAGCATCTTCCACAGCCTCCTTGGAGGCTTTCTCTGCTTTAATGCTTGCAAGAACCCGCTTATACTCCCTTGGGATAACTTTAATGAATTTAGGCAGAAGAATCTCAAAGTTAGCAAGTACTTCTTTGGCTAGTTGGCTGTTTGTGTGACGTTGATGTTGCTGAGCCATCATTCTAAGAGTCATGATATCCTCCTCTTCTTCAACTTTATCAAGATCCACGAGCTCAGGATTGCACCGAGAGCAGAACTTTCCATCCATGTCAAGAACATAAGCTATACCACCACTCATACCTGCAGCAAAATTCCTGCCAGTTTTTCCAAGCACAACAACAGTCCCACCGGTCATATACTCACATCCATGATCACCAACACCTTCCACAACTGCCTTAGCCCCTGAATTACGTACACAGAACCTTTCTGCTGCCATTCCATTGAAATATGCCTCTCCACTTGTAGCCCCGTAGAGAGCCACGTTACCAATTACAATGTTTTCTTTTGGATCAAACTTGCTTTCCTTTGGAGGATAAACTACAATCTTCCCACCAGATAATCCTTTGCCAACATAGTCATTGCTGTCACCTTCAAGCTCAAGTGTGATTCCAGGGCAGAGGAATGCTCCAAGGCTCTGACCCGCACTCCCATGGAATTTGATATGGATGGTATCTGCAGGAAGCCCTGCCGCTTGATAGCGTTTAGTCACTTCATGGCTAAGCATTGTTCCAACAGCACGATTCACATTGCAGATTGGTTTTTCAATGTAAACGGGAAGACTCTTTTCTAATGCAGCTTCACACAGTGGAATAAGTTTTTGGTCCAAAGCCACGTCCAAGCCATGATCCTGTTTCTGGACACAGTACTGTGCTGCTTCAGGCCGAAGTTCAGCAGCAGGTCTAAGTAATAGGGACAGATCAATATTCTCCAGCTTCTCATTGTTCTTAGTCACTTCTTTATCCACTTCAAGCATATCTGAACGGCCAACCATCTCAGTTACTGTTCGAAATCCTAGCTGTGACATTATTTCCCTCATCTCCTCTGCTACCATGAAGAAAAAGTTAATAACATGTTCCGGTTCTCCAGCAAACTTCTCTCTGAGTACTGGATCCTGTGTAGCAATGCCAACTGGACAGGTATTTTTGTGGCACTTCCGCATCATGATGCAACCAAGTGTTATGAGAGGTGCGGTACTGAAGCCAAATTCTTCTGCACCAAGAAGGGTGGCTATGGCCACATCTCTTCCAGTTTTCAGTTGGCCATCTGTCTGGAGAACTGTTCGGCCGCGGAGATCATTAGCAACCAAAGTCTGGTGAGTCTCAGCCAAACCAAGTTCCCATGGGAGCCCAGCATTTTTTATTCCCGTCCATCTAGAGGCCCCTGTACCTCCATCATGACCTGAGATCAAGACATGGTCGGCATGCCCCTTCACTACTCCACTAGCAACTACTCCCACTCCAGCTTCAGATACCAGCTTCACACTAATTCGAGCCGTTGGGTTGGAGTTCTATAAATTGAAAAGAAAAGCATCAGATTGTCTACAGCTCAAAAATAAAGAGTACTTAAATTTTAAGGCCCATTTGTCCCATATATCAGCCAAGCATTACTCTAACAAAAGAGGACAGCCAAAAATATATAAAAAAAGTTACAAAGTCCTTCCAGGAGGAAGGGAATACACTGAAGTAGCCTACTGGGGCCTTCAATGGGACAGATATTTTATTTGATTAGTTGCGCCTCAAAGTAATGAGTGCAAAAACAGCATTACACGTACCTTAAGATCATGAATTAACTGGGCAAGGTCTTCGATGGAATATATATCATGATGGGGTGGTGGACTAATAAGTCCCACCCCAGCAGTAGAATTCCGGGTAAGCGCAATTTCTCCTACAACCTTGTGGCCAGGAAGTTCACCCCCTTCACCAGGCTTTGCCCCCTGAGCCATGATGAACACAAAGTTAAAAAAAATTAATCACAGAGATTTATCAAATTCATTTTATATTCAATCTCATAAAATGCCAAATGTATATATGATATATCAATTAAAGATGCAAAGGCACCCAGAGGTGCTTTGCAGACACAGCATCATCTGCCATGAACTTAGGTCCATAAACAAGAGGAACCTCGTTCCTCCGTTCCAATAGGAAATAGGCAAAAAAAGAATATATTTACATTAAAATATATAAACTATGGGCATCCATTCATAAATTAACAAACAGATACCTGAGCCATTTTTATCTGTAATTCATCAGCGTTAGTAAGGTAATAACTCGAAACTCCAAATCTCCCACTTGCAACCTGCTTAATTGCACTCCTTTTTGGGTTCATTGAACCATCTGAAAGTGGTTCCATGCGAGATGGTTGCTCACCTCCCTCACCTTCAGCAAAAATTCAAAGGAAGAATCAATGATTTGAATATATCATTAGTATAATTCAAAGGAACAGTTAACCTTTCATATTTAACAAATTGAAGCTTCAGAAAGTCAATCGCACTGTAAGCTAGTACTGAGTTGTTTTTTCAAAAATAAAAAAAAACTAAAGTGTAAGAAATGTCTAAAGAGATTCCAAACATGTAAGCAATGCAAAAATGAAAACTTCCAAAACCTGATTCAATCAAATTCGTCTATATAGTATATGGTATTTAGCTTAACCTTGACCAGATGCTAATCAACAAAAGTGCCTTAGTTACCAAAAAAGAACAATTGGAAGCTATAAAGGGAGGGGGGTGGAAAACCTGTATTTGACTTTCCTCCCATTCTATTCATAGCGATAGCAAGGGTTGTGTGTGCCTCCAATGATATAGATCCATAACTCATGGCCCCAGTACAGAACCGTTTGACAATCTCACTGGCAGGTTCCACTTCATGCAAAGGAACTTCCACCTTTGCTGCTTTAAATTTCAAGAGTCCCCGCAAATTGCAGGATTTATTCAATTTATGAACAAGCTTGGCGTACTCTTTGTAGGCAGCAACACTGTTAGTTCGGGCAGCCTCTTGCAGCTTTGCTATAGCAAGGGGATCGTTAAGGTGAATCTCACCACCTTTTCTCCAATGATAATCACCTGGATTAGGCAATGCTACAGCTTCCGCACTATTGGGAGGGAAACCACGAGAGGGAAATGCCAACTCATGCAGATGAAGTTTATCAAAAGCAAGCATCTCAAATGTTGCACCCTCAACTCTACTTGGAGTTCCTGCAAAGCACCTCTCAATCACTTCTGATGAAAGACCCAGAGCTTCGAATATCTGTGCACCCTTGTAAGAGGCCAAAGTTGATATCCCCATCTTAGCAAGAACCTTCATCATTCCATAGTTGCTAGCTTTGAAGTACTTCCTGACCAGCTCTTCCTTTGAATGAAAGTTACCGCCGGATTTGGGTGGGATCTTTCCATCAACTTGTAATCTCCAAATGGCTTCTATGGCCAAGTATGGGCATATAGCATCTGCACCAAACCCAACAAGCGTACAGAAGTGGTGCACCTCACGTGGCTCAGCAGTTTCAACTATTAACCCAGCTTGAGTGCGCTCAAGCTTTTTAACAAGATGTTGATGGACAGCACCAACGGCCAAGAGGGAGCTTACCGCAACACGATTAGGTGAGAAAGCTATACAATCAAAGAATTAAAAAAAAAATCAGTCAATAAATGAATTTGATACTCTGCATGGTTTCAAATTATCTGTTGAATGCAGATACATGTTTTTTTGTTTTGATAAGTAAGAAGACAATTTCATTAATACAAACGATCCATGTACACGGGACATATACAAAAGACATGAATGCAGATACATGCTAACTCAGCAATGCACAACAGTGACTGCAATCAAATGTAGGCATAAAAGTAGAAAATGAGATACCTCTATCAGAAAGCACGAGCAAGGTATAACCCTCCTTAATTGCATCATGTGCTTCATTACAAATCCGGTCCAAGGTCTCCTCCAATCCCTTCCTACCTCGGTCCTTAGAATAAGTAATGTCCAGAACTTTGGTTCGCCAACCTCTGTAATTCATCTTTTTAATTGCCTCTGTTTCTTCAATGGATAAAAGAGGACCTTTTAGCGAAAGACGATGACATTGTTCTTCAGTGGTTTCCGTCAGGTCACCTTCTGGACCAATCATGCATTCCATTGAGGTGACTATCTTCTCCCGAATAGGATCAATTGGAGGGTTTGTAACTTGGGCAAACATTTGCTTGAAGTACTCAAAAGTGAGCTTTTCTCGGTTAGACATTACAGCCAAGGGAGTATCGTTTCCCATTGAACCAAGGGCCTCTACACCATCTTTTGCCATGGGAAGCAACAACATTTCCAAGGCTTCAACAGTGTAACTGCATAGGGAAGCCAGAACTGAAAATGATTTCCTGTAAAGTTTAAAAACATGAAAATAAAAGCAGCAGCAGCAAGGCAGAGATTTACGTACCCAAAAGCTTTTAATGGAGCCAATATACCATGAATTCCCATGTTTTCCATGCTACCATCATTGCTAGATGCCTATAGTTACAAAAGGCAAGATCTCATATGAGCAATGTCCACAAAGGAATATCAAGGAGAACAGTCATAAAATACTTACTGGAATCACTCTCGCAACTGAAGGAGGGACCTTTTCAGATTCATGAACAGAGTCGACTATGTCCTTGAGTTCAATTTTTTGCCTTTTTAGCCACTCACTATAAGGCCTTGCCATTGAGTATTGCTGCTTCAAGGCTTCATTGTCAACAACAATATGATTTTGAAAATCCACCAAAAGCATCATGCCTGGGTTTAGTCTTCCTTTCCTAAGCACATCTTCAGGTGGAATGTCCACTACACCAACTTCACTGGCCATTATAACTCGTCCACTATGGGTGACATAGAAACGACCTGGTCGCAGCCCGTTGCGATCCAATGTTGCTCCTAGATAGCGGCCATCAGTAACTGCATATGATTTTACACATTAAAAGCTAAAAAATAGATGAAATCCAAAGCAAAGTTGTGGAGTTGGTGCAAAAAAAAAAAATTGAACTATTACATGATATAAGAGCTGGCCCATCCCATGGCTCCATCAGAGCAGAGAAGTATTCATACAGTGCCTTTCGATGAGGATCCATATTATTGTCATTTTGCCAAGCCTCAGGAATCATCATCATGATTGCTTCAGGAAGACTTCTACCAGCTCGAACCAGAAGCTCAAGGGCACCGTCAAAAGCTCCTATAGAGGAAAAAAAAACGTATAAAGCAAGTCAGTATATGATAAGATGATGCACAGAATCTTATAGAACATGTTACCAATTAAATTCTGAAAACTTGACATGAAAGAGGCAATGAGATGCTAGTTCAAGGAAGAATTTCCGTATGTTCACAGATATACACATGGACACATACAAGATTTTATATATATATATATATTTATAGGTAAAAGATGCATGTACACATGCCAGATACCAGTTAAAACTTCACCTGAATCAGATGAACTGGCATCCACAATAGGTAGAAGCTTCTTTAACTCATTCTCTGAAAGACCAAGCTCCTTGCACTTTAATAGACCCTCACGTGCCTTCATCCTGCATAAAAAGCAAAATGGGTCGGCATTGCGTTTTCATTATTCTTATTCAAGATAAAATATGAATAAAATCAGCTTTGACCATAAGCCATCAATCAGCCAGTAATGCCATTTACCAATTGTTTCCAACATTTTAGAAATATAGTGAATTGACAATGCACAAGCAGGTCATTGGCAAGTAGGGCAGTGGAGAAACATTTAGATCAAGGTTATAATGTCATAAACAAGCTTGACTTCTATAGCAAGTGGATTCTCAGAGACTACATTCCTTACTACGACACAGCAATATTAATAATTTTAAACACTGGAAGTCTGGCCTATCTTCCCAGATGTCGTAGCCAGTACAAGAAGTCATTAACTGAGCAGCTGAATAGATGTTACACTTAATGAACTATCATTCAACATTTACATTTCTTGAGAAGTAGGCACATTCAGATAAAAATCTGGGCTATTGATGCAGGGGGCATCAGCTATGTTGAAGATTTTTTCTTGCTTAGCTTCAAGAGAAAATATTACTAGCATCCATCATCATTACTAACTTGACCCATAAACAGGCATTCTTGATGTGAACTCAAGAAATAGTGTCTAAGTTTAGGTGCCAGTAGCATATCACATCAAACTGAGAACATGGTGTATACCATTTTATGTACAGAAGGATCCTTATCAGTTATACAGCTCAAGAATCAAGACACAATTACACTATTCACTTAAGAACATAAAAGAACCTTTTTACTGGATGACATACCAGTTTACATTGCCTCTAAGTGTATTGATTTCTCCATTGTGGCCCAAGATACGCATGGGTTGAGCACGATCCCAGCTGGGAAATGTATTTGTTGAAAATCGAGAGTGTATCTGCACCATAAATCAAAAGAACCAAGATTGTCAGTGGCAATCACATCTGATATATTCACTTCAGAAATTGATTTGGTAACAGCACGTGAGATTCTGTTCGGGCACTTATACTTGCACTGACACTATAATGCTTGGAAACCCTAATCTAGTTTAACCAACACAATTTTCTTCCCACCACTCCATTGACATTTTCATCCCCAACAACTGATCACAAAGAGCGCTGCACCAAGTTTCTGCAAACATGATTATCTCGATAATGAAGCTTTCTTACCAACTCACCCAATGTATCTAATCCAGCATCCAAATTCAAACAGTAATCAAGGGAGTGGAAGAACTTAAGAGATCATTCAAACCTCAATGCCTCAGAAGTCATTCCTCAACCTTGCATCTCTTCAGTTACCGGTTGTTCCCATGCTGTTTGTTGGAGTATAGAGTTAGTGGAGAGAGAAGAAAAGTGAATGGATAATATATTTACCAGGGCCATGTAGCTCGTAAACCTTTCATTGCCAATATCTGCATAATAATAATCCTTCAACTGATCAGGCTTTAACTGACCTTTGTAAACAACAGTCCTGCAGAAAACAGGCAAAATCAATGACAATGTGATTGCAAAAAGGAAAAAAATCTTATATTACATGCTACCTAGCATCTAGAACAAATAATGTGGCTTTCTGAAAAATGTACCTTGAGGAGAGAGAACAAATATAGAAGTCCTTAGCACCACCATGTTCAAGGTTTAATGCAGCTCGGATAGCAACCATTGAAACCCGCCTTAGTATGTACATCTGTAGAGAACGAAGTGGGAGAATGCTATCATGATGTTCTAACTTAACTACATTGGAAAACAAATAAACCACAAATGAGTATATACTTTGTGTCTTCCATTTATAAATACTTTAATTAGTTTGACTGCTAGGATCATTGAATCAAGCAAAGGGATTTAACTAATTAATTTAGCAAAATAATCCAGCAAAGCTTTGTTCCAATTTTTGGTAATTTGAAAAGCACGACTATATAATGTTATTTAGAAAACTTATCCTAACAATACCACAAAATAATCATGCATTCCACTTTAAACCTCTGAAACTGACTTGTAGAATATCAGAGATGGAACACTACCTGCTGCTCTAAATCAACTTGTGACCGAGGAGTAGGGGTAAGGAACACTTGCTCAACCACCGGTTCCGTCTGCAATGCAGAATTCCCCAATCCTGTGTTATCTGTTGGCACAGTTCGCCACCCAAGAATAGTATGCCCAAGGGACTCCGCAACCTTCAAACAAAAGCAAAGGAATCTCATCAATAGATAATCCCTCGGAAGAGAAAAACAATAACATGAGAAGCAGAGAACGAAAATTGGAAAACGAGATACCGAAGCACGTAGCAGAAACCACTTTAAAAGAATTAAGAGAGTCCACCAAGAAATAGGAAGTGATACTCAAATAACTCCAAACAGAGCAAAATCTACAAACTCAAAAATTACCTTTGTAAATACATTTTTGCTTTCTTCCCTCCGACTCTCAGATTTGGGCAAAAAGAACATGCCAACAGCATATTCCCCTGATGGTGGAAGCTCAAACCCATGATCCTTAGCAACCTGAAAAAAGGCAGCCCAAGAACAATAATTACATAATTTTATATCCCAACCACGAACGGAAGAAAATTTTAGGGAAAAGGATTTAGGAAAGAAAAAAGCCAAACCCCAGCAGCTTGACTTTAATTGCAAATCACAGAAATCAAAGGTTCTTTGGTTTGATAGTCCGTAAACATGATAATACTCGATGCAAATTTCTCCCTCGGGCCCCTTTTTGAGGGACTATTTTCCCTCAAAAGAAATATAAAATTTAATATAACAAAAAAGAATAACTCTCAACGAGAGGATATATTTGTAGGATTTCCCAATAAAAGGATTTTTTCGTAGTTGAAAATGCTTCGAGGACCAACTAAAGCAAAATGGGAAATACAGACAGAAAAAGTTTCGGGTATTATTATCAATACTCTGAAAGGTCAAATATTTTAACAAAAACCTGTCAAACTAACCAAAAACCAATCAGGAGAAGAACAAGAAAGGAAAAGGTGAAAAGAACAGAAATACATTTTTTAAAAGTAAAAAAAATACCTCATTGTAGAACTCGTGCGGAAGACCGACAAGAATTCCGGCTCCATCACCAGTGTTAGTTTCGCAGCCACAAGCACCTCTGTGTGACATACGTATCAACATCTCCACAGCATCCGTAACCTACGACAAGAAAAAACCCGACGACAAAACCATCACACCTACCTCAGACCACACACAACTAATCCAAATATTCAACAACCAATGAACACGCATCACATATAGGCAATGAAAGAACACAGACATACCCACAAACTCTCTAAAAATCCAATTCAAGGAAATCATATGCATGAAATCAAAACATACATACAGGAAAGATACACACAGACATACGTAGATACACGAAAATATACATACGTAAATACAAACATAGCATGTATAAAATCGATTGCAAAAAGCAGAATAGGCATAGCTCCCTCCGTTCTATACATACTAGAAATGATATTCTTACCGTTTTACGGCTACTTTCGCCGGATAACTCAGCGACGAACCCGACCCCACACGAGTCCTTATCGAACGACGGGTCGTAGAGTCCTAAAGGCTTCTCCGGAACCGCGGAAAGCGCCGAGCGGACGACGACCCTCAGCTTAGGGGACCTCCCCGGCCCGTCAGACCGCCAAAGTTGAACCGTTTCCGATCCGGGCGCCCGCAATCGGGCCCCCAAGAATCTCTTGACTATTACATTCACTGACTTCTTCGCCGTCGAGCAACGTGTATTAAACCGGCTAATAGGAGCTCTCGGAGCCGCATTGAGTTTCGGTTGTTGGTTGGAAGGCTTGTTAAGCGAAGGCAGAGCACAAGAAGAGCTTGTTCGGAGATGGAGATATGAGCCCGAGCACGTGAACATTTTCGAAAATTACCGAGATTTCAATGACAGTTGGGTTCCCGAATATACAGTGGAGTAAAATTAAATAATTTCTTCTGTAAATTTGAGTTCTTTTAGGTCTCAAACTCAGATCTAGTATTAGAATTCCAATCACGAACGAAACTCAAATTTCGAAAAAAGAGGAGCCTGATCCAGATAAACCCATAAATCCGGGGCGAAACATATAGAACTTGGAAATTATCACTACTACTATCTCGAGACAATTCACAGATCTAAACCGTTCAACTTCGTCACCAACGTAATCCAAGGCCTGTTTTTTCCTTTTAGCTCTGTGATGATATCCGAGAAAACAGAAGGAAAATCTGACTGATTCGGAGAAATTAAAGGGGAAAGAAACGAAGAAACTAAAACATAAACTATTTTTTCTTTTTTTACAAATTTGCGAACGAGAATCTGCTCGTCACGTGCAGAGATTTTTCGGGGCTGGAGGCAGAGCGCCAAATCCAACCAACCGCCAGCTTTCCCGGAAAACAAACAAGAAAGCCCAAGAAGAGAGAGAGAGTGTGTTTTGAAGGTGGGTTCTCTTTGAAGAGACAGAAGCGATGTGCGTTATATAGAAAAAAAGGGACCGAGAAGAGGCGTTATAAGAGAGATTCAGAGAGCAGTGTGGGGACCCACAGCCGGGAAATAGAGAACTCGATATATGATCTTCGGAAATTTACGGAACTACCCCACAGTCCGACCTCACCTTTTTCATTCAATACACAATTTTCTGGCGAGGTGACAGATTGGAATCTGCTTGATTGCCACGTGTTTGCTGCCCTATGCGGCACGCGACAGCCGCTCATGGTGGGTCCCATCCCTTGGGGACTTCGCGATGGGCTGGATTAATAGAGAAATATATTCATCATCCTAACTTTTATCATCCTCTCATCATTTCATGATGTGACATTATATGATTGGTTTACAAGTAAAATATAATAAATAATCTCTAATTATGTAATGCCACATCATAGGATGATGGGAGGATGATAAAAATTAGAATAATGAGTAGCATTACTCTGGATTAATTAAGGATTGTTTACTTTCAAAACTCATCTCATTCCATCTCAACTCATCTAATTTTCATCATTACAATTTTTCTAAATTCATACACAAAATATAATAATATTTTCTTTTTTCAAATCTAAAAAAAATTTTCTCAAATTTCCACACTAAAATATAATAAATATTCTTACTTTTTCAAATCTCAAAACAACATTCTTAAATTCCTACCCAAAATATAATAAATAATTTAATTTTTTCAAATCTTAAAATAATAATAATATTAAAAAATAATATTTATAAAATATCTTATTTTACTATTCATAAACAATCTCAATTCATTTCAAATCTCCTTCCAATCCAAACGGATCCTAAAGAGTCCTATTCACCCTTATATGCTCATCAAAGTAGAGGAAAAAAATAGCTTTCTTACGTCTAACCACACCTCTTTCTTTTTTTTTCTTTTTTTCTTTTTTTTTCATTTAAATTTATTAAATTTTTCTACTCATCATTTATATACTACATATTTAATAAGATAAAAATAATAATAAATAAAAAAAGATATGATATATTATATATTCATATATGAAGATAATGAATATAATTTAAAAAAAAATAAAATGTTTGGCCTTGGCCATCCAAACAAATATAAAAATTAATTTTATATCTGATCTTAAAATGTTCCTCATCATATTATAAATTTTTCATCATATATCTATTTATATAATAACTAATGCTATATTCAAAATTATAGTTGTATAATTTTTACATATTTTTAAAAAAAAAATTATTTTTAAAAACTAATTATTTTCATATAATTATTTATGTTTAAAAAAAAAGTATGCACGATTTATACATTTTATAATTATAGAAATAATTTTTTTATATAATTATAGGTAGAAGTTCTAGAATTCTCACTTATCAAAAAAAAAAAGTTCTAGAATTCTCTTTGTAAATTTTGTTGGAACGAAGGTTTATGAAAATAAATTGTGATTAATAAACATATTGATACCAGTATTCATCTAAAAAAATTGGATATCGGGTTTTTTTTAAGAAAATATTATAAAAAATGGGTTTAAACGAAATTGAGAAAACCTTTCCCAAAAACAAATGCTATTTTGGATGGAGGTTATTTTGGGTAAACATTAAATGAGAGGTCCATTGGGCGGTTGACCACGTAATGCGACGCTATGGATGACGAAAACGTGGCAGGGAGAGGAGAGGAAAATAAAGGAATTTAGAAGGGTATTTTTATTTTTATTTATTGATGGATCACCGCATACGGCGTACGCGGCCAATAGTAAAAGTAATTAGCCTGTTTTATGCGGCCAACAGTAAAGCGAAATGTTTTTTTTTTTTTTTAATTTAATTATCTTTTTGCCTAATATTCTTCGAATTTCAATGGCCAAAAATTGAATATCATGAATCATGTTTAAAATAATACATTATATTCTTCGAATTTTGCTTGCTGCCGACAGATTTTACGCCACCAACTGTAAGTGATTCAGTTTTATTTATCACCTTACTCAATAATCCAAAACCTACCAAATATCTTTAATAGGGTTCTTGTAGAATTTATGGGATAATTTCCCACTAAAATCCCTAATATTTTAGCTAACATATTATTAGTCCGTTGGGATTTTTAAAAAGTACTTAAATAAGTTTAAAACGCTTTAATAGAAAAATTAGATTGTTTAAATGTTATATATTAAAATATATTTTAATCTCAAATAAAGTAAAAAATATATTTAGAAAAAAAAATATTATTTTGATATTTTTCCTCAAACGTGCTTTGTAGTTCAAATTTTAAAAAGGTTGTTAATCGGCAAAAATACTGATACAACTTTTAGATAATTACAACTTTCAAACTTTTAAGAATACGATCACAATTTTTAAAAAATCAAATAATAGTCATTTCCACTTCCAAAAGTACTTTTTTTATTTTTTTTCAAACAAATGTAACATATTTGAAAGTATTTTAAACATATGATTACCAAGCAGTAAATAACTTTTTAATAGTAGAACTTATTATTTAAACTATAAATTATCAGTTATAAAAATATAAGCTATATTTTCCACCACAATTCCAAACATGCACGTTGTTAAAATTATTTAGATTTATTGTCTCAACATTTATAGTTGATATATTTTATTAAAATTTATGTTTCAAATGAAAGAGTAATGAAAACAATCTTGAATATAAATTGAAAAATTCTATGGTGATAAATGTGCTACATTTTATATAGTAAAATGAAAGCGAGATGATAGTGCGATATATAAAATTTTCCTTTTTATCAATCTCCACTTAACCGTTCTTGATATGATATTAAACAATCGATCTATAAATAAAGCATAACAAATAATTTTCATTGTTCAATTTGTGATACATGTTTAATTTTACTTTTGCACGCAAATTGGCACATTTATTATATTATATTATATATCTATGTTACACTCGACATTTTAAGAAAAACACAAACAAGAAAAAAAAATAATAAGTCATTTATTGAGATTAGTTATAATAATAAAAATAATAAATTTTAAATATTCTTGTGTGTTAAATATGTGACAGTATTTTGCATTAACATATAGTTTGTGTATTGAGATTGAGAAGCTAAACTTGTAAATGATTTTTTTTTTTTCTGAAGAAATACCAATACTTGTTAGGTGTCAAGAATAAATGTGCATAGAGAAATTCGACTTCTTCAATGACACGTTGTGTTACCTACCCCTATGTCCCTATCGACCACCTACCAATGGCCATAAACATAAGAACAACCTATAAAAATGTACATGCAAGTTGATAAATTGTTATAAGCATAAGTTAGGGCACTTTTTTGCAAAAAAAATATTATAAGGACTCCTCGTTATCAATTTGTTGAGAAGTACGGAGGCCCACTTTTCTTTTATTGGTATTTATTCTGTGAACCTTTTTGAAAGAATAATCATTTTAAAGCATTAAAAAAGTAGCTGCACTTACCGACTTCTGCTGCATTTGCTTGGTGTTGGGTAAAGAAATTGTGAAAAGTCTAGATGCAATGTGGGATTTCTTGTCACTGCCTAACATCAAACATCAAGAGCTTTGAAAATTAATGATGAAGGTGTGCTGTATTGTCAGTTTAATACTTGAATGTTCCCCCCTCAAACAAAGCCAACATGGTCAATAATGTCAGCCATTCTGTCACCATGATAATTGATCATTATTTCAACAACATTGTTTCGATTGGAAAGTGAATCAACTCATTTCATATCACATGACAGTATTTCAAAATTTTAAATAAAATATAATAATTAATTTAATTTTTTAAAATTTTAAAATTTTAAAATAAAAATAATATTAAAAAATAATATCTTAATAATATTTTATTTTAACTTTTAACTTTCATCTTATCTCATCTCATCTCACTATCTAAACCTCCTCAAATCCAGCATCAAATATAGATGAGATCTATACATCACTTATATTTCTAGCATATATCCGAAATTGAAAAGTAATAACTTGACATTAGGAGAGAATAGACTTTTTGTGTTTTCATATATAAAAAGATTTTTTCATCAGTCACTATTCATTACTTTACACTCTATCAAAAACACTTTCTACATCCTATAAAAAAAAAATTATAAGTGTGGAATATAAAAGTGAATAATTGTTTATGCATAGAATTCATCTTTCATATATATGCAAGTTTTGGAGGGTACCAAACAAAAACCCATAATTTTGTGTAGTCTGGATTTTCTTGTTGCGTACATGAATAGACCTGAAGAGAACCTCATAAATACTGTCTTCTTCTATTTGTAAAAGCAAGTTTGAGTAATACTGGAAGAGGATCCTAAGCTATAAGTCATCCTCGGGTCATGATCTATTGACTTTTTGTTGGTTAGTTTCAATAATTCAAGTTTATCATTCAAGGATAAGATAATGACATTTATGCTTAGTTCATTTTGATTGGTGCATTGCTGCTGCTGCTGCCTAGTTTCAATGTTAATGGAGGTTTAGTAGAGGAAAATAAAATTGAAGATACATGAGTATCTTGACTAAACAAACTTCGCTAAAAGACTGGTGATATTGATCATAATTATTTTTATTTAAAATTTTACGTAATTATATATCATTCATTTAAAATATAGTTGTGACAAACATTATCTATAATAATTACTCTGAAAAAATAGTTCAGTTCAATGATAGGTTGTCTTCATGGTGGCATCTAATATATGAGATATTGGTATTGCAATTAAGAAAAAAAATTCTCATTAATCACTATTTACTATCTTATAGCGGCCTCATATCCTATAAAAAATATTCCTACATTTTATAAAAAAATTATAGGTGCGGGATGTGATTTTTGTAACAAAATTCCAACAATTAAATACTAAAATATTTGGGGGTCGAGTTATAAAAATATAAGACCATTAATTTGTTGTATCACTGAATGCATGTGTACGTAACTTCTTCTTTTTTTAAAATTAATTATTAATTATCTCAAGAAAATTAAAAAAAATAAAATAAAAAGTTGAAATGGTCCTAAAAGCTAGCACTAGGACGAAGTAGGGGAGGTATCGGAGTATCAGCGACAGCTATATGGAGATGAAAAGGACCTTCCAGATGATCTGTCCCAGAGTGGACAAAAGAGAAATTGAATCAACGCAACTCTTTCCATGTCCTTTATTGTACGTAGCAGCATTAACAGAACAGCAAAACGACGCCACATCGACCACTCCTAGTGCATGCAGTCTGCCTCGGCCCCCAAGCAGAACTGCTATGAATTCTGACCACACACTCGCTTCAGTTGTTTCATAAAGCACAGAAACACTGTTCAGAATTTCATCTGTGAATTAAAGGGAATTCATTTTGATAAGCATTTTAGTTACATTAACTAGCGTTCTCCTTGATCATGCAATATCATTTTATGATCTTCATGAGTCATATAAACTGACGATGTAATCTGTTTTAAGTTGTTTCATATGTCATTTATAAATAAAAAATTACTTAATATTAAATATGATAATATATAATTAGGAATGACCAAAAATATAGATGGAGATTAGCGTTTTATCTTATAGTTAAGGATTTTCACATTTTGAATAGACATAATCTTCATGAATTACCTAACCACCTAGTTGATCTAATTTTACAAAAAGAAAGACCCTCATGCGAGTCATCTATATACAACATCTAAAACTATTCATATAGAGTACATTTTGGATATAAGTGGACCTCGTATGATTCCTGGGTTCGGGTCTTTATGTTTGTAATTCTTAGGTGTTTGTTTGTAACTACGGTTTTCTTCCGTCATAAGTAAAAGTTATTAATAAATTTGAAATATGAGCATTAGACTGTGTCTACATCGATCATTCAATTCAATCAAATAATTAAAGGGAATCATAATTAATATATGTTTCACATGACCTAAAGATGTCACATATATTAGCCCTAATGGAAAGAGAATCCATTTAAGCCAGAAATAGAAAGTTTGGTGGCATTACCACAACCATGCACGTATATAAAAAAAGAATCAAAAGCTAGTTTCTTTAAACTTAATTATAAGAAAAGCAGCTAGTTTAATTATCCCAAAACTAGAAAGTAATGGGAAAAAGCACTCTTTGTTTTTAATGCTAATTCCAGCACCAGAACAATTAAAATGATTCCACTTGTTGACCCCATTTGCTTTTATTCTGGGATAGAAGTTGTGCCAGCAAAGTGACTTTTATAGTATAAAGTGCCTCACTAACCCTAAATTATTTGAATTTGATGCTATACATGATAAAGATCCATGTGCAGTACTGATTATGCTTAGCTAGCTTTCCCATTTAATTTATATCATTCATTTTGTTTCTTGATGTGGCACTATAATCATGTAGTGCCATGTGAATTATTAAAAAAAATTTAAAAATATATATTTAAAATAAAATGGTTCTAAAAAATATTTAAAAAAAAAAGACTAAAATTTTATATTCTTTCTGCTATTTTATATTTATATTTTAAAGTTTTTTAATAAAACACATAGCTCCACATCAAAAAAAGATAATGAATGGTATAAAATAGATATAATAACATTTTCCTAAAAAGAATCTTTCACAAATCACAACCTAAAAGCAAATTAAGCTTCAAAGAATCCTGACCTGTCTTATTCTCTTGAGATGACTCTAATTAAAATATAATTTTGTTAAATATTAGTCACTATTTTTCTTTATATTCTATACTTGATAATTTTTTTTTATAAAATAAGGTGCAAGACAGTAAATAGTAGCTAATAAAAAAAAGTTATTCATTAAAATACGATTCTAATTAAGCATGGGTGAGGTAGCGATCTCTTCAAGTCTTCATGCTCTACCCGTACGTAGATCTCTACCCTTTTCTATCTTACTTTTGTTTTTTGTCTTTTATTGTAAAAAAAAAAAAAAAAGGTTCCATGTTGTTGCCAACTACCTCCCATGCCTACAATATCGTGAAATGGTTGGCACTTGGAGTCGGAGGGACCTAGTTTTGTAAATTAAGGTTACGTGTTTGAAACACGTGCTCCACTTAACTATTTGCCATTTGGTCCATTCACCTAACAATAATTAGTGCTTTATTCAGTTTCGAAAAATTATTATTTTCATCTTAAATTTTATTATTTTTAATTATATATGCGTTAGAGACAAAATTGATTGGGTCAAGTTCATTCAAAACCTATCATTAATAATAAGAGAAGAGATAAAATCAAGACATAAGATAAAAAAAAAAGATAAGATAAGGAAGTAATAAACTAAGAGCAATTATCTCAGATTTTTAAAAAGAAAATATTTCACAAGGCAAATAAGACTCCATCACTTCAAGAAAGAAAATAGATCTCTATAAAAGGACGGACTCTTCACAGATACGAGAGGACTTCTGGGCATCTAGATTAAATTCTTTAATTGTATTAAGTGATATGTGAGATCATGTGAAATTTTAAAATCATCAATCATTGTAAATTTTATCTTTAAACAACACGTGGATGTAGGTTTTTATGTTCAATCAAGTAAATCTATATATCTCTATTTATTTATTTAATATTATTTTATAGATAAACGTGAAGAGCATCATATCAAAATCCGAATCATTATCGTGAGTCGAGAATAATTTCTTCCTCCCTTTTAACATGTTATGCGAATTTAGACATTAATAATATGTTAGATTAAGTTATTATTTTTATCTTAAATTTTATCATTTTCAATCATCTATATTAATATATATTAAAAGGTTTGAAGCATGGAAATTAGATTCAAAGAAAAAAATAAAAGCTAATAATTGGGTGCTTTATTTATTAAATCAGCATGATGATAGATTAGTCAAAGTGGCTGCAATATACGTGCATGAGGCTACTGACATGCATCTTTTTGTCATGATGCAATGCTCTGATCGCTCTTGCTTTTTAGCTACCAATTATGAGCAATGGGAGGGCCCGAGGTGTTTGGCACAAAACACTTACTACACACTTCACGTGGCCACCAGAACACCATTATATGCACCAACAACCTTTGACAATCAATCCTCTACTTATATGCAATAAATTTTTCAGAGTAATCTACCAAAAACTTTAAATAAAGATAAAGTTCTCTATTTTCCTTTTCTTTTTAATTATTTGTTACTATAATAATTATTAAATAAGTACTATTATTATAAGACGAGTTTTGTTATTCATCATCTCTACATATTACATATCATATTTTTTTATTTTATTTTTTTTAAAATTAATTGAATTCTTCTATTCATCATCCATACACTACATATTTGATAAGAGAAAAAAATAAAAAATTATGTATGGTGTGTGGTGTGTGGGGATTATGAATATAATTTTGTTATAAGACTTCTACACCACACATGCACTACTTTCGTGATATAATTTTATTTGAAAGATAAATTTTAAATTTTGAATATTACTAATCAAATTTTATCATTTAAGTGATGCAGATGATATAATCTATACACCAGCTTAAAAATATAATAACTCTGATTAAATTAGGTATATTAGGTGTTAGGTTAATCGACCAACTACATGAGTTTATTCAAAGTTTGATGTTGTTGGTTTGAAAATTATATGTCTCGCAGTCTTTTTCCATATATTTTCAATTTTTCACTTATCAAATCCATGGAAAAGAAATCCTTGCGTGCCCATCAAGTTTATCCATTATTTTGAAAAGGATTAAAAGAAAGGCATCTTTTATCAGAATTGAGAATTTTCTTGTAATGAACGGCATAATTATTTGGAATTATACCGATGAATAAAGAAGGAAAAACATAAGCATCCCATTAATTACTACTGACGGCATCAACTATCCATAGAATTGGAAACTTCGATCTCACAAGTACGTGAAATAAAGTTGTCCTGTTGTCTAGATCGAACAAGACAAACCAGTTTTTTTTTTAATTATTTGTAAGTACAATTAATTAATACTCCGATCATTAATAGATTTGCTGGCCTTTCCAATGGACATGTGCAATCTCAAATGACAGATAAGAACAAGCTAAGGTTGCAAAATGTCGTCCCACAAATCAAAGCATCTCCAAGGAAATTGTTCAATAATGAATCAGTTTCCATGCACAATCAACTTTTGAATATTCAATTGCATGCATACAGGTTATAACCATGCATGCATTCATAGCTTTTCCCAAAATATAGGAGGAAAGAGCAAGAATCATGAGTTCTAAAAACTCCTCAACTTAACAGTATATATCCACGATCTTATGTCGGTTTGTTAAACGTACAGAGTAAAATGTTTATTTGACATAATTTAATTTAAAAAATAAATTTTAAATTTTAAAATTTACGATTTAGATGATTTGATACACTGTATGTGCATGCTGATCTGTATATCGATTTGAGAATAGAATAACTTTTATGTTATATATAATTCATCACAATTTGTATGCATTATTATTCAAGACTCTTAAGATATATTCCTTGAAATTATTGGGTTTTGATTAAACCAAACGAAGATGCTCCATTCATGAATGATGTTCCTATATATTTGCGTGGTTAGTAAGTAGTTTTACCTCAATTATTGAAGGAATTTTCGTAACATGAATTTAGTACTTGTCAATTTAAACTGATGGAGCATCATAATCATTAAAAAAATATATTCCTTTTTCACTTCTCGATTGAACTTGAAGTATCATTTCCAATCATTTTCGCACTCATCAAAAGAATACAAGTAGATGGCCGGAATTATCAATTAATTAATATGATTTTCGAGTCTATTTAATAATTAAAATTAACCATAAATTTATTGGCCCGTTCATTTTCTTTTAATTTTTGGCCATTTTATACCACTACAACAACGGATCAGATCTTACTAGTTTTCCTTAATGATTTGTGTTTTTTAGCTCACGTTTTTCACTTTATTCCCTTCATGAATTGTTGTTGACATGTCATAATTTGATTTGTGAGAAAATTCAATTTTCAATGATGTAATTAAATAGTATGTTCTCCACAACACTTGTAAATATAATTTTCATTTCTCCTATAGCTCATAGTATACCTCTGATCATTGGCCGGGATTAATATATAACCTCATGATCTATCTATGAACTTCTCATATATTAGGTTTTAATAAACAATGCTTTTTTTTAAAAAAAAAATATCCGGTAGATTATCCTTTGAGATTTAGAAGATTTTGATCTAAAGATATATATTAATTATAAATATTTTTTATATTAAAGAAAAGATATGTCAAGCCGTTGCCGTTCAAAATTGGATTCCCCAGCTCACACAGAAGTCGACAATGATGTCTTACCTATTTTCAGGTGGCAGCTTAATGCATGAAAGTCATTGTTATAAGCTTTAAATTAAGAAGAAGATGCGTGTACAAATACAAGCAATTTTTGAACTACCCAACAGATCTAAGAAAATCGATTATTTCTTAAATAATTAATTAATTAACTAGCATATATATATATATAATATATATAGGAAGATGATAGTATGACTACTAAATATGTCCACCAAATGTGTCAACTCATATTTTTATTTTATTTTTTATTAACGGTTTAGTAAGCGACTATTAGTGAATTTATATATATATTTTTTTTCCTTAGTGGTTTATAAGGATGTTTAAAAAATACTTAAAAAAAAATTAAAAAAAAAATTTGTTTGTACTATTATGCACATTTAATAGGCACATTTGGTAGGCACCCTTAACATTATATATGTGTGTGTATAAATATATATATATATATATATATATATATATATATATATATGTAGAATCTCGAAAAAGTCAAGTAATTAAGATTTTTAGGTGAGCTAGTACACTATCTTTTTCACTCAATCTACATCGATCATTCATCATGTATAGGTTATACGTACGTACTCTACAGTATTTTTAATCATATAAGGATTAAGCCAATATTTTAATGATCATTTATCTTCATCTCTATGCCTAAGTTAATTTGGTAGCACTTCTTTTTTTAATGGGTCGACATTACGATCAAATACCGACAAAACATCCTTGTTTTGTTGTTTTTTAATAATGTATAATCTAATTAATTTAAAAAACTTCGGGTGTTATGTTAGCTTCATATATATTGACATTCAAGGGTGAAAGCAACATGTATATATATTTCGATCTTAGGCTGACTAGATTCCTACGTACCAACCATAACGTATTCAATTTTTATGCTTGGCAATGATATATAGAGAATAACATCAAATAAAATATTTTTTATGAGAAGTATTTATATATTTATCGTTTTGTTACTAGCCATCATGATCATTTCATATCTTTTGATAGGGTATTATGATATTAGGACACCTCGTTTGTTTTCACAACTTCTTTCAACTCATTTAATCTAAATATTATAATTTTTTTTAATTCCTATATAAAATAAAATAAACTATTCAGTTTTTTCAAATTTCAAAACAAAAATAATATTAAAAATATATTTTAATAATATTTTATTCAACTTTTAATTTTAATTTTAACTTATTTGAACTCATTTGTGAAAACAAATGATCGTAAAACTGTTTATAATTATCTTTTTTTTTTTTTTATGATCTATCCATTATTAGAAAGAAAGACAAGTTGAACGAAAGGCAAGGACAAAATTCATCTGCATGCAGTACTTGTGTGTGTGTGTATATATATATATATATATATATATATATATATATATATATATATAAACAATTTACAAGTAATACGTTCATAACTAGGGGATTAAGTCTACAACTTGCGATAAATACAATATAATCGACATATCATGCAATCTTTGATATAGCACAAACTATCTATTTGTGACATGTTAGACTTCACCTTCACCATCTTCTGATCATCGATCTTCTGTTGTTGGAAAGGACTCTAGCTCTTTAACGAATTAATTTGGATGGGTTTCATTTAATTAAACTAGTAGTTGAGTTGCAATGAGCATCATGACGAGAAGAATCCAGACTAATTAATTTAACATAATTTGATGTCATATTAGAAGATGATTATGATAACATAATAATTAAAAAAAATATGATGAATAATATATATATATATATATATATACACATTGGCATGTGATAATTGCAAGTCATGATTTATATATTGCCAACCCTAAGCTAGCTGGGTTAAAGTCTCAGGCGATTATCAGAAACTTAAACGTGTCCGAACCAGAACTTAGGTTTTGCCTCCTCGACGCTGCAGAGAAATTCCTTTACATGTATCTCATCGACAAATAAAGAAAGAAAACGATGCTCAAAAGAAAAGTAAAAAAAAAATGAAAAAGAAAAACGCAGAGAAAGTCGTTTCTCTCTAATCTTAATTTTTCGAAACCTCCGCATTTGTTTATTCATGTCATCACATTCAAGGAGCAATCAAAACAAGATAAAAGTTTTATCGCTCATAAACAATGCAATTGACCATTCCTTCAATTAATAATATATATATATATATATAAGTCATGCACTAAGCTCAAGAAAAACCCTATTATTTAAATGCCAAAAATGGGGGGGCCATAGCCTTAAAAGAAAAGATTGCTTTATTTTTTATACATGTGAAATGCAATCGTGCACTGGGGCTGTTTCACATGATGATGGCAATTGCGTCGTTTATGCGACAAGGAGAAACAATGCAAATGGATGCAAATTATGGATGCACTTTATTTTAAACCAAGTTTATTATTTTAGAAGCTTGTCCTTGTCCACTAGCTGCGCACGTATACCAAAGTGAGAGAGGAAATGAAAAATATATATATATATATATATCCGTCATTATTCATTCTCATATTCTATATTTATAATTTTTTTTTCATAAAATTTGGAATATAAAATAATAAATAATAAATGATAGAAAGAATTTTCATAAGGATACTTACGTCGTTGTCATTTGAGCTTCTTTTGCTGCACAAAATTAGAAGTATATGAATTGTAAGTGGGCGCTAATGTGATCATGTAGGTAAGATAGCCAATGGGCTAGCTTGTCAAAAAATAAAAAAAGAAGATGGTAAGGGTGGTAGTTTGGAATATTGGGTAGTGCAAGAAATTGCAAGACTCTTGCGACCACCGCTGGATCAGTGAGCCCTACAATAATTTGCAGATTCATGATATCAAACTCAAGACTTCGCGTGATACTTTGTTAGATACAGTTTATCCTTAAACAAGTTAATGCACTTACTTAAAAAAAAAAAGTATCTACTATTAAAAAAATCATTTTTCATGTGGACCAAATTTATTTAAAATTTTTAAAAAGAATGCTCGAGACTTGCGCATCTTAAAATTATAAATATTATTTCTCAAATTATTTTTCTATGTGGATCACTTACAAGGAAACGTCTTCAACAGAAAAACCATAGGGACAGTTATTTATTATGTTCTTGAGATTGATTCTTGGGATTTATTTCCGGGCCTTAATTACAAGGTTAGTCTCTCATGTCCAATAGCAACACGATTTTTCTTTTCTTTTTTTTGTCTAAGGTAATATAAATATTTCATTAATTGATATATATGACGATGATGAGCTAGAATAATGCAGCCTCCAAAATATAGATTTAAGTGATTTTATTTTATTTTTTCTTGGCGGTATAGATTTGAGTGAGTTGGAAGATCATTAATTTCCCATGCCGAAAAAGACCAACCCACTTGCATAATGAGTTTCATTTGGCAGCAAAAGTGGTCCCTTGAGTTTGTCATAAGTCGAAGTCCAAGGAACAAAGATCGAAATCAGATCAGACCCCCACCAAAACCCTACTTAATTTGCTGCTCCCCACCCCCATCTCCTCTCTGTCACCCATGTGAATGCTTATATAAAGCTCTGATCATATATAAGGTGGCCCACGGCACTACCACTCCTACATGATTTATTAACTAAGATAGGCTACCGACACAAAAAAAAATTATAAAAAATAAATTTACAAATTAATGTGACTTCATAGAATGCGTTAGAGTTATTTTGTAATAAAAATAATTTTACAATCTGATGTATCATATTAAGCCACATCAATTTGTAAGTTTACTTTTATGTAATCTCTTTATAACTAAAGTATTTTCCTTAGTAAAACCTACTGCCCATTCATTACACATAATATTCAACCATATAAAAAGAGCCTTCTTTGGCATGACAGCTAAGGGATGGAAGTCATATACATATTTTTCTTTTGTATCATGAGATCAGTGCCCTGTTGTGCAAATGAACAGACACGTACGATCGAGGTGAATAAATAAGTAAATCTAATTCGTTCACTTTATAACTTAGTTGGCACGGCACGTCAAGTGATTTTGATGTAAGCCCAACTCTTTTTGTTTCTTAAGCTTTTCCGGGCCATAAATTTTGAGATGAAAATGTCAACTTTGCATGCAGCATGATATATATATATATATATATATATATACACATACAATATAGAAGAAGATAGGTAGAGAAAATGCATGGAAATTATATATGTATGAAATGCGGCTTCTCGAAGCAGTAATATAAATACATTTGGAGGAGACATGAAACTGTTTTGATAACGTATTGTTGTTTGGGCGGTGGTCAAGGTCATGCTCATAATATATATATATATATTTATATATATATATATATATATATATGGGCATTATTGCTGCGTATACGAAATGTAAAGCCCAGAAGAAAAAAAGGAGAAGATTATAATTAATGTCAATTTTTTTAAGCAGAGAACACAATAGTTTATCACAGGTATGGATGGGACTGGTCAAGTTTCCAACAGAGAGAGAGAGTGATTATGGCCGTTTAAACGGTTGAGGGGTTAGGTACTCCTTGGGAGAGTGTAAAGGTCAGATGCAAAAGAGGCAGTCTACTGTGATGCTTATCTATACTGTTTGAGTGCTCGCTTTACGTACGTACGCGCGGCGCTTCTAACTTGTACATTCGAATGGAAATATGGAATTGTTTTTTGTCATTTCTAAATTCTGTTTATATAGTAATAAGATAAATAAACATATTTTTTCTTCAATATTATATATATATAATACCATCGTCTAGTTGGGTTAACATGAAATTATTAGTTTGTTTCAAGTTTTTATTTCAAAGATAAGAATTGTTATAAAAATTAATTTACAATACTATAAAATAAAATAAAAATAAAAATATATAATGTGAAATAATAAATAGTATCTCTTTATTAAATAATAATATCCAATTTGAGGCTATCACGTGCTTTAGTGCGAGTGGGTCTTGTATTCCTTCAGGGAGGAGATAGCCAACTTGGGCACGTTGTGTAGTGTTTGCCAAATGGCAATTATGGTTGTGCCTATATTTAGATTGGGAGACTCTTGAATTGAAAGATGAGTTGAGGTAGTTTGTGAATAATAAAATAAAATATTTTTATTTTATTATTTTTAATAATATTATTATTTTAATATTTGAAAAGTTAAATTGTTTATTATATTTTGTGTAAGAATTTAAAAAAATTATTTTGAAATTTAAAAAAGTTGAATTGTTTATTATATTTTGATGTGAAAATTTGAAAAAATTGTTTTGAGATTTAAAAATAAGATTATTGTATTTTGTATGAGAATTTGATAAAGTTGTAATAATGAAAATAAGATGAGTTGAGATAGATTGAAGAGAGTTATGAATACAAACAGTCCTAAGGAAAGTAAGATGGCTTTTTTTTTTTTTTTTTTTTTTTAAGTTTTTTTCCCTTGTAGCAATCTCAATGGACTAGCTAAAGCTAAAATTAGCTTTTGTGACATGAAAGTGTCGTTGTCTATTTTACTCCGTATTGAATTATCTATTTATTCTTTATATAATAAAAAATTAATATTAAATTGTTTTTTTCTTTTTAGTTAATTAATTTTTATCATATTTTACCATTTTACCAATTATATATTAATTAGTAATCATATTCTAATCAAATACATGATTAATAATATTCTACCAAGAAAAGAAATGCAATGCACAACGTAGAACAAAAGTAATTTTATTTTAAGATTTGGTTCATCTACAGTAAAGAGCAAAGATGACTTCTATTTTACATTTACTATAGCATAAATGAACTATTTATACACTTTGCATAGTCTAATGCACACGGTACTTTGTCCTAATAAGTCCCAACAGGCATTTTTTTAACCTTTGGCTAATCCATTGAGATTGATCTTAGCTTACTTGTGGGTTAAATGTTTGGTAGCATGCTAAATACAATAAGTTTTGTGCCATCTATCTAAAATAAAAATAGAGTATACCATGAAAAGTAAAAACTTTTCATCTTTATTTTTCTCAAATAGATTATATTTCACATCATAAGATTGTACAATTTATTTTTCATTTTATAAACAAAGAAATTGGAAGATGTTACGCAACTCTCACTCCTATCTTAATAATTTGTTATTATTCTTCAATTTGTGAATTTATTATTTAGAAAAACTAATTTAAAGATTGCCCATCATAATAAATGATAGTATCATGTCATGATTCGTATAGCATAATTCCTAGAAATTTCATTTGAATCCTTACCAAAATCGAGAAAAATACGAGTGATCTATTATTGTTTTGTATCCATATATACGGCCTTTTAAACCTACAATATTGTTTATCGGGAAGTTTGATATGGTTTTTATTTATTGTTTTAAATGAAATAACTAAGTTAATTCTTTAAAATTTAAATTGATATTTATTTTTGGATTTTCTTATCTTAAAATAGAAATTAAATAATACATTCATTTGTAGTTTGCATCTGACTCATTGAAAAAATATACTTATTATTGTGTAAATATATGTGTCTAAATAGAATAATAAAAATAATAAATCACATATTGGTATATAGTACGAGGATAATAAGTAACATTTCTTATTACCGTAAATGTTATTAAACTCACATCATATATCTATTTTTTTCGCTTAAAATTCTTAAATTAAAATTTAGAAGTTTCTTGATCTGTGAATCAGAACAGAGTTCATTAAAGGATGGTAATTCCATGATTAGAATTGTGATAGGAAGGCCCTTTAATCTTTAAAAAGGCAGGTCAAATATAGTGGTGAATAATTATGTTACATATGCATGTTTTCCACAGGTTCTCGAGCTTTCATGGCAAACCACAGTAAAGAGCAGTGCTAGCGAGGGTGTAGTACGAGACGGTCCCAATAAAGATAAAAAGTTTTTGTTTTCATATTTTTTTAAAAAATTAATAAAAAATACTTTTTTAATCACTAAAAAAAATTATCGAAATCCAATGAACCAACTGTCGGTAGGAGCAGTAACATTTTTAGTGATAAAATGTTGTCCTTTCTTTAATTTTCAAGTTTGTCATTTTTTTAAAAAACACATATTTTAGGCAGAGAGACGTGCATCAAGGAAAAAGTAGAAAACACAATATGGACTATGAACATTGAACGCAAAAGAAATAATTCATAAATAGAGTAGGCGGCAAAAAGGCGTACCCACAACTACCCGTGACGCTTAAATAGATCGGATATAATGCTTTTTCCCACCCTCTCAATTTTTACATTATTTTCATGTCCTTAATAAATAAATAAATAAATTTCTGATTGAAATTTTTGTCAAAAATAAAAATAAAAAATCTGATTGAAATTAGTGTGTTATCTTCAATACAAAACAACAAGTATATCGGCAATATTGTTTATATATATATATATTTATTTATTTATAGATATTATTCCTAACTCTCCAATTAATATTGTTTTTGTATTTTTTTTAGTTTTGGTCTTTATATTTTTGGATAAGATGGAAGATTAGATTCAAGATCGCCGCCCGCGCAACTTTCCAATACTTTTCCCATGCCTTCCTCCGCCAATACTCTTTATTTTGAACTTATCTATTTGGCACGTGAGTTACATACGTCGTCATAGACGCTTGGACCTGATCATGTCTCTCCCAAGATAGTGAGAATGGAGATCTTGAATAGTTGCTACTACTCAAGCATCTTGTGGCCATAGCATATTTCTCTTGGGCATTAATTGGCAATGCTAACAGTGGAATGTTCAAACCCAAAACAAAATCCCAAAAAACTTTTCCCATTATCTTAGGCTTGTTTGGATGTTGAGTTGACTTAAAATAAATTGAATTTTTGATAAATAATAATAAGTTGAGATAGTATAGTGAGTTTTATGAGATCTAGTTAAGATATTTTAGATGTGTTTAGATGTTAAGTTGAGTTTATATATATTTATAAAAAATTGAAAAAAATTATGAGTTCATGTATAAAGAGGTGTTGAGTTAAAAAAAATTATGAATCTTACATGTAAAAAATTTTTTAATTGAAATAAATTTAATAATTTAAAAATTAAAAATTTAAATATTAGAATCAACTCTCAATTTTTCCAAATTCCTAACGAAACCTTAATCCACGTGGTAGCTATGTTTTTGAGTTATTTACAAGGATGTTAGATTCTCAGCCCTTCGTTTTGATCTCGGGGAACACAAAAAGTTGAAACAGACGTTTGATGGTTCCACATATTTTATTTGTGTCCAAATAAACTCCATGGCTTTTGGTAAAGTTGGACACTCACAAAAAGTAGGGACTTCTCCGTTAGGTGGAAAAGCTTTGCCAGCCATCTCTCCTTTCTAGCTAGGAACCAAATCCGAGAGAATCACCTTTGCAATCTATAGCATTTTTGTTTTGGGTGCAAACGAAGCTTCTTGGCAATTTCTTTACACACACTTAACTGGAAATTGACAATCTTCTAACTTCGTTGACTCTAAAGTAACACACATGTTTAAAAAAAAGTAATCATATTCTATGTAAGTTCCTGTTGATTCATTGAGAGTGCTGTTGAAAATGTGTGTTTGTTGTTGACTGATGGCTAATCAAGAGGTAGCTAGCTCTAGTGGTCGGTTGATGGACCATCCCCTATTGACAATTGTTCAGTGGGTAGCTGAAAAGTAGTGAATAAGGGTGATTATTGGTAAGCTTTGATTATTAATTTAGATTAACAAAGAATAAGGTACACTAATCAATGGAGGGAATAAAATTATTTCCACCAACCCAATAAGCATAGTTTTTGAATATTTTGATTACTCAAAGACCTGCTGCATTTCATTAATTGATTCTGTATGTCTACATGAACAAAAATAAAAAATAAAGAAATCTTGAAAAAGGAGTGTATTGGAGTTTTTTGTGATGCATGTATGCTATTGTGGAGTTAGATTTTCCCAGCACCAACCATGCCTTTAAAGTATTTTATTTTTGTTTTGACAGAAAGTGGGGTTTTTTTTAGCTCTAGTCACTGATTAAAAGCCTTTTGCTGATGGCGCAATTAGAATTGAGAGAACTGGTATATACACAAAGAGATTATATAAAAGTAAACCTATAAACTAATGTGGTGTCATGAGATCTGTTAGATTTACTTTACAATAAAAGTAACTTTATAATTTGACGTACTACATCAAACTACGTCAGTTTGTAAATTTACTTTTATATAATTACTTTGTGTCTAAAGTATTTTCCAATTCTTAATGGATTATCACCATGCATGTGATTCACGAAACGTTCAAATGCCACCTTTTTTTGAAGTAAAGATTCCTCACTTTTGGACAAAAGGAGTCATTCTGCTCAGCTTTACAGCAAGGGCTAATTTCACCAACATCTCTCTCTGTCTCTCTGAGTAAAAATAACTCGATCATTCTCAAAGTCAAGACTCAAAATGGGAAAGATGTTGCAGATTGCAAACGTAGTAATAAAATGGATTCAAGGATGTAATTGTCATCTTTTGCTTTGTTCTTTTGGGGTAATAAATGATGTCACCATGTGCATGTGCGACAGAGATCGAGACATTGGCGGGATATGTCTCAATGAGTACGATAAGTAGATGGAAGTATTTATGAAGTTTCATCGACTTGGTACACAAGTTTTGGTAGTTAAAAACGCATTGTTGTGAGGTGGATGGCAAACGTTAAGGTAGTTGAGTATGCATGTCACATGCCTTACTGGTGTTAAGTTCATACCATCACACATCATTAGGTGGTTGTTGGAAAATGGACAAAAAAAGATGCCTCGTCATTTTCATTGGCTAATCAGCAACCAGAAAAAGAAAAAGGAAAAAAAAAAAAAAAAGTCCGCCCTTACTTTCTCTCTTGCTTCTTCAGCGATAGTTTGAAATAGAAGTGTTCAACTCGATCCGAATCTGGATATTCAGCTATAACCAGACCCAGATTTAGATGCTAAAATCCGGACGGTTATCTGAAGAAATAGGGCCTAGCTTTAAAGAATGAAAGATTGTGGATCTGAAAGTTAGGGCTAGTTGGGTTGGAAAATGATAAGATAAACTTGATCCACTTTGGGCGCTCCTCTACTCTAATTGGGCTACAGAAAGGATAAGCCTTGGGGTTACCCATTGCCCCATTGCTTTAATTAATTATTCGGCTAAACTCTTATGGGCTGCCTCCAACTATTTTGATCCACAAGCTCATTGCTGAGAAATATGGGTTCGCTTAATGATGAGACTTGTTATGGGAATTAACCATCTCACAACCCTCTCTACACAACTCTATGTAACTCTTTCACTAGGCTATGTTTGGATGTTAATAATATCTCAAATCACCTTTAAATAATAATGAAATCGTTCATGAATAGTAATGAAACAATAGTACTTACAAAAAAAATGAAATAATAGTGAATAGTTTGTAAATAGTAGTGAATTATTTGTGAACAATAGTAAACTGTTTGTGAATAGTAATAAAGTGGTTGAGATAGTCTAAACTCTCAAATACAGACTTAGGCCTTGTTTGGGTACTGAAGTATTCTGAGGTACTCTCAAACACTCTCACTATTATTCTCTACTTTATTATTACTTTTTATCTACTTTTACTACTATTCATTACTTTTCACCTACTTTTTATTACTATTTAATATTTTATTATTATTTTTTACCTACTTTTTACTACTATTCACAAACATTCTCAAACACTTTCACTATTCAAACCAATAGGCACTTAAGTTGACGGATAGAGGTGCACAGGAACATTGTGCTCAATGGGCCTCTGGTCTAGGATTTGGTATAGAGTTCCTTGAAAAAAAAAACTATTAACCAAGTAAAAGAAATGCAAGAGGATAACTCTATAGACTTTGAGCCAAAAGAGTGAAGCCAGACAAATGTCAAAATCGATAATGAGAATAAGTAGCCAAGAAATATACAATTGTGACAAACATAAAAGGACCAACATAAAACCTGTAGTCCCAACTCAAACACTAAAAACAAGAAAACAATTAAAAAATGCATCCGAAAAATTTCAACCCTCAAACAGTCATTTGTTCAGATGGAAGCTCCTAAAGTTCAGTGTCCCACAAACGCACCATCAGTCCGGAAACCATTCTCCGAGCAAAAGGGATATAACTCAAACAGTACCTGAAACAGCTCATGACTAATATATCAAGTGGTGACATAAACCATTATAATGCATAACTAGGTCTTTTCAAAGTTAGAATTAGAGAAGCTAGATGAAGATCTTGCCATTGGTAGTTGGTAGAACGCCATGTAAAATATAAACACAAATTGATAAGGTTGAGAGGAAGTGTCTGATCTCCCTCTCCTAGGCCAGAAAATTTAGGCGGGAGAGGAAGGCAAACTCACCATATAAGGGCGCAGAACTCACATATTATTGCAAGTATTGTTAAAATCTTGTTATGGATCTGCAAGATGAAAATAACCAGCAACAGGAACAGTGACTATCATAACATAATAAATCGAACAAGAAAATGAGGCTAATGGCAAAGGGTTTTTCATGCTTGAACGTGAAATTTGTTGCATGGGAAGGAGCAGGGGCACAGATATTAATTCAGGGATGACACGAAACTAGGGACTTTTCGTTCTGCCATTTATTCAAATCTGAGACTTCCAACTCTTGACCATGTCTAGTGTCTTAATTTGAGAGCAAAAGAAAAAAGAATTATTGATGTGTGGTGCACAGTGCACAAAGGGACCAAGCTGACTGGGGATGTTTTTTTTTATAGGTAAAAGAGGTTTTATTGATCCATGTAAATAGGCAAAGCCCGAGTACATAGGAAGTATACAAGAAAGAGCCTACTTACAAAACTATGTGCTACGGAGAGTAGCGTAAAAGTCATTAAGATTCGTTCCATTCAATACAATAGAAGAGGCCCAAAGCAACAATGTATGAAAGAAAAAAGCCCTAAAACCATCCGGAGAGCTTACTGAGGGGATGTGACAAGAACATTAATGCAAACAAGTTACACGATACATATTCAAGAAAATGACCAGGGTACACCATCAGATTATCATCAGAAGATAGGATTCTTGTAAAGTCACCCCAGCTTTCCTATTTTAGCCCACCAGTTAAACAGAGGCAAAGAATGATAATCATTCCAGGAAAACAAGTATCCTACTTATCAAAAAAGAAAGAAAATAAAAGAAAAACAAGTATCCTATTAGAGCATTTGGTCCTAAGGATTGGTACTATCTAAAAATAGGAACCCCTCATGTTACCAGATCTAGTTCCCAGTGCTAATTAAAGACCAGTCCGTCAATTCTTAAGGCCTTCAGATTTTTTTTTTTTTTTTCCCTCCATTTTATACTTTTACAATCAAGATAGAAAACTTACCCAAAGAGCACAAATGAGAGCAATAACAACACATCCAAGGTAAATGGAAGTTGCATAGACACGACCAGAATCAAACATCATTCCGATTTGTTGCCTAGGTCCAATGAGGAAGGCTGTGCTGCCAAACAGGACCACAAGTTTAGAACTTGAAAGATCCCTCAAGAATGAAGAAGGAAAAGAAATTCAGTTTAATTGAATCAGGTACAACTTTGGAATAGAAACTACTAAACTACATATATGTTTATCTCATTGCTTGGCTCCATTACCAGTTAACCTACCTTCCAACTGCCAACACATTGCCAAACGTAAACAGTGCTGCAAACTTGATGGGTTTGGCAAAAACAATCAATGACTGCAAAAGAAGGAGAAGAATAAACAAATGCTGTGAGGGCTCTTACGGTATCAATTTTATGTTGTCTTTCAGTAACTGGGCTATAAATTTTTCTGTCTGCATCCATAAAATAAAAAATTAAGTTTCTGGAACATATTGTGAAATTTCCCAAAATCATGTTTGATACATTTTGCCTTCAAGTGAACTTAACATTTCTTTTTATTAAAGAAAAGCATTAAAGGGACACTCCCTGTCTTCCATGAAGTTTTTTGGTAACTACAGTACTGTTTTTACTTAATTAGAGATATGTTTTTTGATTGGTAAAGATCAGTAATTAGAAATATTAACTACCACAAAGAGATGGCACAATGGTAAACAAAAACAACCACAAAAATGGGGTTGGGGAAAGGAAGTATAGATCACAGTGACCCAGATGCAGACAAATCAAGGACGAGTCTATAGAAGGTCTAGGACACTTGGGAGTGTGCTACAGCCAATCTGAACTTTGTTATGGACAGTCCACATAAGTATATAGCTGTCATGAGTGGTGCAACAATCAATGGCCTTCTCAGGCATGGAGGGAAGTTCTCAATCTTCATACGGCAGGTTTGGTGGTGCTTTCCTATCACCTCCAATAAGAAGCTTACAGCCCATGTCACAACCATCATCAACCTATCACCCATGATTCTGAAATAAGCCCACCAAGTGTTAAGGTGTTAAGTGGGGCACAAGATTTTCAGATGGCATTCTATCTACAGGTTATGAAAAAACAACTGAGGTCAAATTTGGTCTGTACCTTTACACTCTTATGCCAATTTGATTTCCCCTCATGGCATTGGGTACACTGACAAAGTCTCTCATAGAGACAACATCAAGACAATGTGACAACTTTTTTCTTTTGATAAGTACAATGTGACAACCATGCAGAAGTAATTTAGTTGATTACCAATAACAAAGGAATGCAACAATATGACAGTCCTCTAGAGAAGATAAAATCAACCTACAACTCAAATTTCTAACTTCCAGACTCAGACATGGATTTTCTAAGCACAAACATCAGAGATTGGTGCCATATATTTTGAGAGAGAGAGAGAGAGAGAGAGAGATGCCAATTGAGCTACAGGTAAATTCTTAGTAAAACTAATATCAGATAACCAACCATTGTTAGAATATTTTTTTGATCGACAAACAAAAGTTTTATTGATCATGAAATAACCATTATTAGAATATTATGTTAGAATATATTCATAATATTCTAGTAT
Source organism: Cyclocarya paliurus (assembly GCA_029856935.1). Taxonomy (NCBI): domain Eukaryota; kingdom Viridiplantae; phylum Streptophyta; class Magnoliopsida; order Fagales; family Juglandaceae; genus Cyclocarya; species Cyclocarya paliurus. The sequence goes on from CM056945.1 coordinate 2,149,864, forward strand.
GTATGGTAATATGACTTATTCTTTATTATATTTAGTTTATTGTGTATATCAATTAGTATAATTGATTTATTGTATTTCCATTATTTCTCTAGTCTCATTCATCTATAAATAGGGACAGATGTTATGTATTCAATAAAAATTGACAATAAAGAATAGCAAAGATGTATCCTCTAAAGACTTTCTCCTCCTCTCCTCTCCATCTCCCTTTTCTATTATATTATATTTTATACATGGCATCAGAGCATACCCGATCCTAGTATCTCTTGTAGAATCGTTTGTGTCCATGCTTCATCTTTTCGTTAGCAGACATGTTCCTTTACTTTGCTATTTATACAGCATACCACGTCCAGTTTAACAGTCTTTTAGCACTTGACAGCTGCGGTTCTTTACAAGCCAGTTACGTCCATTTTTCAATATGGTTTTTCTCATATCAGACCACCAATTGACTGTACAAGTTGTCAACTTGTCATTGACATTTTGGCATGGGAGCCACTGATTTCCTAGTGTCTCTCACAGCATTTTTTTGTTCATGATAAGTCTCATATCAATGTGTTATTAACTTATTTGGTGTTCTTTTCCATTCACCACACGTTCTCCAAAGGCTTTCTACGCACTTAACAAATTTCCGTTTGCGATAAGTCCCATATTCAACGAGTTATTTGGTATTCTTTTCCATTACCACACGTTCTCTAGATGCTTCCTATGCACTTAATGGATCTCCACCACATTTCCTCTAGAGGCTTCCTACACACTTAATGAATCGCCGTTCGAGCTAAGTCTCATATTCAATGTGTTATTTGGTGTTCTTTTCCGTTCACCACACGTTTTCCAAAGGCTTCCTACGAACTTAACAGATCGTCGTTCGTTATAAGTCTCATATAAGTACCGAGTACAGGATCTGAGTACTGATTTTGCCATCCTCAAGAATTTGCATACAAGTACAGAATGGTTAAAACTGACCACTAAAAGAGGTCCATAAGCAAACTCGACACCAGTATAGGTACCTCGTCATGGTGACTAATTAACTAACATGACATCTCCTAATAACCTAAGATCACTGAGACTATTGCTTTATAAACAAGAAAACTCAGCAAAACCTCAATCCCAAATCCCAACTACTTAAGGCTCTGCTACGCTACGTAAATCCCTTTTCCGCCGTTAAGTCCTGTATAAAGCCTCATACGTCTCAAAACACTAATCCAACACACAAGCTTTCATTCCAATGCTTATTAATCATAGCTGGAATCACGAGAAATCCAACTAGTCATGAAAATTCAAGACAACAATGCAGGAAAATAATAAAAGGAAAGGTGAGTGAATGCTCATACCAGGATCATACAAACCAAACCAGCGACCAAACAGGCAGCAAACCCATAAACTCTCTGTATAATCAAAACCGAAAAGCAGCATAATTTCAGAAAATCTATACACGAGCACAAATGTTTGACCTTGAAACTTAGGTGATTCACGCAGTACCTGCATGGGAGAGAGAGAACAAAAGCCGTCTGATTCGTCATCCAAGAATCCATCTCCTTGTTCTTCATTGCCTCCTAACATAGATTCGTTGAGCTTCCACATTGGCGAAAAATCAAGTTCTCTACCTCTTCAATGGATTTGCCTTCGAAGGAGACGCTAAAAGAGAGTGAACAGAAACCGAGTGCAATGGACACCGGAAGGGGAACTTAGCTGCTCCGCATATGGACTACGGACTATACTTTTGCATTGTGAAAGCCAATATCTGACCGACACATCGACAATAAAGTATCACATGATTTGCACGTGAGTATTTCTGCAACCAATTAGTTTATGTGGCGATCGCCTATTTGGTGACTCTTCTGTGGATGTCACTGCGAGATCCGTACGATCAGACAAGGTAAAAACCCTGAAACAGTTCCCGTTTTCATAGTAACCACCGTTAAAAACGAAAAAGAAGCTATCCCAAAATCCAAGCTGAGAACGCCGTTTGATTTGACGCTATCAGGTTCAGTGCTAATCTCAGCTTTTACTTCCTTCTAAAGCCCGGAGAGACGCACAGGAAAACCCTAGAACGTGGGCGAGAGAGAGAAGAAGAAGAAAATGTCGTCGACGTTGCTGGAGGTGACGAGGGCAGCACATGAGGACGTGGAGCGGCTGGAGAGGCTGATAGTGAAGGACCTCCAGAATGAGCCGGCTACTAGCAAGGACCGGCTCTTTCAGAGCCACCGCGTCCGCAACATGATCGACGCTATCATTTCCACCACTGAAAAACTCGTATACTCTTCTTCTTCTCTCTTCAACTTCATCTCCAATTTCTTACCTTTCTTTTTTCTTGCTGAGAAATCGAGCAATAAAAAATGAAATAGAAAATATTCCTCGAATCCTGTTTTCTATATATACGAATGGTTGCTATATTTTTTTCTGTTCCAATCCACATGAAACATGACGCACAGTTAGGTTAGCATTTTGGAAACAAACCTTTCTGTAATGTTGCGAAGTGTTTGGGTGCTTGGAAAATAGGGGGAAAAATATTGGAAGTTTGAATTTTGTGTTGCGTCGTTATCCCTGGGAAAGGTTTCTTTGGGCACGCAGACGTTTGCGCTTCCGAGGGGTAGTCTAGATGACATTTCCTTGAAGTTCTTGTACAGTTTTGGAAGATAATTTTATTTGATTTTGTTTTCTAAATGAGCATGATTGTACCTTCGGAAATCTAACAGATATTGATTGATTATTGTCAGTACTAAATATGACTGACTCAAAATATTGATACTGTTTGGTGGCATAGAATTTTTTTTTTAGCAGTAAACAAAATTTTATTGATCATAAGAATATGCAAGAGCCCAAGTATACGAGACATATACAAGAAGAGCAATACCTAAGCGTGCTAGTTAGTGATACAAGGAATTCATGACAAGTCCTGCCATGAAAACCCCAAGGGGTTGGCTCAAGTGGTGAAGGTCTTGGTCTTGGGGTATCACTCTCTTTAAGGTCCAAGGTTCAACGCCTCATGGGTGCAAAAATCCTTTGGGACCACACCTCTTGGTGAAAAGTCAGCGATTTAACCAGTTCTGTATAGGAAAACTTTCGAAGGAGCTGTGCATGGGATCGGGGTTTACTCTGCAGGGATGAGTCTAAAGGGCCCTGTTTGAGAGGTTCCCCGACATAAAAAAAAAAAAAAAGTCTTGCCAAAAAAATTTTCTTTGGGAGAATGAATGAGCAACTATATTTCTCTCACTTGTGAAGAGAGAGAAAATCCTCTCCGTACACTTTCGTTCTCACACACTCTTTTTGCATGAAACTGTATCCGATGGTTTCGTGATAGATTGAACGTCTGAGTGTTGGTTGTTTGGCTGGAAAGGAAAATGATGCATGTGAGAACTGTAGTTATTGAACAAAAATCCTTTGAGGTATCTAGGGAGGGCTGATGGTTGATTCTTACAGAAAGAGGGAGGTAGTTTGTGAAAAGCATGAGAGTGGAGTTAGCCACAGCACGGTGGCTTAGTAAAGCCTTGGAGGATGGTTGGACTGCAAGGAGGAAAGGGTATTATGCTAGCCATCGAGAAGGGGACAGGGGCTTCACTGTGCAGAGATGCACAAATATTCAAGGTGCATTCATGGTGTTGGAAGAGCATCGAGGGGGTGGACGTCGGAACTGCATCATTGTTCCTGATGACAGAGATGGGAGGGGATGGTGGAAGCTGGCAGAGTTGTTAAGGGAAGCTGCTCGTGTCGGTGGGCAGGCACCACCAGTGACAATGGCACTACCGAAACCTCCTCAATCGTACACGGAGGCCCTCTATCAACCGAGGCCTGTGTCCCATCAATTGGACAGGAGGGTTGCTAGTGGGGCTGTCAATGGTGCTGTTTCTACAGGGTCTCAAGGACGTGAGGAAGATGGTAGGAGAGTTGTTGGTCTTCAAAAGGAAATGGTTTTGCGTGTTTTGACTGATATGCAAAAACAGATGGGGGAGCTGCAAGATAATATTAATTATTTGAAATGGTGTGTTGAGGACCAAGGGGGGCAAATGGAGGCTGGGTTTAATAAAGGAGACGGGCTGCCTGTTAAGGACCCAGGAGACGGGCCCAAGGGTAAGAAACCCATGGTATCTTCAAGGGACAAGGCCGGTCCCTCAAATGGTCCTAGGCCCAGCAGACTGGTAAATAGACCTAGTGGGCTTGTTTGGAGGAGACGAGGGGCATCCCTCCCACCTGTAGTGGTGGGTCTCATCGAGTGCGGCGGGGCTCAGCCCCTAGTGCTGGCAAAGGGTCTAGGGCCACCGGCGAAGGCAGTAGCACCAATGTCTGTGGGGTTTCAATATGTCTCGGGTTTGAAGGAACAGCCTGAAAAAGTTGACCCGGTGAGGGTTTTGACCCGGATCTGGTACAAAATCGAGCGACGGTCAGCTGCGATGCTAGTGGTGTTCCGGTGGGGTCATCGCCAATGCCGGCAGTGGTAGAGGGGGATTTCATGAAGCTCAGGGCAGATGCCGAAAGCATGGTGTTGAGTCCATCAAGGGCGGGAGCTGTACAGGGAGGGGCGCCACCCTGTGGGCCGACACAGACAACGCCGACGAGACCTGGGCTGCCGCAGAAATTGCCGCCGTCCTCAGGCCAGAATCAGAACTGCACTATGGTGGAAGCACTTGCTGTGTTGGAGTATGAGGGTGTGTCAGAGGAGGTGGAAATAGAAGGGGAAGGTTCTTTGATCTTGTTTGAGCCTTGTAAACACTCAGCAGAGGGGGTGGAGTATCCAGGAGAGGATCCTACACCAATAAGTGTGATTCCTCCTACTCTCCCCTCTGATTGGGTTTTGAAAAAGGTGGAGGAACTTCAGAGTTGTATGGGGATTTCGTGTGAAGGCTATGAGGAGCAGTTTAAGGCACTAATAATAGTTATGGAGGCAGGCCAACATGGAGTAGGGTAAAAAATAGAGAGGGAGTTGAAGAAGCTGACTTCGTCCATTAATTATGAGGGGAAGGAGGGGAGTGTAAGTTGTGGAAGAAATAAGGGGAGGGCTGGATCAGTTGTTAAATGAAGTACGAAATATTGATTTGGAATGTTAGGGGGCTGAATGAGATCAACGAACGCCTCCGAATAAGATATCTTTTAAGACAATGGAAGATGGATATTATTTGTCTACAAGAAACTAAACTGAAGCTCATCAGTAGAAGAACTATCCGGAGCATTTGGAGTTGCCAATATGTTGGATGGACATATTTACCTTTGAAAGGGGCCTCGGGTGGAATTTTGGTCATGTGGGACAAGATGGTAGTGGAAAACATAGAGGAATTTGTGGGAGAATTTTCGGTGGGGTGTTATTTCAAAGACACAGATGATGGTTTTCTATGGGCCTTTGGAGGGGTGTATGGCCCCAACCTAGCTTGTGAGAGGCGGTTACTTTGGGATGAACTTGTTGGCTTATGTACGTGGTGGGATGTATCTTGGTGTATTGGGGGAGATTTTAATGTTACTAGGTTCCTTAGTGAAAGATCAGGGGAGGGGCACAACCTTGCTATGGTGGAATTTTCGGATCTAATTTTTGAATTGGGCCTTATGGACATACCATTGATGGGAGGTGAATACTTGGACTAATAATCAAAGTTGGTCAAGATTGGACAGATTTCTCATATCTCCTTCTTGGGAGCTACAATTTCCAGATTTATGTCAAAAAAGACTCCCAAGGAAATGCTCGGATCACTTCCCGGTTATGTTGGACTGTGGAGGCATTCAAGGGGGTAGAAGGCCTTTTAAGTTTGAGAATATGTGGCTCAAAACAGAGGGGTTTGTGGATTTGATTAGACAATGGTAGAATTCATTTCAACTCCAAGGCAATCCCAGCAATGTTTTGGCTGGAAAATTAAAGGCTTTGAAGAAGGAATTGAAGATTGGAATGAGCAAGTATTTGGTGATATAAATCTACAAAAGAAGTGCTTACTCCAAGAGTTACAAAGCTTGGAGGGTGTAGGAGATGAGCATAACCGAAAAGGGCAAGTGGTTTTTGAACTAGAAAGGTTGATCCTAATGGAGGAAATTTCGTGGCAACAAAAGTCAAGGGCATTGTGGCTTAGGGAGGGGGACAAGTGCACAAAGTTTTTTCATCAAGTAGCGAACTCACACAGGAGGATTAATACTATTGAATCCATGAACATTGATGGAGACTCATTTGCAGATCAAGCTGAGATAAAGGATCATGTGGCTGGACATTTTGAGCATTTGCTGGCGGAACCTCATGCTTGGAGGCCTACTTTAGATGGACTAGCTTTTGAGTCCATTGACCAAAGTAGTATGGATTGGTTGGAGAGACCATTTGAAGAGGAAGAGGTTTAGCTGGTAATCAGGAAAATGAACAAAGATAAAGCTCCGGGACTGGATGGTTTTACTATGGCATTTTTTCAGACTTGTTGGGAGGTGGTTAGAGAGGATGTCATGCTGGTTTTTTAGGAATTTTACAGTTTTGGCAAATTTGAGAGGAGCTTGAATGCAACTTTTATTGCACTTGTTCCTAAAAAGGCGGGTGCAATAGAGGTACAAGATTTTAGGCCTATTAGTTAGTGGGCAGCATATAGAAGATACTTTCCAAAGTCCTTGCTAGTAGGATGAGCATGGTTATGGACAAGATTATCTCTACGTCTCAAAATGCCTTCGTGAGAGGGAGACAAATCTTGGATTCGGTCCTTATAGCAAATGAGTGTTCGGACAGCAGAATCAAGTCGGGGAGAACCAGGCATCTTATGCAAATTAGATATGGAGAAGGCCTATGATCATGTTAATTGAGATTTTTTGCTCTATATGTTGAATAGATGTGGGTTTGGGGAAAGATGGAGGAAGTGGATGAAGCATTGTGTGTCGACAACCCGCTTCTCAGTATTGGTAAATGGTGACCCGGTGGGCTTCTTTAATAGTTGAGGGGACTAAGACAAGGAGATCCATTATCACCACTTTTATTCATTCTAGTCATGGATGCTCTAAGTAGAATGGTGCCAGTTGCAGTAGTGGGGGGATTTTTTTCAGGATTTTTGGCGGGAGCTATTAATCATGATTCCATCATTATTTCCCATCTTTTGTTTGCGGATGACACATTGCTATTTTGTGAGGCAAATGTAGGACATGTACAATCCTTGAAGGCTATCTTACTTTGTTTTGAAGCGGTATCTGGGTTGAAGATTAACCTTGCTAAGATGGAGATGGTTGCGGTGGGTGAGGTAAGTAACATTAGAGGGTTGGCAAACATTTTGGGATGTGTGGTTTCTTCGTTGCCATTGAGGTATCTCGGTCTTCTGTTGGGGGCTTCTTTTAAGGCTATAACAATTTGGGAGGAGGTGTTGGAGAAAATAGAGCGTAGGTTGGCTGAGTGGAAAAGATTGTATTTAACTAAAGGGGGGCGGATCACTCTTCTAAAGAGCACTCTATCCAACCTCCCCACATACTACTTGTCTCTTTTTCCTCTCCTTGCCAGCATTGCAAATAGAGTAGAGAAACTTCATCGTGACTTCTTGTGGGGTGGACTAGGAGATGAGTTTAAATTTCACCTAGTGGGGTGGGATAAGGTGTGTAATCCTTTGAGAGATGGAGGATCGGGAGTTCGTAATATGAGGGCCTTTAATAAGGCTCTATTGGGAAAATGGTTGTGGCGCTATAATAATGAGAGGGGAGCTTTGTGGAAAGGGGTGATCGACATGAAGTATGGAAGTGTCCCCCGGGGGGGGGTGTTCTAGAGAGGGGAGGGGGGGCATATGGTGTGGGGTTATGGAAGTATATGCGGAAAGGTTGGTGCTCCTTTGTTTGTCATACTTGGCTGTGTTTGGGGATTTGCAATAGGATCAGCTTTTGGTATGATGTGTGGGTGGGAGACATGGCATTGAAGGAGGCTTATCCCACTATATTCAGAATTGCATGGGACAAAGAAACTATGGTGGCTGACTTGCGGGTTATAACTCATGGCACGCAAGAATAGAACATTAGCCTTACTTGAGATGCACATGACTGGGAAGTGGCGGAGCTGATGGAGTTTCTTAACCTGCTGTATACCGCTGCTATTGCTGTCACAAATGAAGATGAGATGGAATGGAGACCTTCTAGGAAAGGGATTTTTTCTGTACGCTCCTTCTATGAATCATCTACCATGCAACATCGACAGAATTTTCCTTGGAAGAACATTTGGAGGAGTAAAGCACCTACAAAGGTTGCTTTCTTTGTCTGGACAGCAGCCTTAGGGAAGATTCTGACTATTGATAATCTTAGAAGACGTGGTTTTATTATCACAGACTGGTGCTGTGTGTGTACAAATAGTGGTGACTCGGTGGACCATCTACTCTTACATTGTGAGTTTGCACGAGAAATCTGGAATGATTTCTTCAGTAGAATGGGAATTGCATGGGTAATGCCGGGAAGAGTGGTGGAACTACTAGCAAGTTGGAGAGGGATTACTAGGACATCATAGATAACAGTTGTGTGGAAGATGGCTCCTTTATGTATTCTTTGGTGCATTTGGTGTGAAAGAAACGGTAGACATTTTGAGGATCATGAACGCTCCTTGGAAGAGTTTAGGAGTTTTTTGTGGAAGACTTTATTTATGTGGGCCATTGCTTTAGATTTGAATAATCTCAGCTTCCATGACTTCCTTGTAACTATTTTTAGTTCCTAAATAGGTGTATTCACATGTATACTTCCAGTGTACCTGGGCTATGCCTACTTTCTTATAAATAAAATGTCTTATTACTTATAAAAAAAAAATAATAATAATAATTACAATCGACCAATATTTGAATCTTGCATAATGGTCATTTCTTGTGTCGCTCGAGAATTTGTTAATCCTTTTTTGTTTTTAAATACTTGGAGAAATCATTTTTTATTATCGATAAACAAAAATTTTATTGATCATGAAGTAGATAAAAGTTTGAGCATACGGGACATATACAAGAGTGTAACCTATGCGTGCTAGTTTAGCGATACAAGTAAATCATGAAAATACATGCCATTAAAATCAATTACAATCAACCAATAAAGTAAAGCATTGAAATATAGACTCATCCATTGACCATGCTCGATCTTCAAAGCTTCTTGCATTCCTCGCCCTCAAATACACTACCATAGACATTTTGGGACCATCTTCTACTGTGATACCCCATATGATAAGGATAAGAGTAGGTGCTGTATGGGATCCAACATTGCTTGGAAATGAGAATTTCTTGTTTTTTATAATGTTCAAATGAGACTCCAATTGTATCATTGACTAGTCCTTTTGGAGTATAGCCCATGTGGTTTGGACTTTCCATTGGGGCATTACATCCACGCTGTTGCAATCTTGGAGAAATCTAATGAGTAAGAATAGTTGTTTTTTCTCTGTGGTTGGCAGTTTTTTGAAAAATAAAATGATTGGGCATTAGGTATTTGTATACTTTACGACATCTTCTTTGTGGTTGTTTGTAGCATTTATTAACTAACCTCTATAAAAAAGCCATTGATTAACTAACCTCATAATTGTTGTAGATTATAACTTGGTGTTTCTCTTGTATACATGATTTGGTATGCTCCCTCCAAGTCTCTAAGGTTCGAGTCCTCTTGGGTGCAAACAATTTCTAGGGGTCATCGGACTGAGGGAACTTCCTCTTGAATTACCCAAGGTGTACTTTTGGGAAACTCCTTGCCCCTCATCTGTCCACCCCCAAGACTTTGTTTTCGGACACCCAGTGCCAATCAAAAAATAAAATAAAATCTTTGATTACCCATAAAAAAAATCATTGTTGGAGATAGTTTGTTATGCTTTGATTATATGTCTTGTCTCTCATAAGGATTAAGGTTATTTTGCTGTTTTTTATTGTAATTTTCAGGTAGAGATTTATGATGATAATGATAATGCCAGGAAGGATGAGATTGTGGCTCTTGGAGGCCAAACTGCAACTGGAACGAATGTGTTCAGTGCGTTTTATGATAGATTGAAAGAGGTAACTACAGAACCAATTATTTTTGCTGATCAAAAGTCTCCATTGTCTCAAAATTTTATTCAGATCACAGCCATCCTTGTATTCTACATCTCTTAAGTTCTAGTGATATGTAACTAGGAGCATAAAGGCTCTGTACTTTTTCATTGAGCATTCTGATGTTGTGCTGGAGTTTTTCTCTTTGAAGCATTAGAAACATTATGAAATTCATATTTGAAGTGGATATTTTATCTCTAGATATGGTTTTGATAATTTATTCTTCATTTTATATCTATGTATTTGCAAGGAGAAGGTTTAACTTTGGGCCTGCATCTGTTTTCTTAACATATATGCAAGCATCCTAAAAATAGAACATGTATGTAAGTTAACATGCATGAGAAAACTTGAAAGGATCATAGAACATGTGTATTAGAAGAAATGTAATATCTGTATGTTTGTTGCGCATTGGTCTTGAAACTGTGTTCTTAGAATTGACTTGTTGGACTGCTTATACATTGAGATTTTTAACGTTTATCATCTATACAGATTCGTGAATACCATAGAAGGCATCCAGCTGCTCGTGTTGTTGATGCTACTGAGGAGTACGAGGCACTACTTAAAGAAGAACCTATCATCGAGTTTAGCGGAGAGGTCCCTGTCTATCTTTGTTTCTTTCTCTGCACAGCATATTTAACCAAAAGTTTAATTTCAGGTCAAACATTTTATTGCCCTCACTTTTGAATATAACTATAAAATTCTTGGAGGTAAGCACAGAAGTGTAAGAGCATTTCTTAACGGTAGCCGTCATGGTTATTGTAATCAATGCTCTTACACTTCTGTTTTTGCCTCCTAGAATTTTATAGTTCAATTTAAACATGAGACCAAAGTGAAATGAAAGATATAGTGCTATCCAAAGAGGGGTGGTTTAAGCATGTGGGTATAACTTGAATAAGCATGTGATAATGTTTTAAAAAACATTTTTTCTTCTTGCGATCAATAAAATCTTATTTACCGATAAAAAAATGATTTTTTGGTAGGAGAGATTATCTGTGAAAATCAAAACAGTTTGTGGCATTTGTGTAAATGGTATGTTGATTTAGTATAGTTTACAGCCTTTCAATCATCTTTTTTTTAATAACTCAAGTTTTTAATTTCAGGAAGCTCTTGGGCGATACCTAGACATGCATGAATTATTTAACCTGTACATTAATTCTAAATTTGGGGAGCCTTCTACCGAGTACTCTGCGTACCTTGATATTTTTTCACAACCGCATAAGATTCCTCGCAAACAAAAGTTAACAAGGTATAATACTTTCTGACTATATCTAAATTTATATAATGGTTTGCTGCCAACCATCCCCCCCCCCCCCCCCCCCCCAAAAGAAAAAAAGGAAAAAAAAAAGGAAGAAAAACGAGGTGTCTGATCAAGGATCTCTTTTGGTAGTTTAGCATTACACATTGTGCGGTACAGAGAGAAAGGAAGGGAAAAACAGGGAGACATGGTAGGATCCAATTAGACATGGTGGGACGTGGGTGCGGCGTTTTATTTTTCCTACTTATAAAAAAAAAACTTGGGTGTGGCTTTATGAGGGTGGTTTCGACGGTTATGGACAAGAATGCTCATACTTAATATGACAAAAGTGGGGAATATTTGGGTCAATAAAAGTGGAAAAGTTGATTATCAAATAAAAGTGGGAAAGTTGCTCGACTTGAAGGTGGGAATGGTAGGAGATCCCTTTATATAAATATGTATGTATGTGTATATGTGTATTTGTATGTTGAAAATGATTGTCAGTGTAATATTGTGTGCTTTGAGAATCTGTTGAAAATGTTATTTTCTGCAGGCAATACAGGGAATATATGGAGAATCTATTGGAATACCTTGTATATTTCTTTCAGCGGACAGAGCCCTTGCAAGATCTTGATAGAATATTCTCGAAGGTACTCACACACTTATGATCTTTTTCGTTGAATACTGCTAAAGGTTTAATTTAGGCACCGAGTACTAAATTTACGATCTATAATGCATGTAATAATACTATGGTAGAATTTTACATTAAAATAATTCATCACTGTCTGTGGTCCTTAGACTAAGTGGCATTGCCTGGCTCTATAAACAAAAGGTGGACGGTGAGTTCATGGGTTTAATCCCATTTGGGTGTGAGTTCTATTTTCCCATAAAAAAAGCTTTATTGATACAATTTTAAAGCTGTGGCAATTGAAGGTTGGAAGGCCTGTCATAATTGGATCTATTATAAATTGATAACGTAGTAGGATTTGAAAGTGCTATTAAAAGGTGTTGGAAGGAATTTAAATTCCAAAAGCCAATTTATCATAGTCTGCACTTGTTTTTCTAACTCCATATCTTGAGTTCTATTTTATATTCATGTATACGTGGAATGCATTTTTGTGAGAAATGCTTGGTCTACAAAAGAATTTTCCAAAAGTAAGTTTACAAATTGTTGTGACTTGACATGGTATATCAAATTGTATAACTCTTTTATTGTAAAGTTGATCTGATGTATTACATTAAGCCATATCAGTTTGTAAACTTACTTTTGTAAGATCTATTTGTAGGCCTAGCAGTTTTTTTTTTTGGTCAGTAAAAATAACGTAAAGGGAAATAGCGGTTCTCTTCTTGTTATAAGTATTTTGTTTGAAACATGAAGGACGCAAGCCTAATATACAATAAGTATACTAAAAGATGCACCCATCTAGCAAGAAGAATGTATGTGGAATGTGAACAAGATTGCATCAGAACAGCCACGGACCCTTGTCTTTTAGATTTTGTAACCTTCTATACATATTTTTGTTTTCAATAGGAAGTAATATATGATAGGTTGTGGTAGGTTGGGGCTGAGTTTGAAGAGCAATGGGGGAATGGAAATATACAAGGATGGGAGAATGAGGGTCAAGAAAATGGACATGTTCCTGCTCAGCATACTGTTATTGACCTTGATTATTACAGTACAGTTGAAGAGCTGATGGAATTCGGTCCAGAAAAGTTAAAAGAGGTAAGTGGCCTATGGTTATATCAGTATTTTCCGTGACTTTTTCATTGCATAAATGCATCTTTTTTTCATTTACGAACCTTTAGTTGTAGAGACCTAATTCCTGAGCATATAATTAAGTTGCTTTGAAGATCCAAACTTTAGAATCTATCGTTGCTTGTCTTGATATTATCTATTTTCGTTTTCCTATGATGGACAATAAAATTTATCAATGCAAGGACCCTTGGCACTGAGGGATGCGGCAGTGCTAGGGAAGGTATTAATCATGATTACATGGGAAAATATACTGGGGACACAACTGAAAGAAAATGGAACAAAAAAAAAAAAGAAGCAAACTCCAAATTTCTGAGCATTAATAAATTTCAGACTATGAGGTAATGCTTATTTAGCTGGATTTGGGTAAGATTATATGTTCCTTGCTTTGAAATGTTTCTGTCTAAGCTTTCTTCGTTCTAACATGTTTCTATTTGCGCCTCTTACTTAAAAAAAAAAAAAACATGTTTCTATTTGCATGTCCAGTTAGAAGTTCAAAATACATGTTTCCAGGCATTTGCTTTAGATTCATTTTCCTTAATTGACCACTGTGTTGTTGCCTGGCAGGCATTGGCTGCATTAGGGCTTAAGACTGGCGGTACTGTTCAGCAGCGTGCTGAAAGGCTTTTCCTTACAAAGGTAATTGTGAACCAGGTTTTTTACCTAGCAAAAGATATAAGGTGCAAGTTTGTGGAAAAAAGTTTTAAAATGTGAATATATTTACTCTGTGCTCTACTTTCTAAATTAGTTTTTCTGTTATCTGCTGTATTATCTAGTGAGTTTAATTTTAGTGATTACTAATTAATTTGCTGCTGGCTAGAGAGAAAACTCTCTTAAAATGTTTTTCTTCGGATTATTGTTAATGGTAAACATGCTTTAAATTGGAATATGCGACAGTTGTGTGTTGGAACTGCTAGATATGCTGTAATTGTATGCTCTTTCTGATAGGGATGGTATTCAATGAATTTGGCTAGCAGAATAGGGTGAATGCTTGCTTATCCCATGGGTTGAGAGGCCATGGAAGGTAATAGCATATTGTTCAATGTTCAAGTGTTAGATCAGTAATCATTATTCTGTAGCCTTCATATATGGTATATTCTTGACTTGTTCTAAAGCCATCTTGACGCAAGCTCTTGTTTGGTTGGGTGTGGCATTAGTTCCTGAATTCCTGTTTCATATAATGTTCAGCTCACATACTTATAAAAAAAAGGATAAGGTCACTTTCTTCTGAAGTTTGTATATCTATGCCAGGGATTTAATTTGAGTTTTTTTTCTCATTGCCCTTGTTCCTTTTGTGCAGCATACACCACTTGAGAAGTTGGACAAGAAACATTTTGCCAAAGGTGCACGTGCATCACAACAAAACCAGGCTGCTGCAGTTCCAGAACAAGATGACAATGTAAAAGAAATAGCCCTATTGGAGACTAAGTTGAAAAAAATCTGTGACTTATTGGATGAGGTTAGCCTTTGTTCCGTATTTTTAGCTTATTGTCTTGATCTGTAGTATGTATTTGATTCTCTTTTAGAATAGAGCATTGAGATATTGCTGCACTATTCAATATTTGCGAATGTTCTTGTATATATGTCAACCATTACAAATATACTCTTTTGGCAACTACATGTTTTAATTTTCTGTGACCTTTCACAGACAATTGCACGAACAAAAGACAATGTCGTGAAGAAGCAGGCTTTGACATATGAGGAAATTGAAGCAGAACGTGAGGAGGTGAGTATATAGACCCTTATTATCAAGAGTTGAAGGTATAAGTTCGCATCTACTTACTATAGGACTTTGTTAAAACCTTTAAAGTGTTTGTTCTGTGGTATTTTGTATCAATAATTTGAAAGTTTAACTTGCTACAATTCTGTTGAGCAAGTATTATCCACCCATGATGGTGACATATTTAAGGTGCTGATGGGTAACCTCTCCATACCTTATACATTGTCAATTTTGTTTCATGTTTGAACCACCACAACATGGTCCTGAACCATCATGTATCCCTTAGATACAGCTTAATCTCTTTAGTTTTTTTTTCCTTAAACTTTTAGTTAAAAGTGCCTTTATATCAATGAAGACTAGTGAAGTTGCCCTACCCTGGTCCGAGCAAAAACTTTAAGTTGGATGTGAAATGCCTTAGAGTAAGGTGAAAACTTGAATTTCAAATTCATCTCAATATGAGTTGGTTCCTCTTCAGCACATAGTTTGGCACTGAACTGACCAAATACATATGCTGCCCATCACTTTGGAAACGCTTAATATATAAGTTGTTTCTTTCTTGCTCACATTATGTATTTACTTATAAAAAAAAGTTTTCCATTTCCCAAATCCACCCACCCACCTGGTACCAGGTAAACGTTATAGGAGCTGTGATATATTTTCATGGGGATTTCCCCCTTGATCTCAACGTTTGTACCTGCTTGTTGATTATGCATGTAGATTCAATTGTCTAATGCATGTGTTGAAAAGATGCCTGACCTTTTATAGTCCTGGCCCCTGTCCAAATTGTGTTTTCCCTATATTTATACTTCATGCTTCTTTATGAAATTGCTTGGAATACTGTCATGACAATCTTCTAGTCTGTGTTGGTTCTCACAATAAATAATTGTTCTGATTTTTTATTGTCCATGCAGGAAGAAACACAAGCTGATACTGAAAGTGATGATGATGAGCAGCAGATTTATAATCCCCTCAAGTTGCCAATGGGTTGGGATGGGAAGCCAATACCATATTGGCTGTATAAGCTTCACGGTCTTGGTCAGGTAGTTTCCCCTTTTAATTGTAGGAGCCTTTGAGCTATATTTCCTCCTATATTAATTAACTCATTAAGAGTAATGATTTGTACAAGTTTCAAATAGACAAACCCCGTGCAGTCCCTTTGTAACAAAGTGAATCCCACCATGAAGAAGTGTATAAAAACCTTTTCTTTATTAGTGGGACCCACTTTTTTTACAAAGAGCCTGTGCAGGGCTTGTCTATTTGGGATTTGTACTTAGCATTACTCATTAATTAAATTGTATGCACTGTAAATTTGTAGTTCTTGTTCCAATCATTTCAGATTTATATCATATAATCTGTATTTTCTCTTCAATTTCATCTTTAAATCAACTTGAAAACTCTTTATTTAACTTGGGTCAACTGCATGAAAAAAAAAGTGATATGGTGTATTATTGATAGTCAAACCATGAGGGCTGGCAAAATAAGAGATTACTACTACTGCCATGTGCTTTTTAACCAGCATCATGATGGATAGGACGTCAAAAATGTGATACACTTCAGCTTATTGGGAAGCAGTTACTTTTCATTTTTTTTTTTAATTTTTTGTATCAGTGTGTGTTTTTGGGGGATGAGTTCTCTCGTCAGACGCCAGTGTCCCGTTATGGGCAGCATCTTTTACGGGGTTCTTTATGGCCCTCATGATTGCTTTTTTAATGCATCTCAGGAATTCAAGTGTGAGATATGTGGGAACTACAGTTACTGGGGCCGTAGGGCTTTTGAAAGGCATTTCAAGGAATGGCGCCATCAACATGGGATGCGCTGCCTTGGTATTCCAAACACCAAGAACTTCAATGAGATCACATCAATTGAGGTATGCTTTTGCAAGCTCCTTTGTCCACTGGATCTTTCTCTGTATCACTGATCATGAGTCGATCTACTCAACAAAGTCTCCGGCTGTTTTTCTCTCAAGCTGGCATCACATACTGTAAATGGATGGAGCTTTTTGGTTTCTTGCCCAATCCCCCCTTTTTTTCTGTTTGGGGGGGGGGGGGGGGGGGGAGGTACCAGAGCTCATCTTCAAAACACACAAAAATCTTGCACAGCCACTTGCTTTAAGTTTGCCATTATATATAGACTTAAGACTGCATTCTGGCCAAAACAAGGGCTGCATGCATATTGACATATATGCTGTAGTGTCTTTCACTAGATCAAGAAAACGTGCTTATCATCTGTGTGACGACCGATGAGAGCATGCATATAGATGCATGTGCTATATATGTATTCTGTTTGGGTACTGATAATATTCTGTTTTTTTATAAACATTCACAACGTGTGTTTAAACGTTATAACGCAGGAAGCAAAAGATCTGTGGAAGAAGATACAAGAACGGCAAGGAGTGAACAAGTGGCGCCCAGATCTTGAAGAAGAATATGAAGACAGAGAGGGAAATATCTACAACAAGAAGACATATGCTGATCTGCAGCGGCAGGGATTGATTTGAGGGGGAAAAAAATCGCAGTTACTCATTAAAAAATGTCCGTACTTTTGTTTCTCGGAAGTTTGGACTCTTACCTCGGGGTTTTACTGTGTTTTAAGCTTCATGATGACCTCTTCACTTTGGTCATGATTTATTGGTACACCAAAGACACTTATTGCAATCAAAATCTGTCATTATATCTGTTTTTTGTATCCCTACGTGGGTAATTTATTATTATTTTCTACTCCGAAAACACTTTAGAGAACGTATTTTTTGGGCCTCTATAGTAAGTTTTCTTGAAAATAATATTTATAAGCCTTTTATCAGTCTCTTTGCAAATGAGGAGATAATGGCTGCGCCGATTTGATGAACTCGGGTGATTAGATTAAACAAGGAGATAATGGGAGAGGGGCAATTGAGAGTAGCTCTCAATCATTCCCTTTCTTTTAGCAGTGAAAAAAATAATTAATTACAGAATAAGATAATCAAATAGACAACAGATACTTACAACAACAGTAGTGTTATCTACTGCTTTCATCGACACAAGACCTTGTGAATAGGAGGGCTGATCCATTCACCCCACGCAGGACTAGCAGCCTGGAGTCCACATATGTTCCACATACAAGCTTTGACAAATCAAACATTTCAGGTGGGAGTAGTGTCCGAACTTCCTGCACTATGTTTCTTGCAGTATCGACATCTTGATTCAATGGATCACCAAGATTCATTATCACCTCGATGTCTCCTGAAGCAAGTTTGGCCACTGGAAGGCTTGATGGAAACTCCTTAAAAGGGATTGCTTTCCTCCATTTTCTACCTGATAATTTCTTAGCCAGAGAATCTCGAACATTTGATGGACCCATGGTGAAGTTTCCTTTGGTCTTTTCTTCCTTAAGATACAGCCGTCTTCCGGCAGTTAATCTGAATAACGAGTCTACTTGCAATTTCCCAATTATGCCAGTCTTGTCATGGGGCCAAACCCGACCAATCATGACTCTGAATCCAATGTCTGAGGTGAATGACAGATTGGTGTTCAACTTTGATGCTCTTGACACACTCAGGTGCACGTCACCAATGAGGACTCGGGCAGGTGGCTGGCGGAGTGTCAAGCCTATGTGCCTCCCAGTACAGTACACTAACCGCCATTTTCCAGGGAGCAAGTCCAGCCAGTTCTGCATGACCAAAATTACACAAAGCTGAAGAGGGAGCCACTGAATACACTAGCTACACCTAACATGTGAAATGGGTGCAAAAGATGTTCTGCTCAGCCTGGAATACAATCATGAACTTGAAAGTACGCGAACTTCCTGGAGTCATACCATCAGAAAAGCTTCCTTGACCATTTAGAATAGTATAAGCTTGAGCTAGAGCAGCAACAAAAAATTAATAATGTATAGTACATTAGACAACAATTTTTCCCAATGATATGGACTGACCAATTCAAGGAGCACCAGAATCTTCCACATACAGAAAAAGGGTGTCTTGATTTTACTACTCTAATGGACTGCTTCCATATGCTAATATTACACACATAAGATCAGAATGTTTTTAGGGCTCCAACTACAAACCAAAAAGTTAAGCTAGTCAAGCAACAAAGGAAACAGTCAATGTACTCCAACAGTGCGATTATCAAACTATTGAACTAATTAATGAAAAGTTGTTGAGTAATATAAGAGAATGCAGATATTACCTTTGGCTTTGAGTTAGGATTCAGCATTTCCATTAACTCGATGAAGTAGGAAAGCCTACTACGCTGAAACATTAAAGATAAGAAGTTCAGTGCAAGTTCAACATTCTCAAGTTCTGCATTTATAAGATATACGTTTTTGGGCATGGCATACAAAAACAAGACTAGAATTTTTTATCAAAGCAGATGTTCTTGGTAACTCCTGTGGTTCTGACACGACAATCAAGTAGAAAGAAAACAAAGAAATTTATTTCTTTCAATAAATTAAAATAAATAGAAAGAAAAAATTATTATTTTGAGTGTTGGTCTTCCTCCAATCAGAACAAAGAGATAGAAAATCATTAGCAGCCAGAAGCCAACTTGATGAGCATGCCCCTGCAAAACACACTTTAGATTGTTTAAAGTAGGAACTATGACATAGTTTCCTTAAATATATTTGAGTCATGGGCTCCATGCAATTCATTAAAGGATAACAATGGCTATATATGCACTATGAGGCACTGAAAAAGAATAAAATTAAGAAACTTGATTCAGAAAGTAACCATGACCTGATGTCGGCCATAAATGTATTCCTCAGTAATCCTTACAGCAGTAGAACCAAGACCCCATCTGATTATATCCATGGATGGGACTACCCGCCATCTTGGACCACAAAGAAAAGGGTGTCTAAGAGCATCTAAACAACTGCAAAGCACTACAAAGGATCATTACAAATGGCATTATAACTCTCAATAACGATTCAATCTCTAAAAAATGTGCTTTAAAAGGCACATAATAGTGTAGCCATTGTTTTTTGCTCTAAATTTTCAACTCTCACTTTAGTAGTCATGCAACTACATATGTCTCCTTTTTTTTTCTATGAGTAACTATATATGTCTCCTCTAAAGAAGAAAAACCCATAACTACTTCCAGCATATACCAAAGTACGTCTTAGTTTAAATTTCAGTTTGCTTATTATTCCTAAAAATGTAGATCAATTTAATATTTCATGTTTCAACATATATGACCTTATGAACTTCTCTGCCTTCATCGTTCATGAGGTTTCCATTTGTATCAAGTGAACATCATAATCTTAATCTATTCATGTTAGGCACACAACCAAATATCAGCTCAAAAATATCACATTTCTTTTTTTACAAGAAAAAACATGTATGAAAAAAAAAGGATCGCATTTCTATTTGTGTGCTTTTAATCTAATTACTCGTGTAACAGAAAAGACCCTGATATATGACTATAATTATCATATGTGAGATGTCCAACAGTTTCATTATGGGACGCGGCATGCATATCATGCTAGGGCCATTTTCAATTCAGAAGACATGATGGGAAGAAAACTCTGATCCTTCCTTTCAATATGATATTTTTATCACATATACAACAAATATACCTTATTCTTTTGGAAGGTTTGGTTGCAAGCAATGAGGACAAAAGGTTCCAACCTGCACCCCAATTTCTATCCAGTATCTGCAAGGATGATAACCAATCAAAAGATCCTCGTATGAACAAGGGAAAGGAGCATTGAAAGCGAAATAATTCACGTGGAAGGAATAAAAACTTACTTGGAGTCCAGTATTTCCCAATGGGGAATTCCTACCAAGGATTTTTAGAAGAAATTCACGCAAGCATGAAGGATCCTTTCCCTGCAAATGCATTGAGATGAAAGATCTAGATTACCAGACTTTTGCACCATTGCACATTATCTAAAGCACCCGTTTCATAATCCAATTGATGTTTTGAGAGCTGACTAATTGAGATTAATATTGCCATATGAATGAGGTTAGTTTCAAATATAATCATGGTTAAGGAAAAAGTGACTCTGAGTCAACAGCTTCAAGAGTGAGAGAGAGTGAGAGAGAGAGAGAGAGAGAGAGTACATGCCAAGAAATTGAATATCATCCAGATATTTGTTGAAATGTTTCATAAAATAAAAATGCACATATATATTTACTGAAATGTTCCATGGAGGACATATTTGAGAAAGGGACTTGAAATGATAGTGCCCATGTATTAGGGTCAGAAACAAATCGGAAGGGACTAAATTTAAGATAGAGTGCCCAATTACAAACATATATGTAAAGGCCGGATAGTAAGTAACCAATGAGGGACGAGATACCTAGTTCATTTACACACCACAGGAGAAGGAAGACAAGCTACCAGTTTCTCTCATGAGAGGAGAAGATGATAATGCTAAATGATACCCATAAACTTGTTCGAATATCTAACTCATGAATTTTTTTCTGTAACTCCATAAGAACAGCAGTTTATAAACAAAATTATGTCTATATAGTGTGATGAGATTGTTTTTGGACAAGTCATGAGAAAGTTATGGCATCTAATGAACGATTGATAGTATTCATGCAATGTTGCTCATCTTGCACATTTATTTATTTTTTATGGGTAACAATAACTTTATTAATGAGAATGATATAGGCATTGTCCAAGTACACAGAGAATATACAAAAGAAAACACCTACTACATTCTATGAACCAGAAAAAGAAACAAGAAAATCATGAGCACTAGTTGCATCGAGAATCTTGCGCACACGCACATGCACACACATATCATTATATACGATGTCCCGTTGTCTTCCCACATACTAGATATGAGCTGCTATCACCGAAGTGTGAAAAAGTTTTTGACAGGAAACATGTATATAACATAGGTCCTCGAAGCAAATTCTCTTCTGGATCATATGATTAAAATTTTTGAATTTAAAATGGAAAATTTCGCATCTTATACCTTCATGAGAAATGATTTGAACTTCGTAAAGATTAAGGGATCCATGAGTTCCCGCAACACCATTTTTGCCATCATAAATCCAACACATCTTTGCATCACATACAAAACAAAATAAGCATCAAGAAGATCATCTGGGGACATGAAACATAATCTACTTCTTAGTTAACTTTCTCCACACCATACCTCATGTCAAATGCAATCATCATTTGTCGCCTATCCAAGTTGTTGTCCAGAGCACCAGAATTCGAACTGTTCTCATAAAAGTCAGCAGCATTTCCCAATATTCCTACCTGACAAGGAAAATTTTAGAAGCTACATACATACAAAAGTAGGCCATAGATGGAAGAAGGAAACTAAACTAGCCAATCCTAAATGAAGTAACACCAGAATTCCACCTTCTTGTTGTAGTTTAGATTGAGATATCTCTTGCATTAGGTAAATCTATCAAGATCTGTGATCAACTACAACATCCCCCATGGAATGCAATAACGCAATGGAGGCTTATTCCAGTATACATTTGAAATAGTTGAGCATGCATGTTAAACAAACTACTACTTAATTAACCGATCAATAAGCTATAAGTTGCTACAACACAAAAATTTCCTGCCATAAAATACTTCAATTTTTTTTATAACACATGTGTCACATCGTTCATTATACATTTCATGAGCTAGCATTTGTTATTACAGGGAAAAAAATAAGCATAACTTATTACTTCAAATTATCCAACCAATAACAATTCTCTTTTTAAAAAGTAAGATAAATATTTCAAAGCGCAAAGGGATGTAAACCAAGCACACAAGAAGTATATAATAGGAAACACCCGATCAATTATTATTCAAATAACCCTTTTAACCATCTCTAAGGGTACCGCAAAAATAATTGTCCAGCAAGTACAAAAACAGGTATGGGGATGCACATGTACTTCATATGTTTTTGTTAAGTCATAATTGATAGAAATTTTGAACAAAATCACCAATGCAAAACTGACAGAGAAAGGAAAAAATTATTTTCGGACGTCATACATGGAAATCTGGTGCTTACTTTAATATGCCTATCCACTGGGCTTATGTGCACATTCTCCAGCCTCAACTCTGTATGGGCAAATCCATGGCTGTGCAAGTAATTCACCTGAATTTTATAAATGACATAACATTACAAATCCTCCAATTGTCAAATTCAAACTGTGCATTAATCACTGCAAAAATAAAACATACTCCAATCAAAAGATCCCTCATCAATATTCGAATAAGGCGCAATTGCCGACTAACTGCAGGCCCTCCTACTGTGTCATCTCCCACCCTCCTAACAGACTCTTCGTCCAATACAAGAGTAGCTTCAAGGGTCGGAAGCCAATCTGACTGTTGAAGCCAATGTCTTAAGGAGAAACTGCCATGATACTACAGTAAAAGTTAACAATTGTCAAAAAGAATAAGGGCGAATATTCTTTTCTTATTGCAAAATTTTCATATAATAGTCAGCAGCCTGCAGGAACAGATGAATTTTAATGGAACCTAGAAGTACTAAGGGAAAGAAAGGCAGAGGACGATCTGTCTATAGCATGCAGTGAACATGGCTTTTCCTTTGAGGACAGATATGTTTGATACAATTAGACTCCTTCTCAGACCATAAAGCTCATGGTGAGGCTTGTCACGATCATGTGACAAAGTGAGTGGTAGTAGAAGAATCCATCCAATGTGAGAAAGGACCTACCCCATGGACCAGGGTAAACGAACCTTGACCACTACTTGTAGGTGAAGAAATGTAACCATGAACTTGTACTGAGTAAGAATGGTACATAAGTCTCCGACGAACTAGCTTCTTCAACACCTAGAGATATTCCAAAAAGTATAAATAATCAAACCAGTACAAAACCTTCGCAAATGGCACAAAGATTATGATGGACAATCTACAAACCTGAATAGCTCTTTTTCCTCTGCGCTGGGCTTGAGTGGTAGTAAGCCGTCGAAGAACAACTCTTGAATCATACAGAGGGCTGCAAATTTAACAACATGCCTTATATGAGGATCAACTCTTTCCAACATGACATCACTCAACCAAAAACAAACTGACCTTTTAGCATTCTTCACTGAGGCTTCAAAAATTATCTCATCGGCCTACAGAAAAGCTCAATCAAGTTTCCCACTATTAATTTCATATGGCCTAGCAGCACTCATTACTAGACTAACACAAGCATACAGAAACAAATAACTCATTCTAAGTTTCATACCCGTCCACCAAGGCCAATGCTAACACGATCAAGAATCTTAAAATCAGATATCTTGAACCTTGTAACATGCTCCAATTCTTCCTCCACAGAATCCAAGAGAGCACTCTGAGCATTTTCTTCGGATTCCATCGACGATACAGCTTTTCTAGCTGATGAGCACCGTACACCCAAAAATTGTCTCTGATTCGAGCTAGAGAACTTCCCAATCAAATGTATGGGACTGGATCTGATCAGTCTTTTTGACAAATTCCCACTAAAATACACTATTTCAACATGTTCCACCCTTGGAACCCAACCAATTCCACATAGCGCCATTGAAAAGAGCTCTGAAAATAAAATACTAACAAAATCTAAGTTTTCTGCGACCTTTCATTCAAGCTCCATTGTTTACTGAAAAAGGAAAAACAATGCGATGAAGAAAAAGAATAAATCCTCCATTTTGAATTGTTTTGGTACCAAAAAATAATATGAATCCACTCACTTACATACTGTACTATAGATTAATCAAGCTGGATGCAGTTTTCTATTTTCTAGGAACAATACAAAATAAAAGACTCGTGGTAATCAATTTCCCACTCTTTTCGTCAGTTTTCTAGGCACGCAACCATAGCATATTGTGCTCCATTTGGCTGCCTCCAGAAACAAATTCAACCCAAGCTCACACAATATTTAAACTTTTTCATTCTTCTCTCTAATCCCACAGCCACCAAGGCCCAAACAGGCAATTACCCTCCGTTTACTTAATGAGAAATTGAGTAGGAAATGAAAAAAAAAAAAAAAGACGATATACTGAATCTTCAGGCACCCCGTTGCTTCAGTTCCGAGTTAAGAACAAAGCCCAGGTTTTGGATTAAAACTCCGCTGGATGGAGAAAGGAAAAAGGATCAAAACTTTGCTTTTTGTTATTGTTTCAGCTACCCCCAAATAGAAACTAATCATAATTGAGTAACTTTTAGGTGAACGGAACAACGGAGTTAGGTGCAGTTGAGTCAGAGTTTGAGTGGAACTCACAAGTATAGCAATCTTAATAGTAACAATAATAACAATAATAATGTACAAATTTCTTATTTCAAGTTTTCAAGCTAAGTTGTGTTTTCTTTTCCTGGGCAGCCAAACAGATGTAACGGAAAGATGGAGAAAAAAATTCTTGAGCTTACCGAAAAAGGAAAGAGAGGTTGGAGACGAGAAAGCTAAATAATGAGGAGAGAGAGGTATTACTATAAATAGCGAGTATGAATTGTGGGAAGCGTGCGAGAGTTGCGTGGGAGAAAATGGTGGAAACGTTTAGCCATGGGCTTTCCGCACGTCCGTGTCCGCCTTCCCCTCTGCAAAATATCTCTATTTTCTTCTTCTTCCACCGATCACATTCTCTCCTGTGAGATTTCGCCGGTATCCTACAGTGATTCCTCCCGTTCCGCCATGTCACGCCTTTTTTTTAGTTAAAAAATTTGCTAAAATTCAATTTCTATAATCGATATTAATATTGAGAAATGTTAGAGCATCCAAAAAGTGTACACTTATTTTGTCTCGAATTTTATTAATTTTTTTTATTTAATATTTAAAGAAGTATTTTTTAACAATTTTATAATTTTTTATTTTTAAAATTTTTTAAATAGGTTTAAAAAAATATTTACACTATTCAATAGACAAAATGTTTAGAAATTTATGTTGCCCTAGCACCACTCAATAAATAATTTCACCAGATTTTTTTACTCTTAACATTAAAGTCTAAGAGTAGTGTTACATTATTTCAAAAAAGAAAAGAGTAATGCTATTTATATTTACAGTTTTACTTACAGTTTTAATTACGAGACTCATTTAATTAGTTTTTTTTTTTAATTTCAAAATTTCAAGATTTTTAACATATTAATAACTGATGTATGGAGAAATAAATTTTTTTAAAATTTTTCTTAAATACATGTAGCATTTTCCTAAAGCCTAAAGACCTAAATTAATTTTAGATACATTAAAATGAAGAGGATCAAGTTATAAATAAATAATTAATATAATTTAAGATAATTAAAACAAAGACGAAGAATTCATATATTCATTAAGGTGGCTTGCGTGTTAAAAAGCCCAACTACTGTGGCTTGCTTCAGGACCACAACTTTAGCCCAAAATAAGACACATAATTGTATGTCTACATCCCTCCAATGAAGGGCAACGCGCACATAAAACTCAAAACTCCGTTACCAGACGGTACTCTTACCTTTTACTCATGGCAGATGGGGGAAAAAAAAAAACAACCAATAGTATTGATGAAGTGTTATTGGAATATCATAAAGACCACTTCTATAATAGTCTTAACAATATGAGATTTCATAATATTTTTTGTTTATTAAAAAAATGACGAGACTCCAATTTTATTGATAACCCTTGCTTATAATGAAAAAAATATCTTATACAAAAAAGAGTTTGAAGGTTACATTCAGAACCCCAAAACTAACCTCCTAGAAATTATGTGGAAATTATTAAAAACAATAAAATGTTCACAAATAAGAATTTAAAAAAGAAAAAAAAAAACAATTAAGGCCTAAGGTTGGGAACACCTTCACGATCCAAAGCAATAAGGTCAACTATATTTTAGGAAATTGTAAATGGGAATAGAAGCTTACCGTATTACCATGCGCACTAAACGATACGAGACTATCAGCTAAAGCATTGTCCTCCTTCTAAACACGATAAATTATAAAATAAAATTAGTATTTAAGATGCAAAATATCATCCCAAACATCAAAAAATTGTCAATGGGGCTGAGAATTAGAATTAAACCAATTAAACACTAACTAAGAGTCGGTCTTGTTTGTTTTTAGGAAATTTTTTAACTTATCTCATCTTATATAATCATTACAATGAACAAAAATTCTACTCAATCTCCTACTATTCACACTACACTCCATACTCTCTCTTTTTTTTTAATTTTTTTTATCAAATATATTTTTATATGAATAGTGAATAAAAAATTATAAATAGTTTAAAAAAAATAAATTTAAAAAAATATTTAAAAAAATATTAAAAAATATTAAAAAGTGTGGAGTGTGGAGTGTGGGGAGGATGAATAGCAAAATCCTACAATGAAAGCACCACCAATATTGAGCTTGGGAGTTCCCATGGGAGAGGGATCCACTTTACAATGAAAGGCCTCTTAGTTCTAATTGTGGTACTTGAAATATGAAGAGACTCGATGACTGAAGCATTGAAACAAGATAATAAGAACTTAGGCTTAAGCAAGGGGTTGAGATCACGCAACGATTTGTTAATCTTGTAAATGATAGTACTAAACACTAGTATGGATATCTTCAAATTTAGCATTGTTTCTAATTAACCAAACCTCCTAAAGAATGAGAAAAGGCAACAAACAGGCGAGTAAGTGGAAGGAGGACCACCATTGAATAGTGTTAGTCTTCCAACTACTAGATGCAGTATGCATTTAGCCAAAGATAGAAGCAAAATGAAGCCACACTGACTCGGTTTCAAATGTGCTTCCAAGTGTAGAAGTGTCAAGTTGTAATAAGGATAAGTCCAGGATTGTATTCCACAGGAAAAAAGGATTATCAAAGCATTTATGAGATTTTAGTATAAAAATTATATTGACTAAAGAGATGAAAAGTAAAAAAATGCAATGTGTAGAAGTGGAATCAAACTTATAAGAAACAATAAAACAAACACTTGAGATGCAATTTTTGCCCATTTCTGATTTGAAGTTGGATTTACTTCTAATTTTATCTTCTCTTAACCATTTTTTCATTTCAAGAGATTATGATCGGTTAATTAAACAATATGCACACTTTTCAGTATAATCAAGGTACTTGACAGATTATATAACAAATGTAAAAGTGAAAGAAAGCCATCTAAATTTTGTTACAAGTTCAAGCATCAATCGTGCCTTTACGTCTACGACTGATCAAGCTCAAGTACATAGAACTTTAATCCTTTCTATAGGTAAAATAAAATACAATCTTTCAAGTTAATCATTCATAATTCCATAACCTTGAAGAAAATTCAACCCAAAACAGTCATGGGTTACTCGTTAAATCCCAAACTAAAAATCTAGCCTATCATTTCTAAATTAGTAAAATGCTCAAAAATGATGAACCCTAACATCTGGAATTACTGTGTAAATAAAATTGCAGAGAAAAATAATAATGCTCAACGATAACAAGTACTGAAAAGAAAACTAAAATAATGAAATTGCAGTGTAAATAAAATGATAGGCGGAATGAAAAACTAAAAGTAAATAAAATAATATGAAGCCGCCGCTCAAACGAAACGAGAACTAAGAAAAATGAAAGAGAAAAGTCTAAGGAAATTCAAACAAATAGAAATGGAATTTCATCTGGCCGAAAATGAAAAAAAAAATTGTAAAGCCTGCGGAAGGATAAAAATAAAACTCCAAAATAACTGCTGCAGTGCATACCCCAAAATCTCCAAACGAAAAACTAAAACACAAAGAAGATAGAAAACTGCCAAAAAAATGCGAGAGAGCCATCGCACGAAAAAAAATCCCTCCTTTTCTTTTTTTCCCTCCGCTTTCTCTACTCTGCGTGAACTGCTCTGCCCATCTGTCCGTGCGTTCCTTGTGTGAGTGCCACCAGGCCCATCATGTGATCGTGCGTGATTCTCTCGTGAATCCTGCACTGGGTCTTTCTCCTTGAGGCCACGAATTGGATCCCGCGTGTATGATGAGGCTGAGCTCCTGTTGTGCGTGAACTGCTATGAGGCCATTTGCCAGCCCTTGCTTCTCACGTGTTTGCCTTTAATTCCAGTGCACTCCAGCGTGTAGCAAGTCCATACATGCCCCTTCACTTTTGATTTCCAAAAATGCCCTACATCAATTCAGATTAAGTGTTCATTGAGAGGGGTGAAATTGAGATATTAATTCTAATGTAGCCTAATAACTGCATTATAAGTCCTTTTAAGCGCAAAATCTCATAATTTTATCAATGAGTCAAGTACTAAAAATCACTGCATAATTAAGTGTTTAATTTATTTTTAGATAAACAATTTAATCACTTTAGCCACTTAATTATGCAATTTTCACACTTTATCACACACCCTCGTTGAAAGGGAACAATCAATGAAGATGTGGTTAGTAGTCTCCACAGCACCATCAAAGCATGCAAGAACAATTAGAAACTAGGAGAGTACCACATTGTTGGACCTTGTGGTCGAGGGCGACACCACCGTGCCACAATTTCCAAATGAAGACATAGATCTTGGTGGGGATCCCATGACACCAAATAAAAGACACAAAAGGGAAGACATGAGATTAGTCTCTAAAAAGGTTCCAGGCAGATTTAGAGGTTAAATTACCATCTTGAGTATGCTTCCAAGCTCTAGTTTTAAAACCCGATTTAAGTGTTACAGGGGAGTAGCTAACTTTCATAGTAAAGATTTGCCGCCATTGTACAAGAGATTATTAATGATCTAACTAGAGGTAGAACAGACATCTTTAAGAGATGAGGTAAGGTTGGAAACCATGAAACTTTTTGAGCTAAAGAGATGTTATCGGCCTAATTGTCATGCCAAAAGTTTAAATCACCCTCATTGACTTTTCATTAGGATAATAGGGAGAAAACTACAAATGATTCCCCAAGAGCTAGAATGAAAAGTTCTGGCCACAACAAGGTTAAAGTGATGACGTTAGTCATATACTTTTGATGTAGGATTTGGGCCCAAAGAGACTTAGAACACAGAAATCTTCAAGCCAATGTACGATGGAGTGCTTTAATGACATCAAACAGGTTTTTGATACCCAAATTACCTTTCGAGAGGCTAGCAAATACAATTCCAAACAACCCATTTTTTCTTGGAATGATTCACGATATGTAGTTTTGAAATTTCCATTGAAGCATTACAATTTTGATATATCAATGAAATTGCGAAACTGATTTTCAACCCTACCCTTCAGTCAAAATCAATGAGATCAAGAGTTTATTTCAACAACAGATCGCTCATCCAAAGGGATTCACAATCGCCTGAAATGAGATGAAATACTCTAAGTGGATAAAGATTGCAAATTTGACATCATTTTAAGTGTATAAATTTGTATAAATAGTGGTGATTTAATACACAAGTGTATAAAATTGTATAAAGGGTAGAATTATTCATAAATGAGTAGTGCTATTTGAAATTCTTTACACCACACATCATTCAATCTATATAATTTGATTTTGTGAGATTTAAAATTTAACTTTTAAGGCCCCCTTGACATTAAATAATGTGTAAAGTACAGTTAATTTATACACTTCCAAGTCTTGAAAATTGTCTTTGTTATATGTGATATATGTAGTTTCTAGATTTGATTGCTATGGATGCAGCTCTTCTAACACTGGGAGTGGGATTCTACTGCACCAAAAGCTCAAGTTTTTATTGATTGGGAAAGAGTTCTAACCAAGGTGTTCCCTGCATATTAGTTTGAAAAATAATATTTGGAGTAGTAGAGTGTGCAAGTGCTATACAATCTTTTGAAAAAAATGAATAAATATAGGATTCATATGAAAAAAACTAACTGTTAAGTAGTAGATTTTATTTTTTTTAAAAATGATTGTGTTGCTTACTCATTTTACTACTGTATGTAATATTACTCAATTAAAAACAAAAAAGATTACAGCAGAAATAGGGGTTTTGGAAAGAGATTGCTGCCAAAGGTTCTTTAATTTGGTGTTTCGTCAATTCAAACTTATTCATTAAGGCTGATCTGTAGATTAGTTGGTTGGGGATGTATTGTAACATGTCTAACGCACTTATTACATGGACAGCTATTTTAGACAAGTAAAAAAAAACGTGCCCATTTACAGCATATATTCATCCAAATTTCTTAACCAACTAATGTTTGGATTAAACTCTAAATATTAACTTCAAGGAAAAACAAGAAGGTTTAAATTTTAAACTTTGATACGTAAGATTTAAAATTTAAAATTATGTTATATAAGTATTTTATTAAATTTACTCTACACATTAACTTGAGAATACAATTTTTCTCGAACATTATATTGGGAAACAAGTTTGTAACTTTATAAAACTGTAGTGTGACACTCGGATAGTTTTTGAAAGTCGAGATGAAGTGGGAATTGGGATTTTTATATTGCTTTTAAATATTAAGATAATTTCATATAATTTGAGTTGATATGTAAATAGTAATATTTTATAAATTTTATTGTGATATGTTTAAATGTAAATAAATTGATATATGTATTTGAATGTATAAAATAAATCAAGATGGATTTAATATTTTATAAAAAATTAAAAAAATAAAAAATTTTATAAATAATTAATTTGAGATAAATTGAAACGAAGTTAACATGCAAACGTACCCATTACCAAAGCTATATTCCACCGATCAGATCCGGAAAGATAAGCGATCCACCAATGCCTATGTCGGGTGCATTTGATTACTCTGCGTTTGTCCCTTCACAGTTTATGCTAACGTGTCACATTTTTATTGGACAATGGAAGGGTAATATCGTCATACAGTCTCAAATTATCCTCCTAAGTCTTCTCGGAGTCTCGTAAACAAAACCAAAGACAACCCGAGGGCTGAGATTTGAGAACCTCCTTTGCTTACTTCAAACAGCACATGCACCATTTCCTTCCGCATTTATTCCCCCCCTCCGGTTCTCTCTCGGTTGCTCTCTCGTGCTTCACACAAATTTCGGTCCTAATCTTTTAACCCCCTGCTCCGATCCCCGCGATCCTTTCATTCAGGTAACTCTCCGTCCGGTTATCCGACCACCGTCCACTGTTAGGGTTTTTGTTTCCTAAGTGCGTGCGGTTCAACCCCTGAAAGTTTCGAAATTAGGGTTCCGGTTTCTGAGTTTGAGTGAGTGCTTGATTTTGTTGACAAGCTTCACGATTGCGGTTCTGATCTCTGGTTTTGTCGGTGAAAATGTCCGGGGACTCGGGACTAGGGTTTTGAGTTTCGATCTGAGTGCTAGTTTTTGTTCGCGGGTAATTAGGGCTTGAGCTTCTGTTCGGGAGGTTTCTGTCTCGAATTTGAGATCGTTTCAGTGATGCCGAGGAGTTCGCGGCACAAATCGAGCAAACACAGTTCGAGGGAAGCGAGGGAGCATTCGGACTCGGAGAAAGACTCGAACTTGAAGGATCGGAAGGGCAAGGAAGAGAGTGGCGGTGTCTCTAGGGTTCCGAAGGAATCCGGTTCGAGTGAGAAGCGGAAAGTCGATTCTCTGAAGGAGGCCAAAGACTTGTACGGGTCTGGAAATGGGGACTATTCCGAAGAGCATGGCCCTTCCAAGCGACGGAGGGAGCGGGCAGGCGAAGGAGTGAGCGATCGGTGGAATGGAGGCGAGGAAGATCGGAATGAGGTGTCAAAGAGGTCCAAGGAGTCAAAGGCTTTGGGTGAACCGAAGAGTAGTGGTAGCAGTAAGAGGAGAGAGGAGGGTGTGGGAGTGTTTGGTGAGGGTGCGGAGGCAAAGAAGAGTAGCGGGAAGCATAGGGATTCAGGTCGAAAGGAGAGTAGGGAAGGCGGCATTGAAAGAGAGAAGAGGATTAAAGAAGCGAAAACTGATAGGTTGGTCCTTGAGAATGAGGAACAACGTGAGGCCAAGAAGGCGGTAGAAAAAACTGGTAAGGTAACTGGTTGGTTTGTTGGTATATATGATTTGTTTTGTGATTTTAAGAAATTTTAATATTCTCTTCGGTTGTTTTTTTTTCCTTTTTTTGAGAAAAACGCATATTGCATTCATTAATAATGGATATTACAAACATTACAAACTAGACCTGAAACATAAATTACAAGCCAACTACAACATTAATTTTTATTTATTTATAAGTAACCAACTACAACATTAATAGCTTTTTAGTACACACCCGTGATTGGCATGATCTAGTCCAATGCTGCAAACCTTTACAGAGTTAAAGTCTGAGAGACAGACAACTCTGTCTAAAACAGAGTTAATCAAACCCCATGCTCCATCTAAGACGGAGTAGAGTAAACCAAACCCTACACTTCATCTAAGATGGAGTTGAGGACACACTCTACGGACGAAAGTCCAAGAGACTGTGTTTTTTTATTTTGATTTTTCTAAAAACAAAAGACATTATAGAAATTAAAAAAATTAAAAAATAACGGATTATATCTTGGAAAGATATAGATCTGCATTTTCAACCTTGGAAAAAAAATAACATGAATAGGGGTTGTGATGGAGTGCATGAGAGCCATGTGCCACCCTGGGGGTGGACGGTCAAGTCTGAAGTAATCGGTAGTCCTGGACCTAGAAAGGTTGCGCATGGCGGCAGAAAGGCTCCCTGAGTGGTGGCACATGGAATACACGTGCCCTCTTTGGGCCGCTTGTGTGGCTCAAGCATTGTTTCGTTCGGCGAACTTCTTCACCCGTCTGAAGGATCGACGCCTTGGGAAGCCTGTGGTGGGGTGCGTGGTGATTACCGGATGCTAGAGAGCAGCAAATCGGCCTTTCTCCATACTTAGCCCTGAAAAGCACCCAAAAATGAAAAAGAAAAGGAGAAAACTAGAGATGAGAGGAAGGAGAGATGAGGGATGGAGGAGGGAGGGAGCTCCTTCTCCTGCACTGTTTCTGAACTTGGGGATTTCTAGAGAGAATGAGGAGTCTCTCTCTAAGAAGCTAGGGCCGGCGCTACCTCTTCGGTTGTTATGACTAATGCTGGGTGTTTAGAGTGTTAGAACGTTAGGTTGTTTCTAGCTTACAAAGTAGATACCATGAGAGTTTGATAGTAAGGCTGTTTTAGTTCTTAGGGAAGACCTTGCAATCATTATTTGATTTTAAACCCCAAGGGGTTGGCCCAAGTGGTGAAGGTCTTGGTCTTGGGGTATCGTTCCCTTCAAGGGTCAAGGTTCAACACCTCATGGGTGCAAACAATCCTTTGGAGCCACACCTCATGGTGAAAAGCCAGTGATTTAACCAGTTAGTGGCTGATAAGCTTAATTATAATAGATTCTTTGGTACCTTTCATAAATTCATTGAATAATAAATGGGGATATATCTGAAATAATTTTTATTTAGTTATAAAAAATATTTTAGTTACATACACATTTATTTTCAATGAATTTATATTTTCTTGTTGAAAGTTCTATCTGGTTGTCACAAATGGGCGTTTGTACATTGCTGTGCGATGGCCCTTCTACATATACAGCCATTTTTCTCATAGTTATCCAAGAACTATTCTTCAACCTAAAATGATTTATTAGTCCGGCAGATCCATTACATTTTCCAATTAAAATCACGTTTTACTGAGTGCCTTGTATGCATTGTAGCTTTGCTGCATAACATATCTTATAAGCTCCAAAATATATGTGATGCTGACTTATAAAAAAAAAATATGATGCTGACTTATAAAAAAATATATATATGATGCTATTAATTTATTATAGTTGCTGCTTTTTGCAGTCCTTAACTTGTATCTAGGCACTTCTGTATACCCCTGTGTATTAAGGCCTTGCCCTTTTCCTGATCTAATATTTCTTCTTACTTATATATAAAAAAAAATTTATTATAGTCGCTGTAGGAGTTGATATGCTAGTCCAATTCATGGAATTGTGTAAAACAAACCATGCTCAATTCCACTTTAGGGATTAAGAAGAAAAATGTTTTAGATTCTGTAAATATCTCCCCAGTGCTTGGTTTTTTTAAGGGGTAAATAAGTCTTTACCATGGTAAAGAAAGGTTTTAATTCCAACTTGGTAGGATTGGCTACACGAATCCTTTGTGTATTTTTTTTGTTTTTAGGTCAAAAGTTTTTGTCAAGTCTTTGGCAATGACGTCTTTTTCCGTGTCTCTGCATGCATCTTTTTGGGTATTCCTCTGCTTCCATTGGTACCTTGGATTTCACAAAAGTAATAGTAGATGAAGCAACTACATGCTGAAAAACTAATTTTGGATTACTTGGAATGTTTTAATTTACTTTACATGAAATGAATGTACCTTTGGAGACTACTGGAAAACTTAGATGGATCTTAAGGTCTTTGAAAAGGGTAGAAATTATAGTGAATATGATAAGCGTGTCCCAACTATGAGCATTAAAGAAACTCATAAAAAAAAAAAACTGTGAGCATTAAAGAAGAGGTCGAATCCAGCCCTTGAGGTGAAATTTGACAATTCCTATGCGTTTTGCATTCTCTAATAAAATATTTGATTACTTATAAAAAAATCTGAACAATTATTGACCGGCAATGTCTAGTTGATAATACATCACGTAATGTTCATTTTCATTTAAATTCAAGTAAATACCTGTTTTGCTAGTGAAAAGGAAGATCAAGGATAAAGTTAACAAAAATGCAAGCTGTTAATCTAAAAATTTATTGTTAGAGAATCATACTGCAGTAAATGTGCCTCAAAAATGGAATTCCTTGTTGTTGGTTGTCATAAAATTCATTTATGTATTAAGTGGAGTGCTGATTAGGCAAATGCTTTCTTTTATAACTATAAAAGTCCATCTTTCATAAGCACAAGATTGGGAATTGGAGTTGCTTTCCTCATTCTTCAAGCTTTTATACTCTACTAGGTTGAGAGTCGGTGGTTGAGGATAAGATCTGGTGGAATTGTCCACAAGAAGGAAGTTTGAGGTCAAAACTTTTCATCAAGTGTTGCATTCTGTTAGTACCCTTTACTCTGGAGAGGCATTTGGCAGAACGAAGCCCCATTGCGGGTGACATTCTTTCCGTGAAAATTGTATTCGGAAAGATCCTAGGTTATATATTATTTGAGGAGGAGAATTTTAGTGATAAGGATGATGAATGTGCAAGAATAGTGGAGCACCGATCCAAAAAAAAAAAGTGCAAGAGTATCAAAGAAACAATTGATAATTTATTGCTGCATTGTAAAGTTGCTAGAGAAGCATGGTCTCTATCTTCCAATTTTGGGTGTTGGGGTTGATGCGCCAAAGGATTGTAGAGTTGCTGGCTTGTTGGAGAAGTTAGAATGTAGGTCATTGCAATGTTTTAGTTTGGCTGGTGCGTGTGAATAAACATAATGCTTGGAACTTTGAGGACCGCGGGAACATGGTGGATGAGCTTAGAACCATATTGCTAAAACCTCTGTTTGAATAGATTAGTCCAGGTTTTTAATTATATTGATTTCTATGTCTTGTTGTATTCCCTCTTCTTCCTAGTTAGGGGCTTTCTCTTGTATACACCTTGTGTACTTGGGTTGCATCCCTTTCCACTGATTCCCAAGTAATAATAAATGCCTGATCCATCTATGATTGGTGAAGTTCAGTTGCGTGGCCTTTCTGGATGTTGAAGATGTTGTAGATCTCTTTGCAGGGCAACTCCACAACAGATGCAGATGCCATTAAATATTGACTATAGTTTTAGGGTAAAGTGACAAAAGTGCCATGTCATAAGATGTGTTGCTACTTTGAAACCTTTGTCTGATTTGAAATTATCGCTCACTTACATGAAGCAGATTGGGACTACTTCAGGTGAAGGCTCCCACATCAAATAACCATTATTTATTTTTTTGATAAGTAATAATCTTTATACAAGAGAGTGAAACTAGGCAATGCCCAAATAACCATTATTTATTTTCCAAGCCTTTTCCTAATATGTCAAATATTCATCAGTTCCTTTGATGTGGCAGCTTCACTATAGTTGGTGAGACCAGATATCTTTCATGTGGATGCAAATCCATCAGCAATCATTTTGGGAATGTATAGTTGTGGGGATCACCGATGCGCTGGGCACGGTTTTATACCACCACAAAAAGGATGTTTGTTCTTGTTAGATAACTCAAGCATGTAATCTTTTTACCATCTATAGATTATAATAAATATGTAGTCTTTTTTGTAAATAGTGATTTTTGGAGTTCAGTTATGCTTACTAACTACATTTCTTCATTTTAGTGGCAACGTATTTTCTAGAACATCCTTAATTCTATTATCATTTTATAGGATTCACTTATTTCCCGCAGCATGCTTCAAATTCACTTATAATAAAATCAAACCATGAACTCCTAAGTTCCTGCTTGGTCATAGTCTTTGGTTCTTCATAGCTTGATAACTCATTTTCCCCTTTTTTGAAGATATAAGGGTTGATGAGAATTATATACAATCTTTTAGCAATAATGCTTGCTATTGTGACTTTTAGCAGTCTAGTATAATCTTTAGACAGTCATGCATAGGTGTGGTTCTTATTTATGTCCTGTGTACTTGGCTTCGCCTATATTTAATAAAAGTCCTATTTACTGATAAAAAAAAAGTATTCCTATGACATTGGGATAAGAATCACGCTTGAGGGAGACATAAGTAAATGGTATTTTTTGCTCTGCATTAAGGCCTTGTGCACAAATGTTTTGGAGGCTATATCTAGTTGGCTAAGACATCCTCTTATCTTACAAGTGTGTGACAACTGATGACTCTTCTTCTTAAAATATTGTTTTGAATGACCCTTAATATCTTGGATTTAATATTGGAATATGAACCGAGAGTTTTTCAGTGTAATTGTTGGACTAAAACCTTAAGGGGTTGGTCTTGGTGGTATGCTCCTTGCTGGTCTAAGATTCAAACTGTGGGTGCAAACAATTTCTAGGGGCCATCGGATTGGGGGAATTTTTCCTTGAATAACTCGAGGTGCACTTGTGCTAAACTTCTTACTGAGGGCTTGTGCACACCCATAATTAGTCAGGAATCGTTTAGGACCCCGGTGCCAATAAAAAAAATTGTCAGACTAATATTATGGGTTATCAGAAGTACTAGTGCTATGAGAGAGTTGAACAGTCAAGATTCCACTAATAAGTTTTGTTTGGGTAGAGGGTTTTATTTAGAAATTGTACATATACTGCATGAATTATAATGTTAACCTGTTAGATCAACTAAGTTTCTTCTTGATTCTACTTGTCAAAAAGTTTCTTCTTGATTCTAACTCATGCACCAAACAAACCGAGTATTGATCTGACTTGTGATCTAGTTCCCTACCCTTTCTTATGTTCTTTTTCTTCCTTTTTGAGAAGTATCGACAGATTTCATAAATGATGATATATAAAGACTTTGTGCTAAAACTGTTGTGGGAAAACCATTAATTTTTTTACCAATAAAAAAGAACTGTTGTATGAAAACCATGTAGATGATCTTAACTGCTCTTCTTGAAACTCCAATTAACATTTTCATTTGTGTCTTTTTGCAGATTTGAATGCACAGGATCAACTGCGAAGTCTTGAAGAAAATCAGCTTGAGAAACGAGTGAGGAAAAGAAGAGATGGTTCTGGTGATTGGGAAAAGCATCAAGATGATATTGTAGAGATTAATGATAGAAGATTTTCATCTAGGGATGATATTGGCAAGGATGGACGGCAAAAGGATGAAAAGCGCAAGGATGAGAGGGGTAAAGACAAGTACATAGATAGAGATAACAAGCACCGTGATGACAAGCAAAGCGATGACCGCCCTGCCAAAGATCAGAATAGCATCAAATCTGATGATAAGCATCCAAGGGATGAAAAAGATGCTGTAGAAATACGACAGAAGAAAATCAAGGACATTGATTGCGAGCGAGAGCGTGATAGGGATCCCGGTCGTGAGAGGGACCGGGATCGTGATCGTGGCCATGACCATGACCGTGAACGTGATGGGGACCATGGGCATGGTCGTCACCGTGATCGTGACTATGACTTGGATTGGGACCGCGACCGAGATCGTGGTCTAGATCGCATTCGTGATCGTGGGCGTGAGCATGACCGTGAATATGATCGTGACCGAGAGCGAGACCAAGACCGTGATCGTCATCGAGACCAAGACCGTGACCGTGATCGTCGTCGTGACCAAGATTCTGACCGTGATCGTCATCGTGACCGTGATGGGTCGCATCTTGATGACCGAAGTGTTGGATACAAAGATGGCAGGGGAAAGAAAAGATCCCCAGATGATCGTGATGATTCTAATGATAATAAAACTAGACTTGTCAGAGCTAATTATCCTGATGTAGAAAACAAATCTTTGAGTGGTAGTAAAGTTGAATCGGATGCTGATATGGGGAGATCTCAATCACGCCAATCTCATGTAGACACTCCAACTAGTAGCAACAGACGGAGAACGTCACCCAGCTCCAGTTCATATGTTGGTATGGATGAGTACAGGTAGTTATCTTACTTGCACTCCATTTAGTTGGTAATCTAGTTGGAGTTAGCGTAGTTACTTATGTAACTTACCTTTGGAATTGTATTTGCTTGGGTGTTTTGTATGGTGATTTTCTTCGTGTGTTCTTTCTCAAAATTAGGCTATTCTGGTTTATAATATTTGTAGCGTATTGTTGTACTTGTTAAACCTGCAGTAGCTTTGCAGGCTTAGCAATGCACCATGGCAACCTCCTTGTTTTGTTTTGTTTTATTTTTATTTTCCTTTTTTATAAGCTTTAGTTTTTTTTTTGGGGGGGGGGGTGTTTTGGTGACATATTGGAACTGCCGAGATTCCTGCAGAATATGGGTAATACCTTTAATTCTGTGTTACATGGTCCAAAATTGTTTGTTCATCTTTTTGGTTCAATCATTTGCTGCCCTAGCAAACCATCAGTGGTATCCTAGTTGAAAAATCTTGATTGTGGGTGCATGGTTAAAAGTAGTGATTATGATGAGAAAGTAGCAATATAAATTTATATATTAAAGTTTCGTAACCAACATGATGCCATCTTTTCACGTGTTGCAATTCATTTTATACAACTGCTTGATGCAATCAAACTTGGAGTGTAATGATTAGAAGTGGCATCAATTGGGTAGAATTTAAGCCTACAACTGGAATGATGACGACTGATAATTTTTTTTTTGATAAGTATTTGTTTAAATTCTTATTTTGCTGTTCTAATATATCTGCAAGTTTCATTTGAGATCAAATATATGGAACTTGAATTCACACGCAATTTTTTAAAGGTGAAAGAGAGTTTTAATGGTTTTTGATTTAAACCTTATATTCTGTTGAAGCATATGTGGAGTTGATGGTGAGGATGTTCTTTTTTTTTTCTCCTTGTTTCAGGCATTTAAATCTGGAAGATGTGAAGTATGGGGATAATAAATCTCAACAGAGGCCCAAAGCAATTTCTTCAAGAGAGGTAAGTGCTTTCTCTGGAGTGCCAGAGAAAGGTGCCAAGTACAGATCCATGGACAGAATTGTCAAAATGGATGACAGTCATTTAGGGGAGCTGTCAACTGAAAGGTCTTCAAGTTCCAAGGCATCACCCAAGGGCTTGGTTGAAAGATCTCCTTCGTCTTCAAGTCTTGACCGAAGGTATATGAATAGAACTGGTGTTAGGCGGAGTCTCGATATCGATGAAACAGGACGGAGAAGCATTGCTTCTATTGATGCAAGAGATTTCTCTACAACTGAGGACAGGCTGTATCGAGACTTTCCACTAGAAAAGCCTCCATTGGATGATTCCTCTCAGGCAGATTCGCCATATTACAATAGAACTAGTCTGAGCAATGCATCTTCTCTGATTCCCCCGCCATCTGCGTTTAGAGCTGGAGTTGATAGCCCTTCTTTTGTGGGTTC
The DNA here is from genome assembly GCA_029856935.1 of Cyclocarya paliurus. Lineage (NCBI taxonomy): Eukaryota > Viridiplantae > Streptophyta > Magnoliopsida > Fagales > Juglandaceae > Cyclocarya > Cyclocarya paliurus. The sequence continues at coordinate 2,190,124 of CM056945.1, forward strand.
ATTGGAAGAAGATGGTAGACTAAACTCCACTGCCCGTTATAAGAGGGGTAGTGATTCTGGCATGGGAAGAGGGCATGGAAATGCTTGGAGGGGTGTCCCAAGTTGGTCATCATCCGTGCAAAATGGCTTTATTCCTTTCCAACATGGACCTCCTCATGGAGGTTTTCAGGCAATGATCCCGCAGTTTCCTTCTCAACCTTTGTTTGGTGTTAGACCTGCTGTGGAAATTAACCACTCTGGGATTCATTATCATATCCCCGAAGCTGACAGGTTTTCTGGTCACTTGCGCCCAGTTGGCTGGCAGAACATGATGGATGGTGCAGGCCCTCCTCACTTGCATGGATGGGATGGAAATAATGGTTCAGGCCCTCCTCGCCTGTATGGGGGGCCTGAATGGGACCAGAAGAGACATTCGATGAATGGTAGGGGATGGGAATCCAATGCAGACTTGTGGAAAGGACAAGATGCTGATATGAAAAGGGACTTGGCTTCCCCATCTCATAAAGATGATTATCCAGTGCAGGCCACAATAGACGATGCTTTGGCTGTGAAGGCAGGTCAGAGGTCTCATCATGAAGATAATTATCAGGAGGTTCAGGCAAAAAACACTGAAATAAGTTCCACGGGCACTTCTCCAGCACAAGAAACTTCTGAAACTCTGCCTAAACCTGCTCATGAGAAGGCAGCTGATCATTCTAAATTATCAAGTGATGATGTTTCTCATTTCAACACTTTTTATCTTTCTAAGCTCGATATTTCAGCAGAACTTGCACGTCCAGAGTTGTATAGTCAGTGTATAAACTTACTGGATATTGAACAAAGGGAAACCACAGACGAAGACACCACTATGGATGTATTTTTGGAGGTAGAAAATCTTGACAAAACTCTGTCACTTGCTTTGCAAAATTTTTAGTCTTATCAATAGCTGTTGCATTATTGTTGTTTTGTAATGTGACAGGATGTTGGAAGAACGGGTCTGAAATTTTCCAATAACTTATTGAATCATTCACCTTTTCCTGCCATAAAGGATTCTGTTCTTCAGGTAAATTTTATGATGGATGAAGAGTTAAAAATTGCTACTATCGGATTTATTTTTAGGTGGTTTGGTTGTCACGTGCTGTATTCAAATAATGCGTGTATCTATCTGTAGTCAAATATAATTTAACAAGTTCTTTGACCCTCAATTTACTTTTCTCTTTCCTCGTACATGATTGCAAAGCAATACAACTGTAGTTGCCTGGTATGTATGTGGCTTAATTGCAAACTAAGCATAGCAGTTTTCTCTTGTCAGCCTATGGTCTCAATAAAAGTATCGGATTTCTCCGGTACTCGTTTCAAATGTACTTTTATTTCCTATTTGCAAGTGGTTTGATCTGGGGAAATAAATTAACCGGATTTGGAGTGCCATTTGAAGTACAAAGTAACGGTCACTTATACTTCTCCTGTTTAGACGAATTCATTTTTACTGTCATTCTTAGACCAACATTGGTTTGCTATAATTGGGCTGTATGGGCAATATGGTTTTAAGAATCTGTCCCAAACATGATTTATGAGACTAAATATATGAATATTGATTCTAGCCTCTTATTAGTTTATATGCTTTCTGGTTTGCAGAGAGCCATGGACCTCTACAAGAAGCAGAGGGTGGAAGTAGTAGGACGGCTGCCAGTTGCTGTGGGAACATTAGGCATTATCTCACCATCAAACCTGGAGACACAGGAAGAAGAGCAAGGCCCCATCTGTGATGCAGTGAAAGCAGAGGAGCCAGTCCAAACATTGGACTTAGAAATGCTGCCAAGTGCTCGCAAGTCGGCTGTAGATGAGAAGGGAGTTGAAGCTGTCTCAACTGTTGTAATGCAGGAAAATATGGAGGAGCCAGTTTTATCCCCTACTCAGGAGTTCCTGAATCGTGTTGGTACTCAACCGCAGAAGGAAGTGCTGGTTCAGGCCTATGGTGGTGAGAACCAAGGAGAGTCGGCAGTTTCCAGTGGCGAGAAAATGGATAGGATGCCTTCTGATCAGGTGAATTTGGAGGTTGCAGATGGGGATTGTATTTTGAAAGGCAATAATGAATCGCAGACCACCACCACCACCATTCCCATGGATGGCGAGAACATTGAGAGGATTGGCAAGACCAAGATCATTTGTGAAAAATCGGCATGTAGTGTTGTAGAGGAAGGGCTTTCAGGTGATGCAATAAATGGGCCTAAATGTTATCCGGTGGGTTCTCCCAGGGCATGTGAGGCTATGATGCCTGGGACAAATGAGTCAGAGTCGGTAATTTTAAGTCGGATACATCATTCTCCTGAAAGTACACATTGAGACAATTTCAATAACTCTAGCTTTTTCTAAATTGCATTTTTGGGTTTATGGTAATTTTGCTCTTTCATATCTTTGTGGCCTCTCTTCTTCAGTGAGGAAATAAAAAGGGAAAATCTCCTCTTTTGACAAGGGGTCAGGACCAACAATCATTTTGTTCCGTTTATTATTCTTTAGTCCGTGGTTGCCGTACTGCTGGACTTTTATTTTCTGTGCCGGGTGGCCCTCCAAAGATGCTCGCCCCCCGAGAAGATCAGGTATATCCGTGTTTGTCCTAACACCTGCATATTTTGTTACCTTTCTGTGTCCTTGAGTTATTAGGTTGAATGGTGGATAGCATCCACTCGTGCACTACCCCCACACACCTGCATTTCCATTCCACTACTAATTCTTATTCGCTCTTTACTGTTTTTTAATTGAGCTTTCGATTGAAAGAGTGAATGCTCTCAAAATAAAATTTAAAAAATCGTACGGTCTATTTTATTTTATATAGAGCAGACACCTGGGTCGGATGTTCGAAACTCGGCCCATGTATTTATCTCCTCATCCTTTACTTCAGGAGACTAATACAGCGAGTGTCTGCAAAGAAACTAGGAAAAAAATTTGGGAAAATATACAAATTTTCTTGGACAATTTTGACAATCACAAATTATGATGTTTCCTATTTTCTTCCTTCCAAAATGAAATTCTCTAAAATTTTTTGAAAATAATTTTCTTTTAAAAAAAGTTTTAAATATTATTTTTAAGATTTTCACGTTTATTATTATTATTATTAATTTTTTTTTATTTGAGAAAAAATATGATCTTTACTAGAGGAGTGGTTTAGCCACTTTGGAGTAGATCTTGCAACCCTTGCCATTGGAGTGGCGGCTGATCACCCTGGTGTTGGGGTGGCTGCTGGGGGTAGCCAGTGTGATCGAACCCCTCTTGGGGTGGATGAACCACACCTAGTGGGTGGATTTCCACACTTTAATATAGTTTTCAGTTTCCTTTAATGGTTGAAGAGATTTATATCTTTCAATAATAATAAAAAAAAAGTGATATGTGATCTTTTTATTCGAAGATGTAATAACTTCTCCTTGTTTAGGATCAGGCTTGGTTTCAGTTCCAACCACATTTTTGAATACCATTTCAGTGGCATTTCGGTTAAGATCTTGAAATGAAATATTTTGGTATTGGTACCATTTCAGGATAATTTATATATAATAAATTAATTATATATGTATAAATTATATTTCAAAATAACATTAATCAAAGTCTTAAAAAGTTAAAAACACATTTATAAAACTTAATAATATTTCTACGTTCTTACTCTTAACTATTTTAAAAAATAATTATTCATTATCACGAAAAGAAAAGTAGGAATTTGATTTTTAGTCTTCAAGAAAAGGAGATTAAAAAAGTTTAAGAAAATAGTCTTTAGATGTGTGAATTGAAGTTGAAATTATGAAAACATTAGAATTTTTACATTAATTACAAAAAAAAAAAAATTCAACCAGTACACAAAAATTGGCCGATACACCGAAAATAAGCTAGTATTGATTGAAACGTACCGATACGGCTGATATTTGACCTGGTACAAAATAGATACCTTTCCTATACTGATCACTACCTCAATATGGTATGTAATTTAAAACATTAGTTCCAACACGAAATGGACCTGTTGGATGTGGGACGGTCCAGTTCCAACTGGACCAAATCCACAGGTACCTAAAATAATTTGAGATTGGTGAGAAGAACAAAAAACTTGTTAGTTTTTGATCAATCAAAAAAAGACCTCATACCTGAAGAATTTTATACATTAGCTATTATTCATTTTCACACCTCATATCTATAATTTTTTTTTTTTATAGAGTGTGGGGTAGTGAATAGCGGCAGAATAATTTTTCCCGCATACCCACATGTCCAGCTATGAAATGGATGCTTACCCAACAGATATAAAAGCCACCTCTAAAGCTCTGGATTGAAGTGATAAAGTACAAAAATGGATTAGCCTTTAACTAGAAAGATGAAATGTGAATAGGTATATATATACACAAAGGCTAGCCAGCCTATCTAAAGCTTTTATAAGCATTAAGATTGTCAAAAGAAGACATAAAGTAAAAAGAAAGCAAGAAAAATACATCATGATTTTCTTTTCTTTTCTTTTTTCATCAACAAAACTTACAAATTTTTGTATAACTGTAAGATCCCACGAGAGAGGGAGATGGGTTAGTGTTCCTTGCGGAGAAACAATGGCCTATGGTGTGTTCTAATTCATGAACTTCCGGCAGTTTGGAGCATTACATAAACAGGGGACTTTAAATTCATCAGGCTCATCAGGATCAAACAAGTAGTCATACCTGCAAAAGATGCAACCAACGATAACGCATTAGCAAAAGCGAAGAAAGAGATAAAGAGCAAGAGAGACAGTTAAAAAAAACAGAGAGGAATGAGTGTTTACGTTAGCTCGTCACCAGTAGATACGTTAGTCTTGGCAATAAGTACTATCCGGCTTTCATCGTCACCCACACTCATAATTCTCGCATAGCAATTGGGCATACACTGGATAAAAGTTTGATCCAGGGCAGCACAGTAAGTATAAATGACAACCATAGTTGCATATTATTAGGTGAAGAAATGAACCAAAAGGCTGCCCACCAGCTCATATAAGATGAGCGTGTCAAGCAATTTCTTTTTCTTTTCTTTTTTTAAGTTGATGATGAGATGAGGAAGAACTGCAGCATCCTAAAGTAATACACCCCATCCTTTAACAAAAACAACTCACCGAATGGTTAATTAGACGTGCTATGTTTCCTTTATCCGTGGCATCCACCACAACCTCTTCGCTGATCTTAAAAAGCTGCAAGATAATGTCTCAAAATCGTACCTGCGCAAAGGAGAAAAAGAAAAGAAATAACAAAAGCAATCTATTCTTTAACAACTCACATAGCAGTCTTTGCCTTCTAATCTGTAGCGCGCCTCTCTCAGGTCTGCAATACTGCGCCTGACTTGTTCGCCACGATATTCAAGAACCTACAGACCATATTCCACATGAAAGACTGTTCTAATTCAAGAGGAAAGCAAAATACACTGCAGAATCCTCAGGGCGTGGAACAACAAAAGGGAAGGAAATAATAAATATAAAAGAAGGTTAGAAGATGCTACGGAAACTTCAAAAGTTCAGGCTTTCCATACAGCAATCATACCAAAAACAAATACTGCTTCATCACCCCAGACAAAGACATGCACGGGTCATAGCCACAGACACAAACAAATGTCTACTTAAATGGGACATATCCTTCAAGAATCAGGTTCATAAGAATCTTACACTGGGTTGAGTCGATCTCATGTTCTAAATTGCATTAGAAATAGACAGAGGACAACTGTGTTTTAAATTAGTTAATACTGCTTACATAGCTCTTGAAATGAGTGCGCGATTCGATGAGCAAGGTACACCTATATATTTCACATTATTAGAACATGGGACTTAAATATCATTAGAGCTAAGTTGACCACTTTTGGCATGGCCGGGGCCTTCTCCTTTTTCTTTTTTTTTTTTGGGGGGGGGGGGGTGGTTTCCATTGGTATGAAACTCACAAAGAAGTCATTATTCAGATGCCTAGGAATCAATCACAAACCATATTCCTACATAATTTCTCCATATAGGTAAATATTAAAGGGGAAGTAGACAGATAAAAAAGCATGCTTCTGCCATTTATCAATATTCTAGCTTTAACCAGCATACCATTTCTCCTTCTTGAATGTTTCTGCGTGCAAAAAGCCCCCATCCATGTATACCAGATCTACCACTGCAAACCCTATCATTTTCGGTTCTCTGCAATCATATATATACACCAAAAAATTGTCAGGAACCCAGCCTATAAAGTAGATTAGTATATAACAGAGAGGATGAAAAATTGCCTGTAAGTGGTAAAGCCGTTCCCTGAAAGAAGAAAACGTTTTAGGCTCCTCTAATACCTGCTAAGAAGAAAAAAAGCATGTGACCTCTAGATCGATATGTTGAATCCCTCAAAATCACAAGGAACGTATGTTTACAGTTGCATCTTATCTAGAAAAGAGAAGAAACTTACTCTGCCAGTGTTCAGACGTTGTATTTCTCCTAAAGGATGGTGACAGGGACCCATCACTTGGTGGGCAATCGCTTCATCTTTTGTTCTCTAGCGAGGATTGAAAATAAAATAAAAAAATAAGAAAAGTGAGAACAATAGCGAGTTCAACATTATTATAAGGAAAAAAAACTTCCAGAATCCCAAACGTGTATAACTAATTGGAACCTTGGAATCAGCCAGGTGTATATGTTTGAGCCATTAAAAATATAATTAATTTAGCCAGAAAGTATTAACAAGTCTACTTCTCCGCCACTTTCTGCAATATAAACTTTCCATTATCACAATTTAGCCCAACTCTCTTTGTGAACTCTTTCTGACGGGCAACCTGTCTCCAAGAAAGCCGAAAAAAGGGGAAAAAGGCTCCCTGCCCGCAACCTTATATTTCAATTAAGAAGCAGCAGAAGTGTTCTGAAAATTTAATTCTAGGGCAAATATATCGGGCATGAAGATCAAAGAATCTCATGCAAAGTACCTTTTTGTGATTGTTTAATCTTTTAAAGATCCGACACCTAGCAGCTGAGAATGGCTCAAGCTCAGTAGTTTCTTCTCTGGGTGTCTCTTTGATCTTTTTTCCGTTAGATGAAATTAGCCTAGACCCAGCTTTCTTTTTATTTTGGAGGAGGCTTTTGGCAGAAAATACCCCAAGAGGAGATTGGATAATCAAAACAGTATCCGGATTTGGAGCCCTGCAATGAAGTTGATACCATAAAGACAAAAGGCTAAAACTGTAGAGAGCACAAGAGTAATTGCTTTCAAGGTATGATAACAAGGTAATTCAAATCGATAATTCTAATCACAAGTGATTGAGAAAAAAAGAAAGATAAAAGGAGGGATATTTCAGACATGAGGGTTCTATACCTGTGATAGGCGCAATAAGAAACCATCTTCGTGATCTGTCTACCATTTTTCTCCAAGCAGTGCAACTGAAATTTACAGGGGAGAAATGTAACACTGTATTGACAGAATTCTCGTAAGTCTAATCCAAAAGAAAAGCACATTATTAAGTGTCATTTAAACCAATATAGGAAGAATCAAAAGGCCAAAAGAGAAAAAAGGCGGGTTTTGATAAAGTTAGACTAAGTATATTATCTTGTAGCCTGATAGTATGAATACGATTACAGAATGTATATTATTCTGTATGCAGGGACTCATCGGCATATTCAACCCACACTATTTTCACCAGTTCATCAATATTTTAGACATTACATAATCAATTTTATTTTTGGTCACAAAGGTATTTTCTGTAATTCCAAGTTTCCTTTGTTTAGTTATTATTCAAACGTACCTCCATACGATACCCTGCCCTTGATGCACACATGGCATGGAAATAAGTGGAGCACTTGCAACATTGTGTGCATGAACCATGAATTTGCTTGCAAATTACACAAATCTGAATTTCAATAAAACAGGATGCAATTAGATTGTTATGCCTAAAACTTTCAATAACCAATTAACCTATTTAAAATCAGCATGCATTCATTAATACCAAAATCAGATAATTAAACAAGACTTAAATCATTCAACAATTTACCTAGGTCACAGAAAACTATGATGATATTGAATGAATCATTCCTAATTATTTTCAATGGTGTGAATAGGACCTTTTTTTGCCCAAAAAGAGGGAAAAAAGATTGAGCAGGGGACACATTAAAATACCATTTAGATTCAAGAACTGTGATCCCTCAAGAGATATTCAAAATTTTCAATATGAAACTTTATTCTAAATGATGAGATGTATGGGTGAATGGAGGACTTGAGTTGGAACGACTAAAAAGAAGTCACGTTTACTTCAGATATTCCACCTTTACAAATGAATTGGATGGTATACTCAAGATCCCCAGAGCCGGCTCCATCACTTCATCACTAGCAAAAGAAACTTCAGGTCTAAACCAAGCACATGTGACATGAACCCACAATGTGTCGACATCGGTTGGCTTTAGAGCACCTCCTGAGGGGCACAAAAAATATAACCCAAATACAAATAAGATATCAAATCATGATAGCATGTTGAAGCCAACTTTACCAATGCTTGATGAGTAATGATTCACATGAACTGAAAGAAGTTATTTGAGATGAAAATGGCAACCTCAGGCCAGAAGTAAAATAACCATCTTTAGCTGAGGAAAGCTACCATCATAAATGCAACTTTATTTTTTAAGTCACATCCACCTTATTAAGTGCCTAAACTCAGAATGAAAGGCTTGTTTTGCTATAGAAAATAGACGAATATAGCTCATAATTTTGCAGAATAAATTCCAAAAAACAAGTATAACGAAACCAAGTCTAGGAACTTTAAATTCCCAACTGACCAGCTTAACACTCGTGAAAATTAATTCTATGTAAATGAACATGCCTTTTACAGGGCAAAGGCAGCACTCCCGCTTGATTTCAGGTTTTTCACATGCTTTGCAAAGCCATGAAGTGAGATCCCGGACATTTCTTGCTCCATAGCACTCTTGATGAACAGCTATTTGACATCTGAAACGAACAAAATGAATCAACAGTGAGATTCAGTACAATCATCTAATAAGGCAGAACCTCCAGTAAATATAGTAACAGCTCCCATAAAGGGTATAATTTCTTTTGAGGAACCGAGAAAAAAAATTATAATTTCAGTTAGCATGTATAATAGGACTTACCAGAAACGAATGGGAGATAATCAGACTAAATAGCACAACTGAGAGCGAACTTTGGGTGCATTTGAAATATTTCATGGGTTACACCAAAAAGATTTACCTCAACTCAGAGCAAGAGCAAAATAATATATATATAATGGTTTTTTTTGTAAGCAAGATAATCTTATTAACAATCAAAAAGGCATTATCCAAATACACATGAGATATATATTAGATGCAACTAGCTTGAAAAATTAAAAAATAAAAGAAAATTCTGGAGGCTGAAGCTAGGGAAACATAAATGGGTAGCTATCCAATAATAGTGTATTAAAAAAGAAAGTTTTAAGTTCCTTCGTTTTCCATGTGCTGTCTTCAAATCTATGACTGTTTCTTTTTCGCAATGCATATTCATAGGTGAATGTTATCATTCAACAATTCAATTCAATCTGGTCTTATATGGGTCATTTGGAAGAAAAGGAATGGTTCAGCTTTGAAGTGGTTGACAAGTTGCTATCAATCAAACTTGTCCCAGAAAACTTTGTATGATTGGAAAACAATCACAGAAAGGGTTCATCTCTGTGTGCGCGTTTTTGTAGAATTTAATGATATTCAAACAGAACTATAAAAGTTTCCAGTCCTAAGGAATTAAACATAAGGATCATCATCCAGTGCGAGTCCCCCTTAAGGGAGTCCAGGAGGAGTAGCTTGAATATGGTCGTTTTTGGCATGATGTGTCTCCTCTCAAGGCTTGAATATGTACTTGCACCAGACAATGGTCCTTCTATTCTCTAATCAAGCATGCTTTAACAAACTTACATATATATATGTGTGTGTGTGTGTGCGAGCGCACGTGCGCACATAATATGTATGTATGTAAAGGTTTTTCTTGAATCATTTTAAGACTTGACGATTAATTATCACGCAAATATGATAAGACATATTGACCTTACCGGTTACATATGATAATCTTGTTATAATCCCAATCTTCAACCCATCTACAAACAGCACACCGCTCCGTTGTCCACTTAACACAAACAGGTTCATACTTCTCTGTCATAGTAAAATTGAGAAAGCAGCCCATTGGTACAATTATCAGCAGAACAGTTGGTGCAACTCCTCAAAGTGTAGAATTCTATAGTTGGAGGAAACTATATACCTTGCAAAAATGTTAGCAACTTCCGCTTTCGTTCTTTTATGGAAGGTTTCTTAGTTCTTACAGAAACAATAGCATTCTCATGATAATCTGCTAACTGCAGCATCTGCAAAGTCAAAGGAGAGTGCATTAAAATAGATAAATATATTATAGGTTCACAAATTTGTAAGGGCCCATGAGATGAAAACAAAGGACAATGCACACAAGCATTGTTCTTATAACTAAGAAGATTGTCTCAGCAGAATAAAGTGAGAAAATGAAAAGAATGATATAGTGTATGCAAAGGTTCTAGAATCCAGAACACGCGTTAAACTTCAAAACTGGAATGGCAATGTGAAGCCTCTAAAAGAACTTATGAAATTACTTATAAAAAAAAAAAAAACTTATGAAACATGGAATTAGCAGACAGCAATCCCCAGAAAAGGTGCTGATCATATAAGCTAGATTTGAGGTGGGGAAAGCCATTAGACAAGTAACAATTTTGCAGATATTAATGAAAAAGCTTATATTGACGATGTCAAGCATAAGAATATACAGCAAAAGAGGATGCCTATGGTTTTATTCTTCTTAAACTTATTGAATTGTTTTACTCATCATCCATATACCACACATTTGGTAAGAGAAAAAAATAAAAAAAAGAGTGGCGTGTGGTGTGTGGGGATGATGAGTAGCAAAACTCAAAAAACTATGATGTAGACAAGGATTAGGATAGGTTTGGGGGTGAGATGAGAATTTTGTGTTTTGTTTTAAAGTTTAAAATATTATTTTTTAGTTTTGAGATTTGAAAAAGTTGAATTGGAATTTGAAAAAGTTATATTGGGATTTGAAAAAGTTGAATTATTTATTATATTTTGTATGGAGATTTAAAAAAGTGTAGAGATGAGATGAGATGAAGATGAAAATTTTTGCTAAAACACCTTTTCCAAACATATCCTAAGTCATCTAGTTGGCCATGTTTGAACACTCCTGCATTTGTAAATTTAAGTTGGAGCTAGCCACCAGCTGTAACTATACTATGTTATCAGATTCATAGTCCATGCCAAACACCCGCATCATGGCTCAAATTTTATTGTTTCCAAAGATAAAATAAAATAAAATACAGAGAGAAGCAATTTATGCTTTTCCAAGTTTCACAACAAATCAATATCTTTTTTTTGATCAGTCACAACAAATCAATATCTATGTTAACAAAATGAATACGATCAGTTACACACTTTATAGTGTATATTACAAAATATTTTGAAGACTGTGGACTGTATAAATTGCAGATTAAAACAATTGGTTCTAAACCTATGCAGAAGATGGTTGAAAAACTAATTTTATAATTAGTTGGAGTTTTCCCTATGCAGATAAAACCCTAGTATCAATCCAACAACAACTACAAATACATTATTCCCATAAAATGAATCCATCTAAATATGCCAAGATAGACACGACAGATGAGATATACAATACGGAAAAATGTAAAAATGAAGCACAATACAAACCCATTGTTCCAATGGCAGCATGGAGCCTTTCACCCTAACACTAGTCCTCCAATTTTTCAATTTGGAACCTGTATGTTTTACCCAGTCACTGAGTGCTTGCTTTTCTGTCCCACAAAACCCACAATTGCAGATGACTCTGAAACAGAAGGGGAAAAAAAAGAACTTAAAGAAAACATTTTCAGATTTAAAAACATGTAATAGAATTGAAGGCAATGATCAGTTAGCAAAATCCAATTTTGTTCCAATATGCATGCCACAGGGAAAATAAATAATTATAGAAAATTTAACCCTCAGTAACAATCATCATCCAGTGATCCGAAAGCATTACAGCTTATTGTCTCAAATTAGTTACTAGAGTGCCCAGAGAATTTCTTTTTTTCTTTTAACAAGTGAAATTTTATTAAAACTCAAGAGAAGGTGTTGCACTAGTTCAATATTACACTATTACACAGGAAGAATACAAGAGATCCACTAGTGCCAAGAAAATTTAAATTTCAAGATTTCTTCGTTGCCTCTCACCATAAAAACAGCACACAAGTTAAGGGTGTAAGTAATAAACTACAGAGTGAAGCATGACGCTAATGGTCTTCGTCAACATCTGAACATTTGCAGTAACAGTGTTACTGTTGTGTGGTGTGGAGTCAGCCTCTCAAAGGGACTTTTCCGGATCTATTCTGTATTGCTCAGACTAAGGATTCATAGGTGGAAGATCATTAACAGCTTTTAAATGGATCTCCTCCATGGGATGTCGACTGTATCAGGGGCAATAGATTGGGACATGGGCCTCTTTATTTCATTCTAGCCCAGGTAATACACAGCTTTCCATGGAAGTCCATCTGGAGAGTAAGCCCCCAAGAGTGCATTTCTTTGTTTGGACAGTAGCAATAGGGAAGATCTTAACCTTGAAGAACCTAAGGAGAGGTAATGCATACGTAAAAGGAATGGAGAAAACAGTGGATTACCTCTTACTCCATTGTGAGATTGTTACCACTTTTGGTAAGAGAGTGGGTGATGCCTAGACGGGTGACAGATCTATTAGCATGTTAGAAAGTAGGATTTGAGAGTTATCACAGCAAACTCTTGCTGAGAATAAATCCGATCAATGTAATGTAGTGCAAAATTGTAGGAAAGAAACAATCGAAGCTTCAAAGATATTATAAAGACAATGGAGGAACCCAAAGCTTTGTTGTTTGATATACTCTACTATTGGATGGATGCACACTTTCTCTAGCTTTAGTTTCCAAAATTTTCTGGACCTCTTTACTTTCTCTAATTAGGTATATCTGACGTATAAATCTTGTGTACTTGGACAGTGATTTTTTCTTCCATTAATAAAATTTAAAAAAAAATCTAGATGAAATATTTTTATAATGAAAAAATCTTAACTAGGGTTTAATCCACCATCTCTCCTTGAGCTTATAGGATTATGTTATGGAAATACAATCATAAAATGGAAAAAAAAGTATGCATTTATGAAGCTATATACGCTTACAAGTGAAGACTTGGAAAATATATGCCTTCTATGTCATTGCAAAACACAGTAACCTTGTTAGGTAGCACCAATTGACCATCATTTCTGTTCCATCTGCAGTGAAAACTCTCAAATAATTAGACATACAGGGGTGAAGAGACAAATTCTACCAATCTGAATATCAGATGTGAAATGGCTTGAAAACAAGAATAAACTATAATTACTAAGATGACAATGACGACAACAACAACAAAGAATGGAACAAGAATAATACAACAGCTACTGCTACTCATTCTCATTCCATCATCATCCTCTTCGTGGTAACAGCCATGTTCATTAACATTGTAAAATTTGAAAAAAAAAAAAGATGACTACAAAAAAGGTAGAATAGACTTACTTGAACTCACCAAACTAAAAACTAAAAAACAGACTTACTTGACTTTTAGCTGTGACTTTTCAGACTTTTCAGAATCTGATAACTCAAAATCAAACTTTGCTTTGCAAGTTGGGCAATAATAATCGGTACCCCCCAGGTTCTATGAAGCACAAATAAATTATAGTCAGGGAAGTCCAAAATGTCTTTTATTATCTAATTATGCAGGTATCAAGTGAGGAAGAAACCTTAAAAAGGTTGCTGGAAATTTTGTCGCACTCGGCATGCACCCAAACTTTACAACCATCACAGCGTACCTAGTTTAGCAGGACACCCAAACACAATTTTATGTAATACACTTCTTATTTTCCGAAAGAAAAAAGAAAAACTTATCTTAACTCTGGAATAGTTAGTTGGTGGCCTCACCCAACTTCCACTGTCCGGATGATTCCAAATCTTCTTGCATATGCCACAATAATGATTTGATTTTGTTAACTGGGATAAGAACTAGTGTAAGCAGAAATGATAGCACAACGTACCACAGACAAAAATCTATTTGAGAAGTTGGTTTAGAAAACTTGTATAAAAAGCACCATAGAACAAGACAGGTCATACGAACCCTGGCACACGTTTTACATAGAAACTGTCCTCCAGGAGTTGCAGTCTTAAATTTCTTTGTCATTTTAAAAGGGAGGGTCGTACCACAGCCTTCACAAGGACGTGTGGCTTTCTTCTTCCCAATTACATTCTGCATAGAGGAAAGAAATACCATATCATGGAAATTGCAAGGACATTAAAGAAAAAACTACTAGTCTCCAATTGGCTGTGTAGAAAAAAGAGCAGACGAAAAGAAAATGTAATTTGCGCCGAAGACTTATCTCATACAGGGTTCCTTAGCAAAACAAAACTTCCATTAATTAGGACAAAGCGACTCAGTTGACCAAAGTTTTTTCCCCTAGTGTCAGACAAATTTGATATCTATCAGACTTGAAGTCTTGTTTTCTTTACTCTCTTTACATTCTTGAACAAGAAGAGCAGTATGAGTTACCCTCATAGCAAACCAGGTTCTGATTTTTATTTTTTATTATACTCGGCCTGAGGAATTTTGACCAACTCTATGCAGTTACACAAGGATGAAAGCAGAAAGAATTACCGGAATGCAACTTGCCTGGTTGGCATTGTGACAGTCCAGATCCTGGTTTGAACCTGTAGCTTCTTGAATCCCCCTAAGCTGAATAATTTCATCACAGATTGTGTTCCCAGCTGCGATGTTTATATCTGCTATCAACTTCTCTGCAAAACCATTTTCTGCCAAAAATGCCTCTTCCATTGCCATCGGAAATTCACATGGCTTGCAGCGAATCAATTCAGACTGCTCCTGAAACCTAGACCAAGCATAAACTCTCGTAAGCACAAAGGTCACTTTATATTACACGAATCAAATCCAAATTCCAAAGAACCAACAATGACGTACCTGTCTACATAATCCGTGAAGGGAAAAATCATCCCGCGCTTGACCCATGCATAATCCTGGTCAAGATCATTAAAGTATCCCATTCAATACCCACATTCTTCTGGACCCAATAAATAACACCAGTTAAAAAATATGACGAACAAAGCTCTGCGTAAAAAGTATTTCATACCCTTTGATTCTCGTTTCCAGAGTACCCAAAAAACATCACACAAGCCGCATCTGCTATACAAGACCTCAAAACCAATTCAGGCGCTTGGGTCATTGGATCAATCACAATGGCAGGCCAATAGGGCTCTTTCTTTCCCGGCTTTGCCCACACTATGTCACCTGAATAGAAGTCCTCCGGTCCATACAACCCGTCTTTCCTCCCACCATTCTCCAAAAACTCAACCTGCTCCTCAATTTGCTCTACCAGGTACTTCTCATCTTCCCCTAACTGTTCGTTTGCCGATGTCAGGGTACTGCGCGAACTCGAATACTTCCTAATATCATTGAAAATCTTAAACCCGACATGCCCTTCTTCCGTCCCCTCCTCTTCGTCACACAATGTTGCATATTCTCTACTCTTGAACCCGTTTTTCTCAAGGTGACCAGATCTTTTCGTCTCCTGACTACTGATTTTCGGCCTTTTAAAGCTAAATTTATCCTTTTTGCATTCAGAATCTTCAGCAAAACTATAATCACGCAAGCTAGTCTTGCTGTCTTTCCTCCAATTCTCGATAACCGAATCATTAAACCGTGAAGGAAGTACCTGAACCCGGCCTCGAGATGTTTTCACCAATGGCGGCCGTGAAACCTCAGCCACAACTGTAGGATTACTTCTCACCTTCGCTCTTGTCAAATCCCGGACCCGCGTTTTCGACTCGACTTCCCCGGGTGAGCACGACAGTTCGGTGCACCACGAAGCAGCGAAGCCCTTCTCCGTGCTGATAATCCCTTCAAAGCCCTCGGGGATTATGCCAGCGGCGATATCGCCAAGAAGATTGAGAGGGTAATACCCATTCTTGTTGTTGCTGTCCTTAGTCTTCCTCTTCTTCCGAGTCACTGCCGAGTTCTCCTCGTCCTCACCCGCTGAGTCACCAAGTTTGCTCCTTTTCAGACTCGGCATTTGGGATTTCAAATTCCGCTTGATTATCATTGTGTCTAACGAATAAAGAAACAAAAATCCACGACTTCGAATTCGAATTGGGATGCTCCAAAAACCTTTGAATTTCACATCAAACGCCAGACCCAAGAACACCGATAAACCCTAATTTTGCAAGAAACAGAGCCATCGCAAGAATACGGTCTGAACAACTCTTTTGTCCCGATAGGCACACTAATGGAAACCCGAATTCGTGAGAGAAAAAAGACAACTGTGAAAGAGAATGTTGGAGAAATCAATCGTAGAAGATTGAATCAGTGGACTCTGTTAGAATATGGATCTGCTCGCTCTTTCTCTTACTGCTTCAGAGCGCAGAGAGAGAGACAGAGATGGATACAGGAGAAAACAATATATGATACAATTCTGCACAAAAAATTGTAATTCTTTGATAACGGACAATGGAAATATGAAGTTAAAAAGATTTTTTTTGGGTCACAAAGTTTGGGGAAATTTTCCAAAAGAGAGAAGGTGACAGAGTCGGGGCGAGAGAGAGTAAAAGAACGAGAATTTAATATACAATACCTTATATACAAAATCGTAATCTTGGATTATACAGAACGGAAATATGGAATAATCAAAACATGTAAAAAAATGGGAAATATTTCAAGAGAGAGAAAGAGGGTGACAGAGTCGAGAGAGAGGGTCTCGGCGTTATCTTGTGCGAGTGTTAGTACTAAAATGCGAGAGAGAGAGAGAGAGAGAGAAGGGGGAATTGGGGTGAAGGTTAACACTAAACTTGCTCCTCGCGTGTTTGGATCCCAATTTCTTCTTTCTATTGTAGTCACAGAGAAAGTTCATGGCCGGTGAAGCTACTTGGGCTGGGTTTCTATTGGTGTTTATTTTTGCCTTTTATGCCAACATATTCGTTCCAAGAAACTTGGAACTCTAACGTACCATGAAAAAGAAACACACAGACTTTGTCTTGTGTATGATGTGAGTTCTGTGGATTGATTCACTTTATAGTGTGTTAAATTTGATAACCATGGTTCGTTTCCTTGCCTGTTTGTTCATTTCTGTCATGACTCATGGGCCTGTTTAATTTGGAGCGCTGGTATTTCAAACTGTGGTGGTCGTGGCGAAGAAACACGGTGGATTTTTTTCACGGGACTTCTCTGTTTCTGGTAGGTGTTATCTTGCCCACTTGGAACTGATTGTAAATGGTTTTAGTTTCAGAAAATGTTGAAGAGTGCTGATGATCTTGTAGCATTAAGATTTCTCTAATCTCGAAATGGCCATGGAGTTGTTCGTGTTGGGTTTTTTTTCTTGTATTTGAACGGCTTCGCCAATGGAAGTTGTGGGTTTTCGGTTTTCCCACCAATTTCTTGGAAGGGTATTTTGGGCACTTTATTGTGCCCAATAAAAGTTTGTCAACGGTCTAGAAGTTAGAACTCAGTGACACTGTCGATACGTTCGGGCTTTTATACATTTTTTTTGCTTTAATTTTCAGTTCTTATATTTCTTCAACATTTTCTATTGGGTTGGGTACTATGTTCTTCGTTTTGTTGTCGGACCAAAACTGTTGTAGATTTGAGCTTTGTGGGGAACATCACATCCTGCATCCGTCGAATAAATCCATTGTTTTCTCGGTTGGTGATGTTTTCTCGACAACTTTATCGAATAATTTCTGTAAATTTAGGTTAAGCAAATGGGTTCGGAAGCTTTTTTTATTTATCCTAAATGGAAAAAATGTCATGTTGGGTGTCCTGATTTGTTTTTTTGGTGGATGGAACTGTAAATGGTAGCTGTTGAGATATTAACGGGATTTCAGAGCCACCGATCTTTTGTACCTTTCAATTTTTTTGACTTTTCATTCAGGTTTTGGGTAAGATTTTGGCAGTGTTGGTGATAAAAGGGGGGATGATAAGGCTGATCTGAGGTTACACCACTTGGACTCCATCCAAATCAGAGGAATGGTAGGTGAATTGAAGTAGTCGGTAGTTGGGTTTGTTAATTGATCTGGGTGATGGTTTTAAAGAGAAGGACCTCTTCAAGAAGATGCTGTACCAGGTTAAAAAAAAAAAAAAAAAAATCCTGTTGATTTCCGAAACATTTTTTAGCATGCGAGTTCATTAATTTCTTTTTCTATTTTTGCAAAGATTCTCCTCATGATCTGAAGGGGTTGACCATGGCCCCAAGATCGGGCATGCTCTGTAACAGATGCCCCATGTCTTTGTACCTGAAACTTGGGGGCTAGAATCAACCATTTGAATAGCTAGATTTGTGAATGCAGCAAAGAAAAGGATCAGAGGCGCAAATAGACGGCTGAAATTCAAAGTCTTGGTCAATGAAGTAGTATGAGTTCCTGAATTAGATGATAAGAACGTCACAACTTTTGTTTTTTGTTTTGTTTTGTTTTTCTCGTTCCAGTTCTGGTATGTGGTGTTAATGGCGAGGCCTAAACTGGGTTGGCATGTTGGATCACATGGAACCATCTAGCTTTGGTGTTTTATTTTAATAATATATGTTATCTTCTTAACTTGCCACCACAACGTGCTTAAGATAACAAGCCAACATGGTCGGGGCACGCATGGTGGCAGTCTCTGCTTTTTGTGGGTGCTGTTCTCGATTTAGTGTCGTGTTGGATTTGAGCCATGGCGTCTGAATCAAAATTGACTTTAAAAACTCACCCACGACCCCTTATTTGGAATGCTATTTTGGGCAGCTGTCTGTGAGGTCCGTTTTTAGGTTTGGTTCCAAGCAACTGTTGCTAGGAGATATGTTCCCTATGAATTTGGTCTCTAGTTTGGATACCGAAAATAGTATTTTCAGAATATCTTATTACTATTTATTATTTTATTATCATTTTTTATCTACTTTTCATTATTATTTAATATTCTATCATTACATTTTTCCTACTATTACAGAATTTCTGAGGATACCTCACTGCCCAAATCCAACCATCCAACTTTTCCTTTTGTTCTTTGTGGCATATTTAAGAGTAAAGAAAATTCTGTGTTTATGGTTAAAAGAGTAAGCTGCCTTTTAGACCTTTGACTATCAGCATATATCTCTTCGAATTTGTGTAAATTAATTGGTAAAAAGAGCCACGCTTTCATTTTAAATCTTTTGATTGGGTCTGTCTGAAGATTCCTGTGTTGTCAAAGATGGCCTGGCCTGCACGAGGCCACCATAGCTCCATTTACCTTCTTGTCTTCTCCCCTCTCGTCTTCCATTCTACACTTTTCATATGAATTTTCAGACAGATTTTTAAGTGGGTGTAGCACCAACTCTTCGATATATTTCTAACCAGAAGTATCCCTGAGCCTGAACCCATTGACAATGAGTGAGACCAAATAATCTTTGTTGGGCTGGACGCAGTAACCAGTATCGTCACTACAATCCAAACCCGGCTTTATGCAAAAGAGATTGGGTTCCAATAAGAGGTTTTTCTAAACCCAGGATCAAGTGGGCCCCATCTAAAGCTGCGCTGATGGCAGGTCTAAGTTTCTAACTATTGATTTGAGTGAAATTGGATTGAAGACTTTTTCTTTCCTGAAAATTTCTAAAATATTTGAGAAGATTTTTCAAGAGATATAAAACTTTCATCCGGACAAAATAATAAAAAAAAATCCCCATATTGGTCATATAAGCCTGGGGTCTGCAAATTTTGTGGAAGCCTTGACAGCCACACAAAGCAATTGTACTAAGAAAGTTCCTACTTTTACTCTGGGTTATCTCCTACTTCCGACCCCAAGGAATATGTATGAAAAAAGAAAATAGGATTTTCAGAAGCTCCAGTTTAGAAGGTTTTATAATGACAATGGTGTATGAGCAACATCATTAATGATCATTCCATTTGTGAAGTGGAAGCCAGACTAGAAAGATTACATCATTACCATTACATATCATATACATGAACCAAGTACAATATATATATATATATATATATATATATATATATATTTTTTTTTTTCTTGCTTCCCCGATTATTTAGCAAACCTTTTGTACAACTCTACTAAGAGCATTTCAGTCTACATAGGTGGTTTGTCACTACAAATAAAGAGATCAAGGCTACAAGACTTGGGGGTGTCTGGATTATTAAGGGATACCTATTCAAACTCTCTCCATTGAGTCCAGGTCTATTTTCGAGCGGGGGGGGGTCCCGCTATATGTTTGATTATTTCATTGAATCCTGCTGCTTATTTTCTAAACCTCCTCATACTGAATTAATTAACAGCTCTTGCCTCTTGGCATCAGATTCATCAGTTTTTGCAAACCTTCCGCGAACCCTTGGTTGACTGTCGGCGAGAGCCTTCCTGCAAGCGTACTGAAAAAAAGCCAAATTATTAGTTTCAGCAATCAACTTGGGCAGAAATCAGTGTAAGATGAAGAATATCTATCCAAACTCAAAAGTGAAAGTTTGGACACTCTGAACGGTTGTATAGATGGGAACTCTGATTCTATGAACATAACTTTGTTCTTATAATTCTGAAGAAAAATTATTTGGCAAGACATAACTAAAGGATACTTGTGAACAATTAAATTACCTTGATTTTCCTGCCGAAGTTCCTCTTTGTCTTCTTATTCCTGTATCTGGAGAGCTTTTCCCGGCGCTCTTCGGTAGTACAGTTGCTGACAATTAATGGGCGCTCAAGAGGAGAATGGATGAGGCTCATGCCATTACCAAGAGTCTGTCATAAAAACTCAGTATCAATGACCCAACCCCATCCTGTTGAAATGGCCAGAAACATCTAAACATTTTTCAGTGCATAGACTTTTTTACAAAATGAATGAATGTTTGATGTTCAATTGCAAGTAAATGAATCTCCAAAATCTGGTGGTTTATACCAAAAGGAAAAAAAAAAAAAAAAAAGAGAGAGAGAGAGAGATATAGTAAAAGTCAATCGATTGGTTGTGATTTTTAGCCATCATCCGAAAACCAGAGACTTATTTTACGACCACTTTTAAAAAATACTAATGACATAAATGTGGCCTTTACTAAATTAAAACCCAACATATTAAACTCAACTAAGCCTTGATCCCAACCATATGAAGTCTTAAAAATACACATAGAAGAGTTAACCCGTTGATGCCATAGCAAAGGGTTGAAAATGCTTCCTATACTTGTGTGTCATATGCCAAGTTTTCCTTCTTTTGCTCTTTGCCTCTATTAATTATAATTATATTTTTAATGCCATGTGCAACCTCTTTCAGAACCTGATCTCTGCAGATAGATTAGGCATGATTTATTATTGGAAGAGAACAAAAGCTGTGTGACAATCTCAACCTCAAAATATAAACATGTCAGCAAATTATGTGAATTAACTAAGGCTGACCTTAATGTCTCCATCACTAAATGCCCTTCGCATTCCATAAACTGTACCCAAATCCATCCCAGGAAACTCAAGGAAACTCGGTTTCACTGCAGCTCCATGCATCCACTCCATTGAACTTAAACATTCCGCGCTGACACTTTTCTGGAATGGTACAGCAGGAAGTTGTCTGTTTTCCTGAATTTTGTTTTCATCTATACTTGAGAGAGGAATCTTGATATCCAGACCTTCAAAGAGTGGTGCTTCTATTGCTGCCTTTTCCAATAGATCCTTCCTGCACTCATAAAAGACCTCACTCAAAAGCTGCTCATTTTGAAGCGATTCAATGTCTGCAACCTTGAGTCCTTGGGTGGAGATAACATCTTGTCCACAAGATATCATTGAAATGGCTGCTGTCATGGGATCAAGGCTCATAACTTGTTCTTCAATGATGGGTTCCGGAGCTTTGAATAGATCCCCCTCTCCTCCCAGGTCATATTCTAATATGGAGGCCTGAGCCAGGTGATCCTGCATTACACAAGGGAAAAGGAAATCAACAAATATCTAGTAGTAACAAAAAAGAAACTGTTGACTGAAATACCTTGCTATTAACACTAATATTGGACAGAGAGATGAAGTAATGATAAGTGAATATAAATGCTACATTAAATTTTTAAAACCTGTCCAGATTCACTTGACAAAGAGTAGCATAGAAGGTGATTGGAATCATATCTTATTGCCATTTTCTACCATCTGAAAGTATGCTTAGACAAGAAGAGTGAGGCTTTTAAAAGGTGTTTATTATACTATTCTGCCAGATTTGGATTTGGACAGGAACGGCTTACTGAATAAAGTTTACTTAAATGATAACTTCAAATCAGTTTGGAAATAGAACGCAGGCTTTAGCAAACAAGCATGGTTTTGAATTTTGCATTTGTCTGGGTATAAGCGGATGGACAAATGAGCTTGGTATAAAATAAAGTTCATAATGACCTGACTCTTGAAAGGAAAGTATGTTCAGTGGGTTTCCAAGAAATTTCAAAAAGAAGAGAATCACAAAAGCTCCACGGCAGGAAAAAAACTAAAAAGAAACATCAAGAAAGGCTGACTATCTTTTCTTATTCACAATTAACTTCTGCTGAAGTTGATTTGATATTTACTGAAATTTCAGTCCAAATTCCTTCATGCTAAATTTAGCTGTAAATGAGCATCTATATAGAAAACCCCACGATCACAAGCACTATCCCCACGAATAACTGAAGTTCACCGCTTTCGAAGTACTTTCCTTAATAAGAAACCGATCAAGTTGCCTTTAAAATCTTCTTTAAATAGCTAAGCAAAGATCTACATCTTCCACCTACTTTTAGCAAAAGCAAAGATCCATACCTACTTTAAAAAGCAGAAAAAAAAAAAAAAAAAAAAATTAAAGAGCAACTCTTCGTTTCCTCCCTTCTCCCTAATTTAATTTTCTTTTTGAGTAAAGTGAAGCTAAACTAATGTTTACATTTTCTTCCCCATCTTTTTTTTTCTTAACACCACCCGTCCCCTCTCTTCAAACAACCCAAAGAAAAAAGGGGGAAATTTTTTATATAGTTTTGATAATACAGTTACTCTTATCAAAGAGTTCACATGGAAAATTCAAAGAGCATATGGAAGAAAGAGTATAGTACACGGAGCTATGACCGGGAAAACTTTCTCCATTCAATGCATCCATATTCCTTTCCTGTCCTTTTCCTATCCTTTTCCAGATCCAGCATGAAAAAGCAAACCCACAGCTGTTTCCATTTGTGTTCCGAATTTTTTCGGTAAAAATAGAAGAATAATTATTTGTTACCACTTTTATGGAAAATCCAAAAGCACAAAACATAAAGATGCCATACTTCGATTACTAATATAATTTTTTCTATTTCCCCCAATTTTCTCAGCGACCAAACATTGGAGTAAGCAAAGAAAAGAACAAGAAAAATGATCAAATCCCGAAATTTTTTTAACTTTGAAGGTTAGATAGAAAATCAGAACTTTCAAATTCACTGAAACAAGGACTTTCTTTTGCCTCATTTACTCAGCAAGCAAACAGCGGATACCTCAGAGTACAAAACAAAAACCCTTCATAAAAGTACACATTGATAGTAAGAAAAGACCCTTCCAACAAATTAGCCCAGATTAAGTTCAAAACCAACAAACAAATGCAGATCAACCTAAGCCAGAAAGGGTAGGAAGCCAAGCTAGAGAGAAATAGAAGAAAAGAGTACCATTGAAGCGCAGGACTTCTGGATTTTGCAGTACTCTTCAAGTTGTTGAGCTTCCTGAGAGAAATTCTGGAAGTAAGGGAACAAAATCTCAGTGTCTGCATACATTTCTCCAAGAGTCGAAGCTTCAAAGAGAAACAGAGCTTTAACAGAGAAGAAGCTTGTTACTCTCCCCAAGAAATCAGAGCATAAACAGAGCAACGCAAAAGAAGTGAACACACTAAACAGAGCAGCCAAAATGGTTGGGAACTTGCTTGGTTTGTTCAATGGGTGGCTTTCAATTTAGGAGCAAGGCGAGAGAATTTATATATGTGATAAATGGGAGGTGATGAGGAAAGAAAAGAAAATCGAGTAAGGACAAACTAGGAAAAAGGACAATCATTATCATAATGCACTGTCCCACTTCAATGTCTGTCTCTTATCATTTTCTTTTTATTTTAATTTTAAAATACTATTTATTGGTTTTTTTTTTTTTTGGTATTCCAAGATGTATACTCCTTTGTTGTAACAGATGAATTGCACCAAACCAAAATCTGTGGAGATGTTCGTGGTCGGTACTGCACACTCATCATCAGTGACAACAGTCATCACTGCATGGTTGGAGGCGCGTTGGACACTATTACATTTTTTTTTTCCTTTTTCCCAAATATCTTAAACATCAAATAAATAATCCAGTAATTTTTATCTCTCTGTTTTTTTTGAAAAAATAAAATTAAAAATACAACTTTTGTACGTGCCATTTTTTCAAATTTTAATGAAAAAGATATTTAATTGATAATTTTTTTTTCCCAAATTTGAACTTTTCTTTAATAAAAGTTAAAAAGTTTGGAAGTTTTCATTAAAGAAAAGTCAAAAGCACGAAAGAAATAATGAAATTAGTTTTTATGGGTACCGAATCTCAATATATATGATTATTTCTAATTGATAATATAAATTGGTTTTCGATAATTTAGATTGCATTTGGATAGAAAATTAAGATGAAATATAAAAATTAAATAAAATATTATTTAAATCTCGACTTGCCTCTCTATCAACATAACTAATCAATTAGGACATAAGCATCATATGTACATACATCTTTTATTTTATTTTTCTTTTTAGGGTTTCTCAATCCTTCTTTAATGCCTTTGATATCTTTTATTATTATTTTTTTAAATCTCTACTGGCCTCTCAATCTAGTTCCCATGTAAACCCTAGCAAATTGATCGCCTTCGAAGGATAATTAATTTTACGTATGTACGAGTTTTTGTACTAATTGAGGTATTAGGATATATAACTACATGCACTACGTTAAAAGATCATTTATTATCCGTCCAAACCTAATTACCAACTTAATTGGATTGCTAAGATGCCATATATAATTTGTTTGGGAAATTCTATTGTAAAAACACATCTATATATAGATGTATGCCAAAATAAATTATATTTTCACCTATATATAAACTTGAAAATAAATTACGTGCTTAAAAGAAAAGGATTTACACGTGTGAAATTACCACTTGTCTAAAATTAATTAGCTGATGAAAAGATATATATTTAATTATCTGTATTATATTTTTAAGAACATAGTTAAAAGTTTTTTTTTTCTATAACATGAAATGGATCAAGTATGATAAAAAAACATGAAGAAAAAAAAAAGAAATTTGATAATCCAATAAAAGATATTTAAGAATTTTGATTTTTATATTTCCAACCATAAGCATATATATATATATATATATATATATATATATATATATATATTTATAGAACTATCCTGTTCAGATGGTCAAATGAATATTGAGAGTTGAAAGAAAGTCCATCCACCAATAGGCCAGAGTTGCATTTTGGATCAGATATATATACCATAGAAAAAAAAAAAAAAAAAGTGTCTGTGTGTGTAGTACTTTAATATCCGGCCATTAATTACTTATAAACGTGCAGGTAAGGTCTCCATCAGGTGGCGTGCAATATTCCACAAGTTGTGTCTATAATTGTTGACATTTGAATCTTGTTTCTGACGGCCAAAATAGAATACTAATTTCTTCCCAAATTCCCAATTAATTAAAATTATCATGCAATATTATTAATCTTTATTTTATGGGATACTGATTTTATTAGTTCATTATAGAAAAGTTACATATATGACCATGATATATACAAGAAAATTTCTTGATCACAAGTCAATTATTACATTTGGAGTTCTACCAATACATAAATTTCTTTGTGATTGATATAGTCTTAACTACTGTTGTAGCCCTCTACAGACAAACTGTCTAAGAGACAACACTTTTCCTAAAACAGAGACTCATATGCCACCCTTCATTTGAGAAGATGACTTAACCTTTATGGAAAAAAAACGTCCAAGAGAAAATTTCTCTCTCTCTCTCTCTCTCTCTCTCTCTTAACTAAACACAAGGAAACAAAAATGAAAGCAGAAAGATAAATGTGAAAATGATGAATTACAGTTTGAATATATTTCGATAGATTTCGAAATCAGTCATAAAAGTCCGATTGAGTGATCTGATCTGATGATCCACCACTATCTTCTCAATGATCGGCCTAGGAAGCATTTTGTGTTGCTCGTGCCTCACAAGAGGTGCTGGGGAACTGTAGATCCTTTTTTTCAGCCTTGAAGAAAACAAAATAAATTAAGAAAATAAGATAAATGAGGGAAGAAGAGGGAGAAGAGGAGGGAGGGAAGGAGAAAAGAGGAGGAAGGAGGAGGCCGCCTCCTCTATTCCTCTAGCAATTTGGAGGATTTTTTAGAGAGTTCATGAGAAAGAGTGTCGGCACTAGGGTTTTTCAAATCTCTAAAATCCCAATCACAATATTATTAATATCAATGATACAACAACCCCTTGAAAAATAATAGGAAATGATAACCCAAACTTCCTCAATCATAGATCTTTGCCGACGCGGGTGTTTAGTCATTTCATTTGTTATTCTAATCCATATTAATTAAAATGTAACGATCAAACTATATTATATATTTTGTACTATGTGGATAAAATATACTATACATCCATCTATTTTCAATACAATCGATAGGAACAGCTTATTCCATAGGTCATGATATATATAATGATACGTACAATTTTTTAGATGATTATTTTTTGAAAAAATCTAGTACTGGCCGGGGTCTTGAAAACTTATATAATATAGTACTGATCATGATTAAACAGTTGAAAAGAACTTCGAAAGATGGAGATCGAGCACCGAATTAATCTGATCCCCTGAAGCATTAATTGTGTTTAGTACTGTTAACCATCATAATTATTATAAGCCGAATATATCGGTCGATCGATCAAAGTTATTGAAAAAAAAACAATGGATGTCTATTCAAAGGCCTAATCACCTTTGCTGGTTTCTAATCAAAAGCATGCATGTATTTAGTATATATATATCTTACTTCGCGGGTTTGATTCGAAAATATATAACTGTTGGTTGTTAGACTTAAAAATGATTAAAATATTTAATATTAAGTAAAAAATTAAGATGAACCATTATCATTATAGAGTCCGAGGTATTGAGCCCAATACCATCATGGAGTCTAGGGATGTAACAAAATTAGAAAGATGTTTATAATCTACAGTAAGTTTCCCTTCTACCATTAGTCAATTTACCATTATATTTAGTCCTGAGAGTGCATCTGGATTAGAAAATGAACTTGGAAGAGAAAAACGAGTGAGAAAGAAAAATGATTTTGGACACGATTTTTATACTTATTCTATGGAGGAAGACCCCCGATTTTTATACTTAGACTTTTAAGGATGCCATGTTTTTCATTGATTCTACTTTCTGGAAAAAAGCAGTAAATAATGAGATGGAATCTTTGAAGATTAATGGCACTTGAAACTTATGTGATCTTCCTCCTGAATGTAAAACTATTGGATGTAAGTGAATTTTTTAAAAAAAATTGAGACTTAATTGTACTATTGATAAATTTAAAACTAGGATGGTTGCAAATGGCTTTATACAAATAGAGAGTATCGATTATTTTCATATATATTCTTCTGTTACTAAAATAACCACAATTCATGTTCTAATTGCTCTAGCAACGATCTATAAACTTAAGGTCCACCAAATGAATGTAAAGACTGTATTTCTTAATGGCGATCTAGAAGAAGAGATATACATGGATCAACTAGAGAGATTTGTGGTTCTAGGACATGAAAGAAAAGTTTGTAAACTTATTAAAACAAGCCCCTAAACAATGAGACCAAAAATTTGATAAAATAATTTTATTTTATGATTTCAAGATAAATGAATTTGATAAGTGTTTATACACTAAAATAGTTGATGGTACATGCGTAATGCTATATCTTTACGTTGATGATATTCTCATCTTTGGTACCAATATAGATATTGTTTTTGATGTTAAAAACTTTCTATCTAAGTATTTTGACATGAAAGACATGAGAGAGGCACAGGTAAGTCTTGGTATTAAATTA
This sequence comes from Cyclocarya paliurus, assembly GCA_029856935.1. NCBI lineage: Eukaryota > Viridiplantae > Streptophyta > Magnoliopsida > Fagales > Juglandaceae > Cyclocarya > Cyclocarya paliurus. Next base: position 2,218,206 of record CM056945.1, read on the forward strand.
ATGAGATCTTGTGATGGTATTAACATAAATTAATTTCATTATATTGAAAAGATTCTTAAAAAGTTTGAGAGATTCAAATGCAAATATGTTAGTACTTCTTTTGATCATTGTTTGCATTTAAGTAAGAATGTTGGAGATCTTGTGCTACAACTGAGATATTCCCAGATTATTGGTACATTACTGTATATTACTAATTCTACTAGACCTAATATTTCATATGCTATGAGTAGACTTAACATATATGCTAGTAGGCCTGATGATTATCATTGGAAGGCATTAGATAGAATTCTTAAATATTTGAGAGGAACCATGACATATGGTATCTAATTCTGGGTATCCCACTGTATTAGAAGTATACAATGATACTAGTTAGATAATTGACACGGTAGATCGTAAAGGAATGAGTGGATATATTTTCATTATTGGTGGAGCAGCTGTGGCTTGGAGATCTTTGAAGTAAACTGTGATTTCACGATCTACTATAGAGGCTGAATTAATAGTTTTGGAAATTACCAGACATGAGGTAAAGTGGCTTAAGAATTTATTATCAAAAATTCCTTTAGTTAAAAAATCAATGCCAAGTATTTCTGTTCTTTGTGACAATTAGGTTGTGATAAATGTTTGTAATAATAAACACTTTAATCATGAGAGAAGATATTTGAGTATCAGACATTCTACGATAAGATACAGGATAAATAATAGATACATGACTTTGGAATATGTAAAGTCAGAAGATAACTAAGTGGATCCTTTGACGAAAGGAATGTCAAAGTCGAAAGTTATATGTATATCAAGGGGGATGGGATTGAAGCCCATTAATTAGGTCACCTGTAGTGGCAACCCAACTTTCTTGATTGAAGATCTGCAAGAAGAAGGTTTAATGGGAAGAACAAATTATTTGAGTGACTGGATAACACTATTAAAATATTATTATAGATTCATCTCTAAGGTGTGAGTGCTACAAATGCAATGACAAATAAAAAGCGAAATACTTTGAATGAGTCCAAGACTAAGGTGATGTATTGAATTGCAGGTACTCTTAGAGGACTCGCTTATGTGAGTGTGACTGTGGGGCCGTAGCCTATGGTAATTGGGCTATTCCCTAAAGTGCTCATGAATCGAAGATATGGTGTACGACTTTTATGCATCATATTGAAAAAAAACTTGATATATGTTGTACTATGTATGTGGTGTGGAGAAACCCGTGTTAAAAGATTCTGGTTCAAGATTTGGTTCACTATGGATCTTTTAGATGGAAAACGCTAACATTAGGTAGATGTTCAAAGTCGCAAACTATCTCTATTGATGCGTAGTACTTAGCCCAAAGAAAATTTTGTTCTATTCTATATGTCTTTTAAAATATTTTAATCAAGTGGAGGATTGCTAATTTTTAGATTTAAAAATGATTAAAATATTTAATTTTAAGTAAAAAATAATGGGAGTTATTATCATTGTTCAATATATCGGTTCGATTGTCTAGATTTAAATGCATAGGTGTCATAGTGACTTGAACCAATGCATGCCTCTTGAGGAAATGAGCCTTAACCGCTTGCTAACCAAACAAATGTGTCTTTTGGTGAATTAAAAATCTTTTTAATGTATTCTCTAATATTTGAGAAGTTGTGATTTTTCACAAGTACCATTTCATTAATATAAGTTGTGATTTTTCACAAGTGTCATTTCATTCTAGTTGTGACTTTTCACTAGTGATATTTCATTCTCTATAAATAGGAAACCCCACCCATAAATTTACTCACTTAAAATTCTCTATAAAATTAGATAAATACTTCCTCCTTTTTGTCTTTGTCTTTTTTTTTTTGGTTTTGGTTATTTTATATCGGGAGGATCTCATTTTGTGTGTACTGACAAAGAAATTAACGAGAATCGACGTTATTGTATTTTGGGAGTAGACTGTCAAAAAGTCTAGTGCATGTTTAAATTTGGAAGCGGGAGAATCTACTCTAACAAAAACGTCCATCACAACATGTCTCAATACTGGGTTCTCTCTTTCTATTTTTTTCTTATTATTATATATTTTCTAGTTTACAAAGTGTTTGCACATAGATCATTTATTATTCAAAATATTCCCAACAATAACTCTATAATTAAGATCATATCTAATCAACCTTAATCAATTTGCCATGCTATATATACATGTATATATACACACATGACATGACATGTACGTATGTATGCATGTATTTCAATGGAAGAATAATATGAGAGCCCCCATTAATCCCTCTTGATCTCCTTTCAAGTTAAGTACTCTAGCTAGCTAACATGCAGATAGTGACGAGTAGAACCATCACGACTCAACAGATCGATGGAGGTGTACGCCAATGGGTTGCATGGGTTTATCTTTGTTATAAAGAACATATATGCATGAATAAAATAAATAAAATACAGAAGATAAATTAGTACGTACGTATTAGCTGTAAAAGGAAGAAAGAAAGATATAGATTCTGTCCACCAATATGATGATCAAAATTATTCAAATTCTCTGTCAATGTGGAGAGGGCTATTCCTCCACATTGCGCGCAATTGGGTTTTAAGAAACAATATATATTTTCAAGTGTCAACCTAACTTTTGTCCCTTTTCTCAAACTCAAAGCATAAAGGAAAGAATAAATCTTTTCCATAAAATGAAGTAGTGGTAGTGGAAGAGGAGAAGAAGAAGAAGAAGAAGAAGATGAAGTAAACCCTTTCGTAAGCATTAAGAGCTAGGCACTTATAAGTGCAAGAAAGACGAATTTCTAGTAATTCGGTCCAAGAGATCCAATCTTTTTAATCACACATTCCTTTTATATATATATATATATATATATATATAAAGTTGAAAATGAATATTTAGTTTTTCCTATATATCCTCCTCCTCCTACTTAATTTTTTGTTCTAATGTATAATAAACCAAATTAAATAGCAAAAAAAAAGCTCCCCTCCTTTTCTCGACAAGAATACTAGCCTCTATAATATATATATATATATATATATATTTATATTTATATATATACACGATATGAGTTATTTTAGTTTCTAGTTTGTGTATAGAATACACCATCCACATCAATTAGATGGTAATATTTGATTTGTAAGATTTAAAATTTATCTTTCAAATCAAATTATGCTACGTAAGTACTTTACTAGATGTGTTGTCTATATCATCTTATAAATAAATTTTTTCATACAATAATCGGTTTAAAAAGTTTCTTTGGAAAAACTATTTGTTTCTTTTTCTTCTTCTTTTTTATAAAAAAACAAAAAAGAAAAAAAAAAGAGGGGGGAGGGGGGGGGGGGTTCCGAGTGGTCCGGAAAGGGGATTGGTGAACTCGGTATATAACGACATCTTGAGAGGAATGTGAACGAAAAACCCAAATAGGAAAACCCACTAAAGGTTTCCTTTTCACGAGCAACAGTATATTTTAATTATTGTTGAGGTCAAATAACTTTCAAGTTTGAAAGAAAAAACTCACCATGCAGAAGAATATATATAGATGGAGTTGAGCTGTAAAGCAAGCAAACAAGGCTGACAGAATTTTAACCATTCATAACACCTCAAATAAGAAAGTATATAATAAAGAAATGATCTTTATAGTCATCCAATACATAAGCGACGTTTGCATATTTTTTTTTTTAAAAGTTAGTAAATATATTATGACTTGTATAAAAAAATTTAATTTTTTAATAATTTTTTTTTAAAAATAAAATATAATACTTACACAATCTATAACTATATCTAATATTATTAATATATATGTATATACATACATGAAATATGTATATAATACATATATTGAGTATGAATTTATTTATATATATATTATATATATGCATGCTGCCCCCGCTCACTTTCCTTTTGAGCAAATGAGGAGTTAGCTGGTATGTACGGTACTAGGGCCTAGGCTTACTCTCATGAAGACGCACTACACAAAATCCTTAAAATTCCCACATTAGGAAAAAAGAAAAGAAAAGAAATTGTAAAAGGGAAGCTCCCAAGAACTTCCATATTTATATATATACATTAATTAAATTCATTTTTGATGTCCATGTCGATAGGAAATAGATTGATCCCCCATTATAAGTTGTCTACACGTGGCGGATTACAAACGCAACACTTGGCGGCCGAATTTATGTAGTAGAATTTAGCAGACAAGGAAGGGGAAAAGACGTACAGTCTTTAATTTAGTTTTTGCAGAGTATCATGGGAAATCATTGAGGCTGCGCGCCATGCACATAGGTGGGTCGGCAGGCATGGTGGCCAATTAATTCATTAATCTTTTTTGGCCTTTAATTAGTGATCAGGAATATCATGTGAATCATTTAATTAAGTGTTTGATAATTTTGTACTAATTATAAGTATTATAATCAGGCTCTTATATTCATTCACACGCAATATCATTACAAGAAAAATGAATATTTGTAAGAAATTATTTATGATGAAAATAATTATTTAAGATATTTAGTAAAAAATAATTATTTTTATAAAAAATAACTGACTACTAATAAGCAGTTTTCTTATAGTGTATATAACTTGTAATGGAGCAAATGAAAAAGATGAACTTGAATTTGAGAACCCAACTTTCGCACTTATAAATTAGTTGACTATATATATAAAAGAAAATTATTTTGTTAATGGAGGAGATTAAGTGAATTTAGTCATTCCTTAATTTACAAGCTTTGCATCTGAATGACAATTAATTCTGTGTCCCCCATTCCTTTATTTTCTTATAAAGAAAAAGCATGCATGCGGTGCAGTACTGTGCTGTACTTCCCCCACCCAATCGACTTTGTCCATTAATTTAGGTTCTAATTTAAATTATTTTTTTAAAAAAAATGAACTTTTGAACATGAATATTGATATATGTTAATTCGTAATTTCCAATTTGGGTTTCCACAGATTCTCTTTTAATGGATTCAAGGAACTTTTGGCCATGGATCGAAGCTTAGAAATGTGGAGATCAGAGATCAACAAAAAAAAAAAAAAAAAAAAAGAAGAATGAAAGAAAAAGAAAAGAAAAAGAAAAAGAAAGAAAGAGAGAGAAGAAAGAAAAACAACGTGGGAAAGTGATGTGCTAAAAAACAAAGAAAAGAAATAAAAAAGAACAGCTGGAGTGGATTGTCTCATAGTGTTTGTCTTCTTAGATGAATTCTGATTGGAATTGCTTTGGTAAATGGGTCCCCCTTGCACCCCCTTATTTGGCCCAAACTTGAGGTCTCTTTTTGGATTCTTTTGGAGGTAAACTCGAAATGATGTGTGAGAGAGAAGGGTTTTGAGAGTGGCGTTTTAACCAGTTGACATTGACAAAAGCAAGGGCTGCCACTCATTATCTTCTCCTGCAGCTCTGTCGATCATGTAAACAGTAAATCTCAAAGCGATGCAGGATCCTTCCATATATAAAACTAATTAAGCTTTAATATATATATTAGTAGTTTCGAATTTTTTTTTTTGATGCTTACTTTACGTATGCATGTCATAATCAATATTCCAAACCTTTTCCCACTTCCCTGTATTGCTCGTAATGAGCAAAAAGCAAGGGAGAAAGTAATTTCAAAGCCTAGTTAATTGAATTTGCAACTACGTACTTAGAAAAGTACTAGATCGAGCGAAATTAATGGAGAAAGTACTTAGTACCTCCTAAACCCTACTCCTACTCCTACTCCTTTTGTCATTCAAACTTGGTAGCAAGCTGATCTCTAGCTCCTACCTGTATTTTCCTTTTCTAATTCTGCAACAGGAACGAGATTATTAACCTGGGAACAATGGTTGATTCATGTGCATGAGTATATATATATATATATATATATATATATATATATATATATATATATATATATATATATATATATATATATATATATATATATTATATATATAACATTACCTAATCTTTTTACAACAAGCATGCAAAAGCTGCATGCGAATAAAAGGGTTAGTTTGAATGAGGTTGAGTTTTAAGGGTTGACATGTAGTGCATATGGCAGATCATAAAATTGGCAGCCAATGAATTACCAGTTTTGGCATTTTGCATGCGGTGGGCAGGGTTGAGTCGTACTGACATAAAAACTGGACAGCCGAGAATTTTCGCTAAATAAGTTTTCATTTTTTCAGGGAAAAATGTTCACATCGATCGCATCTTAACATATATGAATGCAATGGAAAAATTCGTAAAATGGACAGGTAGTAGTACTCATGATGGAATCACTATCCAATAGAATGTTGAGTGGCGCCATAGTGGAGGAGAAAACAAAGGTAAGGTGATTTGACATATCATGCTTCTACAAACGTTCAATGTCTAATCATATTAATTAATTAATTAATTATTTTTTTTTAGCCTATGATTTATTAGTAAAATAAATAAATTATATTCAGAAATAGACACATTAGTATTACTTTTCTTGGCATAAAATTCTGTATCTTTCATTTCAGGGTATCGCTAGCTAGCTAGCTTTTCCAGCTGCTAGAACAGCTCTTTTTTGGTGTTATGCATGGTCCATGAGCCACTTTCACACCAAACCCAATATTGTTTCTACGTACTAGCTAGAAGCCGATCCTTGGTTTATATTGAAGGACAAACCCCTTTCCAGCCACATTAGTCAGGTCAAATCCCGTCCCATCAAGTTCGTCAAAACATGACAAAGTTCTCATGTATAGTAAGTACTACGTACTGCATGCGTTATCTATTTTAAATCCATCGATCCATTTAAAAATATAAAATAATCATATGATCAATATGATTGTGTTTAGCTATGATCTAGTGATGATCATCCAAATAATATCTATAAATTATATATATGCACCAATAAGATAGATGATGGCAAGTTTAAAACAACTGGTCCCTGTCATATATACATATATATATATATATATATATGTATATATATATATTATCATATGTGGAGTACTCGAGTGTTATTTATTTATGGAAGATCACTTGCTTTCAGAGATCGACGGATCCCAAAAACAACCCAGATCTAGATCACTAGCACGCCTTAATTGTCTTAAATTAATTAGCTAGGGGCCGGGCTAGTTTGGCCCCCAGAAGATGATCCCTAATCATCCCGTTCTTGATTACAAGAATATCTTTTCAATAATTTTATATAGTACAAATTATCTCGATCGATCGTTTTGATTCTTTGCGGCCCATCAAGAAAAATAAGAAACAAAGTACATGACTTGATCTGACTCTATCTCAAACGTGATATATGGAAGAAAATTATAAACAACTGCATGCACTGAAGTAGTAATTTACGCTTAACCCAAAGCTTTGAACTTGGGCATGCATGCATGCATGTATGGAGCTGCATGCAATATATATATAGATCATATATGGAGGTATTAGGACTGGTCTAATGCGGATCGGTGGAGATCATCCACTTTTACTAAATTACAGATATATATGAAGATTAAGGGTCAAGTGGGACGCATGCATATATACATGCATGGCATATATATCAGATCTGATGCATGCATGCATGCATCATGTCCACCTTAATTAATTGGCAATATTTAGTGTCAACATGATTCATGGATCGACCTGCTTGATCAATATGGTTTGACACGACTAATTACCATCCGGACGATGAATTGAATATATTTATTATATATTTCATGCTCTTAATTAAGACAGACCTTGTTTGGGAAATGTACATCATTAGCCAAAATCTTATGAATTGTCAACATATGGTGTTGTCCTTATATGCATTGATCAGTACCAGACCATGCGTGGGATAAGATATCTTTCACACAATTTTCTCTTTTGGACGTTTTGAAGGTGACAAATTTAAATGTCTTCATTTTTAACTCGCAATTGTCATAATTATAAGAACAGTTGATCATCTATCTTTTGCAATTAATTAATTAATTTTGTCATAAAACTTTCTTAGAAAAAAGGGAAAGAACTTTGGAATTTATGTTAGGTTAGGGTCCCTCATGACTAGAATCTGCATGCTACTTATATATATATATATATATATATATATAAAAGTAGTTTTCCTTTTATTTTCTAAGCAAGCCAACATATATTATATTGGCTTTAGAAATATATATTTTTGTAATATATATAAAGTTATGTTATATGATTTTATAATATTTTTTGTAAACATCTCGTGCGGTATCAAACAAAAATTGGTGCATAACAGGAAAGAGGAAGGTGGATGCGCACTGTTAAGAACTGCTTTGTTGAGTTAAAGACGGAGTGGTGAATTTATAAGATGTAAAGTAGTACTGTTTGAGAGGAAGAAATCTTATCCTCTTTATAATAATTTCAATAAATTTTAATTATAATATTGACTTAATTGTTATCTAAGAAATATCATCCCATGAGATGTGCAGTCTAATATCAGAGCAGATCCCTATGAATAAAATCTAAATAGTGTGTCAGTCGTATTTGGTTAAAAAGTGCTAGCTCTTGGTTAAAGACTGTTTTCTTTTTTCTTTTTTCGCTTGTTTCATTTTCACAGATAGAGCCGAATGCGACACTAAAGTCATGTTGGGATATAATAATAATCTCATCTCGTTTTATCTTATATTATTATTATAATTCTTTTAAATTTTTACATAAAATATAATAAATAATTCAATTTTTTAAAATTTTAAAATAATAATAATATTAAAAATAATATTATAATAATATTTATTCAACTTTTAAATTTTATTTAAAACCATAATTTCATCTTATATTATTATCTAAATGGGGCCTTAATGAATTCTAATGAACCAATGGCCAAAATTGAAGATTTGCTACTCATCATCTTCATATATCACAGACCACACATATTTTTTAAAAAATTTTAAAGTTTTTTTAGTTTTATTCTTCCGAAACTAATTAGTTATTTTACTCATCATCCATACACAACATATTTAATAAGAGAAAAAAAATTATATATGGTGTGTGGTGTAAAAATGATGAGTAAAAATTTTCAAAGAGAAGAGTTGAAAGCAACAAAAATCATGTTACGCCAATTAAATAAGATCTTAGTGCGTATAAGACTAATGCACACTTCTAATCCAAGATCTGCCCCAGAAAAACCCTAGAATATGCTCAGCACGTTCCTATCATATGTACATATATAGCAGATCAATGATTTCAGGTCATGACTAAGATGATGATGATTGTGGCCGTATACCTAGCTAGATAAGCTTTTCCCGGCCCTATTGTATCACGTTCTTAATTATAATGATCATACAACTTGCTTGAAATTCTATAACTATTTTCTTTATATAATGACCAATCCTTTGCTAGAATTGCTAGTGCTGATCTGCAACATCATTACTCTTTTCGCAGTCAATGTAAAAATCTTGCATGGGACCAGTGAGAAAGAGCTCTAGCTAGAGCTAGCACTGTCACAACTCTCCATTAATTGCAAAATATAATCATATAAGAATTTCATAGCATATTCAAATTAAGTCCGGCATCACATGATATTTGCAAGTCGTGTATTTATTGAAACACGAAGTACATTAATTATAATGTATGTGGAAACTTATTGCGTGAAATAATGGACAAACACTATATATAAAAAAAAAGGAGGCATTTGAGGCGGATTATTTATGATGAGAATGACTATTTAAAATAAAAATATATACATTTTAGCTAGAAATAATCATTTTCATATAAAATAGTTAGCAACAAATAAGTAGTTTTCTTATAATTACACTTGGATAATCATATTAAAATATTTGAAGCAATCAATCAAGAATAAGTTTGTTGGAGGTCTCGTTCTGTATAGGATAAGTGTTGGGTCCTTGACTTTCTGCTGTACATGATGATCTTCTTGTACATTTAATTCCTCATCTATCTTCCACTTTCTTTCTTACTTTTGCTTAGTCTGTCTTTCCCCCATTGTCGTTAACAAGAAAAGGGATTGCATTTTCAAGAAAAACAAAAACCATGTCATCAACACCCGGCGGCCTTGTTTAAATAGTTTTCTTATAGACATCCAAAAGCAGTGTTATGTACGGGAAATCTCAAAATGCAACATCAATTTATGTATGTGCAGTACAAGTTGTGAGTTAGGTTAGGATTTTAAGTCCATCTCTTTTAAGGCTAAAGAAAATGTAGGCTCTAGAATAAGGCTGATGCAAAACAGGAGGAGTCATTTTCTTGGCTTTGAGCTAAAGGGTATAGACCTGCACCAGAACAAGACAATTGGGGTGTGCCCCAGCTGAACCCACCACCTTTTTATGGAGAAGAGAGTGTGAGAGTGACTCACGTGTCATTTATAGGCACGTGTCAGAGATTGGTTCCATTATGCAGATTAGAAGTGAAAGGTGTTTTTGTCGAATGCACTCTTGTCGTTGGGGATTCCTACTTAAGAGACAGACACCCAGCTACAGTGCCACACAAATGGACCATTTTCGGAGACAATATGGGGAACTGATTTTGCACAGTAACATGATGGGTAAATGGCCTATAATATTATTTTATTTGGTCACCTGCAAATGAACAAAGTGCACTTTCTTTCAGCAGCACCTAACTTTCAGGGCATTGCCAAAGAATATGATGATATTATGATTTTCTGCACATAAACGCACTAAGGACTGGGATTTTTCAATGCCAAACTCGAACAACTAGTACCCCACATTCTTGAATGTTATAAACCACCTTCTTGTCAAGAAACAGAAAAGGAAATAAGACCAAAATGGAAAAAAAGGATGTACATGGCAACCAACTACCTTTGGGTCCAAAATGTAAAATGTTTTATATTAATTTGTTATCTTATAATAAGTGTAGACCAGTTGTCCTAATAATTAATCTGTAGTATGATATTAGTACAGAGCTCAGGCAAGATTTTGGCAGCATCCATCTTATTCGTAACTCTAATTACACGATTCTTCCTCTCTTAAAAGCTAATTAAAATTGTTAGAGAAGACTGGTATCAGGAGGCAAGATCGGGCAACTAGGTCTCGTTTGTTTTTGCAAATAAGATAAGATGAGTTGAGATTAAAATTAAAAGTTAAATAAAATATTGTTAGAATATATTTTAAAATTTTTTTTTTTTGAGATTTGAAAAAATTGAATTGTTTATTTTATTTTGTATGAGAAGATGAGAAAGTCGTAATGATTAGATCAGATGAGATGAATTAAGAAATTTCTTGAAAACAATTGAGGCTAAAAATCAGGCCTGAGCTTGTTGAAAATTTGGAAATGAAGCCTGTGCCCAATCTTACAAGCCTAATCTTCTAGGCCATCCATAGGCTGAACTGCCAACGTTACGGATCCTGTAATGAATCCAATGAGCTTGGGCTTACTCGATGGGCCTCTTAATATTCCTTGGGTCTAATTCATTTACAATAATAATTTCTTTACTATAGAACTTAATTGGACTCTTTTTAATTTCTTAGAGTTGGCCTGGCCCATGGCCTTAGTGTTTGGTCTGGCCTGTGGCCTTTCATATTTTCCTAAATGTTTGTCTGATAGTATATACCTAGGAAGAGGGAAGAGTGTGACTGATCTGGAAAAACTTGTAACCTTTGGATATTGTTGTTTTGGGAGGTCCGGGTTTCTCAAACACCCAGTTTATCTATAGGAATCTTTGAATGAGTGAAGCTACTTCTATTTCCATTTTATAGTTTTGCTTTTACCATTTACATTATTGTATTACATTTTCCGTTTACAAAAAGGGTTCATTACAATTGGTATCTAAGAGCACTAGCATTGGACTCATCAAATGAGTCCAATGTCTATAATTTGATGAATTTTACTTAAAAAGACTGGCATTGGATTCATCTTCCGGGTATTTGTCAAGCTATGATCTACAGTATTTCTCCATTTATCTTCAAATTTGAATGTGAACTGTTCAACATCTATCTCATTATTTTATTACAAAAACAGACAGCTTCGCACGCAATTTCTCTCTCTTCCTCTTCTCTGCGTTCATCTTCATCCCCAAATCCCTCCAAATCCCGAATCCCCTTTTTTCTTCCTCTCCTCTGCCTTCCCGATTTCTTTCTTCCCCTCCTCTCCCTTCCAGATTCCTAGCACATTTCTTCCTCTCCTTTTTTTCCTCTTCCTCCCTTCTGGTTCGTTTCTTCTCGATTCCCTCCGTTTCTTCCCTCCATTGCCTTTGCCGTGAGAGGAGAGCAGTTCATCTTCGTCCACTGGAGTTTCAGAGGATCTCCATCACCTCCATAGGCGCACCGTCCCCTTTCTCTCTTTCTCTCATTTTCGCAGTGCAAGTGCCCGATTCTTCGTCTCAGCTTCGATCCTTCACGCAGAAACAGAGCAAAGCCACACTGGTTTCTCTCCTTTCAGGTTCGTGTTTCACTTCTTCTCCTTTCACGCAATGCTTCGCTTCTTTCCCTCAAATGTACTGCAACCCTAGTTTGAAGAAGAAATGGAATTGGTCAGCCCCGATGGGGGCTTTTGCTCTCGGTGAACACATACATTTTTCAATTTGTTGTTATTCATATATTTTTTTTGTTTGGCTCATTGTATTTACCGTGATGATTTGTTTTTGGTTTGCGGTATGATAATCAATTATATGGATTATCATGGAAAGAACTTCCTCTTTGATTTAATGCATGTTTTTTTTATGCATGTTTTTTGATTTCTATGGAAATTTAATGCATGTTTTTCGATTTCTATGGAAAGAACTTCCTCTTTGCGCATTGCAAAATTGTCTTGTCTACATGGGTCCTTGCTAATAGAGTAGACATTATTGTGCATTTTTTGGCTTGTGTCATGACTGATGAGCAGTCGTGTTTAGGAGGATAAATTGTTGGGCATTCTCTATTGAGGTCCTCATGCCCTGATTCTTTAAGCAACTAAATTAACGAACTTGGATTATTATCTAAAATCATAAGCAAGTACCAAAATGGCATTGATTTTTTTCTAGTAGGATACATACTTCATGTTATGAGATTGAGATGTTGCTTGGCTTTTGTATTAACAATTGATGTTATAAATTGTTGTTAGTTTTTGTATTTTGGGCTGCGGCTTGTGTTGGAACCATATGGGATGAGATTAATTTTTGTTGGAAGGTATTAGCTGCATGGGTATGATTGAAAAGGGGATGAATCAAAACTTCCAAAAATTGATGAGCTTATGATATTCTTTTGTTTGTTCGTTTGTATCTCTTCCTTGAATGCAATTGAAGATAAGAGCTGACTTCAGTTATGATATTCTAGGGTGATCTTCAAATATCTTGGTCTCTAGTTTTGCTTGGCTGGGATTATAGTTTCCTTTAAATTCCTTAAGTTTCATGTTGAAAAACCATATCTGTTTTGGAGCAGAAGTTGCATGATTTACTGGTTATCTTATTAAACTAATCATTTATGAAATTATTGCCAATGAGGTATTTGGATGCTCCCATGGTGGCTGAATGAGTCAAATATTTTTCATGTAAATCCTTTGTAGTTTTGATAGGCTTAAAGTGATTCTACTAGTTTTCTTTGGGCCATTTCTTTGTTTTTTTCCCTCCTTAAGTACTTGCTTGTTTATGATTATGACATGCTATTTCTACATGCTATTATAAATTTTAATTAATGTGAGATATAACTCTTATGAATTTACTGTCCATATTTGATTGACATTTTAATGGTTAAATATTTGACATTTTCTCTGTTGTACCATTGATTCCAGTATTGCACTAAACCCAACTCCTCTTGTGGAGCTTTCAGCTGCAATTGGCAGCAAGGATTTCAGTTAGCTTGGGTCAAAGTTGGATTTGATACAGCTTCTAGTTCCTTCCCTCATTAGTTTTAGATGAAATCAATTATTTAGTCTTTCCCATACTCATTATTTTTTTGTATTTAGTCATGTAAATCATCAAGTCAATGGCCTGGAATTTGCAACAATGCATTCTTGATAGGTAAAAGAGTATTTTCCATACTCATTGTTTTAATTCTTGGTTGGTAATCAAAATATATGGTTAGTGTAAATTAAATTATGCATATGGTTAGTGTAATTATAAAATATGAAAAATAAAATAAAATAATTATTATTAAAAAAATAAAAATATTATTATTTGAAAAATAATATTATATTATTATTTTGATGAATCTAATGACTAATCCAATGTGGGATTATAGATAGGAAGGTTTTAGAGATATGGAAAACATGTACTTTTCATCAAATTTTGAAGATGGCTTTGATGAAGCCAATGCCAATGCTCTAAAGCCATCGATCTTGCCATGGAGTTGAGTAATGAAGAACTTCAAGAATGTTTTCAAAATTATCACCGTGCACTATATGATGATTTCTTTAGAAATCCTGGCCAAACGGTGCTTACAGTGAAGTCTTCTAAAGGTAATAACCTAAAAATCGTAGTCGATTCTTCCTTCACTATTTACTATGTGAAGTTCAATATCGAATATACTTATGGAAGAAACATCTATCCGTTGGAGCAACAAGTAGCGAGACATAGAGGAGTTCTTTTAGAAAATGACGTTATGTTGTTAGGAACGACGATATTTGACAATGGTTATGTTGTTCTTGAGATGATGAGCGAATGGATCAGAAAAATTCAAAGAAGGGATAGAAAACTTGCTGGACTCAACTGAAGAAACACAAAAGGGGCTAGGGTTTGAGTATGCAGATGCAAGGGTACAAGGAATGACTACCCTTGCATTAAAAATTGATGGGAACAAAACTCAGATTGTAGATTGCAGGGGTCCTCTCTCGAATGGATTCGATTTACAAGATGTGATCGTAAAAAACAAAGCTCGTGAAGTAGTGAAGCTGCAGATGGATGGACTCGTTGTTATTGATTTCCCTCTCCATGTTTCGTCCGATGTCAAACTCGCCGAGATGGAACCTTTGATCGGGGATAGAGCCAAGAACCAGATCACCAAGATGAACCTCATCAACAACGGGAAGGTTGGACCTCGTTTGGTTTGGCAACCTCCATGAAAATTCACGCGTTAAGTGAAGCTAATCATCTCTCTCTCCCTGGTCTGTGTAAAATGTGTAAGGGAAGGTATTTGTAAATATATTTTACCGGGTAAAATACATTTTGTAAATAATCTGTAAATATATTTTTTTTTTGGATAATCTGTTTGGATGTTAAAATAAAATACAAAATTCTCATCTCCATCTCATCTCATCATTATACTTTTTTCAAATCTCTATACAAAATATAATAAACAATTCAACTTTTTCAAATTTCAATTTAACTTTTTTAAATCTCAAAACAATAATAATATTAAAAAATAATATTTTAAATTTTCATCTTAATACTATTCATAAATTTTTTAGAAATTCTCATCTTATCTCATCTACCAAGCATAACTTAAGATTACTCTCTTTCTATTTTATCTTTATTTGTATGTGTACTAGTGGTTTTTAACTAAATTGATAGCATCCATTTTATCTTTATTTGTATATGTATACTTTACACCTTTTATAGCTTAAAAAATTTGAAAAAAAAAAATGCAGGCAGCCATGCCAAGATTTGCAGTTTTTTTTTTTTTTAATATCTTAATCTAGAAGCTCTTCCACTGCATTGTAATTTAATAAGGAGACCATCCAAACCAGAGAAAGGGGGGGGGGGGGGGGGGGGGGGGAGACTGAAAATAATTAAAAAAAAAAAATAATAATTCACTTATCGTTGGATTGTTGGCAGGGATATCAGTCCCAATATCATCCATAATTGATCTGTAACTAGAAAGTCTTCCAAGAACACTGGAGCATGATGAAAGTACATGTATAATATACCTTTGCTTCTGCCGGAGGTCATCTTCCAAATGAAAAACGAGCAGACTTAGTTCTGTTTTACAGAAAGGTAAATTGGACATTTCCTATTTCGTGCCTTTCGTGTTTTACAATTGTTGTGCGATATAGCATTTTTCTAGTTTCTTTACCATAGGACTAATGACTCTTTTTAATTACTTAAGAGTTGGGCCAGAATGGCCTTAGTGTTTGGTCCGGTCTGTGGCCTTCATATTTTCCTAAATGGTTGCCTGATGGTATATACCTAGAAGGGAAGAGTGCGGCTGATCTGGAAAAACTTGAAGCTTTGGATATTGTTCTTTTGGGAGATATGGGTTCCTCGAATATCCAGTTTATCTGTAGGAATCTTTTAATGAGCGACGTTACTTCTATTTCCATTTTATAGTTATGCTTTTACCATTTACATTACCGTATTACATTTTCCATTTACAAAAGGGGTTCATTACAGATCCCATCTTAGTAGCAAGCATCTCTACTTTCGTGTCTTAAAAATCTTAAGGTCTGAACATGAACACAAACTTCTACCGTCCGATCAACATCTAAACTTGGCCCTCTCTTTTCAAGTAAATTGATTCATGTGAGGAAAAAATGTTAGTAGCTCTGAATAATTGGCCCTCTCTTTTCCTGTTTTCAATCCACGACCATGAGGCTCAGAATCACAAGCTCCAAAGCGAGGCCGTACCAGTTCTAAACTTCCAATACCTCGATGACTCCACGAACAGAAAGGACATCCTAGGTTGCTCAGGACCAAAAAAAAAAAAGGATATCCCAGGCAGAATATGCCAAGAACGGTGGGACGTGCCAAATGAGAAACCTAAAAATTATCCCATAATTCTCTTTGTAACAATAGAGCAAAAAGAAAGATCAAATTCCTTTACATCTTGTAACAAACTATTCGACTCCATGACTAAACCAAAAAAGCACCAACATATAACTGAGAAGAGCCAGAGTAAATTATAGTTCGACAAAAAAAAAAGGGGATCGGTAACCGAAACAACCCCATTTATGCTATCTTTGCCCTTGAAAAGTCCATCTCTGGATGCTGCAGCACATCAGATTAGTTATCAGAGCCTTAACAAATTTACCATTGAGAGGAATTTAACATAACTGAGTATGCTAGCTTAAAGTATTTACCTCAGCCATGAATTTCTTCAGAATCTCCTGTTTCTGCATTTCATCACTAGTTGGGAGGCCCATAGTCTTCTGCCTCTGATCGAACTGGACAAAAAGCACAAGAAATTCCAGGATCACAAACCAATCATCAAAAGCAAAACATGGGCACCAACCAGGAATTTTGCAAATGAGGGGCAGAACATGAAGATAAAAGTGTCTCAATGCAAGAGCAAACAGAGCGCCCAACTTCTGGAGCACCAGAAAATTCCAAGTCTTTACCTCAAGCAAGGGCAGCTAGAGCTAGATTATATACCACCGTATAATTTGCTTCCCCAAGAAATAGTTCCAGAAACTCTATAAAAAGCCAGATAATAACTTGAGCACCTAGGTTTTCATCGGAACGTATTTTATATGATATTCTACATTCCTCAACTCAATGCACCAACAATAATCTGATACCCTTGATAAAAAATCTGGAATCTTTACATAAAAAACCATACCCACTATTACCTGTAAACAACCGGGGCTAGGCCAGAACATACACTAAGAACACATTGAATTCCCCCACCCAAGGTACCACCAATTAATTTGATACCTAAATCATTACTTTGTCTAAACGAAATACCACAAATCGAAATTGGAACAAATTAAGTTTTTATAGATTAGACTTTACTCCCTCAAACTACTACTACTTTTGCCATATGCTTTAGCCATATGATTACCAAACTATCAACGTTTTTTTTTTTTTTTGATAAGTAAGAATCTTTATTGAATTGAATGAAACCACAAATCGAAATTGGAACAAATTAAGCTTTTATAGATTACACTTTACTCCCTCAAACTACTACTACTTTTGCCATATGCTTTAGCCATATGATTACCAAACTATCAAAGTTTTTTTTTTGATAAGTAAGAATCTTGATTGAATCGAATGAAACTAGGAAATGCCCATGTACACATGAAGTATACAAAATGAGACACCTAATTACAAACTATCAAAGTTGTCACTTTATTCCCAAACTTCGCAATTTACCCTCTTGTTAAGATCTTAGCGTTATGATTGATGAAAAATAGGGGACGTGGCACAATAGTAAGAGTTAGATCCATCATTCATTTTTTTTTATGACGGGGGGAACCACCCCATGGCAGAGCCCTAAGGACTCACACATGGAACCTAAACCTCTGGGGAGACTAGCACAACAACCCACCATCATAGCCTCCCACTGAAATCGTAGTTTGATCCTAGGGGGAATCGAACCTTTGACATGGGGCTCATGCACACAAGTTTGCCCTTACCACTTGGGCTACCTGGGTTGGGTAGATCCATCAATCATTAACATTAAGATCTTAACACATAGTTTATTTTTCATTATTCATAACACTAAGATCTTAACACGGGTAAATTGCAAAGTTTGCGAATAAAGTGACAACTTTGACAGTTATGTGATTTATGGCAAAAGTGGTAGTGTTGTTTTGAGGGGAAAAAGTGTGCTTTTCACAATTTTTTTATCGCAAATTCAATAAAAATACTTATATAGGTATTTAAAAACCAAAATGACTTCATTTAAAACTCCTTTTAGTAACCATCATTTGCGTGACTGACTACAAACATGCCCACACACTTGCAAAGAAAGGTAATAAGGAAATGACAGCCAATGGCTAAAGAAGTAATAAAGCATCAATGATTTACCATCATCTTTTCGACAGTCTGCCGTGTCTCTGGATCCAGGTCAGATAGCTTGCTGGACTCAGGTTCAACTTTCTGAGTATCGACTTCAGGATCACCTTTCACTACAGATTTCCACCACTCCATCTGGTTGTGCTTGGTCAAAAGGATAGATATGACATTCTGATCCTCTGTAACAAGGGAATTTATTGAGCTACTTGGAAATTTATTTCATGGATATTAAGCAACAGTAAAAAATGCAGGACTAAACTCTGTCAACACACACACATGCAAGCAAATGATATTATCTTTTTAAACCACTAATTGTCATATTTTTTGTGCTAATACCAAGAAATTCCCACCAGTATCTTGCATTCGTGCATTTACTCAACTTGCAATTATTCTAAGTAGACTAATCAAATTAAAATTCTCAACTCGTTCATGCACGTATGTGAATGATAACATACGGTACCTATGCTCCAATAGCAATCATCAGGCTTGATAGGCTCATAAAGCTCTCCCTGCAAGCATTCCAAGTAGATGAGCCAAAGCAAAAATAAGCTGAATGCAGCATATTAGAAAGAAACAGCGTATCCAACAAATGCTGGCACATGAGAGACAAGCCTGCAAGCAGACTTACATCAATTATAGGAGGCTGGCCCTTGAGTCCAACTTTCAGATGGTTCTTCTTTGTATCGCACACAATAAATCTTGATTTAGTTCCAGTAGGCACTGGAACATTTACGGTGACCTCCTGCAGGGTTTGTGTCCAGGAGTAGTTCTCCAGATCAAGGCCATTGCCTCTATTTGGAACTGACGCATTTCAAACATGAAATAAATTAAAAAAACGTTGGATGCACCCATAAAACATTTTTCATGTAGGGGACGATATGAAGAAGAGATTATTCATCGTGGATAATCCGAATCTGGAATGAACGCCACTAAATCAACCTTGCAAAAGAGATAAACTACTTTCAATTACTTAAAATACTTCATTTTGTGACACTCCCATGCCAAGGACAAACTATTTATAATGTAAATAATAGGAAAAACCATTATAAAGGGAAATCCCTGCAATTAGTAAGACACGCATTCCTAATAGTTGCGAGAATTTTGTGATATGGGATTAGACGGGTGCAACAATGCCACATGCTTTCAGCTAGCATCTACATTTTTTTTCGCTGGGAATTGTCCTTTACTTATTTGTTAAATCTTGTTTTCAGGACCAACCGTACCTCTTACGCCGGTCTTCTCCTCCGTCTTCTCCACCTCCATCGCCTCTACCTTCTCTTCCTTCACTACCTTCTTCTCTTCCTCCCTCTCCACTTCCACCGCCGCCTTCTCCTCTTTCCTCCTCCTCTCCTCCTCCTTTGCCTCCGCCTTCTTCTTCCTCCTCCTCTTCTCCTTCGCCGCCCTCACCGCCGATTCGATCTCCGCCGCTGCCGAGCCCCTATCAAGAAAGTCGCTTTCATCGGCGAGAAAGTCGAAAATTTTCTCCACAAAACCTAGTGGGCTCGACGGATCCAAGGTCGCACTAAACGATATCGTTCTTGCCGTTGACGAGGAAGGTTTGGCGTTCTCTTGCTCATCTTGGAAATCGGAAATTATTGCCATACTTGACTGTACGAGTGCAAGCTAGCGAGAGAACTCGAATGACTTGAATCGCTCACGAGTTCGAGGTTAGTGTTTGCTTCGTGACGAGGGTTTAATCTGAGATTCTCAGGAACTTACATGGAAGTTCAAGACCTTAGCAGATGGTTCCAGAAACTTTACCAATTTTGCTGAAAACTCCCTCATACGTTTATAAATTCAATGGCTTACCAATTTTTATTTTTTAATATAACGATATTTAGTAAATTTATATATTTCTTTTAAAAAACATTACATTTTAACTTCAACTTTAAATAAGTCCAAAATAAATACATCTTTTTAAAAAAAAAATTTTGAAGACATAATAATGGATTATTATTATCCATATAGTAATTATGTTTTAGTTTGTTTTCGGAAATGAGATGAGATAAGATAAAAACTTTTGAGATGAGATGAATTGTTTATTTTATTTTGTATTGAAATTTGAAAAAATTATAATGATTAGGTGAGAAAAGATGAGATGAATTTGAAAAAGTTAAATTCTTTATTTTATTTTGTATTGAAATTAGAAAAAATATAATGATGAAATTGAGATGAGATGAGATGTTTTCCGAAAACAAACGAGGCAAGTTATACATTTCATCATATGTGTTGGATTTGAAGTATTCTAATAAGCTAAAACTACATGTCAAGCATTGTAAAAACTTGATAGAGAGTGCATTTGTAGCTATTGGAAAAGAAGAGTGCGACATTTTGGTCTTTTACATGTAATATTCCATCTTTCCATAATCTCATTGTAACGTGGTAAATATGAGTTATGAGTGTATCGGATGTGGAGACTACAAACATATATATAGTATTCAAATTTCAATGTTGTAAAAATAATAGAATTACGTAAATTCTAAATGGGTCTTTACACATAAATTTAATTTATATCATCTTAAAGATCATGATCAAATCACGTACTTTTAGAGATGCGATAACAACTCAATTATGTCACCTTATTGATTATACTTAATAAGTTTTACAGGCTGCAAGGTAACCTTTAGACGTGGGTTACTTGTGATTTGTCGTGAATACGAGATGCAAGGTAAGCTGGAAAATAGTCCCTTCAATACCATTCGATGACTAGTTAACAATAGTAACCATTTACTTGTTAAGAGTCTGATGACTTGATGGCATATGATCAAGTTCTCTAAATAAAAAACTTGGGTTCGAAACCCTCCACCTGCTTTATAAAAAAAATAGTAACCATTTTCTTTAATCATTGTAATACTACTTAATGAAGAATTTGTAAAACCCCAGCTCTTTACAAGCCAGTGATTAATGAGAACTTAGTGAATGGATGTCTCTCAAATTGTTTAGAACGAAATGGTTGAATAGAGAATTAAAGTCTTTAGAAATAGTTTGAAATTATCTTGTATCGATCGTCACAAATTAAGAATATTTAAGCCAATCAAACCAAGAGTATGAATTATGCCATGCCATAATAAAATGGTTAGTTTTAACAGTATGTCATCCTGTTGGAAATTTAGACTTCTCAAATTCACCCTCCAGAATCTATCCTTTGTAGGAATATTAAGAAAAACAGAGAAATAATAACAATACAAGAATTTACGTAGAAAACTTCCAAAACAGGAGAAAAACCACCAGACTCAGAGAAAAAAATTCACTATGTGAAAAATTATAACAATTACACTATTTTTCTCCTTAACCCAAGGATACCCACAAAGCTTCCCCATTAGCAAACTTTAACTCACACCTATTCCCCTTTTACTAAAAAAGATCAACAGAAAATCTTTACTAAAGTCATAAGTTACTAGCTAAGTTTATGAGTTGATGCAGTTAATCAAGGAGATTAAGCCTCCTTTTATAAGCCTTGAACCATGTCATTTTCTCATTTCCCACCGATGTGGGATTAGCCAAGGAGCAAAAAAACCCAACAATCTCCACCTTACGACTTTGACTGGTCCCACAACAATGTTCCACCTCGATAAAGATCTTCATAGCTTCCGCTATCATCTTTCACCATAAAAGCATACACACTCAGAATATAACCTTGCTGAAAATTATATTGTAACTTTCACGTTTGGCTTTCCTGGAAGTTCATTAGCCATCGACATGAATTTCCACCACACACCCTACATCAATGCCAAACCAATGCCTGTTTGCAATCCTGATTGAATCAAAGCATCATTGACTTGAACTTGCTACGAATCAAAATTGATTCTCCCATCAAATTTCTCCACCTCAAATCTGATAGTTTTTAAAGCCCTACTTCCTGACATTGTCTCGATGAGTTTTATCATAGAAATGAATAGTACTCACTAAGTAAGTTCTCAGGAAAGATTCTCATTTTTTAGACAAAACTTTAAGGTTCCCAATAAAGATTAGAGGTTCACAATGGTCTGCTTAAATTTCAATATCCTAAATAGAATCTCCTTAGACCAAACGTATCCACACTACCACACCAAAGCTATATTTCACCAAAAGAACCTAGTGGCTCTGATACCATTTGTTGAGAATTTGGACCTCCCAAATTCACCCCCAGGATCCACCCTTTGTAGGAATATCAAGAAAAATAAAAAAAATAATAACAACACAAGAATTTACGTAGAAAACTCTCAAAACAGGAGAAAAGCCACCAAATCCAAAGAAAAAAATCTACTATGTGAAAAATTATTCCAATCATACAATTTTTCTCCTCACCCTAAGGATAACCACAAAGCTTCTCTACTAGCAAATTTTAACTCACACATCTTCACCTTTTACAAAAAAAGGCCAATAATTTTTTTTTATTAGAGTCACAAATTACTATCTAAACTTATGACTTGGTGCACTTAATCAAAAAGGTTAAGCCTCCTTTTATATGCCTAAACCATGCTGTTTCTCATTTTCCATTGACGTGGGATTAGCCGAGGAGTAAAAAAACCCAACACATTCATATTATTTGTGGAGGTGGTCGTCGATAACCTATTGGTTCAAAGGGGCTGCAAAAGAGACAATAGTGAGAGAAAAGTTCGCTTCAAGGCGCGTTACAATATCGCTTTCTTTAAAACAATATTCACCCCCACCAATAACGGTATGCACACGGGTTACAAGCGAATTTGCCTTCAAGATACAATGAAGTCCAGAACAAATCTGTTTGTCTAACTGCGTTATGAACACACGAAATTAGACCCCGAATACCCTCAAATTTTGCTATTCAACCAAGAAATTAGAAATCTGTTCTCTCGAGAATAAACAGATTCTAACAAGTTCTAAAGAAGTGAAAAATTTAAGAGAGAGAGAGAGAATTCGAAATTCAATTATGGGATATTCAAATGGCAAGCCAATGGGTCTATTTATAGATGGCCAAAAGTTGCGAACGAAAAGTTATTTTGAATAGGTATATATTCGAAAAGTTATTGCGAATGAAAATTTATTTCTGAAAACTGTTCGGAATAGGTATATATATTGTGTCTGCTGCCAAATGACACAATAGGTTGTCTTGCTTCCTCATCAACTAGTTGGCACCAGTTCGAATCACCGTGTGCGCTTTGGGAATTTAAATTTGGTTTTCCTATGCGTTGCAGCGTCTCGCGCATGGAGCTCCTGTTGCGTTGCTACGCTTCATTCACTCCTGCACGCAGTGCATCGCTTGAGCCCATGCATTGCATGAAAGCCTCACACATGCGCATGCCTCGGTCTGGCCGCATGCCTCTTCGTGAGGCCTCTTCATAAATCAATTAAAAATTCCAACTTGACATGGGGGTGATTCGAACCTTGGCCCTTTAGACAAATCTAAAGCCTCAATACCACTAGGCCATTTAATGCTCTTCTGGTAAGCAAAAAAGCACAAAATAATATAATTTTCATAAACTTTCCATATCTTCTCTCTTCCCAAAATAATTTACAACTTTCAAAATCAACCCAAGAATATTATTAATAAATATAATAAATAAATAATTATTTTAAAAATATTTCCAACAATCCCCCACCATTTTCAAAATACATCCAAGTTAGAATAAGAAAATTTATACATAAATGAAGGTGTCTTTTGGACTTGAACCTTCACATAGTGAAAATACATCAAAGCTAACCAAAATGGCATAGTAGACATACTTTGAACTAGCGATTTTATACGATTAGCCGGATATATCTCACATATAAATTTTCTTCTCTTTGGGTAGTTCATAAAAGCCGACACGTGGATTGGCCTTGTGTCAATATCCTGGCTTCATGAGCGCTATAGAGACAAAGCTTAATTCGCATAGGAGGCGGCACCACTCCTGTAACACCCCCTTCCCATAGGCTAGGAGTGTTACCTGTTTTTTATAAAATAAACCCGGCAAGAGATCTTAAAAGAAAATAATAAACAAAACAAGATTTATTTCATAAAACTTAAATGATTAAACTGAATAAAAGTTATGTCATAAAAGCAATAAAATAAATTTCTTCTAAAAGGTTTGAAATTAAAATAAATGCTCCTTCTAATCCTTGCCTGTCTGCTCGTGATCATCATCCTCACCTAGGTGGTTAAAAACATGAAAACAAACTAAAATGAGTCGAATACTCAGTAAGAAATCCATCACAACGTTAACATACTAAACGTAAGGTTTTCATAAAAGTTTTCATGCTGAGAACTTAAAATTCATGACTAATCATACTGATGTTTATGCATGACTGATTTATCTGAATTAACTGACTGAACTGACTTAATTGGCTGTTCTGATTTAACTGACTGAACTGACTGACCAACACACTTAACCCTGTGTGCGAGGTTGTGCACCGGCTCCACGTCCCGCGACTGCGAGGGGAGCCGCTGATAGTATTCTGGCATACTATGGTGAACCACGCTTGAGTCCGTGGCTTGCACATCCACCCTGAAACTGAACTGTATTGGTACCATGCATCTGAATGGCCATAACTGAACTGATTTTATCTTGCACTTGAACTTAAGATAGCTTACGTGTCTTATGACCATGAGATGCATGACATAATACATATATAATTCTAATTTCTGAAATTGAACATGATGCGGAATGACATGATCATGTGCTATGTTGAATGACATGCTTGTATATGACATGAGTGGTACATAAACAAAGGCTGTCAATGAACTGACTTGAATAATATTTAAATATAAACTGAACTGTGATGATCCTAATTTGTGATCAAATAACTTATCTTGTAGCGTTACTTCCTGAATCTCATTTCGTAACTCGTCACCTATAAAAGGTATTAAACGTCACTAAATCTGTCTAGGAACCATATCCTAATATCTTACTTAATAAAATTCATACTGTATAATATAATGGGTAAAAATATTCTATTTAATATAAAATCAATGAATATTTATATCTTAAATTATTTTAAAAAAATACTAATAGCATATTCTTATTTAATTAAAATTCATAATTTAGAAAATAGTTAAATAAATATTCCGTTTAACACTATATTCCATAAATCTTGATATTTTGCAATTACTTAAATACATATTATAATTTAGTAAAACACTTAGGCTATTTTAAATAAGTTGTAAACTTAATTTCTTAAAATACTTTCCTTCCTTAACATAATTATTCAATTTTATAAGAAATCTAATACTATTATAATACTCTTAACATATTTCTTTATTTTCTATTTAAGGTATAACATAATAATTTTCATTAAAATTCTATTAAATACATAAAAGATTATTAATAAAATATTAGACTTGATAGTATACTTTAAAAATATATTTTAAAAATTCCTGAAACACTTTCTTATAACAATGATCTTAAGATTCATATATTTATTTAATGAAATTAAACTCAACGCAAGATATTAAACTCGACTTCACGTAAAATGACTAACATTTATAATTAACATATATTTAAACATAAGGTTATAAATGTAATTATACTTAAAAACAGGGATTAAAAAGGCATAAAAGTAAATCTATTTTAACACATGCACTACGTAAAACAAACCTAAAAGCAACTAAATGTATAAATATATATATATATATATATATATATATCTATTCTGTAGAGAAACAGGAGAGTGGAAGTGAGGCTTGCGGCGAGGCTCACTGAGAGAGGGCTGAGTGCGATGGTGGCCCTGGGTGGCTGGGGGTTCCGGCGACGGAACAAGGATGGCCGGAAGTTTCTGTGTCGTTGGAGAGGGTGGCCGGCGTGCATGTATGCTGCTTGCTGTAGCGACGTGATGCTTCGGCTGGTGGTGAGGAGATGCCGCTCGGTTCCTGGGCTGGGAGGCTTACGGGTTGGCAGCAGGAGGACTTAAGTTTTTCTTGTGTTTTTTTTTTTCTTCAGGAGGTCTTGGCCATGGATGATTTTTATAGGCAAATGAGAAGGGGTTACGTGGTTCATTAGGAGTTTGGAAGTTGGCTGCACCTAGAGACTAAATCCTACGAGGATACAAACTCTAAGTGGATCAATATGCAAACCGAGGGGAAGAGGCGTACGTGCAAGGAGCTGTGCATGAAGTGTATGTGCATGAGTGATTAATGGAAGGCAGCGTGCATGGGGTGGCTGGCCAAACGTGAATGGAAGTGTATTGGAGCCGTGCATGAGTGAAGTAGTGGAACCGTGGGTATGGGTTTAGGAATTTTTATGGGAATAGAACTCTAAAATAATAATCCTATAAAATCTAATAATAATAATAATAATAACAATAATAAAATATTATAGCTATAAGAAAATATATAAAATGTATCTATAGCCTAATATTAGGATTGGGTTGTTACAAACTCCCCTCCTTATAAAAATTCCGTCCTCAGAAAGCTAGTACCTCAAGCACCCTACACACTTGTTCATCGCATTCCCTTCATGTTTCTATTTTAGATCTTCGATCATTTAGTCGAGCCTAACATTTCGAAATTTAAACCTCAATTATTCATTCCTATCAATAATCACATGCTTTAGAAGTACAACACAAGCCTAAAGTGTATACCTCGACAACAAGATTTATCAAAAACCTATTAATAATATCATTCAAACTACTATCTTCCTCCAAATAATAGTGAGTAACTATCTTCACATAAAATAATAAATAAACTTTCCACATAAAATGATGAATAACTCTTCGCATAGAATAATGAATAAATCTCCTCATATATTAATAACCTCAGATAAACATCAATTTAAAATTCTCCAAAGTTCAGAGTCTATAAAATATCTCAATTCTAAAATTCTAAAAAAAATGAAATTCCACAATGATCATGTGCCTATGGTTATGGCCTACATCTCCAATTATAAGTACCTCAATTATAAGCATAGCAACATCAATTAAACTTCCATATCAAACTTCAACATCTCGTGCTATTCACTAATAATGTTGACCTAATCGTTAAGACTTTAATGTACATGTCTAAGGCATACGTGTACTCCAATCATCTTCTGTTCGTAAACCTTAAATTCTCGCACTTCAAAAAAAATATATTGACTCCACAATTTCTTTCGATAGCTTCATTGCTAAATAATTTTGCAATACGACATTTTCCAAAGATCTTTTGTTCCCCATTCATACTAGGCGAAAGGATCACATTACATAATATACTTTCCATCAATAGTCATGAATTACCAATCACCATATGTAAATCTATGTCATAACTCCAAAATCTACTAACAACATTCCCTAATTTCCTTAAATATAATTCAATCTCCATCCATTCTCATGAACCAGATACACTATCAGTCCTAAAGGTAATAGTTTCCCAACTTCACCTTCCTTCAATCAATTACATTGTCATAACCAAATTGACACGTAATTCTACTACACATAATTCTCATAAAATTCTAGATATCCATACTACATGAAATTTCTAGAGTCAAATGCCATAATCTAAAGTAATCAGTAATTAATATTTTGATATTGACATGAATAATAATAATGTCTACCATAACTACAATTGTGCTAACTAGTAAGAGCTATAAAATATCCTAACATAATAAAAAAATATACCTCAATAACTCTCGAGCAGGCCAGGAGCATCCTAGGTGACCTTATAAAAAAAAAATACTATTCTTTTCATTTCCCTTTTTTTTTTTTCAAAAAAGTCTACAGAATCTCTCAACCTGGCTTTGATACCAAATTGTAACACTCCCTTCCTGTAGGCTAGGAGTGTCACTTGTTTTTCATAAAATAAACCCGGCAAGAGATCTTAAAAGAAAATAATAAACAAAACAAGATTTATTTCATAAAACTTAAATGATTAAACTGAATAAAAGTTATGTCATAAAAGCAATAAAATAAATTTCTTCTAAAAGTTCTGAAATTAAAATAAATGCTCCTTCTAATCCTGGCCTGTCTGCTCGTGATCATCATCCTCACCTGGGTGGTTAAAAACATGAAAACAAACTAAAATGAGTCGAATACTCAGTAAGAAATCTATCACAACGTTAACATACTAAACGTAAGGTTTTCATAAAAGTTTTCATACTGAGAACTTAAAATTCATGACCGATCATACTGATGTTTATGCATGACTGATTTATCTGAATTAACTGACTGAATTGACTTAATTGGCTGTTCTGATTTAACTGACTGAACTGACTGGCCAACACACATAACCCTGTGTGCGAGGTTGTGCATCGGCCCCACGTCCCGCGACTGCGAGGTGAGCCACTGATAGTATTCTGGCATACTATGGTGGACCATGCTTGAGTCCGTGGCTTGCACATCCACCCTGAAACTGAACTGCATTGGTACCATGCATCTGAATGGCCATAACTGAACTGATTTTATCTTGCACTTGAACTTAAGATAGCTTACGTGTCTTATGACCATGAGATGTATGACATAATACATATATAATTCTAATTTCTGAAATTGAACATGATGCGGAATGACATGATCGTGTGCTATGTTGAATGACATGCTTGTATATAACATGAGTGGTACATAAACAAAGGCTGTCAATGAACTGACTTGAATAATATTTAAATATAAGCTGAACTGTGATGATCCTAATTTGTGATCAAATAACTTACCTCGTAGCGCTACTTCCTGAATCTCACTTCGTAACTCGTCACCTATAGAAGGTATTAAACGTCACTAAATCTGTCTAGGAACCATATCCTAATATCCTACTTAATAAAATTTATACTGTATAATATAATGGGTAAAAATATTCTATTTAATATAAAATCAATGAATATTTATATCTTAAATTATTTTAAAAAAATACTAATAGCATATTCTTATTTAATTAAAATTCATAATTTAGAAAATAGTTAAATAAATATTCCGTTTAACATTATATTCCATAAATCTTGATATTTTGCAATTACTTAAATACATATTATAATTTAGTAAAACACTTAGGCTATTTTAAATAAGTCGTAAACTTAATTTCTTAAAATACTTTCCTTCCTTAACATAATTATTCAATTTTATAAGAAATCTAATACTATTATAATACTCTTAACATATTGTTTTATTTTCTATTTAAGGTATAACATAATAATTTTCTTAAACTTCTATTAAATACATAAAATATTATTAATAAAATATTAGGCTTGATAGTATACTTTAAAAATATATTTTAAAAATTCCTGAAACACTTTCTTATAACAATGATCTTAAGATTCATATATTTATTTAATGAAATTAAACTCAACTCAAGATATTAAACTCGACTTCACGTAAAATGACTAACATTCATAATTAACATATATTTAAACATAAGGTTATAGATGTAATTATACTTAAAAACAGGGATTAAAAAGGCATAAAAGTAAATCTATTTTAACACATGCACTACATAAAACAAACCGAAAAGCAACTAAATGTATATATATATATATATATATATATATATATATATATATCTATTCTGTAGAGAAACAGGAGAGTGGAAGTGAGGCTTGCGGCAAGGCTCACCGAGAGAGGGCTGAGTACGATGGTGGCCCTGGGTGGTTGGGGGTTCTGGCGACGGAACAAGGATGGCCGGAAGTTTCTGTGTCGTCAGAGAGGTGGTTCGACGTCCCTTGAGGTGGCTACCGTGGAAGAGAAACAGAGGTTTCGGCTTCATGCTTGTGGCTGCTGCGGTGTGCCTTGGCGGTTGAGGATGGTCTGAAGTCTTCTGTGGTGGCTGTTGGTGGCATTCCGACGTCATCTATGGTGGAAACCGGTGAAGCAAGTGGCTCGGGTGGAAGGGACATGACTGCTCTGTTTTGGGAGTGGAAAACAGAGTATTCGGTTGTGGTTTTATAGCGGCTGGGCGACGGTGGTGAAGGGGTGTTGACAGTTTCAGCAAGGTGGTGGTTGTGGCTTGAGAGTGTGGAGCACAAGTGAACCGCGGAAGTGCAACCGGGTGGTTCGTGGCCGAGCCGGGGGTGTTGTGCTGCTGGGCTTCACACGGGAAGGATGTGGAGCTTTCGTAGTGCACTGGGCGTGCATTTATGCTGCTTGCTGTAGCGACATGATGCTTCGGTTGGTGGTGAGGAGATGCTGCTCGGTTCCTGGGCTGGGAGGCTTACGGGTTGGCAGTAGGAGGACTTAAGTTTTTCTTGTGTTTTTTTTTTTTCTTCAGGAGGTCTCGGCCATGGATGATTTTTATAGGCAAATGAGAAGGGGTTACGTGGTTCATAAGGAGTTTGGAAGTTGGCTGCACCTAGAGACTAAATCCTACGAGGATACAAACTCTAAGTGGATCGATATGCAAACCGAGGGGAAGAGGCATACGTGCAAGGAGCTGTGTATGAAGTGTATGTGCATGAGTGATTAATGGAAGGCAGCGTGCATGGGGTAGCTGGCCGAACGTGAATGGAAGTGTATTGGAGCCGTGCATGAGTGAAGTAATGGAACCGTGGGTATGGGTTTAGGAATTTTTATGGGAATAGGACTCTAAAATAATAATCCTATAAAATCTAATAATAATAATAATAATAATAATAATAATAATAACAATAATAAAATATTATGGCTATAAGAAAATACATAAAATGTATCTATAGCCTAATATTAGGATCGGGTTATTACAACCCCCGACACTCATATAGGTAGACTTATCAAAAGTGTCCTGTAACTAAACACTTTAACATAACCATGTTATAAGTCTATGAAGAGCTTTTTGCTCAACCTCTCATTTTCATTACAGTACCAAGCACTTCAAACCTTGGGATGATTAAATTAATTTGAAAACTAATTTTAATATCACAGTGCTTGCAAATCACGAACATATAATGTACTTTGTTCATTGAACTCAAGGTCTTGATATGTTCAAGAGTTGAGTCAAGTTTTCATTATTGGTGATTTTATTGTATAGGCTTTAAACCCATCCCCTTTGATGTCTTCCACATCAAATCGCTTGCAAGTCCTTTAGTTAATGGATCTGTCAAATTTTGACAAGATCTCACAAAATCAATTGTAATTACTCCATCTGTGAGTAAGTGCCTCACATAGCTATGTCTTAATCCAATATGCCAAGACTTGCCATTGTATATATGGCTATAGGCTCGCGACAGTGTAGCCTGACTGTCACAATGCAAAGATATTGGTGGCATTGGTTTTGGCCAAATCGAAATCTCTATTAATAAGTTTCTCAGCCACTCAGCCTCTTTGCTACATGAAGCCAATGCAATAAACTCTGCTGCCATGGTAGAGTCAGTTATGCATGTTTGCTTCTTTGATCCCCAGGAGATTGCTCCTCCACCAAGGTTGAAAATCCACCCACTGGTTGATTTATGATCATCACGCTCAGTTATCCAACTGGCATCCATGTATCCTTCTACTACTGAAGGAAACCCGCTGTACTTAATACCATAATTTATGGTATTTCGCAGATATTTAAAAATTCTTTGTACAACTATCCAATGAATATGACTAGGGTTACTAGTGTACCTACTAAGTTTGCCCACTGTAAATGCAATATCAGGTCTAGTACATGTCATAGCATACATTAGACTACCAATAACTCTAGCATATTCAAGTTGATCCACTGATCTCCCAGTATTAGGATACAATTTTAAATTTGAATCAAAAGGTGTAGCCATGGGTTTGCAATCAAAGTGATTAAACTTTTTCAATATTTTCTCAATATAATGTGATTGAGTTAGAACTATACTATTATTATTTATTATAATTATAATACCCAAAATCACGTTTGCAATACCCAAATCCTTCATATCAAAATTTGATGACAAAAATTTCTTAGTATTTTCAATGCTTATATTATCAGTGCCAAAAATTAACATGTCATCTACATATAAGCATATTATAACACCTTTATTTCCATTGAACTTCCTGTAGACACATTTATCAGATTCATGTATCCTAAAACCATTGTTCACTACAGCTTTATCAAACTTTTCGAGCCATTATTTTGGTGCTTGTTTAAGTCCATAAAGTAACTTAACCAATTTAAAAACTTTATGTTCTTGGCCAAGCATGACAAACCCCTCGGGTTGTTCCATGTAAATTTCTTCTTCTAATTCACCATTCAAGAAGGCAGTCTTAACATCCATTTGATGGATTTCAAACTTGTAGATGGCTGCTAAGGCAATCAAAGTTCTGATAGTAGCAATCCTAGCAACTGGTGCGTAGGTATCAAAATAATCTAACCCTGCCTTCTGGGTTAAACCCTTTGCTACTAGTCTTGCCTTAAACTTTTCAATTGTTCCATCTACTTTCAGTTTTCTTTTAAAAATCCATTTGCAACCAATAGGTGTCGAACCAGGGGGTAAATCTACTAATTTCCAAGTATTATTACCCATGATTGAATCCATTTCATCATTAATAGCTTCTTTCCAAAAAGCTACATCCTGAGACTTCATAGCCTCTTCATACGTCATAGGATCATTCTCAACATTATGTGTAATCATGATTTGGTTACAAGATGAATCTCTTGTACTCTCTACCAAGTTCACAACAAAATCTACTCCAAATGAATTTTCATTTCTGATTCGTTTACTCCTTCTTGGTTCAAATGGTTCACTAGATTCACCATTATTTTCAAATGATCTATCTAATTCCACTATTTTATCATTATAAAGTGGAATTTCATTAAATCTATTTTTAAAAAATTCAGCATCCCTAGATTCAATCACTGCATTGACGTCAACAGAACCATTAGGTTCCACAACTAGGAATCTATAGCCAACACTATGATGTGCATAACCTAAGAAAATGCACTCAATGCCTTTTGGCCTAACTTCTTTATCTTAGGTTCAGATGGCTCGACAACCCCAAACTTTAAGATGATTTAGATTTGGTTTTCTTTTCTTCCATAATTCATATGGAGAAACTTTAGTTTTCTTGTGGAGTATTCTATTCAAAATATAGCATGCTGTAAGCATAGCTTCTCTCCAAAAAACATTGTTTAAATCAGAATTAGTAAGCATGACATTAACCATTTCTACTAAAGTTCTGTTTTTCCTTTCCGCAACTCCATTTTGTTGTGGAGTGTAAGCCATAGTAGTTTCATGAATAATGCCTACAGATTCACAATAAGCAGGAAAATGATATTCACCTCCTCTATCGGATCTAAGACATTTTATTTTGACGTCACATTGATTTTCTACTTCATTTTTATATGCCTTAAAATTATCAAAAACTTGGTCTTTCGAATGCATCAAATAAACATAGCAATATCTAGAGAAATCGTCTATAAAAGTCCAAAATATTTTTTACCTCCTCTAGTAGGCGTGCTATGCATGTCACATACATCACTGTGTATTAATTGCAATAAAGATGAAGTTCTTTCTACTTTAGAAAAAGATTTTCTTATAATTTTTGTTTGCATGCATATTCTATATTTATCTATCATCATATCTTTGGCATATTTAGGAATTAAATTTAAATTAACCATGTCATCAAGTCTTCTAGCATGAATATGTCCTAAACGACAATGCCATAAAGAATATGAATCAAACATATAAGCAAAAACATTCACTTTATTATTAATATTGAGTTTGAACATGCATTCACTCAGATATCCCTTCCCCACAAAAATACCCCCTTTGGCCAAAACAAATTTATCTGACTCAAAGACTAATTTAAACCCATGCTTATTCAGAAGACTACCAGATACAAGATTTTTCCTAACTTCTGGTACATGATACACATCCCTGAGAGTAAGCACTTTTCCAGAGGTGAACTCTAAATCTATTGTGCCTTTGCCTTTAACTATAGCAGTGAATGAATTTTCCATGTAGATAACACATCCATCTTCTTCCGACTCATACTTTTTAAACAAACTCTTGTCTTTGCAAACATGTCTTGCTGCTCCTGAGTCAATCCACCAAGAGTTGTCTCCTTCAAGAATATTGACCGTAGAAATCATGGCCACAAAATTCTCTTTGAAGATAGAGTTTTGTTGTTTCTTTTTAAGGAAACGACAATCTCTTTTGCAATAGCCCGACTTTCCACAATGAAAGCAATTTACACTTAGTTTCTTCCGATTCTTGCCTTGGAAGTGACTTTGTTTTCTTCCAAAGTTATTCTTTCTCTTCCGGTTTTCATATCCGGATTGCTTGGGTTGTTCAGTCTTGTGGGTCTTCCCTTCCTCTACCATATGCATATTGGAGGTCAAAGAGTCACGTTCTTCCTTTCCATCTCTAAGCCTTATTTCCTCTTATATACGAAGATGTTGGCTTAGATCTTCAAGAGACATTTCTTCATTTCTATGCTTCAGACTTCTTTTGTACTCTTTCCATGATGGAGGAGGTTTATCAATAATAGATGAAACTGACATAGAATCATCCATCTTCATATTGTGTTAAGTGAATTGATCAAGAATATGCATAAGTTCATTGAATTGTTCAACAATAGGCCTAGAGCCTACCATTTTATAACTGAAAAATTTGGTAGCCAGAAATTTCTTACTTGTAGCATCCTCTAAGAGATACTTAGCCTCAAGAGCATCCCACAGATCTTTGGCGGTTGCTTTGCTCTGGTAAGCGTCAAACAATGTGTCAGACATTGCATTGTAGATGTGACCCTTGCAGATGTAGTCATCTTGTTCCCACTTGTTTCTTGCCCGACTTTGAGCAATTGTCTCATCCTCATTTGCAGACGGCCTAGGCGTGGTTAGAACATACACCACTTTAAGACTGGCCAAGAGAAAGTGCATCTTCTTCTGCCAGCGTTGAAAATTGGCTCCATCAAAACGTTCAAGTTTGACAAAGTCCATAGTAAACTCTCTCAAACTATGTGTCATTAGTAATCAAATATTGTCTTAAGATTGTTGGTTCAAAGGGCTGCAAAAGAGACAATAGTGAGAGAAAAGTTTGCTTCAAGACGCATTACAATGTCGCTTTCCTTAAGACAATATTCGCCTCCACTAATAATGGTATGCACACGGGTTGCAAGCGAATTTGCCTCCAAGATACAATGAAGCCCAGAACAAGTCGGTTTGTATAACTGCGTTATGCACATAGAAAATTAGACGCCGAATACCTTCAGATTTTGCTATTCAACCAAAAAATTAGAAATATGTTCTCTCGAGAACAAACAGATTCTAACAAGTTCTAAAGAAGTGAAAAATTTGGGAGAGAGAGAGAATTCGAAATTCAATTCTGGGATATTCAAATGGCAGGCCAATGGGTCTATTTATAGATGGCCAAAATTGTTCGGAATAGGTATATATATTGTGTCTGCTGCCAAATGACACAACAGTTGGACTTGGTCCAACGCGCTTCGTTCACGCCTGCACGTTGTGCATCGCTTGAGCCCAAGCATTGCATGAGAACCTCACACATGCGCATGCCTCGGTCTGGCCGCATACCTCTTGGTGAGGCCTCTTCATAAATCAATTAAAAACCCCAACTTGACATGGGAGTGATTCGAACCTTGGCCCTTTTGACAAATCTAAAGCCTCAATACCACTAAGCCATTTAATGCTCTTGTGGTAAGCAAACAAACACAAAATAATATAACTTTCACAAACTTCCCATATCTTTTCTCATTCCAAAATAATTCAACACTTCCAAAATCAACACAATAATATTATTAATAAATATAATATATAATTAATTATTTTAAAAATATTTCCACGAAATTAGACCCGAAATACCCTCAGATTTTGCTATTCAACCAAGAAATTAGAAATTTGTTCTCTCGAGAACAAACAGATTCTAACAAGTTCTAAAGAAGTGAAAAATTTGGGAGGAGAGAGAGAGAATCCGAAATACAATTCTGAGATATTCAAATGGCAGGCCAATGGGTCTATTTATAGATGGCCAAAACTGTTTGGAATAGGTATATCTATTGTGTCTGTTGCCAAATGACACAATAGTCGGACTTGGTCCAACGCGCTTCGTTCATGCCTGCACGCTGTGCATCGCTTGAGCCCATGCATTGCATGAGAACCTCACACATGCGCATGCCTTGGTCTGGCCGCATGCTTCTTGGTGTGGCCTCTTCATAAATCAATTAAAAACCCCAACTTGACATGGGAGTGATTCGAACCTTGGCCCTTTAGACAAATCTAAAGCCTCAATACCACTAGGCGATTTAATGCTCTTGTGGTAAGCAAACAAACACAAAATAATAATCAAAAGTGGTGTGTGTTCTAACCACGACTTGTTCCCACTTGATTCTTGCCCGACTTTGAGCAATTGTCTCATCCTCATCTGCAGACGGCCTAGGCGTGATTAGAACATACACCACTTTAAGACTGGCCAAGAGAAAGTGCATCTTCTTTTGCCAGCGTCGAAAATTGGCTCCATCAAAACGTTCGAGTTCGACAAAGTCCGCAGCAAACTCTCTCAAACTATGTGTCATTAGTAATCAAATATTGTCTTAAGATTGTTGGTTCAAAGGGGCTGCAAAAGAGACAATAGTGAGAGAAAAGTTTGCTTCAAGACGGATTACAATGTCGCTTTCCTTAAGAAAATATTCGCCTCCACCAATAATGGTATGCACACGGGTTGCAAGCGAATTTGCCTCCAAGATACAATGAAGGCCAGAACAAGTCGGTTTGTATAACTGCGTTATGCACACACCAAATTAGACCCCGAATACCCTCAGATTTTGCTATTCAACCAAGAAATTAGAAATCTGTTCTCTCGAGAAAAAACAGATTCTAACAAGTTCTAAAGAAGCAAAAAATTTGGGAGAGAGAGAGAGAATTCAAAACACAATTATGAGATATTCAAATGGCAAGCCAATGGGTCTATTTATTGATGGCCAAAACTGTTTGGAATAGGTATATATATATTGTGTCTGCTGCCAAATGACACAACAATTGGACTCGGTCCAACGCGCTTCGTTCACGCCTGCACGCTGTGCATCGCTTGAGCCCATGCATTGCATGAGAACCTCACACATGCGCATGCCTCGGTCTGGCCGCATGCCTCTTGGTGAGGTCTCTTAATAAATTAATTAAAAACCCCAACTTGACATGGGAGTGATTTGAACCTTGGCCCTTTCGACAAATCTAAAGCCTCAAAACCACTAGGCCATTTAATGCTCTTGTAGTAAGCAAACAAACACAAAATAATATAACTTTCACAAACTTCCCATATCTTTTCTCTTTCCAAAATAATTCACAACTTCCAAAATCAACACAATAATATCATTAATAAATATAATAAAAAATTAATTATTTTAAAAATATTTCCAGCATAACCATTCTTATTTTCTACTAAAGAGTCAAAACCTTGTGGGGCCTCATTCCCACTGTGCAATGCTTCCGTACAATTATAATTTATTGTGAAGCTATCCATTGAGCTATTTGGTGCGTTATGTGTGGCTTTATTTTGTGATTGATGACTTTTTTGTTTAGCTGGTCAACAAAATTTTAGTAAAAAATTGGTAATTAATATTTCTTGATACATCAAGTAATAAACAATTTGTTAATTTCTTTTTCATGGTTTGAGTTCCAACTTAATTGGAATATATAATTCCAACGACGAGGTCAATCAACTAACAACTTGCAATTTAGTAAACTAACAACTTGCAATTTCCTTTTCATCTCGGCCAGCAAACTCTCTCAAACTATGTGTCATTAGTAATCAAATATTGTCTTAAGATTGTTGGTTCAAAGGGGCTGCGAAAGAGACAATAGTGAGAGAAAAGTTTGCTACAAGACGCATTACAATGTCGCTTTCCTTAAGACAATATTCGCCTCTACCAATAATGGTATGCACACGGGTTGCAAGCGAATTTGCCTCCAAGATACAATGAAGCCCAGAACAAGTCGATTTGTATAACTGCGTTATGCACACAAAAAATTAGACCCCGAATACCATCAGATTTTGCTATTCAACCAAGAAATTAGAAATCTGTTCTCTCGAGAACAAACAGATTCTAACAAGTTCTGAAGACGTGAAAAATTTGGGAGAGAGAGAGAGAATTCAAAATACAATTCTGAGATATTCAAATGGCAGGCCAATGGGTCTATTTATAGATGGCCAAAACTGTTCGGAATTGGTATATATATATATATTGTGTCTGCTGCCAAATGACACATCAGTTGGACTTGATCCAACGAGCTTCGTTCACGCCTGCACGCTGTGCATCGCTTGAGCCCATGCATTGCATGAGAACCTCACACATGCGCATGCCTCGGTCTGGCCGGATGCCTCTTGGTGAGGCCTCTTCATAAATCAATTAAAAACCCCAACTTGACATGAGAGTGATTCGAACCTTGCCCCTTTCGACAAATCTAAAGCCTCAATACCACTAGGCCATTTAATGCTCTTGTGGTAAGCAAACAAACACAAAATAATATAACTTTCACAAACTTCCCATATCTTTTCTCTTTCCAAAATAATTCCCAACTTCCAAAATCAACACAATAATATTATAATAAATATAATATATAATTAATTATTTTAAAAATTTTCCAACATAACCATTCATATTTTCTACTAAAGAGTCAAAACCTTGTGGGGCCTCATTCCCACTGTGGAATGCTTCCCTACAATTATAATTATTTGTGAAGCTATCCATTGAGCTATTTGGTGCGTTACGCGTATCTTTATTTTGTGATTGATGACATTTTTGTTTAGCTGGTCAACAAAATTTTAGTAAAAAATTGGTAATTAATATTTCTTGACACATCAAGTAACAAACAATTTGT
This sequence comes from Cyclocarya paliurus, assembly GCA_029856935.1. Classification (NCBI taxonomy): domain Eukaryota; kingdom Viridiplantae; phylum Streptophyta; class Magnoliopsida; order Fagales; family Juglandaceae; genus Cyclocarya; species Cyclocarya paliurus. Next base: position 2,257,255 of record CM056945.1, read on the forward strand.
TAATTTCTTTTTCATGGTTTAATTTCCAACTTGCAATTTAGTAAACTAACAACTTGCAATTTCTTTTTCATCTCGGCTGGAGTTGTGTACGTGTTTCTTGGGTCAGTACCTATTTATAAGAAGACTAAGACTAATCTTCATCTCCATCTTCATATGCTAATCCCAAACATCCAACAACATAGGTAATTTTTGTCACTCAGTGCTTTGCCCCATTTGACTAATTCCTGTTGCTCTCTCGAGTTTATTTGTATGATTTTTCTCGATCTTACCGATATATTTATATTTGGTATCGAGTAAGCTATAAGTAATTCTGATTATTCTCCTATATGCTGTGCATTTTTGTTGTGAAATGGTTCTATTCTTTCACGTATAATCTATAGAATGTAATTCCCTTCTCTTGATAGTATTTTTGGGATCTAGTTTCTCTAGAATTTTTGTTCGGATTTTATAGATGTTTAAGTGAATTTCGTGGGTGCAACATATATGAATGTTTAAATGAATTTCTTAGACAATATTAAATGCTCAATAATAATGTAAGACTCATTTTATATGTCTATCTCTTTCGTTCTAAGTCTTAGAGTTGAAACAAAAAACACCTTGTTTGGGTATCAAGAGTACCTCAACTACTCTCAAACACTCTCACTATTATTCTTTACTTTATTATTATTTTTTACGTACTTTTTACTACTATTCAATATTCTATTATTACTTTTTCATTACTTTTTCACTATTATTCACAAAAATATTTTTTTTGCTATATACCTTTTGAAAGAGTTTACTCAACTTCTCTTGTTACATGCAGTACTGGTCTGGCTTGGAAGATATTTTTTCTTGAATTTCAGTTACACGTTAATCGTCTATGAGGCTGTAACGAGGAAAATATTCATTGCCACCTCCTTCTACCCGTTATTTTCGGGCCATTCTTGGCTATTGACGTAAAGAAAAATAACTTGGTCATGAAAGAATTTCATAAAAGAAAATTTATAAATTGACGTAATTTTATATAGTACGTTAGATTATAAAATTATTTTTACTGTAAAGTAGATCTAATGTACCACATGAAATTACATCAATTTGTAAATTTATTTTTGTAAAATTTCTTTGTAACTATATTTCTCTAAAAAAAACCAAACAACTCTACAAATCCAAAAGAGGAAGAGGGTTTTATTGCAGAGTTACATATGCATAAACAAATGAGTTCTAGGCTATTTATTGAGCATCAATATAGATTTTTCCTTTGAGCAATAATAATCACAAGGATGAATAGGATATTGATTGACATTAGAGCCTAGTGGTTTGTACTTGCTTAATTAATGCTTATATATTTTTATCCAGTTTCTCAATCATATTTATCAAACGGACGGTGCTACTATGCCGTCAAGTCAAGTGTGTATGGTTGGACGTGTTCTCTAGTGTATTTATATTTTTTTTTTCTTTCAAGTATTTTTAATTATTTAAAAAAATTAATTAACTAATAATTATTTTCTTAACTATTAAAATAAAATTTAAAAAATAAATATATAAACGATCAAATTAAAAGAACAAACTCAAACTATACAGTATCATTTTCCTTATTAAATTATGTTGAACACCCATCTTTTGATTCTCGGGCAAGGCAGATTATTTCAGAATATATCAGAAAGAGAGGAAGTTGAGGGACGCTGGGAACAATGAGCTCTAATATTGAAAATTTCCACGAGACAGGACCTAAACATCTCGCAGCTATGGACTGGTAAGACCATATCCTCAAAGAAAACTGATAACTAAATTTGCCACTAAATTGCTCCTCTTTTCTTTTTTTTTTTTTTAATCTTTTTTAGTTTGAGAACTTTTTATTAGAAGGACACAATTTTTGGAATTCTTCCTTGTATTGTATTACATCAGTGTAGAGATTTTATACAGAGTTTGTACAACATTATAGAGAATTAGAAAGGAATAAAAACAGTTACAACTTGAGACAAAATAGAAACAGAAATGTCTGCAGTTCCCCTGCAGTAGCACTTGATTTCTCTGTAGTCACGTTTGTTGAGGTAGCAGTGGAGTCTATGTTAATACTTTTTATCTTTTTAGCGTCGGTTGATTCGAGGTTATCTTTATGGCAATGATTAATTGTATGGATTGGTTAAAGGTATGAGTCATAATTATTATGAAAATACGATGAAAACGTATCATTTATATATATTTTTTTGATAAAAATAGACATAATTCTAATTTTATTGATTTTTTAATAATAATAAAAAAAGAATTTGGGGTTACAAAAATCTCAAACCAAATACTAAAAACATAACAAAGCCAAAAGACATATTAGTTAACTTAACTATCTGTACAACAACAAACAGAAACACTAAATAATTACAGAGCTAATGTTCTAAAATTCTCTATCTAAAAATCCATAAAAACAAACATGTGAACAGATTAACTATATTTGTCTCTCTTTATATCTAAAACAGGGCAATCCTAATCTATTTAGCGTTTTAATACGAATGAGATGTTTTGGAAGCATATCAACAGAAGTAAATGAAATATCTAGAACTGCAGCCCCTACGTTGGCAACTCCACCAACAAGTTGGTTACCCTCTCTGAAAATATGCTTGACCTCTTTTTGTAGATAATGCTTCAGACTAATCACATCGTTTGTTTTCGGAAATGAGATAAGGTTAAGGTCAAAAGTTAAAAGTTGAATAAAATATTATTATCAAAAATATTTTTAATATTATTTTTATTTTAAAATTTGAAAAAGTTGAATTGTTTATTTTATTTTGTGAGAGAATTTAAGAAAACTGTAATGATTAGATAAGATGAGTTGAGAGGTGCTGTGAAAACAAGCGAGTGTTTGAACCATTCCGAGGATAACAAGAAAAGCCAAACAAAAATCTTCCATGATGATCTCCAAGTTCCAAGTGCTCCCTCACATCTAGTGACTAGCAGGGCCTGGATTACCGAAGGGAGGAGGAGACTGTCGCGACATACAAGTGAAGGCTTGTCAGTCGCACCTGCAGCATTGTAATTTTCCAAACATACCAAGTAGAAACATGCTGTTTAGGTAAGACCTGTTTCGGGTGAATGGGGAAATTGAGTTCCTTTAACCAATTCAACACTTTCCAAATAATGGAAGAAGAAGGCTTTGAGCCCCCATCATATCTAGCTGCATTGTGAGAGAGCCACAACTCCAATATAATAAGCGCTGGAACTCTATTAACAAGTTGATACGTAGCTTCTTGAAATTCTTCAATATTAACGATCGAGCAAACCTTTAATTAGCAGCTGTTTCCACAGGATTAGCATCACCTAGATTTTAAAATACTGCTGGAGAATTCAAATGAACATGCCTAGTTTTAATCTTGTTGCAGGAAAAATACAGATCACCAGAGATCCGTCGTTGCCAGCTTAGTTCAAGGAGTATACTCCTTAGAACGGGACCGCCTGGAGAAGAAGTACCTTGGCAAGCATCGAAAAGATAATGTTGAACCTTGGTGGACTTCCTTCAATTTCCACCTAGATGAACCACTCATAGATGGCGAGGACATATTCGGTGCTATTTATAAATACAATGGCAAATACGCATCAGCTGATTCAGACGTCCCAGAATGTGTTATTGCCTTCCGGGGCACACTCCTCAAGCCAGATACAGTGATTGAAGACATCAAGTTGAACTTCCAAAGCTTCGTTCACAATCTTGAAGAGAGCAGTCGCTTTAAACTTGCCCTGAATTATGTTGAGCGTTTTGTTGAGGCGAATGGAGCGGAAAATGTATGGTTGGCTGGACATTCTTTGGGGTCAGCTATAGCGTTGCTTGTTGGAAAGAAGATGATTCTCAAGATGGAATGGTTTCCTAAAGCTTATCTTTTTAATCCTCCATTCCTATCTTTCCCCATAGATCTGCTAGGGGACGAGAAAGTGAAGAAAGCAATCCGCCTTGCACACCGTATTGTCAAGGCAAGCCTCATTTTCCTTGCTGCAGAACGTAGTAAGCCTCGAATGGCGGACCATTTTGCTAGGTTATCCAGCTGGACTCCGCACCTGTTTGTGAACCGAGCTGATATTTTTTGTGCAGCATATTTTGCCCACTTCGAACGCAAAGTTGGAGCCGGAGAAATCATGACACTAGCAGAAAATAACAGTATGAGGAATCTAGTCAGTCATGTTGTACTTCGGACAGATTTAAAAGATGCAACGCATCTCCTTCCTTCGGCACATCTAATTGTTAATGAGAGTCACCCAAACAAAAAAGCTGCCGATAATTCTACTCGTTCAGATTTTCTTGAGGCTCATACAATTTCCCAGTGGTGGCGTCCTGATGTTCGTTGCCAATCAACTTTATATCAGTATCGTTAGAGCGTGTTATCAATTGTGATTCAGTTGCAACTTCTTTTGACTGCTTTTGTTACTGTTAGTTTGTCAGTTTGTTAGCAAAGAGCTGCTACAGCTCTAACACCTGTCTAAATAGATGTACTAGTCAAGTGAATGATATGATCCGATATTCCTTTCTTCCATTTCTTTTTCCTCTGTTGGGAGTTTCTCTATTCTCTCTCCCAACTCCATTTTTGACAAAACCGACTTGGAGAAAGGTTCCCCAAGAGGAAAGTGGTGGGGAAGTTCTTAATCAAACATGCTCGTCAATTAGTGTCGCCTGTATTGGTGAGTGCGTAAATAGACCCCAAATATTTCCTGATGATGGGAGTATGTCTTGTGGTAAAAGTCAGGACAACGCATATTGTTGCAGGAGGGTCTGAGTCAGATGATGCTGAGTTGTCAGACTGCACGTTGGCTGCGCAGAAATACCTTGAGGTGGCGGATCAACGCAAGTAGGGTAGGAAATCATGATCTTTCCTTGATTGGGGCAGTCTTGGGCACGTTTTGGTATTTTGGCCGTAACTTTGGCTACAGGTATCAGAATCGCGTATATGACCCCAATTCAGAAAGCTCTTTTCGGCGCGCACGTCGTGGGTACCAAGCTATGCTTGGTGCACATCATTTTCGAGGTCAAATTCCACTATTTCCCCCCCTGATTTCCTATTTTTAGTTATTTGTTGCCTTTTATGGTAACATTTCATTTACTGCTTTGGAAGTAATTCTGAACTCGATTTTGGTTAGATTTTTGGCAGAATCACGAGATGTCACTTTTTCTTGAAAAGAAATTCCATAATCCCCTTCACCTTCCATTACTCCACCCACCCCATCTACTACATCCCTTCCAATTTTTCCTCAATCAATTCTTAGCCCAGGCCCAACTCTCAGTCAATCTGCTACTACTCACAATTCCATTCCTTCCATTTTAGGTCAAAGCCCACAAACATCTCCCAGTCCCACTCCTATCACACCACCTTCCCCAACTTATTTTTCTAACCCAACCCATACTCTCAACCCAACCCAATCTACTCCCTTTTAACCAGAAACATCGTCTTCCCCATATAATACCCTATCTCATGTCCCGAATCTTCCCCTCATCCCTCCTCGTCCTCAAATCATAAGAAGATCTCACACAAACTCCTCCAAACCTCGTCAATTCACTGATGGAACCGTTCCTTACCCTACTCGGTGATGCCTCATCTCCACCACCACTATTCCCGATGAACCATCCACCTTCCCCTTAGCCTCAAAGTTCACTAAGGATAGGTTTGGAAGGTTAAATGAGATGCAAAATTCTTATCTCATCTCATCTCATCATTATAATTTTTTCTAAATTTTCACAAAAATATAATAAATAATTCAATTTTTTCAAATTCCAAAATAATAATAATATTTTAAACCTTCACCTAAAACTAGGAATCTATAGCCAACACTATGATGTGCATAACCTAAGAAAATGCACTCAATGGCTTTTTGTCCTAACTTCTTTATCTTAGGTTCAGATGGCTCGACAACCCCAATGCATTGCAGATGTGACCCTTGCAGATGTAGTCATCTTGTTCCCACTTGATTCTTGCCCGACTTTGAGCAATTTTCTCATCCTCATCTGCAGACGGCCTAGGCGTGGTTAGAACATACACCACTTTAAGACTGGCCAAGAGAAAGTGCATCTTCTTTTGCCAGCGTCGAAAATTGGCTCCATCAAAACGTTCGAGTTCGACAAAGTCCGCAGCAAACTCTCTCAAACTATGTGTCATTAGTAATCAAATATTGTCTTAAGATTGTTGGTTCAAAGGGGCTGCAAAAGAGACTATAGTGAGAGAAAAGTTTGCTTCAAGACGCATTACATTGTCGCTTTCCTTAAGACAATATTCGCCTCCACCAATAATGGTATGCACACAAGTTGCAAGCGAATTTTCCTCCAAGATACAATGAAGGCCAGAACAAGTCGGTTTGTATAACTGCGTTATACACACACAAAATTAGACCCCGAATACCCTCAGATTTTGCTATTCAACCAAGAAATTAGAAATCTGTTCTCTCGAGAAAAAACAGATTCTAACAAGTTCTAAGGAAGTGAAAATTTTGGGAGAGAGAGAGAGAATTCAAAACACAATTATGAGATATTCAAATGGCAAGCCAATGGGTCTATTTATAGATGGCCAAAACTGTTCGGAATAGGTATATATATATTGTGTCTGCTGCCAAATGACACAACAGTTGGACTTGGTCCAACGCGCTTCGTTCACGCCTGCACGCTGTGCATCGCTTGAGCCCATGCATTGCATGAGAACCTCACACATGCGCATGCCTCGGTCTGGCCGCATGCCTCTTGGTGAGGCCTCTTCATAAATTAATTAAAAACCCCAACGTGACATGGGAGTGATTTGAACCTTGGCCCTTTCGACAAATCTAAAGCCTCAAAACCACTAGGCCATTTAATGCTCTTGTAGTAAGCAAACAAACACAAAATAATATAACTTTCACAAACTTCCCATATCTTTTCTCTTTCCAAAATAATTCCCAACTTCCAAAATCAACACAATAATATCATTAATAAATATAATAAATAATTAATTATTTTAAAAATATTTCCAGCATGACCATTCTTATTTTCTACTAAAGAGTCAAAACCTTGTGGGGCCTCATTCCCACTGTGCAATGCTTCCGTACAATTATAATTTATTGTGAAGCTATCCATTGAGCTATTTGGTGCGTTATGTGTGGCTTTATTTTGTGATTGATGACTTTTTTGTTTAGCTGGTCAATAAAATTTTAGTAAAAAATTGGTAATTAATATTTCTTGATACATCAAGTAATAAACAATTTGTTAATTTCTTTTTCATGGTTTAATTTCCAACTTAATTGGAATATATAATTCCAACGACGAGGTCAATCAACTAACAACTTGCAATTTAGTAAACTAACAACTTGCAATTTCCTTTTCATCTCGGCCAGCAAACTCTCTCAAACTATGTGTCATTAGTAATCAAATATTGTCTTAAGATTGTTGGTTCAAAGGGGCTGCGAAAGAGACAATAGTGAGAGAAAAGTTTGCTACAATACGCATTACAATGTCGCTTTCCTTAAGACAATATTCGCCTCTACCAATAATGGTATGCACACGGGTTGCAAGCGAATTTGCCTCCAAGATACAATGAAGCCCAGAACAAGTCGGTTTGTATAACTGCGTTATGCACGCACAAAATTAGACCCCGAATACCCTCAGATTTTGCTATTCAACCTAGAAATTAGAAATCTGTTCTCTCGTGAACAAACAGATTCTAACAAGTTCTGAAGACGTGAAAAATTTGGGAGAGAGAGAGAGAATTCAAAATACAATTCTGAGATATTCAAATGGCAGGCCAATGGGTCTATTTATAGATGGCCAAAACTGTTCGGAATAGGTATATATATATATTGTGTCTGCTGCCAAATGACACTTCAGTTGGACTTGATCCAACGAGCTTCGTTCACGCCTGCACGCTGTGCATCGCTTGAGCCCATGCATTGCATGAGAACCTCACACATGCGCATGCCTCGGTCTGGCCGGATGCCTCTTGGTGAGGCCTCTTCATAAATCAATTGAAAACCCCAACTTGACATGGGAGTGATTCGAACCTTGGCCCTTTAGACAAATCTAAAGCCTCAATACCACTAGGCCATTTAATGCTCTTGTGGTAAGCAAACAAACACAAAATAATATAACTTTCACAAACTTCCCATATCTTTTCTCTTTCCAAAATAATTCCCAACTTCCAAAATCAACACAATAATATTATAATAAATATAATATATAATTAATTATTTTAAAAATATTTCCAACATAACCATTCATATTTTCTACTAAAGAGTCAAAACCTTGTGGGCCCTCATTCCCACTGTGGAATGCTTCCCTACAATTATAATTATTTGTGAAGCTATCCATTGAGCTATTTGGTGCGTTACGCGTATCTTTATTTTGTGATTGATGACTTTTTTGTTTAGCTGGTCAACAAAATTTTAGTAAAAAATTGGTAATTAATATTTCTTGACACATCAAGTAACAAACAATTTGTTAATTTCTTTGTCATGGTTTAATTTCCAACTTGCAATTTAGTAAACTAACAACTTGCAATTTCTTTTTCATCTCGGCTGGAGTTGTGTACGTGTTTCTTGGGTCAGTACCTATTTATAAGAAGACTAAGACTAATCTTCATCTCCATCTTCATCTGCTAATTCCAAACATCCAACAACATAGGTAATTTTTGTCACTCAGTGCTTTGCCCCATTTGACTAATTCCTGTTGCTCTCTCGAGTTTATTTGTATGATTTTTTTCGATCTTACTGATATATTTATATTTGGTATCGAGTAAGCTATAAGTAATTCTGATTATTCTCCTATATGCTGTGCATTTTTGTTGTGAAATGGTTCTATTCTTTCACGTATAATCTATAGAATGTAATTCCCTTCTCTTGATAGTATTTTTGGGATCTAGTTTCTCTAGAACTTTTGTTCGGATTTTATAGATGTTTAAGTGAATTTCGTGGGTGCAACATATATGACTGTTTAAATGAATTTCTTAGACAATATTAAATGCTCAATAATAATGTAAGACTCATTTTATATGTCTATCTCTTTCGTTCTAAGTCTTAGAGTTGAAACAAAAAACACCTTGTTCGGGTATCAAGAGTACCTCAACTACTCTCAAACACTCTCACTATTATTCTTTACTTTATTATTATTTTTTACGTACTTTTTACTACTATTCAATATTCTATTATTACTTTTTCATTACTTTTTCACTACTATTCACAAAAACATTTTTTTTGCTATATACCTTTTGAAAGAGTTTACTCAACTTCTCTTGTTACATGCAGTACTGGTCTGGCTTGGAAGATATTTTTTCTTGAATTTCAGTTACACGTTAATCGTCTATGAGGCTGTAACGAGGAAAATATTCATTGCCACCTCCTTCTACCCGTTATTTTCGGGCCATTCTTGGCTATTGACGTAAAGAAAAATAACTTGGTCATGAAAGAATTTCATAAAAGAAAATTTATAAATTGACGTAATTTTATATAGTACGTCAGATTATAAAATTATTTTTACTGTAAAGTAGATCTAATGTACCACATGAAATTACATCAATTTGTAAATTTATTTTTGTAAAATTTCTTTGTAACTATATTTCTCTAAAAAAAACCAAACAACTCTACAAATCCAAAAGAGGAAGAGGGTTTTATTGCAGAGTTACATATGCATAAACAAATGAGTTCTAGGCTATTTATTGAGCATCAATATAGATTTTTCCTTTGAGCAATAATAATCACAAGGATGAATAGGATATTGATTGACATTAGAGCCTAGTGGTTTGTACTTGCTTAATTAATGCTTATATATTTTTATCCAGTTTCTCAATCATATTTATCAAACGGACGGTGCTACTATGCCGTCAAGTCAAGTGTGTATGGTTGGACGTGTTCTCTAGTGTATTTATATTTTTTTTTTCTTTCAAGTATTTTTAATTATTTAAAAAAATTAATTAACTAATAATTATTTTCTTAACTATTAAAATAAAATTTAAAAAATAAATATATAAACGATCAAATTAAAAGAACAAACTCAAACTATACAGTATCATTTTCCTTATTAAATTATGTTGAACACCCATCTTTTGATTCTCGGGCAAGGCAGATTATTTCAGAATATATCAGAAAGAGAGGAAGTTGAGGGACGCTGGGAACAATGAGCTCTAATATTGAAAATTTCCACGAGACAGGACCTAAACATCTCGCAGCTATGGACTGGTAAGACCATATCCTCAAAGAAAACTGATAACTAAATTTGCCACTAAATTGCTCCTCTTTTCTTTTTTTTTTTTTTAATCTTTTTTAGTTTGAGAACTTTTTATTAGAAGGACACAATTTTTGGAATTCTTCCTTGTATTGTATTACATCAGTGTAGAGATTTTATACAGAGTTTGTACAACATTATAGAGAATTAGAAAGGAATAAAAACAGTTACAACTTGAGACAAAATAGAAACAGAAATGTCTGCAGTTCCCCTGCAGTAGCACTTGATTTCTCTGTAGTCACGTTTGTTGAGGTAGCAGTGGAGTCTATGTTAATACTTTTTATCTTTTTAGAGTCGGTTGATTCGAGGTTATCTTTATGGCAATGATTAATTGTATGGATTGGTTAAAGGTATGAGTCATAATTATTATGAAAATACGATGAAAACGTATCATTAATATATATTTTTTTGATAAAAATAGACATAATTCTAATTTTATTGATTTTTTAATAATAATAAAAAAAGAATTTGGGGTTACAAAAATCTCAAACCAAATACTAAAAACATAACAAAGCCAAAAGACATATTAGTTAACTTAACTATCTGTACAACAACAAACAGAAACACTAAATAATTACAGAGCTAATGTTCTAAAATTCTCTATCTAAAAATCCATAAAAACAAACATGTGAACAGATTAACTATATTTGTCTCTCTTTATATCTAAAACAGGGCAATCCTAATCTATTTAGCGTTTTAATACGAATGAGATGTTTTGGAAGCATATCAACAGAAGTAAATGAAATATCTAGAACTGCAGCCCCTACGTTGGCAACTCCACCAACAAGTTGGTTACCCTCTCTGAAAATATGCTTGACCTCTTTTTGTAGATAATGCTTCAGACTAATCACATCGTTTGTTTTCGGAAATGAGATAAGGTTAAGGTCAAAAGTTAAAAGTTGAATAAAATATTATTATCAAAAATATTTTTAATATTATTTTTATTTTAAAATTTGAAAAAGTTGAATTGTTTATTTTATTTTGTGAGAGAATTTAAGAAAACTGTAATGATTAGATAAGATGAGTTGAGAGGTGCTGTGAAAACAAGCGAGTGTTTGAACCATTCCGAGGATAACAAGAAAAGCCAAACAAAAATCTTCCATGATGATCTCCAAGTTCCAAGTGCTCCCTCACATCTAGTGACTAGCAGGGCCTGGATTACCGAAGGGAGGAGGAGACTGTCGCGACATACAAGTGAAGGCTTGTCAGTCGCACCTGCAGCATTGTAATTTTCCAAACATACCAAGTAGAAACATGCTGTTTAGGTAAGACCTGTTTCGGGTGAATGGGGAAATTGAGTTCCTTTAACCAATTCAACACTTTCCAAATAATGGAAGAAGAAGGCTTTGAGCCCCCATCATATCTAGCTGCATTGTGAGAGAGCCACAACTCCAATATAATAAGCGCTGGAACTCTATTAACAAGTTGATACGTAGCTTCTTGAAATTCTTCAATATTAACGATCGAGCAAACCTTTAATTAGCAGCTGTTTCCACAGGATTAGCATCACCTAGATTTTAAAATACTGCTGGAGAATTCAAATGAACATGCCTAGTTTTAATCTTGTTGCAGGAAAAATACAGATCACCAGAGATCCGTCGTTGCCAGCTTAGTTCAAGGAGTATACTCCTTAGAACGGGACCGCCTGGAGAAGAAGTACCTTGGCAAGCATCGAAAAGATAATGTTGAACCTTGGTGGACTTCCTTCAATTTCCACCTAGATGAACCACTCATAGATGGCGAGGACATATTCGGTGCTATTTATAAATACAATGGCAAATACGCATCAGCTGATTCAGACGTCCCAGAATGTGTTATTGCCTTCCGGGGCACACTCCTCAAGCCAGATACAGTGATTGAAGACATCAAGTTGAACTTCCAAAGCTTCGTTCACAATCTTGAAGAGAGCAGTCGCTTTAAACTTGCCCTGAATTATGTTGAGCGTTTTGTTGAGGCGAATGGAGCGGAAAATGTATGGTTGGCTGGACATTCTTTGGGGTCAGCTATAGCGTTGCTTGTTGGAAAGAAGATGATTCTCAAGATGGAATGGTTTCCTAAAGCTTATCTTTTTAATCCTCCATTCCTATCTTTCCCCATAGATCTGCTAGGGGACGAGAAAGTGAAGAAAGCAATCCGCCTTGCACACCGTATTGTCAAGGCAAGCCTCATTTTCCTTGCTGCAGAACGTAGTAAGCCTCGAATGGCGGACCATTTTGCTAGGTTATCCAGCTGGACTCCGCACCTGTTTGTGAACCGAGCTGATATTTTTTGTGCAGCATATTTTGCCCACTTCGAACGCAAAGTTGGAGCCGGAGAAATCATGACACTAGCAGAAAATAACAGTATGAGGAATCTAGTCAGTCATGTTGTACTTCGGACAGATTTAAAAGATGCAACGCATCTCCTTCCTTCGGCACATCTAATTGTTAATGAGAGTCACCCAAACAAAAAAGCTGCCGATAATTCTACTCGTTCAGATTTTCTTGAGGCTCATACAATTTCCCAGTGGTGGCGTCCTGATGTTCGTTGCCAATCAACTTTATATCAGTATCGTTAGAGCGTGTTATCAATTGTGATTCAGTTGCAACTTCTTTTGACTGCTTTTGTTACTGTTAGTTTGTCAGTTTGTTAGCAAAGAGCTGCTACAGCTCTAACACCTGTCTAAATAGATGTACTAGTCAAGTGAATGATATGATCCGATATTCCTTTCTTCCATTTCTTTTTCCTCTGTTGGGAGTTTCTCTATTCTCTCTCCCAACTCCATTTTTGACAAAACCGACTTGGAGAAAGGTTCCCCAAGAGGAAAGTGGTGGGGAAGTTCTTAATCAAACATGCTCGTCAATTAGTGTCGCCTGTATTGGTGAGTGCGTAAATAGACCCCAAATATTTCCTGATGATGGGAGTATGTCTTGTGGTAAAAGTCAGGACAACGCATATTGTTGCAGGAGGGTCTGAGTCAGATGATGCTGAGTTGTCAGACTGCACGTTGGCTGCGCAGAAATACCTTGAGGTGGCGGATCAACGCAAGTAGGGTAGGAAATCATGATCTTTCCTTGATTGGGGCAGTCTTGGGCACGTTTTGGTATTTTGGCCGTAACTTTGGCTACAGGTATCAGAATCGCGTATATGACCCCAATTCAGAAAGCTCTTTTCGGCGCGCACGTCGTGGGTACCAAGCTATGCTTGGTGCACATCATTTTCGAGGTCAAATTCCACTATTTCCCCCCCTGATTTCCTATTTTTAGTTATTTGTTGCCTTTTATGGTAACATTTCATTTACTGCTTTGGAAGTAATTCTGAACTCGATTTTGGTTAGATTTTTGGCAGAATCACGAGATGTCACTTTTTCTTGAAAAGAAATTCCATAATCCCCTTCACCTTCCATTACTCCACCCACCCCATCTACTACATCCCTTCCAATTTTTCCTCAATCAATTCTTAGCCCAGGCCCAACTCTCAGTCAATCTGCTACTACTCACAATTCCATTCCTTCCATTTTAGGTCAAAGCCCACAAACATCTCCCAGTCCCACTCCTATCACACCACCTTCCCCAACTTATTTTTCTAACCCAACCCATACTCTCAACCCAACCCAATCTACTCCCTTTTAACCAGAAACATCGTCTTCCCCATATAATACCCTATCTCATGTCCCGAATCTTCCCCTCATCCCTCCTCGTCCTCAAATCATAAGAAGATCTCACACAAACTCCTCCAAACCTCGTCAATTCACTGATGGAACCGTTCCTTACCCTACTCGGTGATGCCTCATCTCCACCACCACTATTCCCGATGAACCATCCACCTTCCCCTTAGCCTCAAAGTTCACTAAGGATAGGTTTGGAAGGTTAAATGAGATGCAAAATTCTTATCTCATCTCATCTCATCATTATAATTTTTTCTAAATTTTCACAAAAATATAATAAATAATTCAATTTTTTCAAATTCCAAAATAATAATAATATTTTAAACCTTCACCTAAAACTAGGAATCTATAGCCAACACTATGATGTGCATAACCTAAGAAAATGCACTCAATGGCTTTTTGTCCTAACTTCTTTATCTTAGGTTCAGATGGCTCGACAACCCCAATGCATTGCAGATGTGACCCTTGCAGATGTAGTCATCTTGTTCCCACTTGATTCTTGCCCGACTTTGAGCAATTTTCTCATCCTCATCTGCAGACGGCCTAGGCGTGGTTAGAACATACACCACTTTAAGACTGGCCAAGAGAAAGTGCATCTTCTTTTGCCAGCGTCGAAAATTGGCTCCATCAAAACGTTCGAGTTCGACAAAGTCCGCAGCAAACTCTCTCAAACTATGTGTCATTAGTAATCAAATATTGTCTTAAGATTGTTGGTTCAAAGGGGCTGCAAAAGAGACTATAGTGAGAGAAAAGTTTGCTTCAAGACGCATTACATTGTCGCTTTCCTTAAGACAATATTCGCCTCCACCAATAATGGTATGCACACAAGTTGCAAGCGAATTTTCCTCCAAGATACAATGAAGGCCAGAACAAGTCGGTTTGTATAACTGCGTTATACACACACAAAATTAGACCCCGAATACCCTCAGATTTTGCTATTCAACCAAGAAATTAGAAATCTGTTCTCTCGAGAAAAAACAGATTCTAACAAGTTCTAAGGAAGTGAAAATTTTGGGAGAGAGAGAGAGAATTCAAAACACAATTATGAGATATTCAAATGGCAAGCCAATGGGTCTATTTATAGATGGCCAAAACTGTTCGGAATAGGTATATATATATTGTGTCTGCTGCCAAATGACACAACAGTTGGACTTGGTCCAACGCGCTTCGTTCACGCCTGCACGCTGTGCATCGCTTGAGCCCATGCATTGCATGAGAACCTCACACATGCGCATGCCTCGGTCTGGCCGCATGCCTCTTGGTGAGGCCTCTTCATAAATTAATTAAAAACCCCAACGTGACATGGGAGTGATTTGAACCTTGGCCCTTTCGACAAATCTAAAGCCTCAAAACCACTAGGCCATTTAATGCTCTTGTAGTAAGCAAACAAACACAAAATAATATAACTTTCACAAACTTCCCATATCTTTTCTCTTTCCAAAATAATTCCCAACTTCCAAAATCAACACAATAATATCATTAATAAATATAATAAATAATTAATTATTTTAAAAATATTTCCAGCATGACCATTCTTATTTTCTACTAAAGAGTCAAAACCTTGTGGGGCCTCATTCCCACTGTGCAATGCTTCCGTACAATTATAATTTATTGTGAAGCTATCCATTGAGCTATTTGGTGCGTTATGTGTGGCTTTATTTTGTGATTGATGACTTTTTTGTTTAGCTGGTCAATAAAATTTTAGTAAAAAATTGGTAATTAATATTTCTTGATACATCAAGTAATAAACAATTTGTTAATTTCTTTTTCATGGTTTAATTTCCAACTTAATTGGAATATATAATTCCAACGACGAGGTCAATCAACTAACAACTTGCAATTTAGTAAACTAACAACTTGCAATTTCCTTTTCATCTCGGCCAGCAAACTCTCTCAAACTATGTGTCATTAGTAATCAAATATTGTCTTAAGATTGTTGGTTCAAAGGGGCTGCGAAAGAGACAATAGTGAGAGAAAAGTTTGCTACAATACGCATTACAATGTCGCTTTCCTTAAGACAATATTCGCCTCTACCAATAATGGTATGCACACGGGTTGCAAGCGAATTTGCCTCCAAGATACAATGAAGCCCAGAACAAGTCGGTTTGTATAACTGCGTTATGCACGCACAAAATTAGACCCCGAATACCCTCAGATTTTGCTATTCAACCTAGAAATTAGAAATCTGTTCTCTCGTGAACAAACAGATTCTAACAAGTTCTGAAGACGTGAAAAATTTGGGAGAGAGAGAGAGAATTCAAAATACAATTCTGAGATATTCAAATGGCAGGCCAATGGGTCTATTTATAGATGGCCAAAACTGTTCGGAATAGGTATATATATATATTGTGTCTGCTGCCAAATGACACTTCAGTTGGACTTGATCCAACGAGCTTCGTTCACGCCTGCACGCTGTGCATCGCTTGAGCCCATGCATTGCATGAGAACCTCACACATGCGCATGCCTCGGTCTGGCCGGATGCCTCTTGGTGAGGCCTCTTCATAAATCAATTGAAAACCCCAACTTGACATGGGAGTGATTCGAACCTTGGCCCTTTAGACAAATCTAAAGCCTCAATACCACTAGGCCATTTAATGCTCTTGTGGTAAGCAAACAAACACAAAATAATATAACTTTCACAAACTTCCCATATCTTTTCTCTTTCCAAAATAATTCCCAACTTCCAAAATCAACACAATAATATTATAATAAATATAATATATAATTAATTATTTTAAAAATATTTCCAACATAACCATTCATATTTTCTACTAAAGAGTCAAAACCTTGTGGGCCCTCATTCCCACTGTGGAATGCTTCCCTACAATTATAATTATTTGTGAAGCTATCCATTGAGCTATTTGGTGCGTTACGCGTATCTTTATTTTGTGATTGATGACTTTTTTGTTTAGCTGGTCAACAAAATTTTAGTAAAAAATTGGTAATTAATATTTCTTGACACATCAAGTAACAAACAATTTGTTAATTTCTTTGTCATGGTTTAATTTCCAACTTGCAATTTAGTAAACTAACAACTTGCAATTTCTTTTTCATCTCGGCTGGAGTTGTGTACGTGTTTCTTGGGTCAGTACCTATTTATAAGAAGACTAAGACTAATCTTCATCTCCATCTTCATCTGCTAATTCCAAACATCCAACAACATAGGTAATTTTTGTCACTCAGTGCTTTGCCCCATTTGACTAATTCCTGTTGCTCTCTCGAGTTTATTTGTATGATTTTTTTCGATCTTACTGATATATTTATATTTGGTATCGAGTAAGCTATAAGTAATTCTGATTATTCTCCTATATGCTGTGCATTTTTGTTGTGAAATGGTTCTATTCTTTCACGTATAATCTATAGAATGTAATTCCCTTCTCTTGATAGTATTTTTGGGATCTAGTTTCTCTAGAACTTTTGTTCGGATTTTATAGATGTTTAAGTGAATTTCGTGGGTGCAACATATATGACTGTTTAAATGAATTTCTTAGACAATATTAAATGCTCAATAATAATGTAAGACTCATTTTATATGTCTATCTCTTTCGTTCTAAGTCTTAGAGTTGAAACAAAAAACACCCTGTTTGGGTATCAAGAGTACCTCAACTACTCTCAAACACTCTCACTATTATTCTTTACTTTATTATTATTTTTTACGTACTTTTTACTACTATTCAATATTCTATTATTACTTTTTCATTACTTTTTCACTACTATTCACAAAAACATTTTTTTTGCTATATACCTTTTGAAAGAGTTTACTCAACTTCTCTTGTTACATGCAGTACTGGTCTGGCTTGGAAGATATTTTTTCTTGAATTTCAGTTACACGTTAATCGTCTATGAGGCTGTAACGAGGAAAATATTCATTGCCACCTCCTTCTACCCGTTATTTTCGGGCCATTCTTGGCTATTGACGTAAAGAAAAATAACTTGGTCATGAAAGAATTTCATAAAAGAAAATTTATAAATTGACGTAATTTTATATAGTACGTCAGATTATAAAATTATTTTTACTGTAAAGTAGATCTAATGTACCACATGAAATTACATCAATTTGTAAATTTATTTTTGTAAAATTTCTTTGTAACTATATTTCTCTAAAAAAAACCAAACAACTCTACAAATCCAAAAGAGGAAGAGGGTTTTATTGCAGAGTTACATATGCATAAACAAATGAGTTCTAGGCTATTTATTGAGCATCAATATAGATTTTTCCTTTGAGAAATAATAATCACAAGGATGAATAGGATATTGATTGACATTAGAGTCTAGTGGTTTGTACTTGCTTAATTAATGCTTATATATTTTTATCCAGTTTCTCAATCATATTTATCAAACGGACGGTGCTACTATGCCGTCAAGTCAAGTGTGTATGGTTGGACGTGTTCTCTAGTGTATTTATATTTTTTTTTCTTTCAAGTATTTTTAATTATTTAAAAAAATTAATTAACTAATAATTATTTTCTTAACTATTAAAATAAAATTTAAAAAATAAATATATAAACGATCAAATTAAAAGAACAAACTCAAACTATACAGTATCATTTTCCTTATTAAATTATGTTGAACACCCATCTTTTGATTCTCGGGCAAGGCAGATTATTTCAGAATATATCAGAAAGAGAGGAAGTTGAGGGACGCTGGGAACAATGAGCTCTAATATTGAAAATTTCCACGAGACAGGACCAAAACATCTCGCAGCTATGGACTGGTAAGACCATATCCTCAAAGAAAACTGATAACTAAATTTGCCACTAAATTGCTCCTCTTTTTTTTTTTTTTTTTTAATCTTTTTTAGTTTGAGAACTTTTTATTAGAAGGACACAATTTTTGGAATTCTTCCTTGTATCGTATTACATCAGTGTAGAGATTTTATACAGAGTTTGTACAACATTATAGAGAATTAGAAAGGAATAAAAACAGTTACAACTTGAGACAAAATAGAAACAGAAATGTCTGCAGTTCCCCTGCAGTAGCACTTGATTTCTCTGTAGCCACGTTTGTTGAGGTAGCAGTGGAGTCTATGTTAATACTTTTTATCTTTTTAGATTCGGTTGATTCGAGGTTATCTTTATGGCAATGATTAATTGTATGGATTGGTTAAAGGTATGAGTCATAATTATTATGAAAATACGATGAAAACGTATCATTTATATATATTTTTTTGATAAAAATAGACATAATTCTAATTTTATTGATTTTTTAATAATAAAAAAAAAAGAATTTGGGGTTACAAAAATCTCAAACCAAATACTAAAAACATAACAAAGCCAAAAGACATATTAGTTAACTTAACTATCTGTACAACAACAAACAGAAACACTAAATAATTACAGAGCTAATGTTCTAAAATTCTCTATCTAAAAATCCATAAAAACAAACATGTGAACAGATTAACTATATTTGTCTCTCTTTATATCTAAAACAGGGCAATCCTAATCTATTTAGCGTTTTAATACGAATGAGATGTTTTGGAAGCATATCAACAGAAGTAAATGAAATATCTAGAACTGCAGCCCCTACGTTGGCAACTCCACCAACAAGTTGGTTACCCTCTCTGAAAATATGCTTGACCTCATTTTGTAGATAATGCTTCAGACTAATCACATCGTTTGTTTTCGGAAATGAGATAAGGTTAAGGTCAAAAGTTAAAAGTTGAATAAAATATTATTATCAAAAAAAATTTTAATATTATTTTTATTTTAAAATTTGAAAAAGTTGAATTGTTTATTTTATTTTGTGAGAGAATTTAAGAAAACTGTAATGATTAGATAAGATGAGTTGAGAGGTGCTGTGAAAACAAGCGAGTGTTTGAACCATTCCGAGGATAACAAGAAAAGCCAAACAAAAATCTTCCATGATGATCTCCAAGTTCCAAGTGCTCCCTCACATCTAGTGACTAGCAGGGCCTGGATTACCGAAGGGAGGAGGAGACTGTCGCGACATACAAGTGAAGGCTTGTCAGTCGCACCTGCAGCATTGTAATTTTCCAAACATACCAAGTAGAAACATGCTGTTTAGGTAAGACCTGTTTCGGGTGAATGGGGAAATTGAGTTCCTTTAACCAATTCAACACTTTCCAAATAATGGAAGAAGAAGGCTTTGAGCCCCCATCATATCTAGCTGCATTGTGAGAGAGCCACAACTCCAATATAATAAGCGCTGGAACTCTATTAACAAGTTGATACGTAGCTTCTTGAAATTCTTCAATATTAACGATCGAGCAAACCTTTAATTAGCAGCTGTTTCCACAGGATTAGCATCACCTAGATTTTAAAATACTGCTGGAGAATTCAAATGAACATGCCTAGTTTTAATCTTGTTGCAGGAAAAATACAGATCACCAGAGATCCGTCGTTGCCAGCTTAGTTCAAGGAGTATACTCCTTAGAACGGGACCGCCTGGAGAAGAAGTACCTTGGCAAGCATCGAAAAGATAATGTTGAACCTTGGTGGACTTCCTTCAATTTCCACCTAGATGAACCACTCATAGATGGCGAGGACATATTCGGTGCTATTTATAAATACAATGGCAAATACGCATCAGCTGATTCAGACGTCCCAGAATGTGTTATTGCCTTCCGGGGCACACTCCTCAAGCCAGATACAGTGATTGAAGACATCAAGTTGAACTTCCAAAGCTTCGTTCACAATCTTGAAGAGAGCAGTCGCTTTAAACTTGCCCTGAATTATGTTGAGCGTTTTGTTGAGGCGAATGGAGCGGAAAATGTATGGTTGGCTGGACATTCTTTGGGGTCAGCTATAGCGTTGCTTGTTGGAAAGAAGATGATTCTCAAGATGGAATGGTTTCCTAAAGCTTATCTTTTTAATCCTCCATTCCTATCTTTCCCCATAGATCTGCTAGGGGACGAGAAAGTGAAGAAAGCAATCCGCCTTGCACACCGTATTGTCAAGGCAAGCCTCATTTTCCTTGCTGCAGAACGTAGTAAGCCTCGAATGGCGGACCATTTTGCTAGGTTATCCAGCTGGACTCCGCACCTGTTTGTGAACCGAGCTGATATTTTTTGTGCAGCATATTTTGCCCACTTCGAACGCAAAGTTGGAGCCGGAGAAATCATGACACTAGCAGAAAATAACAGTATGAGGAATCTAGTCAGTCATGTTGTACTTCGGACAGATTTAAAAGATGCAACGCATCTCCTTCCTTCGGCACATCTAATTGTTAATGAGAGTCACCCAAACAAAAAAGCTGCCGATAATTCTACTCGTTCAGATTTTCTTGAGGCTCATACAATTTCCCAGTGGTGGCGTCCTGATGTTCGTTGCCAATCAACTTTATATCAGTATCGTTAGAGCGTGTTATCAATTGTGATTCAGTTGCAACTTCTTTTGACTGCTTTTGTTACTGTTAGTTTGTCAGTTTGTTAGCAAAGAGCTGCTACAGCTCTAACACCTGTCTAAATAGATGTACTAGTCAAGTGAATGATATGATCCGATATTCCTTTCTTCCATTTCTTTTTCCTCTGTTGGGAGTTTCTCTATTCTCTCTCCCAACTCCATTTTTGACAAAACCGACTTGGAGAAAGGTTCCCCAAGAGGAAAGTGGTGGGGAAGTTCTTAATCAAACATGCTCGTCAATTAGTGTCGCCTGTATTGGTGAGTGCGTAAATAGACCCCAAATATTTCCTGATGATGGGAGTATGTCTTGTGGTAAAAGTCAGGACAACGCATATTGTTGCAGGAGGGTCTGAGTCAGATGATGCTGAGTTGTCAGACTGCACGTTGGCTGCGCAGAAATACCTTGAGGTGGCGGATCAACGCAAGTAGGGTAGGAAATCATGATCTTTCCTTGATTGGGGCAGTCTTGGGCACGTTTTGGTATTTTGGCCGTAACTTTGGCTACAGGTATCAGAATCGCGTATATGACCCCAATTCAGAAAGCTCTTTTCGGCGCGCACGTCGTGGGTACCAAGCTATGCTTGGTGCACATCATTTTCGAGGTCAAATTCCACTATTTCCCCCCCTGATTTCCTATTTTTAGTTATTTGTTGCCTTTTATGGTAATATTTCATTTACTGCTTTGGAAGTAATTCTGAACTCGATTTTGGTTAGATTTTTGGCAGAATCACGAGATGTCACTTTTTCTTGAAAAGAAATTCCATAATTCCCTTCACCTTCCATTACTCCACCCACCCCATCTACTACATCCCTTCCAATTTTTCCTCAATCAATTCTTAGCCCAGGCCCAACTCTCAGTCAATCTGCTACTACTCACAATTCCATTCCTTCCATTTTAGGTCAAAGCCCACAAACATCTCCCAGTCCCACTCCTATCACACCACCTTCCCCAACTTATTTTTCTAACCCAACCCATACTCTCAACCCAACCCAATCTACTCCCTTTTAACCAGAAACATCGTCTTCCCCATATAATACCCTATCTCATGTCCCGAGTCTTCCCCTCATCCCTCCTCATCCTCAAATCATAACAAGATCTCACACAAACTCCTCCAAACCTCGTCAATTCACTGATGGAACCGTTCCTTACCCTACTCGGCGATGCCTCATCTCCACCACCACTATTCCCGATGAACCATCCACCTTCTCCTTAGCCTCAAAGTTCACTAAGGATAGGTTTGGAAGGTTAAATGAGATGCAAAATTCTTATCTCATCTCATCTCATCATTATATTTTTTTTTAAATTTTCACAAAAATATAATAAATAATTCAATTTTTTCAAATTCTAAAATAATAATAATATCAAAAAATAATATTTTATACTTTCACCTAAAATTAAAAATTTTCATCTCACTGTCCAAACCTAAGTGGAGTCAAGCCGTGTCCCTTGAACTTGAAGCTCTTGTTCAGACCCATACGTGGACTCTGGTTCCACCTTCTAGTGCCACTAATATTGTTGGATACAGGTGGGTTTACAGAACAAAGTTACGCGCCGATGGATCAATTGAAGAAAGGAATCCACTTTGCACACCGTATGGTCAAGGCATGCCTCATTTTCCTTGCTGCAGAACGTAGTAAGCCTCGAATAGTGGACATTTTTGCTTTCTTATCCAACTGGACTCCTCACCTGTTTGTGAATCGAGCTGATATTTTTTGTGCAGCATATTTTGCCTACTTTGAACGCAAAGCTGGAGCCTGAGAAACCATGACACTAGCAGAAAATAATAGTATGAGGAATCTAGTCAGTCATTTTGTATTTCAAACAGATTTAAAAGATGCAACGCATCTCCTTCCTTCGGCACATCTAATTGTTAATGAGAGTCACTCAAACAAAAAAGGTACTGATAATTCTTCTTATTCAGATTTTCTTGAGGCTCATACAATTTCCCAATGGTGGCATCCTGATGTTCGTTGCCAATCAACTCTGTGTCAATATTGTTAGAGAGTGTTATCAATTGTTGACTGATTTTGTTACTGTTAGTTTGCCAGTTTGTTAGCGAAGAACTGCTACAGTTCTAACACCTGTCTAAATAGATGTACTAGTTGAGCGAATGATATCATCCGATATTCCTTTTTTCCATTTCTTTCTCCTCTGTTGGCAGTTTCTCCATTCTCTCTCCCAACTGCATTTTTGACAAAACCGACTTGGAAAAAGGTTCCCCAGAGAGGAAAGTGGTGGTGAAGTTCTTAATCAAACATGATCATCAATCAGTGCCGCCTGTATTGGCGAGTGTGTAAACATACCCGAAATATTTCCTGACGATGGAGTATGCCATATTGACAAACACACATATTCCACAACCTAAATGCTTAAACAAGAGAGAATCTCGGCTGGGCTTAAATGCCCAGTCCTAATGTAATAATAAAGTGGCTTACAAGCTTATACTTTGCATTCATTGGGCAGTTGCATAAAGCTGCTTTCTTTGATACTTTTTTGGGGAGAGTTTGAAGGTAGGCCTCGCCCTTGCTCTAAAAGATTACCACTATCATAAGCGTGGAAATCACGACACTTTTGTAATAAGAAAAATAACCATTTCCTTGCTTATGAAAAGCTTAAGAGCTCTTTACACCTTAAGAAAAGCTTAACAGCTACTTGTGGCAACTGGACCCCTGTTTCATATCCAAAGGAATTTTATAATAAGTGACACCCGGTAACACATTAGGTTTCAAAAACTTCAGTCATGCCGCTCTAAACTTGTTTATTTCCTAGGTGTCTGTGTTCGACTTTTTTTCTAGAAAGCCTATGCATCTGAATAATGGAGCATGCATACGTGAGTGATCTCTTTGTGTCTGTCAAACTTCAGTCCATAGTCATGAATTTTCTTTTCTGTTTTCAGGATTTACTGAATCTTTCTATCGCCGAGTGTAAAATTGGAAATGGGTGGAATGTGGAATTGTTTGATCACTTAGTTGGCATGGAAAAGTCGGAACAAATATTAGAAGAATTGGGTAGAGTGAAGCAGGGGTTACTGAATGCCCAAGGAAGTTTTTCCACTTGATCTGCATGGGAATGTATCAGGTCTAGAGGCCCAAAAGTGCCTTGGAATAAATGGTTGTGGCATCCTGCACTACCAAAAAAAAATGTCTCTAACAATGTGGAAGGCATATAATAATTGTTTGCCGGTGGATCATTGTGTTCGTAGAGTAGGGATTCCATTGGTTTCTAAGTGTGATTGCTGTGACAATGGGGGATATGAGGATCAGAGTCATGTACTGGCACTTAGGGCTTTTGCCGAACAGGTATGGAGCAAATGTTGCTCTACTCTTGCTATACCTCAGATGGATGGCAGGAACTGGAAAGACAAAACAGAAATATGGTTTAGGCATGCTAAATTTTCAACTCAACCAGGACAATTAATTGGTCTTCTTCCTAGCATAATCACGTGGAAGTTATGGACTCGGCGGTGCTTGGCTAGAATGGAAGGAAAACATGAGTCTTTACTTTCGGTGTGGAATTCGATTAAATATTGGTTGGGTTTGATTGGGGAAAATCTGAAGGGTTCTTCCAGTTTATCTAAGCGAGATGAGGAGATATTGTTGATGTTTAATATACCTGTCAAGCATAAACAGATAGCTTATCTGCCTTTGAAATGGGTGAAACCGAAGGAAGGTTGGCATAAGCTAAACGTGGATGGCTATTCGTTGGGGAACCCAGGTTCATCGGGTGCAGGCGGAGCTATTAGAGATTGTAAAGGGAAGTTAATTTCAGGTTTTGCAATAGCTACTAGGAATCAATCTAACAATGTTGCTGAATTTTTGAGCTTGGTTCAGGGCATGATAATTGTGGATTTTTGGGCATTCAAATTATAGAAATTGAGATGATTGTGATTGAGTGGATGAAGAAAAAAAGATGTGGTCTTTGGTACTTAGAAGATTATTGGGAAGAGTTGATAGAGCTGTGTGCAGGCTTGAATTACAGATACCGACATGTCTATAGGCAGTGTAACTCGTTGGCTGATGGCTTCGCAAGGTTGGGAGCTTCCGGTATGAATCAGACTTGGAATGATAGCTCAGAGTTACCTCCTGTAATTAGAGAAATTTATCGCTTGGATAATAGTGGCTTGCCGAGTCTGCGCACAATGGAAATATCTCACTTGCGTTGTTGAGACGGTGCGTAGTTTCAAGAGGATAGACGTAACTTTGCTCATGGAAGATTGGCGACGGAATTTTTCATATAAATGGAACGGTGTCTTTCTTTGGACTTAAATGGTTTTTTTTTTTATTTAGTGCTTGGGATTGGTTATTCATTGTATAGATCTTGGGAATAAGGTGTTATCTTTCTTTTTGGATGTTTGGGCTTTATGGGTTTTTATTCTTGGTATTTTTTTTTCTTGTAAGCCCTTAGTGTTAAGATGTAGTCTTGGTTTTCCTCCGCTATAAGTGAGGGTTACTTCAATAAAATTTGAGAAGGAGTCACTCTTGTACATGTGACTCTGACTCTTTAAAAAAAAAAAAAAGATCATGATATAAGTTTAAACAATACTCTGAGATAATGATAGATTTATCTCAATAACTTCAAACATGCTAAACCTGGAGTACTATTCTTACTTTGTTGTTATAAAAGAAAACTATAATATAATATACGACATGTCACATATACTAATGTAAAAATAATGTATTGGTATACACAACTTAGTTCATTGAGTTGTAAATGTGTTCCGTAAAGTTAAAGTCGAAATTGGAACAAAAATTATAAAGATGACAAGTTTACTAGACTTCGTGAAATCAACCTAGAATTTTTTAAAATTATTAATAACAACTTTGGATGGTATGAAGTCTAGCTTGGTGGCTCTGGAAAGTAACTCAAAGACTTACAATTTAATGTTTCATAATTATCTTCAAACCCCAATGTTTAATTCGTCAAAAATAGCTTGAGAATAAATTTCATTAGATCTTAATTAAAGGCCCAACATAGATTAGCACTTCATTTTAGATTTGATCAATTTTGTTCCTCGCTGATCGCAAGTGTGAAGATGACAAGATTTAAAATATTAAATATATTGTTACAAGATTCATCTAAATATAAGGTGGATAGTACTCGCATCTATGAAAAATGTACTTTTAGAAAGGGGCCGGGTAGAAGGAATATAACATTTTTGGACGTGTGGACATCATATATATGGCCACATAATAACTTATAAAATGCACACTACAAGAAAAATAAATATTTGTGATGAGAATCACTATTTACGACAAAAATGAATTCATTTTAGTAAGAAATGATTATTCTCGCGAATAAGTATTTTCTTGTAGTGATAGGTTATAATATACAAATTAAATTATATGGGGGATGAAAAATTGAAAAAATATATACAAGCTATTGGCTCTGTTTATTTTTAAGTTGAAGGACGCCATTTTTAAGAAAAATAAAAATGTCATCACTTCCCTATTAGCAAACTTTAACTCACATCTCTTTCCCTTTTATAAAAAAAAGCCAATAAAGAAATTTTACTAGAGTTACAAGTTACTATCTAAGCTTATGACTTAGTACACTTAATTAAGAAGGTTAAGCCTCCTTTAATAAGCCTTGAACCATGCCCTTTCTCATTTTCCACCGATGTGGGATTAGCCAAGCAGTTAAAAAACCCAACACATCCATATTATTTGTGGAGGTGGTCTTCTTAACTAGGTAGATCGATAACCATTCTTATTTTCTACTAAGAATTTAGCACTAGCAATGGTTTTTTTATATGCTTCTTCAAAATCACATATTTTGAAGATTAATTTTATATAACAAGAAAAACTCTCACATTGAATTATGCATTTTTGAACTAAATGATAATAAAATATTATTATTTTTTTATTTTTTATTTATTTCCTAAAATTATTTTTGTATATATATTTTACAATTAGCATTCACTTTGTATCATCAATTTAATACAAATTTCATGTATCAAAATCATTTTAATATAAATTCTACAAAATTGATTTTAATATGTAGGAGAGAGAAAAAAACGATAAAATAATGTTTGAAGAGTGAATCGTGTTTCTTTAAATTTGAAGAAGCACTGTTTATAATTATGTAAAAATTTAGAGATGCATAAATTAATATAGATGAATATAAAGATATATTATTCAAATTTGAAGTGAAGATGAATAAATCATTGATAGTGATTAAGTAGATGGGACTTTTTGGTTTGATTAGGTGGTTGGAGTCTCGTCATTCTACCAAAAGTAGTCATAAACAATAATAGAAAAAAAGCTCTGGGATTTCAGGATTGATTTTATCCCATAAAAAAAAAAGTCCATTGAGCTTTTTTGGTTCGATTGATTTTATCCCATAAGAGTCAAAGCCTTGTGGAGCCTCATTCCCGCTGTGGAAACCTTCCCTACAATTATTGTGAAGCTATCCATTTTTTAGCTGGTCAACAAATTTTAGAAAAAAATTGGTAATTAATATTTCTTAATAAGTCAAGTAACTAACAATTTGTTAATTTCTTTTTCATGGTTTAATTTCCAATTTAATTGGAATATATTCCAATGACGAGGTTAGTCAACTAACTACTTGCAATTTAATCAACTAACAACTTGCAATTTCTTTTTCATCTAGAAGTTGCGTATATGTTTGATGGTTTAGTACCTATTTATAAGAAGACTAAGACTAAGACTATTCTTCAATACTCATGTAATCTTCATCTTCATCTTTATGTTGATCTTCATCTTCATCTTCATCTTCTTCTGCTAATTCCAAACATCCAACAAAATGGGTAATTTTTGTCACTCAATGCTTTGCCCGATTTGACTAATTCCTATTGCTCCCTCGAGTTTATTAATTTGTATGATTTTTTTTTTATCTATCTGATATATTTATATTTGGTATCGAGTAATTTGTAAGTAATTCTGATTATTCTCCTATATGCTGTGCATTTTTGTTGTGAAATGATTCTCTTCTTTCACATATAATCTATAGAATGCAATTCCCTTCTATTGATAGTATTTTTGGGATCTAGTTTCTCTAGAATTTTTGTTCGGGTTTTATAGATGTTTAAGTGAATTTCTCGGATGCGACATATATGATTGTTTAAATGAATTTCTTAGACAATATTAAATGCTCAATAATAATGTAAGACTCATTTTATATGTCTATCTCTTTCGTTCTAAGTCTTAGAGTTGAAACAAAAACTCTAGAGGGTTGTTTGCTTTCAAAACTCAGCTCAACCCATCTCAACTCATCTTCATCTTCATCATTACAACTTTTCTAAATTCCTACACAAAATATAATAATATTTTCTTTTTTCAAATCTAAAAAAAATCTTCCCAAATTCCCACACTAAAATGTAATAAACATTCTTACTTTTTCAAATCCCAAAAGAATCTTCCCAAATTCTCACACCAAACAATCTTACTTTTTCAAATCTCAAAACAAAATTCTTAAATTCCTATACTAAATATAATAAATAATTTAACTTTTTCAAAATTTAAAATAATAATAATATTAATAAAATAACTTATTCTACTATTCATAAACCATCTCAACTCATCTCAACTCTCCTTCCAATCCAAACGGCCCCTAGTGAAACACAAAAATGTTCACCTCTCAAAAAAGAGTTTTCTTGCTTGCTATATACCTTTTTGAAGAGTTTACTCAACTTCTCTTGTTACATGCAGTACTGGTCTGGCTTGGAAAATATTTTTTCTTGAATTTCAGTTACACATTAATCGTCTATGAGGCTGTAACGAGGAAAATATTCATTGCCACCTCCTTCTACCCGTTATTTTCGGGCCATTCTTGGCTATTGAAGTAAAGAAAAATAATTTGGTCATAAAAGAATTTCATAAAAATAAATTTATAAATTGACATAATTTTATATAGTATGTCAGATTATAAAATTATTTTTACTGTGAAATAGATCTAACGTATCACATGAAATTACGTCAATTTGTAAGTTTATTTTTATAAAATCTCTTCGTAACTATATTTCTCTAAAAAAAAGAAAAAAGAAAAGCAAACAACTATACAAATCCAAAAGAGTACGAGGGTTATAAATATCAGAGTTACATAGGCATAAACAAATGGGTTCTACGCTATTTATTGAGCATCAATATAGATTTTTCCTTTGAGAAATAATAATCACAAGGATGAATAGGATATTGATTTAAATTAGAGTCTAGTGGTTTGTACTTGCTTAATTAATGCTTATATATTTTTATCCAGTTTTTCAATCATATTTATCAAACGGACGGTGCTACTATGCCGCCAAGTCAAGTGTGTATGGTTGGACGTGTTTTCTAGTGTATTTATATTTTTTTAATTTTTTTTCTTTTTCTTTCAAATATTTTTAATTATTTAAAAAAAATATTAATTCACTAATAATTATATTCTTAACTATTAAAATAAATTTTAAAAAATAAATATATAAACGATCAAATTAAAAAAATAAACTCAAACTATATAGTATCATTTTCCTTAATAAATTATGTTGAACATCCATCTTTTGATTCTCGGGCAAGGCAGATTATTTCAGAGGATATCAGAAAGAGAGGAAGTTGAGGGACGCTGGGAACAATGAGCTCTAATAATGAAAATTTCCACGAGACAGGTGTTGAGTCTAAACTTTCACTCAAAATAATGAGTAAAAATCTAGATCAGTTTTACCTGCAAGTATACAGGTGTTGTAGTATCTTTACAGGATCGAATCCACAGGGATTGACTAATGTGATAAAGTGAATAAAGTAAAAATAAATTAATAAAAAGAACGAGCAATCAAAAAGAGAAGATTACTGGGATGAGGATTTTAAAATAACAAAATATGAACTGAACAATAAAACACTGTAAATAAATGAGCTGAATAATAAAAATGCATAAAATAAGAGAGTTGCCGAAAATGGTATAAATGAATTGTCAAGAAAATAAAACACAAGAAATAAACAAGCTGCCAAAAATAAAAATAAAACACTATAAACTCAAGTTACCGAAAATAAAATGAAATGAGCCCCGAACTGATCACAATAAAAAGCTGCTGAAAACACTGGTGAAATAAATGAGAGTTGCTAAAAACAGTAAATAAACTTAAACTGCTGAATATGAAATGAGAGCTGAACTGAGAACTGGTTGCCGAAAATAAACTATAAAAATAAACTTGAAGTGCCGAAGATTGAATGAGCTGCCAAATGAGTAAACAAAAGAAGTGAAATTACAGTTTCCGAATACAATATACAATGATTGAATGAGCTACCGAATGAAACAACAGTGAAATAAATTGATGTTGCCGAAACTGGAATGAAATGAGCCAAAAAATAAACAAATGAAACAGCTAGATGCCGAATGACAAACTAAACTGAGCAAGTGACAAGCTGCCGAAAACACAACTTAAAATGGAAGTTGCCGAATAAAACAACAGTGAAATAAATGGAAGTTGCCGAATGAAACAACAAATAAACTGAGAATAACAAGCTGCCGAAAACACAATAGAAAGTAAGACAAGAGAGCCAAATGATGATGCTGTAAACTGAACTTCAAGTTGCCGAACGAAAACACAAATAAAACACTGTAAAATTAAACACGAGCTGCTGAAAGTAATAACAAAAAGATGCTGAAAACAGAATAAATAAACACTGAAGTGCCGAATGAAGCTGCTGTAAACTGAGGCTAGTTTTTGAAAACAGAAAGAGAGCCGAACTCCCTCATGGTCGATGATTTTTCTGCTTGTTCACGTCAAGCCTTTTTATAGGCTTCAGAAACCAACAAGGAATAATTGCTTAGCTGTTGATGTTTCCCACTCCGTGCGTTTTTCTTCTTTCTTTTTCACTTTAAGCTTTCGGCGTCACAAAAACTGCACATGCATGTTTACTGCTTCGGCCGAAACTGCATGTTTTGTTTTCTTTCTTTTCCTTTTTTTCCTTTGCCTTTCTCTGCTTATTCTTTCTTTACAGCCGAAGCTGCACTGAGTGGGTTTTCTTTTTCTTTCTTTTGCTTGCGCCGAAACCACATGCAGTGTTTATTATTATTTTTTTTTCTTCTTCTTTTCGAAACCGACTGCACCGAACATCACTTTCTTTTCTTCTTCTTATTTTTTTCTTTTCTTCCACTGCTGTATGCACCGAACTTATCACATGCACCGAACTTCACATGTGCTCTATTTCGGACGTATGCAAACAGAGGGGGTGAGTTGGGCATGCACACGTGTTGTGCAGGAGGTTAGGTGGTGCCGGCGAGGACGAAGAGGCTGGGTACATGCTCGGAACGCATGCATGGCTCACGGGTTGTGGAGGTGCAGTGTTTCTGGAGGTTGAAGATGGTGGTGGATGCGTGGCTCGATGGTCTTTGGAGTGGTGCTACTGGATGAGGCTGCACGGTGGATGAAGTTCTGCAGTAGGTGGAGGAGCTTGGCGGCGTCGAACGGCGGCGTGGGAGAGCTGTGTTTCGGCTACTGTAGCAGCTGGCCGAAGGTTGAAGAAGGGTTCGAACGACGTGCAGCTTAGCCCGGACGACGTGCAGCTTAGCGCGGACGACAGATACAAAGCTCGTGGAAAACGACATGTCGTTTAGGACTTGCCGAAAATGAAAAATAAATAAAAACAAAATAAATAAATAAAAACAAAATAAGTAATAAATAATATAAAATCAAAGAAAATTAAATTAAATTAAATTAGAAAAATAAATATAAATAAATAAATAAATAATTATAAATAAAATAAAACTAGACTAAATTATTAAAACAAAATGTGTTGTGCATGTGAGACAATAAAATAAAATTAAATCACAAGTTATATAAAAATAAGCATAAATTATGCTTTTAAACAATTTAAATCACAATTTGGATTTATTGCCTCTTGATCATTTTTCTATTTAAAATCAATGATAATATGATAAAACAATTAAAAATATATTGATTTTAACTATATAAATTATGCAATAATGCAGCTCAATCACACCCCCAACTAACCTTTTGCTAGTCTCTGAGCAAAAGAGTGAAAATTCATTGAGATGAATATTGCATAAAGCTCGAAATTCAAACAAAAACAATCAAACATAATAATGAATTCTCACAAATGCAACACATGACTATCAACCCCCGGGAGCTATATTCACCAAGACTGTCTCAACAATCTTTCACAAAGAATTTGGAGAAAATATCTTTGAACACAAATGTATGTATATAGACTGTGTGTTCTTCATTACTAGCCATGATTTGTCTCAGGATTTTTTCAACTTTAAGATTAATCATTGATGATTCTAACTACCTCAAAGCCCAAGGAACTAGCAGTTTTCACGCCAACTCTGTTTAAAAATTGAATACTCAACCCCCAAAGTTTGGGTAACTGTTTCTAGCCATTTTTTAGGAAAACTCCATATGCTTCATCCTTTATTACGTATTCTTTTTTTTTTTTTTTTTTGGGACAGATTTAAAACAGTGGGGAATCGAACCTAGGACCGTGCGCCTAACCCACACATTCCTAAGTTCGCCCTTACCACTGAGGCAAATCCGTGATGATTTTTCTTTTTTTTTTTTTTTTTTATAAAAGGCTCGGTAGTCCTACAGTTTACTTCTCTTGTGTTAAATCAGTGAACAGTAATAAAGAACACTGTGAGTATGTGCAAAATGTCCTTCAAGATTTTCCCTTCATTATATAAGTCATGCCAAGTCTATCTCAATAAATATAGCATCCCGGTGTTTCAAGTCACACATCAAACAAAATATGATTCATCAGGAATTATGTTCTATGCTCAAGGTTGAAAATAAATTTTCATAAAAATAATTCCGTTCATCTACACCACCAAGATGCTCAAATTTCACAAAATGAAAGAATAGAGTGTGTGTCAATTATGTATATATACCAGTGCATATTGCATTAAGACAAAATATCACATGCACACACGCTAAATTTTTTTTTTTTTTAAAGAATCAAAAACAGAAAAGAAAAGACTCATTCAAAAACGGGTTTTCTTAGACTCAATATCCCTAAAGAAATACCGTCAAACAAATGGGATAACAGGCAAGATAACTACTTTGCCAAAACGGACACTTGCGATCACTGTACTATCGCGTGTCGGTATCATATCATTTTGTCAGGAAATCATTTGGAGGAAAAAAATAAATACTAGCATATTTTCAATAGAAACTCACCCCCCAACTATATGTGACATTGTCCTCAATGTTAACCAAATGTGATGAGATTTTACAAAAGGGCATGAATTACAGCATGATTAACATCGCAGAGTAAAAGGAAAGAAATCACCTTTGATAAGTAGGATCCTCTAGAGTAGTGGATTCAATCTCTGGAGTAAAATGACCCAAAAATGGTTTCAACCTCTGACCATTGACTTTAAAAGTATTACCATCCTTCGGATTTTCTATCTCAATAGTCCCATAAGGATAAACAGTTTTTACCACAAATAGACCACTCCATCGGGATCGAAGTTTGCCAGGAAACAAATGGAGCCTAGAGTTATACAACAAAACCTTTTGGGATGGTTCAAAGGATTTCCGAAAGATATTTTTATCATGAAAAATCTTCATTTTTTCCTTGTAAACCCGAGAGTTGTCGTAAGCTTCATTCCTGATTTCTTCTAACTCATTAAGTTGAAACTTACGAAGAGAGCTAGCTTTGTCCATATCAAAATTGAACCGTTTAATAGCCCAATAGGCTTTGTGTTCCAATTCCACAGGCAAGTGACAAGCCTTTCCAAAAATAATTCTATATGGGGACATACCAATTGGGGTTTTGAAAGCAGTACGGTATGCCCAAAGAGCATCAGTTAGTCGTAAAGACCAATCTTTGCGATTTGGGTTAACTGTCTTTTCTAAAATCTTTTTAATTTCCCGATTGGATATTTCCACTTGGTAACTTGTTTGTGGGTGATAAGGGGTAGAAACCTTATGAGTAATACCATATTTTCGCATTAAGGTTTCGAAAGACTTATTACAAAAATGTTTACCCCCATCACTGATAATGGCTCGAGGTGTTCCAAATCTAGACAAAATATTTTCTTTTAAAAAATTCAGCACAACCTTATGATCATTTTGTCTACATGGAATAGCCCCAATCCATTTGGACACATAGTCAACAGCTACCAAAATGTAGAGGTTGCCAAAAGAGATTGGAAAGGGTCCCATAAAATCGATGCCCCAACAATCAAATATTTCAATAATCATAATTGGATTTAATGGCATCATATTTCGGAGGGTAATTCCTCCCAATTTTTGACAACGTTCACACATTTTACAAAATTCATGGGTGTCTTTAAAAAGAGTGGGCCAATAAAAACCACATTGTAGAATTTTGAAGGCTGTTTTCTTACCAGAGAAATGTCCACCACATGCTCCAGAGTGACAGAAAGATATTACACCTTGGAATTCATTGTCCGGCACGCATCTTCTAATTATTTGATCTGGGCAATATTTAAACAGATACAGATCATCCCAGAAGAATTTTCGTACCTCTACAAAAAATCTCTTCTTGCATTGTTGAGTCCAAGAGTGAGGAATTTCCCCTGTAACAAGAAAATTCACAATATCAGCATACCAAGGCACTTGGGACATAGCAAAAAGTTGCTCATCTGGAAATGTGTCTTTAATTGGAACTGTCTCTATGGGATCTGAAAAAACAAGTCTAGACAAGTGATCAGCAACAACATTCTCAACTCATTTTTTGTCTTTAATTGTTAAATCAAATTCCTACAGCAAGAGGATCCATCTAAGTGAGGATCCATCTAAGTAGTCTGGGCTTTGTATCTTTTTTAGCCAAAAGGTATTTTAAAGCTGCATGATCAGTAAAAATGATAATTTGAGATCCAATCAAGTAAGAACGAAATTTGTCAAGTGCAAAAATTACTGCAAGTAGCTCTTTTTCAGTTGTTGAATAATTCATTTGAGCACTATTTAAAGTTCTACTTGCATAATGAATAACACAAGGCTTTTTGTCCCTACGTTGGCCCAACACAGCCCCAACTGCATAATCACTAGCATCACACATAATTTCGAATGGTAAGTTCCAATCAGGTGACTGCATAATTGGGGCTGAAATTAACATACATTTTAGCTTTGTAAAAGCTATTGTACAGTCCTCAGTCCATACAAAAGAATTTTCCTTTGACAATAAATTGCACAAAGGTTTGGAAATTGTACGGAAGTCTTTGATGAATCTTCTGTAAAATCCTGCATGTCCTAGAAAAGATCTGATATCCCTGATATTCTTTGGGATGGGCAAATTAGCAATTAATTCAACTTTTGCTTTGTCAACTTTGATACCTTGAGAGGAAACAATATGACCAAGCACAATCCCATGAGTAACCATAAAATGGCACTTTTCCCAGTTTAAAATCAAATTCTTTTCTTTGCATCTAATCAGCACTTTTTCTAGATGAGTTAAACATTCATAAAATGAATCACCAAAAATAGAAAAATCATCCATGAATATTTCAACAAAACGCTCTACCATGTCGCTGAATATACTCATCATGCATCTTTGGAATGTAGCAGGGGCATTACAAAGTCCGAATGGCATCCTTCGATATGCAAAGGTACCAAATGGACATGTAAAAGTTGTCTTCTCTTGATCTTCAAGAGCAATCTCAATTTGGTTATATCCAGAATAACCATCTAGGAAGCAATAAAAATTATGGCCAGCTACTCGTTCAAGGATTTGATCCATGAATGGTAGAGGAAAGTGATCCTTCCTAGTAACCAAATTTAGCTTTCTATAGTCAATGCACACACGCCAACCAGTAGTAACTCTAGTTGGGATTAACTCATTTTCTGCATTCCTAACCACAGTTGTACCAGATTTTTTAGGTACCACCTGTGTAGGACTAACCCATTTGCTGTCAGAAATAGGGTAGATGATCCCTACATCCAGAAGTTTTAACACCTCTACTCTAACAACCTCTCTCATGTTGGGGTTGAGTCTACGCTGCATCTCTCTAGAGGGTTTAACATTGTCCTCTAAATATATCCTGTGAGTACAAATCAAAGGACTGATTCCTTTTATATCAGCTATGGTCCATCCGATTGCATCTTTGTGTTTAATGAGAACATCAATTAATTTCTTCTCCTGAATTTTATCGAGTTTTGAGGAGATGACAACTGGTAATGTCTCTGCTTCACCTAAAAATGCATATTTGAGTTCAGCAGGTAGAGGTTTCAAGTCGAGTTTTGGTGTTTGGACATTTGAAGGGAGGGGCACAACATCACGAGGTGGTAACTCCTCAAAATGTGTCTTCCATTTATTAGTGTCCATTACAGGAGTGGATCTTAAAAAGTTCATAGAAGAAAGCATAGAATTATCATCAACATTTTCACAATGAACCAAACAAACCTCTAGAGGGTCAGAAAAATATGACAAATCAAATTGATCCTGAATAAGAGTTTGAATCAAATTTACTTCATGCACGTCATCATCATCGCCAGGTTGTGTTTACAAATGTTGAAAATATTCAACTCCAAAGTCATGTTGCCAAAAGAAATTATCATCACACCACTCTGACAATTTATTAAAGCATTCGAGGTTGCAAGGAATGGTCTTCCTAAAATTATAGGAATTTGTGTGCAAATATCAAAGACAGGTTCTGTGTCCAAAACAATAAAGTCCACCGGGAAGTAAAATTTGCCTACTTGCACTAATACATCCTCAACTATTCCTCTCGGTATTTTTATTGATCAGTCTGCAAGTTGGAGTGTTACCTTGGTAGGCTTAAGCTCACCAAGACCCAATTGCTCATATACCGAGAAGGGTAGGAGGTTGACACTAGCACCAAGGTCAAGTAAAGCTTTCTCGATTTTAAAGTTCCCAATGACACAAGAAATTGTTGGACAACCTGGATCCTTATATTTTGGGGGAGAATTATTTTGGAGGATGGCACTTACCTGTTCTGTGAGGAAAGCCTTCTTTTGTACCTTCAGTGTACGCTTCACTGTACACAGCTCTTTCAAAAACTTCGCATAAGATGGAATCTGTTTAATGGCATCCAACAAAGGAATATTAATTTTCACCTGTTTGAAAATTCCAAGAATGTCAGCATTTTGAACCAATTTGTGAGAAAGTTGCAACTTCTGGGGAAAATGGGCAGGTATTGGGGATTTGAGAGGGATATCTAACTCAATTTTGTCAGGTTCACCATCACTCTTGGAATTTGAAAAATTGTTGATCTTATCTTTTTTCATTGAAATATTTTTATCAATTATTTTTCCATTGCGTAGAGTGATGATGGACTTGGCATGTTCAGTTTTTGAATCATAAGAATTTGGATTACTTACCACTAATTGTCCTTTGGGATTTGGTTGAGTTTGAGCAGGAAACTTACCCTTTTCTTGAATGCGCAATGCGGAGGTCAATTCACCAATAGAGCCTTTCAAGTCATTAACAGCCTGCATTAGCTGGCTATTAATATTAACTTGACCCTGCATGAAAGTTTGTAATGTCTCCTCAAGGGTTTTCTTATGTGGGGGCACATAAGAGGTAGAAACAGAAGGCCCTTGAGGATTTTGATGTGAATTGGGGTCATTCCTCCAACTAAAGTTGGGATGATTCCTCCATCCAGAGTTGTATGTCTCCGAATAAGGTGAAAATGGTTTTTTATACATACCAAGCGAATTGCAGTGTTCCTTATATACTCCTCTCATTTCAATAAGGGTTGGGCAATCCTGTGCGAGGTGACCTACTTCCTGACAAACGACACACGGTTTAGGTACATCAGCTTGGTGAATACTGTGAGCTGTCGCAGTTCCCTTTGTCTTTAGTGCCTCCAACTCTCTTGTTAGACCTTCCATCCTTGCTTTCAAGTTATCTTCTTCTCTGAGATGGTAGATACCTCCACTAGACTGAGTTTGATTTGTGCGTGCTCGATTGGTATTGTCGAAAGCATTTGGTCCTGTCCACGTGTGCGCCTTTTCTGCAAGTTCATTTAAATACTCTATTGCCTCATCTGGATCCTTCTGCAGAAACTCACCATTACACATCATTTCAATGAATTGACGCTCCCTAGGAGTAAGACCTTCATAAAAATAGCTAACTAGACGCTAGCTTTCATAACCATGATGGGGACACAAGTTAAGTTTTTCTTTAAAACGTTCCCATGTTTGGTACAAAGTCTCACTATCCTTCTGTGTGAATGTTGAGATTTGTCTTTTCAAAGCGTTAGTCTTGTGATGAGGAAAGTATTTATTGAAAAAGATTTGAGTCATCTCAGCCCATGACCCGATTGACCGTGGTCTCAATGAATACATCCAACTTTTTGCCTTATCCTTTAGTGAAAAAGAAAAGAACTTAAGTCGAAAAGTATCCATAGTGGCAGGTTGACTATTAAAAGTAGCAACGACTTCTTCAAACTCTCTTATATGCACATATGGATTTTCACTATCCAAACCATGAAAAGTGGGGAGAAGTTGTATCATACCAGGTTTGAAATCCACTGGAGGAATATTAGGAGGAAACAAAATGCATGATGGTGTTGCTGTGCGTGTAGGGTGAAGGTAGTCTTGAAGAGTCCTAGGTTGATCTTCGTGCACACTCATGTTTGATGAAGAAATTGATGAGATAGAATGTGTATCAGAATCAGAAGGCGTGTCAAATAAATTTTCAAAGAGAGTATCAGTGTCTACTTCAACTCTCCTTGCAAATCTACCCAACTCGTCTCTATATCTATACATGCAAACATTGACAGGAAAAGAACGAGATTACGAAATCATATGAATTATGAAAGCAATGTCAAAAAATTTTTTTTTTTTACAAAATCAGTATTAAACAAAAAAAAGAAAACAAGAGAAAAAATATTTATACATATATATTTTACCACATGTTGCAATCCCCGGCAACGGCGCCAAAAACTTGTTGAGTCTAAACTTTCACTCAAAATAATGAGTAAAAATCAGATCAGTTTTACCTGCAAGTATACAGGTGTTGTAGTATCTTTACAGGATCGAATCCACAGGGATTGACTAATGTGATAAAGTGAATAAAGTAAAAATAAATTAATAAAAAGAACGAGCAATCAAAAATAGAAGATTACTGGGATGAGGATTTTAAAATAACAAAATA
This sequence comes from Cyclocarya paliurus, assembly GCA_029856935.1. Taxonomy (NCBI): domain Eukaryota; kingdom Viridiplantae; phylum Streptophyta; class Magnoliopsida; order Fagales; family Juglandaceae; genus Cyclocarya; species Cyclocarya paliurus. The sequence continues at coordinate 2,296,485 of CM056945.1, forward strand.
TGAACTGAACAATAAAACACTGTAAATAAATGAGCTGAATAATAAAAATGCATAAAATAAGAGAGTTGCCGAAAATGGTATAAATGAATTGTCAAGAAAATAAAACACAAGAAATAAACAAGCTGCCAAAAATAAAAATAAAACACTATAAACTCAAGTTACCGAAAATAAAATGAAATGAGTCTCGAACTGATCACAATAAAAAGCTGTTGAAAACACTGGTGAAATAAATGAGAGTTGCTAAAAACAGTAAATAAACTTAAACTGCCGAATATGAAATGAGAGCTGAACTGAGAACTGGTTGCCGAAAATAAACTATAAAAATAAACTTGAAGTGCCGAAGATTGAATGAGCTGCCAAATGAGTAAACAAAAGAAGTGAAATTACAGTTGCCGAATACAATATACAATGATTGAATGAGCTACCGAATGAAACAACAGTGAAATAAATTGATGTTGCCGAAACTGGAATGAAATGAGCCGAAAAATAAACAAATGAAACAGCTAGATGCCGAATGACAAACTAAACTGAGCAAGTGACAAGCTGCCGAAAACACAACTTAAAATGGAAGTTGCCGAATAAAACAACAGTGAAATAAATGGAAGTTGCCGAATGAAACAACAAATAAACTGAGAATAACAAGCTGCCGAAAACACAATAGAAAGTAAGACAAGAGAGCCAAATGATGATGCTGTAAACTGAACTTCAAGTTGCCGAACGAAAACACAAATAAAACACTGTAAAATTAAACTCGAGCTGCTGAAAGTAATAACAAAAAGACGCTGAAAACAGAATAAATAAACACTGAAGTGCCGAATGAAGCTGCTGTAAACCGAGGCTAGTTTCCGAAAACAGAAAGAGAGCCGAACTCCCTCATGGTCGATGATTTTTCTGCTTGTTCACGTCAAGCCTTTTTATAGGCTTCAGAAACCAACAAGGAATAATTGCTTAGCTGTTGATGTTTCCCACTCCGTGCGTTTTTCTTCTTTCTTTTTCACTTTAAGCTTTCGGCATCACAAAAACTGCACATGCATGTTTACTGCTTCGGCCGAAACTGCATGTTTTGTTTTCTTTCTTTTCCTTTTTTTCCTTTGCCTTTCTCTGCTTATTCTTTCTTTACAGCCGAAGCTGCACTGAGTGGGTTTTCTTTTTCTTTCTTTTGCTTGCGCCGAAACCACATGCAGTGTTTATTATTATTTTTTTTTCTTCTTCTTTTCGAAACCGACTGCACCGAACATCACTTTCTTTTCTTCTTCTTATTTTTTTCTTTTCTTCCACTGCTGTATGCACCGAACTTATCACATGCACCGAACTTCACATGTGCTCTGTTTCGGACGTATGCAAACAGAGGGGGTGAGCTAGGCATGCACACGTGTTGTGCAGGAGGTTAGGTGGTGCCGGCGAGGACGAAGAGGCTGGGTACATGCTCGGAACGCATGCATGGCTCACGGGTTGTGGAGGTGCAGTGTTTCTGGAGGTTGAAGATGGTGGTGGATGCGTGGCTCGATGGTCTTCGGAGTGGTGCTACTGGATGAGGCTGCACAGTGGATGAAGTTCTGCAGTAGGTGGAGGAGCTTGGCGGCGTCGAACGGCGGTGTGGGAGAGCTGTGTTTCGGCTACTGTAGCAGCTGGCCGAAGGTTGAAGAAGGGTTCGAACGACGTGCAGCTTAGCCCGGACGACGTGCAGCTTAGCGCGGACGACAGATACAAATCTCGTGGAAAACGACAAGTCGTTTGGGAAAAACGACATGTCGTTTAGGACCTGCCGAAAATAAAATAAAAATAAAAATAAATAAAAACAAAATAAATAAATAAAAACAAAATAAGTAATAAATAATATAAAATCAAAGAAAATTAAATTAAATTAAATTAGAAAATTAAATAAAATTAAATAAATAAAATAAAACTAGACTAAATTATTAAAACAAAATGTGTTGTGCATGTGAGACAATAAAATCAAATTAAATCACAAGTTATATAAAAATAAGCATAAATTATGCTTTTAAACAATTTAAATCACAACTTGGATTTATTGCCTCTTGATCATTTTTCTATTTAAAATCAATGATAATATGATAAAACAATTAAAAATACATTGATTTTAACTATATAAATTATGCAATAATGCAGCTGAATCAACAGGACCTAAACATCTCGCAGCTATGGATTGGTAAGACCATATCCTCAAAGAAAACTGATAACCAAATTTGCCACTAAATTGCTCTTCTTTTTTTTTTTTTCTTTTTTAGTTTGAGTACCTTTTATTAGAAGGACACAATTTCTGGGATTCTTCCTTGTATTGTATTACATCAGTGTAGAGATTTTATATAGAGTTTGTACAACATTCTAGAGAATCAGAAACAAATAAAAACAGTTACAACTTGAGACAAAATAGAAACAGAAATGTCTACAGTTCCCCTGCAGTAGCACTTGATTTCTCTGCAGTGACGTTTGTTGAGGCAGCAGTGGAGTTTATTTTAATACGCCCCCTCGAGTCTAAGGGTGTATCAACAACTTTGAGACTTGATCTCAGTTTGAAGAATCTGTCCGCAACTAGTGGTTTGGTGAAAATATCAGCTAGTTGATCTTTAGAGCTGACAAAAGAGATGTTCAAGGACTTGGCAACAACTCGAGCTCTGATGAAGTGAAAATCAATTTCCATATACTTCGTTCTTGAGCGAAAAACTGGGTTGTCAGCCAAGTAAGTGGCTCCAATGTTATCACACCATAATGTTGGAGCATGACTAAGAGGTAACCCAAGTTTTGAAATAAGTGTTTGAAGCCAGATGATCTCAGCTGCTAAAGAGGCTACAGATTTGTACTCTGCTTCAGTACTGGACCTTGCAATAGTTTGTTGCTTCTTGGAGCTCCAAGAAACCAGGTGGTTGCCCAAGTAAATGCAATACCCGCCCGTAGACCTTTTGTCATCAGGGCATCCGGCCCAATCTGAATTCGAATAGGCATGTAATTGAAAGGAAGATTGAAAAGAGAAGAAAAGTCCATGATTGATGGTGGCTATCAGGTAATGCAATATTCGTTTCACAGCAACCCAGTGAGGTAATTTAGGTGTGTGCATGAACTAGCACACCTTATTTACCGCATAAGAGATGTCGGATCTTGAGAGAGACAGATATTGTAATCCTCCAACTATGCTTCTATACATGGTAACATCATCAAAACTAGGAGAGTCCAGTTTAGAGAGTTTTAAAGATGCAGCCATAAGTGAAGTGACAGACTTGGCATGTAACATATTACTTCGGGTAAGGAGATCTTTAATGTATTTTCGTTGGGACAGCAGCAAACCATTAGGTAATTGTGTAATCTCCAACCCAAGAAAATACGAGAGAGGTCCAAGGTCCTTTATAGGGAAGGCCAATCTTAAATCTCTAATAAAGGTGTCAATTGCTGTAGGTTTGGAAGCAGTGATAATGAAGCCATCAACATACACCAACAAGTAGATGTGCAGATCACCATTATTAAGGATAAATAAGGAAGCATCGGATTGAGAAGCCACAAATCCATAGTCTAACAACCATGAGCTCAATTGAGCAAATCAGGCCCTTAGGGCTTGTTTTGGGCTGTAAATGGCCTTATGGAGCTTACAAATGTAATCAGGAAATTGAGGATTGAGAAATCCTTGAGGTTGATGCATGTATACCTGATCTATAAGTGTTCCATGAAGGAACGCATTTTGTATGTCAAGCTGTCGGAGTGGCCATCCATGAGCAATTGCTAGTGATAGGATGAGTCTGATTGTAGGAGCTTTGACCACGGGGCTAAAGGTCTCATGGAAGTCGAGACCATGTTGTTGGTGGTAGCCTTTGGCTACAAGCCTTGCTTTTCTCTGTTCGATAGACCCATCGGCATGAAGCTTGGTCTTGTATACCCACCTGCAACCAAGAACATTGATGGAGGGGTTATGAGGGATTAAGGACCAGGTCTTATTTTGAACTAATGCTTGGTATTCCTGAGACATAGCAGCACGCCATGTTGAGTGTTTGGAGGCCTCTGTATAGCTGGTAGGAGATTCGGGTGGGGAGACCGTAGTAGTGAGGCATGTCGGAGAAGAGAACGGGATTGTGCCATCCAATCAAACACGAGGTCGAGATGAGTTGGTTTGTGCACGTGTGATGATGGGAGAGCGGGGTGGAACGAGAATAGGAGTTGAATTTGCAAAAGGTGCTGAGGAGTTAGGGATTTGGCTGTGCGATGGAGAAATTGGGGAAGAAGGAGTAGAGTTGGGCTATTGAGAGGGGGTGTTGGGTAATGTTGATGGGCCTGGGCCGAGTAGAGATGGGAGTGGATTAAGAAGAGGTAAGGAGACATGAGTTGAATGTGGGCTATGAGAAGTGACAACTCGGCTGGGCTGCGAAACAAAATAAGGAAAATTGGCCTCATAAAATAGTACATCACAGGAGTAGTAGAAACGATGAGTTTTTAAATCCATGCACTTATATCCTTTATGTGTGGAACTGTAACCCAAAAAGAGACACTGAGATGATCGAAAATGTAGCTTGTGTTGATTGTAGGCCTGCAGATTTGGGAAACATAGGCAACCAAAAACCTTAAGAAAATTATAATTTGGATCGTGATGATGAATTTGATAAAATGGAGATTTATTTTTTAGAGTTGTCGTAGGTAAACGATTTATGAGATAGACAGCGGTTTCAAAAGCATCAACCCAAAAGGTGAAGGGAAGAGATGCTTGGGCCAAGAGTGCAATCCCAGTGTCGACTATGTGTCGATGTTTCCTCTCAACAAGCCCATTTTGTTGATGGGTATGGGGACAAAAAAAATAGTGATGGATTCCAAATTTTTGACAAAATAGCGTAAGAGGTTTGAATTCACCACCCCCATCGGTTTGAAGGGTGATGAGTTTTTTGTTAAAAAGACGTTCAACATATGGCAAGAAAATAGAGAAAATATGTGAGACATCGGATTTTGCTTTTAAAGGATAAAACCAAGTGTACCGAGTGAATTGATCTACAAAAGAAAGATAGTATTTAAACCCTTCTCTACAAACAGAGTAGGTTGGGCCCCATACATCCTCACAGACTAACTCAAGTGGTTTAGTTGAATGGGCCTTTATTGAAATAAACGAAAGCTGATGAGCTTTAGCAAGTGGGCACTCTGTGCACTGGAAGGTGGAGTCATGTGGAACAGTTTTCAAACAGGTAGAATGCAAGATACGAGACATCGTGGAAGGTTGAGGATGACCCAGCCTACGGTGCCATTGAGCCAAAGATGTTTTCTAGCCTAAATGAACGAATGGAGAAGGACGAGAGGGGAAGGAAGAGGGCTTCACGGATGGAAAGACATAGAGCCCGTCACAGAGTGGTTCGGTGAGGAGGATCTGCCCCGTCGAAATGTCCTTCATAGAAAAAAATGAGGCATGAAACTCAAAGTAACAGGAATTATCACTACAGAATTTGGAGACAGAGATGAGATTCTTCGTGATATTAGGAACGTGAAGCAAATTTTTGAAGTAAGAAGGAAAAAGAGGTAGAAGATAAGGAAGAGGCACCCGTGTTCTGTATTGGAAGACTCGATCCATCCCCTACACGAACTTGATCACTACCGCAGTACGATTTTGAAGAGAGGTTCAAATTGTTGAAGTCATGTGTTATATGGTGGGTTGCAGCTGAACCTGGGTACCAGGTGGACTCCATGAGGTTGCTTGGTGCAGTATAGTTGGCGGTGAAGGATGTGGGTGCTGCAAATTGGTAGCTATGGTCAAAATGATGGAAGTATTGTAATGCCACATATCCTACCTTCCCACAGACTTGACAGGTTGGGCATTGTGTTGGTGCCGATGTGTTCTGTACTGCTGGTGAGAAGGTACAGCCACCACGAGAAGGATAACCAAACCTTCCTCTGTCATTACGACCACGGCCGCTATGGGACTGATTGCGACCTCGTCCACTTGCATTGGTGAAAGTAGTAGATGGTTCAACAAGAAAGGGTGTGTGTGCACTGTGAGCAAGGCGACTTTCATGTACCAACAATAACTGGTATAGCTCATTGGAGGAGATTGGCTCAGCTCGTGTTGTCACAGAAGTGATAAATGAGTCATAAGATGAGCCAAGACCAGTGAGAAGGTAGGTAACAAAATCTGGGTCAGGTAATGGAGAACCAGTGGCTGTAAGAATATCAGCTAGAGACCTCACTTTACCAAAGTAATCAGTAATACTTTGATCACCACAAGTAAGGTTGGCTAATTGGAACCGAACTTGAAGCTGTTGGCTTGGGAGTGAGATGTAAATAAGGAGGCTAGGGAACACCAAAGCTCACAAGAGGTTTTTGAAGAAAGAACATGACCAATGATTGACTCTGAAAGAGAAGAGAATAAAATGCTAAGAACAGATTGATCAATACGCCTCCATGAGGAATACGCTGGATTAGGTGTGGTAGAATCTGGAAGGTATACCGAGGAGATGCAAGTGTGCCATCAACATACAGATATAAAATCTTGACCAGGGAGATAAACAGAAATCTGGACTTTCCATAATGGATAGTTATTGGTAGTAAGTTTGGTGGTGACGAGATGAGAGAAGTGTGACATGATTGTAGAGGGAAGGGGAGAAGAGACTGCCATGGATCAGATTTGCAAGGACTGTAAGTCACGAGCTCTTGATACCATATTAGAAGGACACAATTTCTGGAATTCTTCCTTGTATTGTATTACATCAGTATAGAGATTTTATATAGAGTTTGTACAACATTCTAGAGAATTAGAAAAGAATAAAAACAGTTACAACTTGAGACAAAATAGAAACAGAAATGTCTACAGTTCCCCTGCAGTAGCACTTGGTTTCTCTGCAGTGACGTTTGTTGAGGCAGCAGTGGAGTCTATGTTAATACTTTTTTATCTTTTTAGAGTCAATTGATTTGAGGTTATCTTTATGGCAATGATTAATTGTATGAATTGGTTAAAGGTATGAGTCATAATTATTATGAAAATACGATGAAAACATATCATTTATATATATTTTTTTGATAAAAATAGACATAATTCTAATTTTATTGATTTTTTAATATAAAAAAAATAAGAATTTCGGTTACAAAAATCTCAAACCAAATACTAAAAACAGAACAAAGCCAAAAGACATATTAGTTAACTTAACTATCTGTACAACAACAAATAGAAACACTAAATAATTACAGAGTTAATGTTCTAAAATTCTCTATCTAAAAATCCAGAAAAACAAACATGTGAACAAATTAACTATATTTGTCTCTCTTTATATCTAAAACAGGGCAATCCTAATCTATTTAGCGTTTTAATACGAATGAGATGTTTTGGAAGCATATCAACAGAATTAAATGAAATGTCTAGAACTGCAGCCCCTACGTTGGCAAGTCCACCAACAAGTTGGTTACCCTCTCTAAAAATATGCTTGACCTCATTACGTAGATAATGATTCAGACTAACCACCTCGTTTGTTTTCGGAAATAAAATAAGATTAAAGTTAAAGTTAAAAGTTGAATAACATATTATTATAATATTTTTTTTAATATTATTTTTATTTTAGAATTTGAAAAAATTTGTTTATTTTATTTTGTAAAAAAATTTAAGAAAATTGTAATGATTAGATAAGATGAGTTGAGAGGTGTTATGAAAATTAGCGAGTGTTGGAACCATTCCGTGGATAACAAGAAAAGCCAAACAAAAATCTTCCATGATGATCTCCAAGTTCCAAGTGCTCCCTCACATCTAGCGACTAGCAGGGCCTGGATTACCGAAGGGAGGAGGAGACTGTCGCGACATACAAGTGAAGGCTTGTCAGTCGCACCTGCAGCATTGTAATTTTCAAAACATACCAAGTAGAAACATGCTGTTTAGGTAAGACCTGTTTCGGGTGAATGGGGAAATTGAGTTCCTTTAACCAATTCAACACTTTCCAAATAATGGAAGAAGAAAGCTTTTAGGCCCCATCATATCTAGCTGCATTGTGAGAGAGCCACAACTCCAATATAATAAGCGCTGGAACTTTATTAACAAGTTGATACGTAGCTTCTTGAAATTCTACAATATTAACGATCGAGCAAACCTTTAATTAGCAGCTGTTTCCACAGGATTAGCATCACCTAGATTTTAAAATACTGCTGGAGAATTCAAATGAACATGCCTAGTTTTAATCTTGTTGCAGGAAAAATACAGATCACCAGAGATCCGTCGTTGCCAGCTTAGTTCAAGGAGTATACACCTTAGAACGGGACCGCCAGTGGAAGTACCTTGGCAGGTGTCGAGAAGATAATGCTGAACCTTGGTGGACTTCCTTCAATTTCCACCTACATGAAACTCTCATATATGACAAGCGCATATTCGGTGCTATTTATAAATATAATGGCAAATACGCATCAGCTGATTCAGACGTCCCAGAATATGTTATTGCCTTCCGGGGCACACTCCTCGGGCTAGAGACAGGGATTGAGGACATCACGTCGAACTTCAAATCCTTCGTTCACAAACTTGAAGAGAGCAGTCGCTTTAAACTTGCCCTGAATTATGTTGACTGTTTTGTTGAGGGGAATGGAGCTCGAAATGTATGGTTTGCTGGACATTCTTTGGGGTCAGCTATAGCATTGCTTATTGGAAAGAAGATGATTCTCCTGATGGAATGGTTTCCTAAAGCTTATCTTTTTAATCCTCCATTCCTATCTTTCCCCATAGAGCTGCTAGGGGACGAGAAAGTGAAGAAAGGAATCCGCCGTGCACACCGTATTGTCAAGGCAGGCCTCATTTTCCTTGCTGCAGAACGTAGTGAGCCTCGAATGGCGGACCATTTTGCTATGTTATCCAGCTGGACTCCTCACCTGTTTGTGAACCCAGCTGATATTTTTTGTGCAGCATATATTGCCTACTTCGAACGCAAAGTTGGATCCGGAGAAACCATGACACTAGCAGAAAATAACAGTATGAGGAATCTAGTCAGTCATGTTGTATTCCGGACAGATTTAAAAGATGCAACGCATCTCCTTCCTTCGGCACATCTAATTGTTAATGAGAGTCACCCAAACAAAAAAGCTGCTGATAATTCTTCTCGTTCAGATTTTCTTGAGGCTCATACAATTTCCCAGTGGTGGCGTCCTGATGTTCGTTGCCAATCAACTCTGTATCAATATCGTTAGAGTGTTATCAATTGTTAGTTTGCAATTTACAAGCTACTTTACATTCGTTGGGCTGTTGCATAAAGCTGCTTTCTTTGATACTTTTTTGGGGAGAGTTTGAATGGTAGGCCTCACCCTTGCTCTAAAAGATTAGCACTATCATAAGCGTGGAAATCTTGACACTTATGTAATAAGAAAAATAACCATTCCCTTGCTTATGAAAAGCTTAAGAGCTCTTTACACCTAAAGAAAAGCTTAACAGCTACTTGTGGCAACTAGACCCCTGTTTCATGATCTGTCCAAAGGAATTTTATAATAAGTGACAGCCGGTAACACATTAGGTTTCAAAAACTTCAATCATGCCGCTCTAAACTTGTTTATTTCCCAGGTGTCTGTCTTCGACTTTTTTCAAGAAAGCCTATGCGTCTGAATAATGGAGCCTGCATACGTGATCAGTGATCTCTCTGTGTCTCTCAAACTTCAGCCCATAGTCATGAATTTTCTTTTCTATTTTCTGCATTATTAAGATCATGATATAAGTTTAAACAAAACTCTGAGATAATGATAGATTTATCTCAATAACTTCAAACATGCTAAACCTGGAGTACTATTCTTACTTTGTTGTTATAAAAGAAAACTATAATATATTAGACAACATGTCACATATACTAATGTAAAAATAATGTATTGGTATACACAACTTAGTTCATTGAGTTGTAAATGTGTTCCGTAAAGTTTAAGTCGAAATTGGAACAAAAATTATAAAGATGACAAGTTTACTAGACTTCGTGAAATCAACCTAGTCGAAGTGAAATCAACCTAGAATTTTTGAAAATTATTAATAACAACTTTGGATAGTATGAAGCTTACCTTGGTGGCTCTGGAAAGTAACTCAAAGACCAACAATAAAATGCTACATCCCCTCGCTGGGGTGTTGTAGCACTTTTTTTTTTTTTTTTTAATGTGTTTTTTAAAGTTTTATATATATATATATATATATATATATATATATATATATATATATATATATATTTTTAAAATTTTAAATATTTTAAGAAAATAAAAAAATTCATAATATTATTAAAAAATAAGTTTTTAATTACTTAGTGATTAAGAAAGTATTTTTTAATAATTTTCTTTTACTTTCTAATTAAAAAAATATTTTTTAATAATATTCTAAATTTATTTTATTTTTTTAAAATATTTAAAAATGATAAAAAAAATTATATAAAAAAAATTTTAAAAAAATACACATGAAAAAATAATGCTACATACCCCAGCGGGGATGTAGCATCACTCTTTCATAATTATCTTGGACCCCCAATGTTTAGTTGGTCAAAATAGCTTGGGAATACATTTCGTTAGATCTTACGTACAGGCCCAACATAGATTAGCACTTCAACCCCCAATGTTTATCAATTCTATTCCTCGTTGATAGCAAGTCATCGAAGATGATAAAATTTAAAATAAAAATATTATTACCTTAAAAGATATATCTAAAATACAAAATATATTATTACAAGATTCATATAATTTTGGTAAAATGCTATAAAAGTAACAACATTTTACTAAAATATTTTTTCTTGAATTTCAGTTACACATTAATCGTCTATGAGGCTGTAACGAGGAAAATATTCATTGCCACCTCCTTCTATCCGTTATTTTCGGGCCATTCTTGGCTATTGAAGTAAAGAAAAATAACTTGATCACGAAAGAATTTCATAAAAGTAAATTTATAAATTGACATAATTTTATATAGGACGTCAGATTATAAAATTATTTTTATTGTCATTTTATATGAAGTTACATCAATTTATAAATTTATTTTTATAAAATCTCTTTGTAACTTTATTTCTCTATAAAAAAAAAAAAAGCAAACAACTCTACAAATCCAAAAGAGGAAGAGGGTTTTAAGTAGCAGAGTTACATATGCATAAACAAATGAGTTCTAGGCTATTTATTGAGCATCAATATAGATTTTTCCTTCGAGAAATAATAATCACAAGGATGAATAGGATATTGATTTACATTAGAGGTTTGTACTTGCTTAACTAATGCTTATATATTTTTATCCAGTTTCTCGATCATATTTATCAAGAAGAATTCTACACAACCTCCCCAACCTCCACACACCATATTTTTTTAAATTTTAATATTTTTTAATATTTTTTTTAAATTTTTTTTAAAATTTATTTTTTTAAAATTAATTTAATTTTTCTATTCATTATTCATATATTAAATATTTAATAAAAAAAAATATGGTATGTGGAGGTTGTGTGAATAGTAAAAAGTTGAATAGATTTTTTCATTTATCAAACGGACGGTGCTACTATGCCGTCAAGTCAAGTGTGTATGGTTGGACGTGTTCTCTCGTGTATTTATATTTTCTTTTTCTTTTCTTTTTTTTCAAATATTTTTAATTATTTAAAAAAATTAATTCACTAATAATTATTTTCTTAACTATTAAAATAAATTTTAAAAAATAAATATAGAAACGACCAAATTAAAAGAACAAACTCAAACTATATAGTATCATTTTCCTTATTAAATTATGTTGAACATCCATCTTTTGATTCTCCGGCAAGGCAGATTATTTCAGAGGATATCAGAAAGAGAGGAAGTTGAGGGACGCTGGGAACAATGAGCTCTAATAATGAAAATTTCCACGAGACAGGACCAAAACATCTCACAGCTATGGACTGGTAAGACCATATCCTCAAAGAAAACTGATAACTGAATTTGCCACTAAATCGCTCCTTTTTGTTTTGTTTTTTTTTTTTTTTATCTTTTTTAGTTTGAGTACTTTTTATTAGAAGGACAAAATTTCTGGAATTCTTCCTTGTTTTGTATTACATCAGTGTAGAGATTTTATACAGAGTTTGTACAACATTATAGAGAATTAGAAAGGAATAAAAACAGTTACAACTTGAGACAAAATAGAAACAGAAATGTCTACGTTGGCAAGTCCACCAACAAGTTGGTTACCCTCTCTGAAAATATTCTTGATTGATGGCTTGAAGACCCTGAGTAGTGGGGGTCGTGGTCAGGCCGATATGGTATCTGAAGTTCTTGATATGGAATGTAACCTCAACTCAGTTGTATTATCACTGGATGCTGATTCGTATGGTACAAATGTGGAAGAGGATGACAATGTATTGGGTTTGGCCAAACATAAAGGTTATGAATCTGATAATGCTCCGAGTTCTAAATCAAGTATAAAGCAGAAAAATAGATCTCTACATCACCTCCACACACAATAATGCCTTTTTGATTTTTGCAAGAAGAAAAGCTTTTATTTTTTTAAATGAGGCTGTTTTTTAAAGATTTTTTTTAAAATTTATTTTTTAAAATTAATTTAATTTTTCTATTCATTATTCATATATTAAATATTTAATAAAAAAAAATATGGTATGTGGAGGTTGTGTGAATAGTAAAAAGTTGAATAGATTTTTTCATTTATCAAACGGACGGTGCTACTATGCCGTCAAGTCAAGTGTGTATGGTTGGACGTGTTCTCTCGTGTATTTATATTTTCTTTTTCTTTTATCTTTTTTTTCAAATATTTTTAATTATTTAAAAAAATTAATTCACTAATAATTATTTTCTTAACTATTAAAATAAATTTTAAAAAATAAATATAGAAACGACCAAATTAAAAGAACAAACTCAAACTATATAGTATCATTTTCCTTATTAAATTATGTTGAACATCCATCTTTTGATTCTCCGGCAAGGCAGATTATTTCAGAGGATATCAGAAAGAGAGGAAGTTGAGGGACGCTGGGAACAATGAGCTCTAATAATGAAAATTTCCACGAGACAGGACCAAAACATCTCACAGCTATGGACTGGTAAGACCATATCCTCAAAGAAAACTGATAACTGAATTTGCCACTAAATCGCTCCTTTTTGTTTTGTTTTTTTTTTTTTTTATATCTTTTTTAGTTTGAGTACTTTTTATTAGAAGGACAAAATTCTGGAATTCTTCCTTGTTTTGTATTACATCAGTGTAGAGATTTTATACAGAGTTTGTACAACATTATAGAGAATTAGAAAGGAATAAAAACAGTTACAACTTGAGACAAAATAGAAACAGAAATGTCTACGTTGGCAAGTCCACCAACAAGTTGGTTACCCTCTCTGAAAATATTCTTGATTGATGGCTTGAAGACCCTGAGTAGTGGGGGTCGTGGTCAGGCCGATATGGTATCTGAAGTTCTTGATATGGAATGTAACCTCAACTCAGTTGTATTATCACTGGATGCTGATTCGTATGGTACAAATGTGGAAGAGGATGACAATGTATTGGGTTTGGCCAAACATAAAGGTTATGAATCTGATAATGCTCCGAGTTCTAAATCAAGTATAAAGCAGAAAAATAGATCTCTACATCAGTCTCTGCGGGTGTCTACCCGCACTAATAAACTCAATCTATGACAGAATCCATCATTGCATGGAACATAAGGGGGCTGGGGAGTTCTCGACGAGTGCTGCGTAATTTGATTCGGAAACATAATGGCTATATTGTTGCTCTTTTTGAGCCTTTTGCAAGGGAAGAAAAGCTTCAGTGGTTGATGAGTTCTTTGGGCTTTGATGGTTATTTTTGCAATGAGGCTGTAGGGGTAAAGATCTGGATTTTATGGAGAGACCCCTATGGGTTTGAGGTAGTAAGTTTTTCAATGCAGATAATTACGGGTTGGCTTTTGCTAGAGGGTACACGGATAATGGTCTCATTTGTCTACGCCAAGTGTACACAGGTGGATAGAAGAGTATTGTGGGAGAGTATGGTGGATGGAATGTCTAACATCCATCCGTGGATTGTCTTTGGCGATTTCAACATTATCCGAGAGGATCGGGAACGTGTGGGGGGTTGTCCCCGAGCTGCCCAAGCTATGGATGATTTTAATGACTGTATTGATGCATGTGGCCTTGTCGAACTTAATTATCATGGTAATCCCCTATCTTGGTGTAATGGCCAGGAGGGGACTGCTAGGAAGTGGGCAAGACTTGATCGTGTTCTAATAAATATGGTTTTTTCTGAAGAGTTTACGACGGCGGAGTTTGAATATATTAAACGGAAGACTTCGGATCACAGTCCCATGGTGGTCAGATTAGCCCGAGTTAATACGAGGTACGGCCCGTCTCCTTTTCGGTTTCAAAAAATGTGGTGCACCCATGATTCGTTTCAGAGCTTCGTAAAGGAAATCTGGGTTCGGCCTACGTTGGGTTTGGGCATGGTAAAATTGGCAGGAAAGTTAAAGCGGCTTAAGATAGGATTGAGAACCTAGAATAAGAATGTTTTTGGCCGAGTGGAAAGTAATTTACAGGAGCTGGAAGCGAGGTTGGCAGTATTGGAGGCGCAGTTACAATCAGAATACTCGGAAGCAATAGAAGAGGACTACCTTCTTACCAAACTGGAGATTGATGTTTGGGAGAAGAGAGAGGAGACTTGTATAGCCCAAGTAGCGAAGAAGAAGTGGCTAATAGAGGGAGACCAGAATTCGAAGTTTTTCCATGCAGTAGTATCGCAGCGAAGACATGGTGCGACTATTTCTCAGATGCAATTGGTGGATGGGACTCTGCTGAATTCACCAGAGCAGGTTCATTTGGGGGCCCTCGAATACTTTATGAATTTTCTTACTGAGATGCTGCACACTGATCATGTGGATCTATCCCCGTTTCTGGATTTGGAATTCTCTACGGCGGATAATTTGGAGTTGTGTCGTATGCCATCGGAAAAGGAAGTGAAGGATGCAGTATTCTCCATCCCACAGCACAGCAGTCCAGGTCCGGACGGGTATGGTTCCTCTTTCTATATCTCTTGTTGGCACATTGTTAAGGAAGACGTGGTGGATCCCGCAAGGGATTTTTTTGCGGGCTCCTCGCTACCAAAATTTTACACATCGTCATATATTGTGTTGATTCCAAAAGTGGCGGATCCCAAGAGTTTTGAAAAATTCCGGCCAATTAGTCTTTGTTCTGTGGCCTATAAAATTTTTTCGAAGGTTATTGTAAAGCGTTTAACGGGTTATTTGCCAATTTTAATTTCGGCGAAACATGGGGCTTTCATCCCAGGCCGTAGCATTTTTGAAAACATATCCCTCGCTCAAGAGATGGTTCATGTTTTGAAAAAGAAGACAGTTGGAGGAAATGTTATGGTGAAGCTTGATATGGCGAAAGCCTATGACAGGGTGCATTGGGACTTTTTATTTAACGTCTTGACTAGCTTGGGTTTTTCTGAAAAATTCATTAGCTTGATAAAGGAATGTGTGGCATCCCCTTGGTACTCGGTGATGATGAATGAATCGTACAAAGGGTTTTTCAAGTCCAAGAGAGGGTTGCGGCAAGGTGACCCGTTGTCGCCCTATTTATTTATCTTGATGCAAGAAGTATTGTCTAGGCTTCTAAGAAAAGGTTTTGAGGCAGGACGCAATGGTAAGTATTCTCATCCTATGGGGGCTCCTTTGGTGTCTCATCTATTATATGCGGATGATGTTTTAATTTTCTTAAATGGGGAAAAGTGATCTTTGAGACGATTGGGTAGCATCCTTTCTTGCTATGAACGGTGGTCTGGCCAGCGGGTTAGTAAAGAAAAATCAGCAATTTTTATTTCACCACAAGTTAGTGCAGCTCGGCAACGTGGACTGGTGCGTTTAACTGGGTATGCGCTTGGATATTTTCCTATTAACTACTTGGGAGTTCCACTGGTAAGTGGTCGTTTGAAAGCTGTCCATTTGGACCCATTGGTAGTGAAAAATCGGGCTAAGGTAGCAGGGTGGAAAGCGAGACTCCTGTCACAGGGAGGCCGACTGGTTCTCCTCAAGCATGCGCTATCAAGTATAGCCTCCCATTGTTTGGCTGTGATGAACGTCCCTCAGGTTGTGATAAAAAAAAGTAATTCGATACTTGCCACGTTTTTTTGGGGTGAGAGGAATGGAAAACAAAAAATTAAGTGGTGTGCATGGGTTCGGATCTGTAAGCCAACAGAGGAGGGTGGACTGGGTTTGAGAAATTTCCTGGAAATTCAACAAGCAATGCATATGAAGTTGGCTTGGCGTATTTTATCCATGGATTCACTGTGGGCTCAATTCATGATGGCAAAGTATGGAAGAGGCCAGCATTGTTCAATGATTGTAGGCCAGAGTAACAGTTCCAGACTCTGGAAGTCAATAGCATCTCTTATGCCGGATGTCTGCGAGGCTTCAAAAATTAGAGTGAGGGAGGGGAAGGCGTCGTTTTGGTATGACAGATGGATATTGAATGGTCCTTTATGTAATATGGTGCCTGTAGTAAGCAGGCCTTCGTTACAAGTTCGGGAGGTTTGGATGGGGGATTCTTGGGATTTTGATGTTCTGCAGCAGCTACTGGGAGTGGAGTTGGCTGATGAGGTGGTCAGGGAGTTTGGTGTAAGACGAGCTGGGCGGGATGTTCTAATCTGGAAGCCAGCTTTAGATGGCCAGTTTACCACAGCTACAGCTTGGGAGTTAATCAGAATAAAGGAAGATCATCATGTTTGGATGGAGTGGCTATGGAGTAAGTATTTGCTGAAAAAATTTTCAGTATGTATGTGGCGGGCTCAGTTTAATTATTTACCTACGGCTACTAAGGTACAGTCACGAGGAGTGATCATGGCTTCAATGTGTAACTGCTGTCAACCACCTCAGATTGAATCTTTGGACCATGTGCTTGCTGCTGGACAGATTGCAGAACAGGTATGGCGTTTAGCTTCAGTGGCCTTGGGTATCTCCTGCTTGCAAACAAGAACTTGGTGGCATCGGGTGGAAGCCTGGTTGGTTTGTGCGAAAAAAGGTAATATATCCGGAATATTAATTGGTTTGCTGCCGACCATTCTTACATGGTGCTTATGGTGTCGGCGCTGTCAAGCTCGTATGGAGGGGGTACCCAAAACTGCAGTTGATGTTGGGAGATCCATTCGGGTATGGGTGGGGTTATTGGGCAATGAGTTGAACGGCAATGATTTTACCATGGTTGATGCGCATATTCTGAATATATTTGAGATTCATTTATCGCCCAGGTTAGTACGTATGCCACGTCAAGTTATATGGTCTAAACCACCCATAGGATGGTGGAAGTTAAATGTGGATGGTAGTTGTCGTGGGTATCCAGGGAATTGTGGTGGGGGTGGAGTATTGAGGGATCATCAAGGACAGATAAAGGCTGGTTTTTTTGCTTACTATGGGTTTGGGACCAATAACGAGGCTGAATTAAGAGCCCTTCTTCAAGGAGTACAATTAGCTAAAGAAATGGAGTGTCGAAATATTATTTTGGAATGTGATTCAAAAATAGTGGTTGATTGGGTGGAAAAAGGAGTTTGCAATATATGGAATCTTTGGGATTATTGGGATACCCTCCTTTATGAGCTAGAGGGAGTTCAGTTCCAAGTTGTACATCAATTTAGAGAAGGCAACCAAGCGGCAGACTTTTTGGCAAGGAAAGGAGAAGAGGGTTTAAATTCGAGTTTTAGTTTGGGTACTTCTATACCAAGGCTATTAAGGGGTATTGTTAGATTGGATTAGGGCTGCAACCCGACCAAACCGGCTGGCATATTGGCCCGACCCGACCCGAACCGCGTAATAAACGGTTCAACCCGACTTGATATCGGGTCACCGGTTTTATATATGCGATGAATATGCCGAGACGAGATCTACAACTCTCTTCCAGTGTATACCCATCCCCACCCATCCGAGTACTCCATTGAGTACTCAACGTCTCGTGCCGCCCCAGTCAATCGGTTCCTTCAGAAGCCACAGCGTTGCATATCTGTCTCCTTAGGTATGCGTCGGACATCATCAGGTCTTGAGTCGGAGGATCCAACGCGATGATCTTGGCTTCATGGCCTTGATGGAGGAAAACACCTTGTTGATCACTCCGGGTCTAGCCAACAGGGGGTGAAGCTCGAACACGAAATTCACAGCCACGACGTCTTCTTTGGTGGGTAAGTTATCGAGCATGGATGGATCAATATTGGCACTGATAGTTTTGGCTAATTCAGCCAGCTTCCACCGGACTTCGATCTTCGGTGGTTTGTGTGGATCTGGGTTTTTTTCCATACGTCCTTTGTTTGCAAAAGTAGAAGACGAAAGACCTTGGTTAGTTTTGAGATCTCAGGCAAGATCGCTCCAGCCATTACTCAGCTCAGGCACTTAATCATGAACGAGTGTAGAGAAGCGATGATGAATTGAGGCGACGACGATGACGATGATCATGGAGAGAAATAGGGAGGGGTGGCAGCAAGGGGGTGAGATTTGGAGACGGCCAGAGGGTTGGCGGCTAGGGATTGAAATCCCTTTGAGCAGTCGGATCGATTTTACTTTAAACGGGTTCGACCCGCAAGCTGCATTTCTCGGACGGGTCGGGTCCGGTCGGGTCACATGGACGGATCAGATCATCAACTTTTTTGCACAGCCCTAGATTGGATGCTTTGGAACTTCCATCTATTAGGAAGTAATTAGTTTCATTCCATTAGGCATGTTTCTTAGAGTTTTGATAATTGGGTTTAGCTTTGGTATAGGACTTGTTTTTAACACTTGGTTTTGGATTATTTTATAGTGTTTGTAAACCCCTAAGTGTATTGATGTTCCACGGTATTTGTTCGCCATAAATGAGGGTTTATCTTAATAAATTTGGGACGGGGTTGTTATGTGTGTGGCTACCAGCTCTTTTAAAAAAAAAAAAAAAACTTCAAACATGCTAAACCCGGAGTACTGCTATTCTTACATTCTTGTTATATAAAAAAATTATAATATAATATACAACATGTCACATATACTACTGTAAAAATAATGTATTGGTATACACAACTTAGTTCATTGAGTTGTAAATGTGTTCCGTAAAGTTTAAGTCGAAATTCGAACAAAAATTATAAAGATGACAAGTTTACTAGACTTCGTGAAATCAACCTAGTCGAAGTAAAATAATAACAACTTTGGATAGTATGAAGTCTAGCTTGGTGGCTCTGGAAAGTAACTCAAAGACTTACAATTTAATGTTTCATAATTATCTTCAAACCCCAATGTTTAATTCGTCAAAAATAGCTTGAGAATAAATTTCATTAGATCTTAATTAAAGGCCCAACATAGATTAGCACTTCATTTTAGATTTTATGATCAATTCTGTTCCTCGTTGATAGCAAGTGTGATTGAAGATGAAAAAATTTAAAATATAAAATATATTTAAAATATAAAATATATTGTTACAAGATTCATCTAAATATAAGGTGGATAGTACTCGCATCTATGAAAAATGTACTTTTAGAAAGGGGCCGGGTAGAAGGAATATAACATTTTTGGACGTGTGGACATCATATATATGGCCACATAATAACTTATAAAATGCACACTATAAGAAAATTAAATATTTGTGATGAGAAACACTATTTACGACAAAAATAAATTCATTTTAGTAAGAAATGATTATTCTCGCGAATAAGTATTTTCTTGTAGTGATAGGTTACAATATACAAATTAAATTATATGGGGGATGAAAAATCGAAAAACTATATACAAGCTATTGGCTCTGTTTATTTTTAAGTTGAAGGAAACCATTTTTAAGAAAAATAAAAATGACATCACTTTCCTACTAGCAAACTTTAACTCACATCTCTTTCCCTTTTACAAAAAAAAAGTCAATAAATAAATTTTACTAGAGTCACAAGTTACTATCTAAGCTTATGACTTGGTACACTTAATTAAGAAGGTTGGGCCTCCTTTAATAAGCCTTCAACCATGCCCTTTCTCATTTTCCACCGATGTGGGATTAGCCAAGGAGTTAAAAAACCCAACACATCCAAATTATTGTGGAGGTGGTCGTCTTAACTAGGTAGGTCGATAACCATTCTTATTTTCTACTAAGAATTTAGCACTAGCAATGGTTTTTTTTATATGCATCTTCAAAATCACATCTTTTGAAAATTGATTTTACTTATCAAGAAAAAGTCTCACATTGAATTATTTTTTGAACCAAATGATAATAAAATAATATTATTTTTTTATTTTTTATTTATTTCCTAAAATTATTTTTGTATATATATTTTACAATTAGCATTCACTTTGTATAATCAACTTAATACAAATTTCATGTATCAAAATTATTTTAATATAAATTCTACAAAATTGATTTTAATATGTAGGAGAGAAAAAAAAATAATGTTTAAAGAGTTAATAGTATTTTTTTAAATTTGAAGAAGCACTGTTTATAATTATGTAAAAATTTAGAAATGTTTAAATTAATATAGATGAATATAAAGATATATTATTCAAATTTAAAGTGAAGATGAATAAATCATTGATAGTGATTAAGTAGATGGGACTTTTTGGTTTGATTAGGTCGTTGGAGTCTCGTCATTCTACCAAAAGTAGTCATAAACAATAATAAAAAAAAGCTCTCGGATTTCAAGATTTTTTTTATAAAAAATCTATTCAACCTCTTACTATTCACACAACCTCCACACACCATTTTTTTTATTAAATATTTAATATATGAATAATGAATAAAAAAATTAAATTAGTTTAAAAAGAATAAACTTAAAATTTTTTTTTTAAATATAAAAAATATTAAAATTTAAAAAAATGTGATGTGTGGAGTTTGAAGAGGTTGTGTAGAATTATTCTTGATTTTATACCATAAAAAAAAAAGTCCATTGAGCTTTTTTGGTTCGATTGATTTTATCCCATAAAGAGTCAAAGCCTTGTGGGGCCTCATTCCTGATTTGGAATCCTTCCCTACAATTATTGTGAAGCTATCCATTTTTTAGCTGGTCAAGAAATTTTAGAAAAAAATTGGTAATTAATATTTCTTAATAAGTCAAGTAACTAACAATTTGTTAATTTCTTTTTCATGGTTTAATTTCCAATTTAATTGGAATATATTCCAATGACGAGGTCAGTCAACTAACAACTTGCAATTTAATCAACTAACAACTTGCAATTTCCTTTTCATCTAGAAGTTGCGTACATGTTTGATGGTTTAGTACCTATTTATAAGAAGACTAAGACTAAGGCTAATTCCAAACATCCAACAATTTCTTCATTTCTCATGTAATCTTCATCTTCATCTGCTAATTCCAAACATCCAACAACATAGGTAATTTTTGTCACTCAATGCTTTGCCCGATTTGACTAATTCCGGTTGCTCCCTCGAGTTTATTTGTATGATTTTTTTCGATCTATCTGATAAATTTATATTTGGTATCAAGTAATTTATAAATAATTATGATTATTCTCCTATATGCTGTGCATTTTTGTTGTGAAATGATTCTCTTCTTTCACATATAATCTATAGAATGCAATTTCCTTCTCTTGATGGTATTTTTGGGATCTAGTTTCTCTAGAATTTTTATTCGGATTTTATAGCTGTTTAAGTGAGTTTCTCGAGTGCAACATATATGACTGTTTAAATCAATTTCTTAGACAATATTAAATGCTCAATAGTAATATAAGACTCATTTTATATGTCTATCTCTTTCGTTCTAAGTCTTAGAGTTGAAACAAAAACTCTTAGTGAAACACAAAAATGTTCACCTCTCAAAAAAGAGTTTTCTTGCTATATACCTTTTTATAAAGAGTTTACTCAACTTCTCTTGTAACATGCAGTACTGGTCTGGCTTGGAAAATATTTTTTCTTGAATTTCAGTTACACATTAATCGTCTATGAGGTTGTAACGAGGAAAATATTCATTGCCACCTCCTTCTACCCGTTATTTTCGGGCCATTCTTGGCTATTAAAGAAAAAGAAAAAGAACTTCGTCATAAAAAAATTTCATAAAAATAAATTTATAAATTAAGGTAATTTTATATAGTACGTCATACTATAAAATTATTTTTACTGTAAAGTAAATCTAACGTATCACATAAAATTACGTTAATTTGTATGTTCATTTTTATAAAATCTATTCATAACTATATTTCTCTAAAAACCAACTCTACAAATCCAAAAGAGGAAGAGGGTTTTAAGTAGCAGAGTTACATATGCATAAACAAATGAGTTCTAGGCTATTTATAGAGCATCAATATAGATTTTTCCTTTGAGAAATAATAATCACAAGGATGAATAGGATATTGATTTACATTAGAGTCTAGTGGTTTGTACTTGCTTAATTAATGCTTATATATTTTTATCCAGTTTCTCAATCATATTTATCAAAAGGACGGTGCTACTATGCCGTCAAGTCAAGTGTGTATGGTTGGACGTGTTCTCTTGTTTATTTATATTTTATTTTTCTTTTTTCCTTTTTCAAATATTTTTAATTATTTAAAAAAAATTAATTCACTAATAATTATTTTCTTAACTATTAAAATAAAATTTAAAAAATAAATACATAAACGATCAAATTAAAAGAACAAACTCAAACTATATAGTATCATTTTCCTAATTAAATTATGTTGAACATCCATCTTTTGATTCTCCGGCAAGGCAGATTATTTCAGAGGATATCAAAAAGAGAGGAAGTTGAGGGATGCTGGGAACAATGGGCTCTAATAATGAAAAAGCCCATTTTGAATAAATAGGCCCAACATGGAGGACCCTTGGCCAAGCATACAATACCGGTGTATCAAAAGCCCGACCAAGTCAAAGACATGCAGGTAACCGCCTACGAGAAAGCGGGGATCAATGCAAATACGTGACCACTTCAACCACAGAGTGCATCCCAAAAGTTCGGATTCACGCCGAAAGATCCTGCTTCAACTAAACGCAACAACGGAATCTTATATATACCAGGTAACCCTCAATAGCTAGGGGTTTGGTTTTTCTAAGTTCTCATTGAATTATTTCGAAACTCAAAATTGACTTAGGCATCGAAGTGTTCCCAAGCGGACCAGGCCAACTTCACTTGGGTCATTGTACAGGTTAACGACACAGATTGGAAGTGAGACACGTCCTTTACATTGGCGCCGTCTGTGCGATTCCATTGATAATCCCTTTACATGGTTCTCGCATGCCAACTGTCACCCATTCTGTGGCAAGCCGAGCAATGGATCCATCCGTCGAAGCGTGACTAGCAGCAACTGAGGAAAAATTTAAGCAAGCATTGGAAGCAATGAAGGTCTTGAAGAAGGAGAATGACGACCTACAACGGAGGGATGCTGAATCCAACAATACCGCCGCACCCGCCCATAGTGAACAAGGAGAAGGAGAAGAACCATCCAATATGGAGTCGCATCTGGGACGGATGGAGAAAGAAAAGATGCACGATGAGTTGAAAGACCTGGCGGAGAAATATGAAGAAATGACAAAGAAGATAGGAGGATCTTTTTCAGTTGAGTGCCTGCTTGGCAGAATAGATCTGCCATATAGCGAACGAATTATGGCCGTGCCCCTCCCACCAAAATTCAAGCTGCCCCAAGTAGACCTGTACGATGGGTCCAAAGATCCAGTGGATCATCTGGAGAACTACAAAGCCCATATAACACTCCACGGCTTTCCCGGCGAGATAGCATGCCGAGCCTTTCCATTGACGTTAAAAGGAACAACGAGAGGGTGGTTCGGGACTCTCTGGCCACAGTCGATAGACAGTTTCGAAGAATTGGCTAAGCAGTTCTTGACTCAGTTCATGCCTAGTAAAAGACGCAGGCGCCCTGCCTATCTGCTAACAATTAAGCAGGGAGAAGACGAGGACCTGAAAACCTACCTTATGCTCTTTAACAAAGAATGTCTAACGACGGACGACTAAGATGAGAAGATCACTCTCGCTATCCTGCTAGGCAAGATATGGCCCCAAAGTCCTTTTATGGTAGAACTTGCCAGAAGGACTCCATCCACCCTTAGGGACTTCATAGACAAAGCAGATGATTTTGTCAATACTAAAGATACGTTGCAAGCTTTGGTCAACCCAAGGAAGGCGAGTAGCAAGCCTAAAAGAAGGGCGGCCAGATCGATAGAAAAATTGGTGCAAGTCGGCAAGAGCGACTGCAGGAGAAAAGGGCGGACTACAACCTCAGGCTCATACACAATAACTTAAATGTGCGGGAAGACAAAAAGGAAAAAGAAGAACGTCGCAATACGAGTGGACGTTATTGCAAATATCACCAAACCGGGTCCCACTGGACTGAAGATTGCACGACCATGAAGAAAAGAGTAGCGAAAATGGCTGGAATCGGGGAGTTAGAGAGGATGATCGCAGAGCACTCAAAACCAAGAAGACGCCAGGAAACCAGGCGGGAAACCAAAAGGAGTAGGAGTCCTGAGCGACAGTGCAGGGCGCCTAACTGCCAAAATGATGGGAATAGAGCTCCCCCCAGGGGTGAAAGGAATAGGCCACCCATAGGAGAAATCCGGACCATAGCAGAAGGGTTTGCTGGAGGCGGCACGTCCACATCCAGCCGAAAGGCATATGAGCGAAAGGCCAGATACAAAGAAATTTTTGTAGTGGATAGAGTCCCCAAGCAACCAAGGCTGGGTGAAGACAGAATGGTGATTTCTTTCAGAGAGGCAGATTGGGAAGGAATATTGTACCCACATGATGATGCGTTGGTAATCACTTTGGTGATAGCTAACTACACAACCAGACGAGTACTGATTGACAATAGAAGCTTAGCTGACATCCTATTCTGGGAGGCGTTTGTAAAGATGGAGATTGATGTCAGTAGACTAAGACCCTCCCCAACACCGTTGAAAGGTTTCTCTAGGGACACCATCCTCCCTATAGGCTCCATTACCCTCCCAGTAAGCGCCGGATCCGGGACACGGACGGCTACCAGCATGACTGATTTCCTTGTGGTAAAAGCGCCATCTTCCACCATACTTGGGAGACCAACACTTAATCAACTACGGGCGGTGACTTCCACTTATCACCTTAGGATGGAGTTCCCAACCGAAAATGGGGTAGGGGAGTCACAAGGTGAACAGGCTCTAGCGAGGGAATGTTATGTACAAGAGCTCAGGAAAGGTCGTGAGGAGGTGTGTATTGTAGAAGAACTAGATGAAGAACTAACCCTTCCTTTTCCTCCCTCATTGGCGGCTACCCTATTAGAGGAAGTGGAAGTCCGGGACGAACAGAGCGAGCAGCACGCTGAGGTAAATGAGCCGCTAGAACTCGTGGTATTACACCCCGACTGCCCCGGGTCAACAACGCGCGTTGGGACTAATGTGCCATTGGTGGAAAGAGAGGCATCAAAGCAATTATTGGTCGAATACAGGGATGTCTTTGTTTGGAGTCACAAACAAATGCTAGACATAGATAACGAAGTCATTGAATATCGTTTGGGCGTGGACCCCGCACACAAAGTTGTACGCTAGAAGAGAAGATCATTCAGCAGAGAGAAGTACGTCGCCATTAAAGAAGAAGTAGAGAAGTTTCTCGCCGCCGGATTCATCAAGGAGTCCCACTACCCAGAATGATTGTCCAATGTGGTCATGGTAAAAAAATAAAATGGAAGATGGAGAATGTGCGTAGATTTTACTGATCTAAACAAAGCATGCCCCAAGGATAGATTCCCCTGCCACGTAATTGTGGATGCCACAGCAGGACACCGTATGCTGAGTTTTATGGACGCCTACTCAGGTTAAACCAAATTCGGATGTACCTGGCGGATGAGGAGAAAACCTCATTCATAACAGACCAGGGGTTGTATTGCTACCAGGTGATGCCATTTGGATTGAAGAATGCAAGGGCGATATATCAAAGACTGGTGAATCGGATGTTCAAGAAGCAGATTGGAAAGTCCATGGAAGTCTACGTAGACGACCTTTAGTGAAAAGTAAAGAGTCCACCCAGCACCTGGGCGACCTGAGAACGGCGTTTGAAATTCTACACCGCTACAAGATGAGAATGAACCCTGCGAAGTGTGCTTTCGGGGTAGGATCGGGGAAGTTCTTGGGCTACATTGTGTCTGAAAAAGGAATCGAGGCCTTTCCAGAGAAGATAGCTGTCATACAAAACATGAAACCACCCAAGAACCTGAACGAGACACAGCAGTTGGCGGGCAGGATAGCCACCCTTGGGAGATTCATCGCTCGATCAACGGACAGGTGCCTCCATTTCTTCCAGGTGTTGTGGAAGATGCACCCCTGGAACGAAAAATGTAATGAGGCGTTTGAGAAGCTGAAGCAGCACTTGGCTAGCCCGCCACTTTTGAAACAACCGCAAAAAGGAGACGTGCTTCATGCCTATCTCGCGGTTTCCTCAAACGATGTGTCCGTCGTCCTGATAAAAGAGGAGGGGACAACTCAGCACCCAGTATATTACGCTAGCAGGGCCCTTAAGGGAGCCGAGATAAGATACCCGAAAGTCGAGTAGCTAGCCTTTACCCTGGTGACGGCTGCTAGAAAACTCCGTCCATAGTTTCAAGCCCACACTATAAAGGTACTTCCGGAGGCCCCTTTGGCAAAAACCTTAAAGAAACCAGATAGTTCGGGAAGACTGATTGGATGGTCAGTAGAATTAAGCGAGTTTGACTTAAGGTACGAAACTAGGAAGGCGGTTAAAGGACAAGTTCTAGCCGACTTCATAGCAGAATTCTCAGGTTTCCCCCAGGAAGACACAGTAGCCCCAGCAGGAAAGCCGTGGGTACTTTACGTTGATGGTTCATCCTGCAAGACAGGCGGAGGCCTGGGGATATAGCTAGTAGATCCCGATGGTAGGAAGTTGCATTATATGGCCACACTTACTTTCAAGGTAACAAACAACGAAGCAGAATATGAAGCACTCGTAGCAGGGCTTTTCCTCGCCGCCGAGATTGGAGCAACCGAGGTGGAAGTCAAGTCGGACTCTCAAGTGATTGTGAATCAAGTATTAGGCTTGTATGCAACGAAAGGGGAAAGATTAGAGAAGTATCTCGAGCGTGTGTGGGAAGCACGGGACCTCCTCTCATATTTCAGTATAGCCCAGATCCCGAGAGCAGAAAATGAAGTAGCGGATAGATTGGCTAGGGCAACATCGGGCATGGACGAAACACCCCTCCCATGGCAATGAGAACACAGGGTCATTGAGGTCCCGGCCATCGGGATGGATGTAGGAGTTTTGAGTACCAGCATCCCTGAGTGGGCGAGCGAAGTGGTTAGATATCTGGATGAATGGAAGCTACCTAACGCAAAGGATGAGGCGAGGAGAGTGAGGCAAAGGGTGGCAAGGTTCCTACTTATTGATAGATTCCTTTACAAAAGAGGCTTTTCCGCCCCGTTGCTGTGATGCATTTCCACCCAAGAAGCTCAATACGTATTGGCGGAAATACACGAGGGGATATGCGGAAACCATTCGGGTGGAAAGATTTTGGCAAGGAAGGCGATGAGGGCAGGATACTACTAGCCCAACGCATTAAGAGACGCTCAAGCATTCAGCAAGAAGTGTGTGGAATGCCAGGCGCATGCACCAATACAGCATGCTCCCCCGGAAGGACTAACATCCATGACCGCACCTTGGCCATTTGCCTAGTGGGGAGTAGATTTGGTTGGACCCTTCTAGCTAGGAAGAGGCAGGGTGAAATTCATGGTGGTAGCGGTTGATTATTTCACAAAATGGATCGAGGCAGAGCCATTGGCGTCCATAACAAGCAGGACCGTGACAAAATTTTTATGGAAAAACATTATTTGCAGGTTCGGGATACCTCAAAGCATAGTAACGGATAACGGGCGACAGTTCGACTCAGACCATTTCAGGGAATGGTGTACGGAGCTGAAGATCAAAGTGAAGTACTC
Source organism: Cyclocarya paliurus (assembly GCA_029856935.1). Taxonomy (NCBI): domain Eukaryota; kingdom Viridiplantae; phylum Streptophyta; class Magnoliopsida; order Fagales; family Juglandaceae; genus Cyclocarya; species Cyclocarya paliurus. The sequence goes on from CM056945.1 coordinate 2,324,247, forward strand.
ATCGCCAGGTCACCCCCAAGCAAACGGATAGGTGGAGGCTACGAACAAGGCATTGCTCTCACTCCTAAAAAAGAAAGTCGCAGAGAAAAAGGGAGAGTGGGTAGATGAGTTGCCCGAAGTACTCTGGGCGTATAGAACATTGGCAAAGACTCCTATAGGAGAATCCACATTCACACTAGCGTATGGCTGTGAAGCAGTAGCTCCAGTCGAAAGGGGACTCCCCACCTACAGAACAACTTACTTCTCAGCCCCCCCAAAACGACAAAAAAATGGAGGAATATCTCAACTTGGTCGAGGAAGAAAGAGAGATGGCCGAAGCAAGGATGCTAAAAGAGAAGACAAAGGCTAGACAATATTTCAACAAAAGGGTAAAGCCCAGGACTTTCAGAGTGGGCGACCTGGTCTTGAAGAAGAGTGGCGTGACAACCCAAGGTGAAGGAAAGATGGGGCCTCGGTGGGAAGGCCCCTACCTGGTGATAGCCAATAATAGGCCGGGGTCATACCAACTAAAAGACAACCAGGGCTAGGAACTAACCCATCCATGAAATGCAGAACACTGAAGAAATTCTCTCAGTAGAGTTGTAGTATTTTTACTTCTGTTAAATTCCATGTTTTCTATGTTGAAATAATTATGTCCATGCTCATTAATACAAGGATATTTCGATTGCCCTGTTATTAGCCATAACTTGTTATGTCTCTTTTTGGTGAGCCCTCAACAGAAGGAAAACATCACTCCAAGCAAGTATAAAAGGGCGGGTAGGTCCTCAGACCACGTGGACCCCTAAACACCAAAGACAAGCCATAGCAGCTTATGGTGCCAAGTATAAAAGGGCGCATAGGTCCTCAGACCACACCGACCCCTAAACACCAAAGACAAGCCATAACAGCTTATGGTGCCAAGTATAAAAGGGCGCGTAGGTCCTCAGACCATGCCGACCCCTAAACACTAGAGACAAGCCACAACAACTTGTGCTGCCAAGTATGAAAGCTAGCAACTATGGTACTAATTAAAGAGGAACACGACGAAGAAATTCTTACACACCTAAGAGCAAGTCTAATGGAATGGTAGAATTCAATATGAAGGAAAAGTATTTTATACATGCATTACATCATGAATCTTGATCCAAGGTCAAGAAAAAGGGTGTACATCAAAGAAAGAATGAAAAACAAAAAAAGGTACATATACATAAGAGGAGCAGAGGAGTTATGAAGCTTCGTCTGGGGGCTCCAGAGGGGGAGTCCCTATAACGCGTCAGGCATCTCGTTCCGCCCGAATCTGTCAGCTCGCCGGCGGCTGTTCTCCTCAGGAACAAATAACTCCCGGTCCAAGTTCACAAGGTCCATGGAGGGATTGGTCAAGAGAAGGGACCTTAGCCTTAGGATGCCGGAACCATAGCCGAAACCAAATGCATGGTTCCTGGTATCTGGCACATAGGCTAGCTGATCACACAGGCTTTGAACCTCAGGCCGAGCCTCGGCAAGTTCTTTTTTCTTTCTGGACAGGCGTTTTTCCCAAGCCTCCATCTGTAGCATAGCTATTTTGAGCTCTTCATTCACACCTGCGTGACTTTCTTTATACTTGTCATGGCGCTCTTCAAGTTCACCTAGCTCCCCCTGCATCGCGGAAAGATGCAGGGCAACAAGGCGAGCCTTCTCGGTTGCAACCTCCAACTGTTGAGATAGCTCCTGAACTAGCCCTTGCGAGCACTTTAGCTCTTGGCGAGCTAAATCTTAGTCCTGGGTGAGAGCGAGAACTTCAGACTTAAGAGCGGACACCTCAATCCCAGACCTCTCCCGAACTTTGATGAGTTGGGACCTCGCCAAATCCCTCTCAGCCTGAAGGAACTGCAGGGAGTGAGCATCCCGTTCTCGAAGACGACAAAACTCTGCCTCACGAATCTCCAAATCACCTTGGAGCGAGAGGGAATGACCCTCCGACTGTTCCAACTGCACCTCAAGCTCCTTCACCCTTTCTGATAGGGCATTCAGCTTGGCTCTGTCCGCCTGCCATTCCTTGGTGGCAAGCTCTGCGGCCTCACATGCCTTCCGTCGCTCAAGGACTTCTCCTTCTAGGCGAGCACGGTCTGCCACGATCCATGCGGCCAAATCATCGAACCCATGTGAAGGAAAAGGAGAATGAACAGGTCAAAACTATTCATAAAGAAAAAAAGTAAAGGAGAAAAACACTCTAAACAGTACCTTTGAAAACCAATCTTTTAAATGATTGGCCATCTGAGTAACAGCTTCAGTGTGGGTGTCGGCCGAAGAAGAAGATGCCTCACCATTGGCTGTACGATCAAATTCCACCAAGGGGACTAGTGTAAGACCTAAATCCGCCCCCTCCTCAGACTGACTCTCGAGGCTAGGGCTGATAATCGGTCGGTCCGGACCGAAAAAACCGGATCAGACCAGTCATTTTGGACTGGACCGGACCGGACCGAATTTGGTCCCGTCCGGTCCGGTCCACGGTCCGGCTGATTTTCGGACAGGACCGGACCGGACTGAATATAATTAATTTATATATATTTTTTTATATATAATTAATTTATATATATAATTATACTATATTATAATTATACTATATTATAATTAAGTATAGACTATTAATACTATTATATATTTTATATAGTTATACTAATGGTTATATTAGTTGTTATATTAGTTTAGTTATACTATATTATAGTGATTTATTATAAGTTATAAGTTTATAAGAAATTATAACTATATTATATATTAGTATAAGTTATAATGATTTAATATAGTTATAAGTATAGACTATAGACTATAGTTATACTTATACAATTATACTTATACTAAATTACTAATATTATTTATATATAGCTATAACCTATAGCCTATACTATATTACTAATAGTTTAATACTTTATACTAATACCATTATATAGTTATACTAATAGTTATATTAGTTTAGTTATACTATATTATAGTGATTTATTATAATTATATTATATATTAGTATAAGTTATAATAATTTAGTATAGTTATAACTATTAACTATAGACTATAGTTATACTTATACAATTATACTAATACTACTATTACTAATATATAGCTATAGCATATACTATATTACTAATAGTCTAATACTTTATACTAATACTATTATATAGTTATACTAATAGTTATATTAGTTTAGTTATACCATATTATAGTGATTTATTATAATTATATTATATATTAGTATAAGTTATAATGATTTAGTATAGTTATAACTATTAACTATAGACTATAGTTATACTTATACAATTATACTAATACTAATATTACTAATATATAGCTATAGCCTATACTATATTACTATATTACTAATAGTCTAATACTTTATACTAATACTATTATATAGTTATACTAATAGTTATATTAGTTTAGTTATACCATATTATAGTGATTTATTATAACTAATTTATATATTAGTATAAGTTATAATGATTTAGTATAGTTATAACTATTAACTATAAATCTATATACTATAGTTTATTAGTTATACTTATACAATTAATATTATACTTATACTAATATTACTAATATATAGTTATAGCCTATACTATAATACTATAATACTATATTACTAATAGTCTAATATTTTATACTAATACTATTATATAGTTATACACTTATACTAATAGTTATATTAGTTTAGTTATACCATATTATAGTGATTTATTATAACTATATTATATATTAGTATAAGTTATAACGATTTAGTATAGTTATAACTATTAACTATAGACTATAGTTATACTTATACAATTATATTTATACTAATATTGCTAATATATAGCTATAGCATATACTATATTACTAATAGTCTAATACTTTATACTAATACTATTATATAGTTATACTAATAGTTATATTAGTTTAGTTATATAAATAGTAATTAAATATTTTATTCTTATTTATAATAGTATGTTAAGTATATATCTTTCTCAATTATAGATATAATATGTATGAATAATTAAATTATTCATACTTATTGCTTCATATACAAAATGTTAAAAGTTGTATATGGCTCATTATGCATTAACATACTTTAAGTTAGTAATAAAATAATAATTAACATCATCAATAATGTAATTTTTATCTAATTTATTATCATTGACCATATAAAATATTTTTTTATTGAGTTTGTTACATAATCCATATTAATAAGTCACTTAGTTTAATTTAGTAATGTAAATAATTTTTTTTATTAATTGATTTAAAAAAAAAAAAAAAAAGAGGGTCGGACCGAATGGACCGAACCGGACCGGACCGATAGCTACCGGTCCGGTCCGGTCCCCTTAAGTGTTCGGTCCGGTTCGGTCCGGTCCAATCGATGGACCGAAAACCTTCGGTCCATTGCCGGACCGGACCGGACCGAACCGGACCGGACCGTGTGCAGCCCTACTCGAGGCAGATAACTGGAACAGGAGACTGGGGGTGAGGTGAAGCATCTTCAACCAGACGAGCAGCTTCCTGCAAACAATCGTTCCCATTCGTTCTGAGGATGGAGTCAATCCCATCTCCCAGGGAAGGGGAGAAATGAGAAGGGATAGAGGGCCCCTCGCCACTCCCAGCTAGCGCAGGGGTACATCCCCTAGAGACAGTGGCGGGCGGGGTCTTAGGAGTCACTTGAGCAACCCCCGCCTCACGGCAGGGAGGCGGGAACTCTGTAGAATCGACCCCTTTTGACCCTGGGGTATCCAAGCCCTCGCCAACCTTTGGGCCTATAATACCCTCAAGGTTTAGGGCAGTTGCTACTTCGGCGTCCAACTCACCCCCCCTCACCTGACTTTCCACCACAGGAAACCCAGAAATAGGAGAGATTGATAATGGGTGTGCCGGTGAAGGGGGTTAACCTGGAAAGCATCGGCCAAATAAAAAAGGGCCATGCTAGCCAGACTCTCGACGTCGTGACTTTGCAGAAGAGTCACGGGGTGATGCAGTGGTGGCAAAACTTGGCGGGGAGGGTCCTTTAGTCTGGACGCCTCCAGGACACGCAGCAATTCCCACCTGCTGTCGAACGGGAGGGGAGGGTCTTTGAGCCTGGGCGCCTCCAGAACGCACAGCAGTTTCTACCTGCTATTGAATGGGCGATTGCGTCTGGGCACCCTCCGTAGTCGCCATGGCCTTATGGCCTTCTTTCGCAGGAGAGACGAAGAGGGGGAGCCTTCAGGACGAGCCCTTTTTTGGCTTGCACCATCATTCCTCCTTTTACTCCTAATCTCTCTCCTCTCCTCACCACCCGCCGTTTTGGATTTCTTCTTCATCTTTTTAACCCCTTCTTGTTCGGGGCGGCTATCCTCCTCACGACCAGCAGAGGGTTTGGTCTTCAAAAGAGGTTTCTTGATGGGGGCAGGGATCAACTCCAAAATCATAAATTTACGCCCTTAAGCCTGAAAGCGGTCGGGAGTCATCAAGAAACGGTCGATGTTGTTAGGCATCAAGATGAGATCAGTCCACAACTCATCCTCATGGGCCTCAGCCTAGGAATGAACAACCTCAATTTGGGACAACTCTGGACGCGATAGAGGCGGCATGGTTGCCCACATGACCTTGTCTTTAGGAACAGGGCGCCATATCGGCCTAACGGGAAAGTCTCAAGTACAAGCCTCCCCGGTAGGAAAGTCCCAGCTTGTACCAGTAATGAAGAAAAATTTTGTATTCCAAGCTTTAGCATTGGAATGGCGACCCTCAAGACGAGCTAGAGCAGGAGTTCTATCCTTCTTGCGGAAACTGGCAACATTGCCTTTATTAGACCGAAGGTGGTAGAAGGATAAAAATTCCCGAGATGTTAGGTCAGGATAAACATCTCCAAGGGGTTCCAGGACCATGCGGTAAACGATACAGGCGCAAAGAAAGGTCCTGTAAGAGTGGGGATGGAGTTGGGTAGGGGCTAGTTCAAAAAGGTCCAAAATATCACGAAGAGGACGATAGAAGGGGAGTTTCAAACCAAGAGAAAACATGGTGGCATACAACACAGTTCGGCCTGCGTAGCCTTCATTATCGCAGCATCCCCGTGAGGGAATCGTTATACCGGCACTCTCAGGAATGCCAAACTCTTCCTAAAGCCCACTTTTCTCCCGGTACATAGAACGCCATCTGTAGCCTTCAAAAACTGTACCCACCGGGACATGGAAAGGAGGGTTGGAGGAGCCGCCTTGATCAGCCATTGAAGATTGAGAAAGAATGAAAAGTAGGAAAGTAGAGAAGGTGGACAAGACAGGAAGCAGAATGCAGACGAGAAAGTGCAAGAAAGAGGGCGAACAAAGAGATGAAATAAAGAAAAGAAAGAAAGAGGGAAAGGGGTATTTAAAAAAAGGAGGACGCGGAATGTCAACAATCACACACAACATGACCTGACACTAAGGAAGTTAATCGTGACACGAAAGCCTTCTCCTATCTCGCCACGTCAGCCAAAAATAATCAAGAAAGGAAGGAAGAGGGAGGGCAACGGCACATAAATTCGAAAGGTCGGCTGGGACATTGAACGTGCACGAAACAGGCCTGGCCCAACAAACAATAGCCAGCCTACGCGCCAAGCGCTCCATATAAGCCCAGTATTGAGCCCATAATACGAATTGCAGAACATTTCTAAGGAGATAATATAGACAGACGTATAATTCCCCACGTCATGAGGCGAATGGAATTAGCAGGGTAGCTGGAAAAGCGTATAATAATAAAAAAGCCCATTTTGAATAAACAAGCCCAAATATAAAAGGGGCCCAACAAGGAAGGCCCTTGGCCAAGTATACAATACCGGCGTATCAAAAGCTCGACCAAGTTAAAGATATGCAGGTAATCGCCTACGAGAAAGAGGGGATCCCATGCAAATACGTGACCACTTCAACCACAAAGTGCATCCCAAAAATTTGGATCCACGCCGAAAGATCTTGCATCAGCTAAACGCAATAACGGAATCCTATATATACCAGGTAACCCTCAATAGCTAGGGGTTTGGTTTTTCTAAGTTCTCATTGAATTACTTCGAAACTCAAAACTGACTTAGGCATCGTAGTGTTCCCCGGCGGACTAGGTCAACTTCACTTGGATCATTATGCAGGTTAACAACACAGATTGGAAGTGAGACACATCCTTTATAGAAATGGCACAATTACATTGATTGATTTAGAATGAATTGTAAAATAGTTGTAAAAAATTTGTAAGCATATCTCCTAGACCTAGACTCCTATTAAAACACTCTTAGGCCTCGTTTGTTTTCGGAGATGAGATGAGTTGAGATTAAAGTTAAAAAGTTAAATAAAATATTGTTAGAATATATTTTTTAATATTATTTTTATTTTGGGATTTGAAAAAGTTGAATTGTTTATTTTATTTTATATTGAGATTTGGAAAAATTGTAATAATTATATGGGATAAGATGAGATGGATTTGAAAAAGTTGAATTGTTTATTTTATTTTGTATTGAAAGTTGAGAAAGTGTAATGATGAAATTGAGATGAGATGTTTTCCAAAAAAAAAAAATGAGGCCTAAATGATTCCTATTTATAATATACGCTGCACCATAATTAGGTGAGCTGAAATTATTCAATCAAGTCCATACTTTGATATAGTATCAAGAGCCAATTGACTCAAGTCAGTCTTTTTTCCAATAGAGGACCAAGCCTTTCGGCACTCTAAATTACATCTTTCATCCCCTATCTTCTCTCAACCTGTCATATCATCAAACACCTTCCCTCCCTCTGTCAACCCTTTCAAAATTTCACTACCATAAAGCTTATCCATTACAATTATCTTCTATAGAAGGTGCAAGTCACCCCCTATCTAAAGGGTCTTTATCTCTTTGGCTATGTAGACGAAACCACATCCTACGCTCCATCTCTTCTAACCACACCAGTCCAACCCTTTGTTGCTTTGGTCGCACATTTTACAACTTTAAAGCTCTGAACCATCGAGTATCGCATATGCATATATATGAATATCTGATCAGGATTCCTTCTAATCTGTTTCTTTAAAAAAAATATAAGCATATTATGTATATATCCGCTAGCTAGCATTCTAACCTGGAGTACTATGAGATAATGATAGATTTATCTTAATAACTTCAAACATGCTAAATCTGGAGTAGTACTGCTATTCTTACATTGTTGTTATACAAAAAAAAAAAAAAAAAAAGTATAATATAATATACAACATGTCTTGGCATACACAACTTAGTTCATTGAGTTGTAAATGTGTTCGTAAAGTGTTGAAATTGGAACAAAAATTATAAAGATGACAAGTTTACTAGACTTCGTGAAATCAACCTAGTCGAAAGAAAATAATAGCAACTTTGGATAGCATGAAGTTTAGCTTGGTGGCTCTGGAAAGAAACTCAGAGACCTACAATTTAAGTAGCAGAGTTACATATGCATAAACAAATGAGTCCTCCGCTATTTATTGAGCATCAATATAGATTTTTCCTTTGAGAAATAATAATCACATGGATGAATAGGAATCAGAAGGGTGTAACTTTGGACTGGAAAACCGGAAAACTCGGTCCGGTTCTGAACCGGTTCTTTACTTGCACAAATCGGCCGGACCCGATTCAGGTCGGATTCTGTGGTTTTTGGGATTGGACCAAACCGGACTGGTCCGATTGGAGAAAAAAAAATAAAACAAAAAATTATATATAAGTTTTATACAAAAATAATATTATTCAAAATATTTTATATATAGTATATAAAAAGAAAAAAAATCACTTAAATATTATTACTAAATTTTGATAAGTACATAAGACATTAGTAGTTATACTAATATAGACTATAATTATAGTTATACTAATATAGTTATACTGAATCACTATAACTAATACTAATATATAACTAATACTAATAATCTAATATTAGTACTATTATATAGTCTAATAATCATTATAACTAAATCACTATAGTCTATAACTATGTATTAAATGTATTACAAATATATAAAAACTATAATTATCATTTAAAAAAAAAAAAAAACGATCTTCATAGAAGAAACCAACAGGAAATGGCGCCGTTTCCTCTCCAAATCTCCAGAAACCAACAGTCTAAATGGCGCCGTTTAGACTTCCAGAAGGCAATAATGCCAAAAAATCCTAAAGGCTAAAATCGAACATCACTCGCGTCTCTTTCCTCACCTCTCCAGTCGCCGCCTCGCCTCTCTTCCTCGCCGCACAGACCTTCGGCCTCACCTCACAGTAATGTTTCTCCTTTTTTTTTTTTTTTTTCATTTCATTACTTGTTAGATTTAGATATTCATTTCAGCCATGTGACAGAGAACTAAGACCTAATCGAAACCACAGATTTTCTTTCTGATCAGAGAATGAAAGAGTGATTCGTGTTCACTTCGAATTTGAATTTCATCCGCTTGCATTTATTATGCAACTCAACAACCATGTATATAGGACCCAACTACTTTCAAGTTTCTGTCATAAGTACTAAGTTTATGTAAATTGTTGGGTTAAATTTCTGAGATTTTTTTCTGCTTGGGATGAAAGAATGAAGGTGGTATAAAGCTCGTAACTTTATACATTAAAACAGGAGAACGAAGACTTCTATTACCATTAAAGAATGTCGACAAGTGTTTCCTAGTCATTCCACAATTACAGAAAATACCTACAAAAAGTTGGTGTGCTCAACAGAGGAACTCAAAGAACAGATACAATACAACAATTGACACAAATAATTCTAAATAGAACTGAAAGAATACTTTAAAAAACATAGTATTTGCACACTTTTCGTGTTATTGAAAATGCTAGCATTTTTTGTTTCTGAGTTTGGAAGAATATAAAAAAAAAAATTATCAGTGAAATGCAGAGAGTCTTGTGTCCAGTTCAGTACTTCAGATCTCTTACACGCTCGAAATCCCTTTTCTATTCTCAACTTGACGCCGGGCAGGATAGCGATTATCCTGCAGGCTAGTTCCAACAGATGTTTCACGAGAGAAAATTCGCCCAAAAACCAGAGAGAAAAGTCTCTAGGGTTACGGAATATTATTAAATCAAAAAAAGCTCCAAAATCAGTCCACAAGCCGGACTGTTATAGCCAAAACCGTGTTTATCCGAATTTTGCCAAAAATAGAAAAATCTCGGAAATCACTCTAAATTGAAATTCAAAAGGAAATAAGCAATCTGCAAAAAATCCGGCCCAAATCGGAATTAAAACGGCTTCCTAATTGACAAGCGAAATATTACCATAAATAGTAAAAAATAAATAAAACTAGTGATTCGGAAGGGAAAACAGCAGAATTTGAGGTCGAAAAAATAAATCCATGTGGACAGCGTGCGCGTCGAAAGGAGCTTTCCGAATTGGGGTCTTATGCGCGATTCTGACACCCGTAGCCAAAGTTATGGCCAAAAGACTGAAACGCACTCAAAACGGCCCCAATGAGGAACATCTCAGAATCAATTCCCGCCTTTGCGCTGATCTGCCAACTCATGGTATCTCAGCGCCATCAAGGTGCAATCTGACAGCTCAGCATCATCTGTCTCGGATCCCCCTGCATCACAACTACAGATTTTTTGAAGCAGTTTTTTTTATTAACAGACTTTTAATGACAAACTAACATTTTAAAAAACTAGAAAATAGGACCCTACCAGACCGGAGTGGAAACCGGTAAAATCGGAGATACCGGTTTAGAAGAGTAATCAGTGTGTAATAGGTTTTGAAAAATGCAAAATCGGTACATATCGGTTTGGTCTTAAATTTTGTCTAAAACCGAACCAAAACGGACCGGTTACACCCCTAAATAGGATATTGATTTATATTAGAGTCTAGTGGTTTGTACTTGCTTAATTAATGCTTATATATTTTTATCCAGTTTCTCAATCATATTTATCAAATGGACGGTGCTACTATGCCGTCAAGTCAAGTGTCTATTGTTGGAAGGGTTGTCTAGTGTATTTATATATTTTTTTAATTTTTTTTCTCTTTCTTTTAAATATTTTTAATTATATATAAAAAAAATTGATTCACTAATAATTATTTTCTTAACTATTAAAATAAAATTTAAAAAATAAATATAGAAACGATCAAATTAAAAGAACAAACTCAAACTATATAGTATCATTTTCCTTATTAAATTATGTTGAACATCCATCTTTTGATTCTCCGGCAAGGCAGATTATTTCAGAGGATATCAGAAAGAGAGGAAGTTGAAGGACGCTGGGAACAATGAGGTCTAAGAATGAAAATTTCCACGAGACAGGACCTAAACATCTCACAGCTATGGACTCACTGGACTGGTAAGACCATATCCTCAAAGAAAACTGATAACTGAATTTGCCACTAAATTGCTCTTCTTCTTCTTTTTTTTCTTTTTTCCTTTTTAGTTTGAGTACTTTTTATCTTTTTAGAGTCGATTGGAGGTTATCTTTATCGCAATGATTCATTGTATGAATGGGGTAAAGGTATGAGTCATAATTATTATGAAAATACGATGAAAACATATCATTTATATATATATTTTTTAATAAAAATAGATATAATTCTAATTTTATTGATTTTTTAATATAAAAAAAATAAGAATTTGGGGTTACAAAAATCTCAAACCAAATACTAATAACAGAACAAAGCCAAGAGACAGTAGTTAACTATCTGCACAACAACAAACAGAAACACTAACTAATTACAGAGTTAATGTTCTAAATCAGCAGAAGTCTGAATCATTATCTACATGATGAGGTCAAGCATATTTCATTTACTGTTTGAACCATTCCGAGGATAACAGGAAAAGCCAAACAAAAATCTTCCATGATGATCTCCAAGTTCCAAGTGCTCCCTCACATCTAGCAGGGCCTGGATTACCTTTCTAAGCTCAATCAATATTGAATTTCAGCTTTCCAAAGGGGAGGAGGAGACCGACATACAAGTGAAGGCTTGTCAGTCCCACCTGCAGCATTGTAATTTTCAAAACTTTCCAGTAGAAACATGCTGTTCAGGTAAGACCTGTTTCGGGTGAATGAGGAAATTGAGTTCCTTTAACCAATTCAACACTTTCCAAATAATGGAAGAAGAAAGCTTTGAGCCCCCATGATATCTAGCTGCATTGCGAGAGAGCCACAACTCCAATATAATAAGCGCTGGAACTCTATACATGCCAATAAGTTTAGCTTGTCAGAGTTAGGGAAGAGGGTCCTCCAAAAAACCAATCCTTCCTTCCAACCATGTGCCACATGGGCATGACACCAAATGCGTTATAGAAGAAACTCCAAACTGAGACAGCTGCAGGACATTCATTAAAGACATGAGATGCTGAATCAATCCCAAATTATGAGCAGCACCTACATTTAGACGCCAATGGAATTCCACATTTTTTTAACATTTTCATCAAAGGCAACTCCATTATTCCATAGCTTCCAAAGAAAGGCAGGATTTTTTTTTTGGCAAATGTATGATTCCAAATAAAAATATGGAAAAAGGGAAAGCTGGAAAATGGGGCCTGAGCAGATTTAGTTGTAAACCTGCCTTCAATATCGTGTTTCCAGACCTGTAAGTCTATGCCAGGTTTGAGCTTAACATTATACCTCACTACCCCTTGAATCACATCTTGATTAAAACAGATTAATTACACTCTCTTTTACAAACATATCAAAGTAAGTAATGGTCAGTTCCACCACAGGCATCTTATCGGTCTTCGATGTAATTTTCTTGTTTCAACAAGTTGATACGTAGCTTCTTGAAATTCTACAATATTAACAATCGAGCAAACCTTTAGCAGCTGTTTCCACAGGATTAGCATCACCTAGATTTTAAAACACTGCTGCAGAATTCAAATGAACATGCCTAGTTTTAATCTTGTTGCAGGAAAAATACAGATCACCAGAGATCCGTCGTTGCCAGCTTAGTTCAAGGAGTATACTCCTTAGAAAGGGACTGCCAGAGGAAGAAGTACCTTGGCAGGTATCGAGAAGATAATGCTGAACCTTGGTGGACTTCCTTCAATTTCCATCTAGTTGAACCTCTCATACATGACAAGTTCATATTCGGTGCTATTTATAAATACAATGGCAAATACGCATCAGCTGATTCAGACGTCCCAGAATATGTTATTGCCTTCCGGGGCACACTCCTCAGGCGAAAGACAGTGATGAAGGACATCAAGTTGGACTTCAAATGCTTCCTTAACAAACTTGAAGGGAGCAGTTGCTTTAAGCTTGCCCTGAATTATGTCGAGCGTTTTGTTGAGGTGAATGGAGATCGAAATGTATGGTTGGCTGGACATTCTTTGGGGTCAGTTATAGCATTGCTTGTTGGAAAGAAGATGATTCTCAAGATGGAATGGTTTCCTAAAGCTTATCTTTTTAATCCTCCATTCCTATCTTTCCCCATAGAGCTGCTAGAGGACAAGAAAGTGAAGAAAATAATCCGCTGTGCACACCGTTTGGCCAAGGCAGGCCTCATTTTCCTTGCTCCAGAACGTAGTAAGCATCGAATGGTGGACCGTTTTGATTTGTTATCCAGCTGGACCCCTCACCTGTTTGTGAACCCAGCTGATATTTTTTGTGCAGCATATATTGCCTACTTCGAAAGCAAAGTTGGAGCCGGAGAAACCATGACACTAGCAGGAAATAACAGTTTGAGGAATCTAGTCAGTCATGTTGTACTTCAGAAAGATTTAAAAGATGAAACGCATCTCCTTCCTTCGGCACATCTAATTGTTAATGAGAGTCATCCAAACAAAAAAGCTGCTGATAATTCTACTTATTCAGATTTTCGTGAGGCTCATACAATTTCCCAGTGGTTGCGTCCTGCACTACAAGAGAAATGGTTTTTTGAGACAAACAATTTTGTCTCAAAAAATCACAATTTCGTCTCAAAAAAGAATTGAAGATGAAAAAATTTCATCTCTAATTTGTCTCTAAAAGGCTGTCTCAAAATGTTTTTGATTTCATCTCCAAAAATCACTTTTAGAGACGAAATTTTACGGAACCAGTCGAAATCGTTCAAACAGATAATTTTTTTTGAGACGAACTAATTTCGTCTCAATATCTTGTTCGAATGGAATATTTTTCCGTTCGAACCGAGATGTTCATTCGAACGGAATAAAATTTTGAATCGAACAAATGACCATATTTGATACTGTTCGAACAAAATGAGTGTTCAAATGGAATATTTTCCATTCGAACCTACCCGTCCATTCAAACGAAATAAAATTTTGAATCGAACAAATAACAATATTTGATACTGTTTGAACCAATAAATTTTGTTCAAATGCAAATTACGTCCATTCGAAATGTATTCCGTGTTATTCGTTCGAATGAGTTATTTTTGTTCGAATGATTATTTGTTTATTCGAATGGATTTAGAAATAGTACTTTACCGTTCGAATTGGTTATTTACCGTTCGAACGGTATGAAACCTACAGAACAAAACCAAATTAATTAAAAATACCATATTAGTATTACACAAAATATAATTCAAATGTCAATTGTTCAAATGTTTTGAAACTTTATAATGTATTAACCCTAAAGAAAAAAAAAATTTTACAATTATGGTGGTGGTGTAGAGTTTTGTGACATAACTGACTGCAACTGAAGCATAGTTTTTTGTACCTCCATCTCCAATCTTTTCTGCATGTTCTCTTCTAATCTTGTCTCAAGATCTGCTACTTGATCTAATCTGATCAGTAACTCTTTTTCCTTAGACCTCAATCGCTCTATTTCAAGTGCTGCTTCCTCCAATTTTTTAGTTTTGTCGTCATTCGATCTAGCTTGAGAAGAGGATGATGATGTTGAAGATGGTTTAACGCAACGTCCTAAGCCCCTCAAATATCCAGAACGTGATCCAAGAACTTGAGAAAGGATCTGAACATTGTTGACAGATGATGCATCAGATGGATCCGCATTAACTTCCTTGAGAGTATCATCTTGTCCTACAAAAATAAAAACATATTAGTTAGTATAAGTAACAAAACTATAGTCACAATGGAATTAAAGAAACTTAAACTTACATAATTTGCCTTTGCTTCGGGATTGGTCCAAATACCATCACAATTTTTATGTGATTTTGCATACAATTGGGTCAGATCATAGTCAGCAGAACTTTCTTCTTTCTTCAAAAAAATATATATATATTAGAACTTAAATCAGAAAAGTGTATTATATGTTAATATTTAATAGGGAGTAGAATAACTTACCATTTTGTTAGACAAACGATGAAAAGATCGAGAACCCGCATGATGGTGTATCTTCAAGTTTGATCTATTTGCTTTGTTCACAGTACTCCATTGTTAAAAAAATAATAAAAAAATATATCTATATGTTTAATACATCTATCATAATATACTATTAAAAAAATAGAGCAGCGAAATTACCTGATAAGCAGGATCTTCAAACATATCACAAACCTTCTCCTATTCATTTGGTGGCATTGCTTGGAATGGATTTTGACACGCCTCTATTGTAGTACTGAACCTCTTATAATGTGCATGACATTGACTTTTGTACTTCCGAAATGCATTCAACATCAACTCCTCAACCGTTAATCGATCCTTTCGTCGGCCAAAATCAAGCTCAAACTCATCCTTCCAATAATTATAAACAATTAGTATAAATACGAAATATTCAAAAAGTAACATGAATAATACTAAGTTACTTGAGATGTAGGTTATTACCAAACAACAATTTTTTATGTGATCTTTCACTTCTTGGGGAACTTTAGACCAAGAGGATGTAGCAATAGGTGCGTACGTGCGAGTAAGCGTACCAACAAAAGAAGCAAGCCATGCTGCTGAATCTCCAGAGCCACCGGTGTGATAATCAGGAATATCAACTTTAATTTTACCAACTTTCCTTATTTTTCCTATGCAGACACCCCTCGTAGTGCCTCTACCTCAGCGCTGGCTTACAACAGCTATATACAGTAATTAAAGTAAGTATTTTAATTAAATACTTTTATTTTATAGATATATTACCTAAATTGAGCATAAACTGTAGTATTTAATTTGATAAAATACCTTGTTCTGAGTCTGATAGTGTTGGTTCACTATTCATGACAGGTGAATCACACGGGGAATCAGTAATGGATGGGGATGGCACACGTGTTGCTTTACGTTTAGGAGGCATATCTATTTGAAATTGTAACAAATTATTATTCAAACAAATATTATGGATATATTTATACAAATAATACTTACAAAAATTGATATTTGAAATTCATTCACTATCTGTTTTGCTAGACCAATCACCATCATCCTCGCTAGACACTTCAGTTGATTCATCATCTTTTGATATTTCACCCTCAATTATTTCGGGTTGAACATCTTCTCTATGCAATGGGACCATATCATATTGGCTGAGATCAACAAATAGATTGATGCCTACTTCGTTTTCTTGATATACTTCTTCATGAAGCCATGCTCAATGTGGACAGCGTGCGCGTCGAAAGGAGCTTTCCGAATTGGGGTCTTATGCGCGATTCTGACACCCGTAGCCAAAGTTATGGCCAAAAGACTGAAACGCACTCAAAACGGCCCCAATGAGGAACATCTCAGAATCAATTCCCGCCTTTGCGCTGATCTGCCAACTCATGGTATCTCAGCGCCATCAAGGTGCAATCTGACAGCTCAGCATCATCTGTCTCGAATCCCCCTGCATCAGTCACCCCGGGTTGGAAAGAACTCGTCCTCGAGTTCAGAGTAGTGTCATCAGAATCCACAAAACAAGGACTTAGGTGCTTCACATTAAAGACATCAGAAATCTTCAAGTGACTGGGAAGGCGCAACCTGTAAGCATTATCATTGATCTTCTGCACGACCTCACAAGGTCCAATCTTCCGATCCTTAAGTTTATTATACTCGCTAACAGGAAAACGATCACGAGTTAATACAGCCCAAACAAAATCACCAACATCAAAAAGTACCTGACGACGATGACTGTCAACCCGAGTCTTGTACTTGGTGTTGCTCTCATGAATGGTCTGTTTCACCTGCTCATGGATGCCCCGAAGATACTCTGCCATCTCATCTGCTTTAGGACTGAAACGTCCTATACGTGGAATAGGGGCTAAGTCCAGCACCCCGGATGGGTTCTGACCATAGACGATCTCAAATGGGCTTAAACCTGTGGTTCTGTTTTTTGATCTGTTGTAGGCAAATTCTGCTTGAGGCAATGCCAAATCCCACTGCTTCGGCTTTGTTCCTGCCAAACACCTCAAAAGGTTGCCCAAACTCCGGTTCACCACCTCGGTCTGGCCATCCGTCTGGGGGTGGTAGGCGCTACTAAAATTCAACTGCGTTCCCAGTTTCCCCCACAGGCTCTTCCAGAAATGACTGATGAACTTGGTATCACGATCTGAAGTGATGGATCGAGGAACACCATGTAAACGCACAATCTCCCTGAAATAAAGATGGGCAATCCGGATAGCATCCATAGTCTTCCTGCAAGCTACAAAATGGGCCATCTTGGAAACCTGTCGACCACAACAAAGATAGAATCCGAGGCCCTTTGGGTCCGGGGTAAGCCCAATACAAAATCCATGCTGACATCGAACCAAGGAGCTTCAGGAACAGGTAAGGGAGTGTACAAGCCCGCATTGGTGAGAACTCCCTTAGACCGCTGGCACACATAGCAACGGTCCACATAATGGGCCACATCACTAGTCAACTTGGGCCAATAAAAGTCAGAAGAGATAAGGGCCAAGGTCTTATCTCGGCCAAAGTGTCCCTCATTATGAAGTTCACTTATAATTTGCTGCCTCAATGAACAATCTGGAATGCACAACTGTAATCCACGAAACAGATACCCATTATGCAAAACAAAATCATGACGGTGACCCTCAGTTACCTCCTGAAATATCCTTCCAAAGGAAGGATCAGCTGCATACATATCTGTGAACGTCTCAAAGCCTGCAACTTTGGTACTCATGGTGGTGAGGAGTAAGGTACGACGGCTCAGGGCATCTGCGACGCGGTTCAGACTCCCTGCTTGGTGCCTCAGCGTAAACGTGAATTCTTGCAAGTATGCCACCCACTTGGCATGACGTCTACTCAGCTTGTGTTGGCCATTGATGTACTTCAGGGCCTCATGATCGGTAAACAGAATAAACTCCTTCTGTACTAGGTAGTGACGCCAATGCTTCAGGGACTGAACTATGGCATAAAACTCCAGATCATAAGTGGAATAATTTTTCTTTGATCCCGATAGCTTCTCACTGAAAAAAGCAACCGGACGACCTGCCTGACTCAGAACACCACCAATGCCCACGCCAGATGCATCACAATTTACCTCAAACACTTTGTCAAAATCAGGAAGTGCCAAAACTGGTGCCTCAGTCATCTTCTGCTTGACCAGTTGAAAACTGGCCTCTGCCTCCTCAGACCACTGGAAATCACGCCCCTTGAGGCACTCTGTGATAGGGGCAATCAGAGTACTGAAATTTCTAATGAACCGGCGGTAGAAAGATGCCAATCCATGGAAACTTCGGATGTCATGTAAGGTCCTTGGTCTGGGCCACTCCAAGACTGCATCTATCTTTGACTGATCTGCATGAACACCATTAATAGATACAACAAAACCAAGAAAAGTCACAGAAGTAGTGAAGAAAGAACACTTCTTCTGATTGACAAACAGGCTCTCCGTTTTCAACATCTCAAGAACAGCACGGAGGTGATCGAAGTGTGAAGCCCATGTCGGACTATAAATGAGGATATCATCGAAGTAAACTACCACGAATTTCCCCATAAAAGGCCGCAAGACCTGATGCATAAATCTCATGAACGTACTGGGCGCATTGGATAGCCCAAAAGGCATGACCATCCACTCATACAACCCTTGTGGCGTTTTAAACGCCGTCTTCCACTCATCTCCAGGCCTTATTCTGATCTGGTGGTATCCGCTTTTAAGGTCAATTTTTGAGAAGACCTTAGAACCGGATAGCTGATCCAACATATCATCTAGACGAGGAATTGGAAACCGGTACTTCACTGTAATTCTGTTGATCGCTCGGCTGTCAACACACATACGCCAAGAACCATCTTTCTTTGGCACTAGCAGGGCAGGGACTGCACATGGACTCATACTCTCTCGGATATAGCCCCTCTCCAACAACTCTTCCACCTGTCGCTGCAACTCTTCAGCCTCCTTGGGACTGAGGCGATATGCTGGTCGATTTGGCAAACTTGACCCAGGAACAAGGTCAATTTGATGCTGAATATCCCTCATAGGCGGTAGCCCAGGAGGAAGATCCTCTGGAATCAAGTCAGAGAATTCTGCTAGCAGCCGCTGCACCTCTACTGGTAAATCTGTATCCACGTCTACTGCGCTATTCTCGCAAGGTAGTAAAGCATAGACCACGCCTCCATGCTCAATCTCATCTAAAAACCTGGACATAGAAAGCAGGTTAGTATTATTGGTTACCGGGGTAGGAGTGAGTCCTTCCCGCCGGGGCGCCAACACAATCTTTTTTCCCTTGATGTTAAGGGAATATGTATTCTTCCGTCCATCATGAATGACACTGCGATCATACTGCCAAGGTCGACCCAACAATACATGACACGCATCCATAGACACAACATCACACCAGGCATTATCAAAATATTTTCTACCAATTGAAAAAGACACGAGGCATCTCCTATCAACTGTTACCTCACTGCCTTTATTTAGCCATGACAACTTGTATGGCTTAGGATGATGGTCCGTCTTCAACTGCAATTTCTGAACAACCTCTTCGGACACTACATTCTCACAACTGCCGCTGTCGATGATCATTTTGCAGACTTTATCTGCAACTGTGCAGGTCGTGTGGAAAATATTGGTTCTCAACCAATCGTCCCCTGAATCGCCCTTGGGAGTCAGGAGACTCTTGCGAACGACCAGAGTCTCATGACCATCTCCATACAGCACATCATCAGTCTCATCATCGTCATACACGGGCTCGCCAATCTCCTCAGTCTCGTCTACCACGTTTTCCTCAATCAACAAATTTTTGCCCTTTTGATTAGCAGGCTTCCTGCAATCAGTCGCCCTATGCCCTTTTTCACCACAACGAAAACATCTAATAGTAGGGTTAGAATTACCCTACGGTGGCTGCTGGACAGGACGGGAATCCTGAGGGCGAACTGGCCGACTGTTGTGATCGCTTCTGATCACTGGTCTCCTGTTTTGCTGTTTTTCAACAGCAAGTGCACGCTGGTAGGCTTCCGAAACATTCCACAGTGAATGAAGGCTGAGGACATCTTGCAAGGGTTGGCGCAAACCCCCCAAATACCGCGCCACCATCTGCTCCTCCGTCTCAGATAAATCGTTCCGGGCGACCAATTGGTAAAACTCCTCCGTGTAATCATCGACTGATCGCGCGCCCTGCCTCAACGCATGAAGTCGCTGAAACAAGGTTTGCGTGTAGCCGAAGGGAAGGAAGTGACCCTTCATCTTCTTCTTCATCTTCTCCCAATCAGTGATCTTGGCCTTGCCCTACCTGTCTGGTGAACGTCGTAACTGCTCCCACCACGCAGATGCTCTGCCCTTGAGTTTGATGGCGATCAGTTTCACTTTCACACGATCGGGGACTTCCTTATAATCAAAAATACGCTCCACTTCATTAATCCAATCCACGAATCCCTTGGCCTGTAACGTACCAGAAAACTCGGGGAGATCGACCCGAAAACCGAGGTCTCCATGACGCTCCTCCCAACCACGGTGCTCCCGGAATAGAGGACGATTGTGATATGGGTTTTCGAAACTGGAATGAGAATCGTGATCAGAGGCCTCACGATCCTCGAAATCCTGCGCCGCCAGGCGCTGGGTTAATTCTGTGACTTGCCTCTGCAAATCCTCAATCATCGCATCCTGAACGCTGCGATCACGGCGTTGGGCTTCCTCAGTCGGACCCTGCCCACGACGACCACGACCACGACCTCCAGCCATTGAAACTGGTGAAATTTCCCAGGAAGATGTTGAAGCTCTGATGCCAACTGACGCCGGGCAGGATAGCGATTATCCTGCAGGCTAGTTCCAACAGATGTTTCACGAGAGAAAATTCGCCCAAAAACCAGAGAGAAAAGTCTCTAGGGTTACGGAATATTATTAAATCAAACAAAGCTACAAAATCAGTCCACAAGCCGGACTGTTATAGCCAAAACCGTGCTTATCCGCATTTTGCCAAAAATAGCAAAATCTCGGAAATCACTCTAAATTGAAATTCAAAAGGAAATAAGCAATCTGCAAAAAATCCGGCCCAAATCGGAATTAAAACGGATTCCTAATTGACAAGCGAAATATTACCATAAATAGTAAAAAATAAATAAAACTAGTGATTCGGAAGGGAAAACAGCAGAATTTGAGGTCGAAAAAATAAATCCATATGGACAGCGTGCGCGTCGAAAGGAGCTTTCCGAATTGGGGTCTTATGCGCGATTCTGACACCCGTAGCCAAAGTTATGGCCAAAAGACTGAAACGCACTCAAAACGGCCCCAATGAGGAACATCTCAGAATCAATTCCCGCCTTTGCGCTGATCTGCCAACTCATGGTATCTCAGCGCCATCAAGGTGCAATCTGACAGCTCAGCATCATCTGTCTCGGATCCCCCTGCATCACTTAGGCGTCGAGATCTATACTCATCGAGCGTCAGATCATTTTGTCTGACTTCTCCGATCTTTCCTGAGAGGGATGGAGCATACAGTCCGTCTTCACTGAGAGGGGATGGCTACCGATTTGTCAGCAGCAGGGGACTGCATACCCAGATATGGTCTGTGAGTTTTACAGTGCCTTGGGAGAGGAGAGTACTGATTCTCTTTTCTAGACTCTATCAGTCCGGGGAGTTACTATTAATTTCTCTTCCCGTATTATTGCTGAGTTCCTCGACATCCGGCGCTAGGTCGATGCATATCCTTGACCGGCTACTTCGGGACCAGCGGCTGCACCATTTGATTCTAACACACATGCCGCATCCTCCACACCGGCCCCGAATGTAGAGCCGGATGATAGTGAGGATGGTAATGAGGATGTGGATCTACCTGATGATGGTTTCACAGATGATCAGGTGCGTCATCTAGTGCGAGACCCTTCAGCTCCTCCATATGATGGGAGCAAGGTGATCCGACAGGCTGAGTGTATAGCATTTTTCAGAATGCTTAACTTGATTGTCGGCTATAACATCGACCCGAAAAAACACAAGACTGATTTTGGGATCGATTGAGCCAGATTTTTGTTAAGGATAGGGTGGGGGGACCCCATTGATCTGGCCTTATATTTCTTTTACCGCATCCAATCGGAGTCACGCTATGTTAGTGGAGGTAGTCTACCATTTGCACTACAGATATCTAACTTCCTACTTCGATCAGGGTTTACAGTTTCAGCGACTGAGCGGAGGTCACCACAGATGGGGTCCCTCAACAAGATCACATTCAGCAAGAGCGAGGGGCACTTGCGGAAGGCTTCACCAGGACAACCTAGTGCCCCGCCCACCGATCCAGCTTCTACTAGTACTACTGCCGCTGTTGAGAGACAGCCTCCTGGGGCTACTTTGGATCAGGTACGAGCTCTATTTGTTGAGTTCGTTGAGCCCATCATGGAGAAGCTTAGAGATCTGGATGGGCGCATAAAAATGTTACAAGAGGATGTTGATCTGCTCAACACCAAATTATAATCTTTTTAGTTATTATTTTACTTTTTTATATTGTATTGAACATTATATAGTTGAGATGTAATTAATGTATAGTTTTTATTTCTCGTGTTTGCTAATTTATTTATTTGCAATCCTTTTACTTGCCGTTCATGATAATATAAAAAATAATATTATCTTTAAAGTTATATTTATATAATTTAACAGAAAATAAATCATTTTTATCGGAAAAACAAAATTAAAAATATATGTACAAATTAATAATGATAAACAAATTAATGAAAAAAATTTCCTTTCGAAGTAATAAATTTAAGTTCATACGGTTATTAACTTTTCCCGGGAAAATAAATTTAATTTCCCACCAATATTATTACTGTTCGAACATATCATATACTGTTCGAATAGAATTAATTGGTTGTTCGAACACTTTATCCCCTGTTCGAACGGTTTTTCTTTTTGAGATGATTTTTTTCGTTACAAAGTCACTTTATCACGAAATTTGTATCTGAGGCAGTTTTGGAGATGAAATGAAAAATTTATCTCCAAAAATGACTTTTAGAAATGAAATTTAGTTCGCTCCTAACTAATTTCGTCCCTAAAAATTAAATTTCTTGTAGTGCTGGTGTTCGTTGCCAATCAACTCTGTATCAGCAGCCCTAATGTAATAATAAAGTGGCTTACAAGCTACTTTACATTAGGTTTCAAAAACTTCAATCATGCCGCTCTAAACTTGTTTATTTCCCAGGTGTCTGTCTTCGACTCTTTTCAAGAAAGCCTATGCATCTGAATAATGGAGCCTGTCTACGTGATCAGTGATCTCTCTGTGTCTCTCAAACTTCAGTCCGTAGTCATGAATTTTCTTTTCTGTTTTCTGCATTATTAAGATCATGATATAAGTTTAAACAAAACTCTGAGATAATGATAGATTTATCTCAATAACTTCAAACATGCTAAACCTGGAGTACTGCTATTCTTACGTTGTTGTTATAAAAAAAGGTATAATATAATATACAACATGTCTTGGCGTACACAACTTAGTTCATTGAGTTGTAAATGTCATGTTCCGTAAAGTTTAAGTTGAAATTGGAACAAAAACTTAAGAATTTTTGGAAATTATTAATAAAAACTTTGGAAAGTATGAAGCTTACCTTGGTGGCTCTGGAAAGTAACTAAAAGACCAACAATTTAATGTTTCATAATTATCTTCAACCCCCAATGTTTAATAGGTCAAAATAGCTTGAGAATAAATTTCGTTGGATCTTACGTACGGGCCCAACATAGATATTAGCACTCCATTTTAGATTTTATCAATTCTGTTCCTCGTTGATAGCAAATGTCACTGAAGATGACAAAATTTTAAATAAAAATATTATTACCTTTAAAAATATATTTAAAATACAAAATATATTATTACAAGATTCATCTAAATATATATATGAAAAATGAACTTTTAGAAAGGGGTCGGGGTAGAAGGAATATAACATTTTTGCACGTGTGGCCGCTTTGAGGAGAAAATTTACAACAGAAAAATGTTAGGGAGCCTGATCTGGTCTCCCTTTTTTTTTTTCCCGATTGCATTATTTATTTTTTTTTAGTTTTTTTTTAGACTTCGTGATTAATAAAATATTGTTAATAATATTATGAATTTTTTTCTTTCTTTAAAAATATTTAAAAGTGTTAAAAAAATGATATAAAAAAATCTTTTATTTTCTTAATCACTAAGTCAAAAAATAAAAATAAAAATAAAACATGCAATCAAGAGAAGAAGAAAAAGAGAGCCCAAAACGGCTCCCTAACATTGCCCTTAACATAAAGGGTAGGGTGGCCAATTTGAGAACTCATCAAAACTATAAATTCTTATTGCAGATTAATCTCTTCCTATTGCATCCCGCATATGCAAAAAGGAAAGAGGTCTTCATCTAGTCCAACCTCAACTTTATGAATCAATGTAAAAAGATACATTGTTCGAATGTGCGTGTTCCATCACCTTATAGGGTTCAAAATAGGCTCTGATTAATATGGTTAGCCAAATTTAGCATGAATTATCTGGTTTGGACGTTGAGATAAGATAATATGAGATGAGAACTATATAAATAGTAGTTAAATGATTTGAATTAAGATGCTTTATAGGATTTTAGAAAATGAGAGAGAAAATATTGAATAAAAATATTATAAAATTAAAATTTTTTAGCATATATAATTTTTATTTTGAAATTTGAAAAAATTGAATTATTTTTTTGTGTTTTGTTTGGAAGTTTAGGAAAGTTGTAATGGATATGTAATGATTAGATGAAAAACTTAATATTTGAAATTGAAAAGTATTTGTGTTTAAGTGATGTTTAGATTTTGAAATGAGATGCAATGAAATCATCTCAACATCCAAACAGGAGTATCATCACACAACTTGGGTTTTCTCTCTGAAAAGTGGTTGATTTCTGGTCAGACATGCTTCTTCAAGCCGGAGTCGATATTGTCAACAAATATTATCAACAAATAATTCATTTTACATAATTTATCTTTATATTTATTAAAAATAATATAATTAACTATCATTAATAGTCGAGATTCAAATAAGTATTATCAAAGTATTTATTGATCTAAATATGCATGACACTTAAAATATAAGAAAATAATAAACTTACAATTAGCTACAACTATTTTGCAACTCTACTTAAGATGAAAGATATCTATGTAAAATTGTAATTATTTATTAAAGAAATGACACAATTACATTGATTGATTTAGAATGAATTGTAAAATAGTTGTAAAAAATTTGGAAGCATATCTCCTAGACCTAGACTCCTATTAAAGCACTCTAAATGACTCCTATTAATAATTTACCCTGCACCATAATTGGGTGAGCTGAAATTTTTCAATCAAGTCCAAACTTTGATATAGTATAAAGAGCCAATTGACTTAAGTTAGCCTTTTTTCCAATGGAGGACCAAGACTCTCAGCACTCTTAATTACATCTTTCATCCCCTATCTTCTCTCTCGACTTGTCATATCATCAAACACCTTCCCTCCCTCTGTCAACCCTTCCAGATTTCACTACCATAAAGCTTATCCTTGACAACTATCTTCTATGGAAGGTGCAAGTCACCCCCTACCTCAAGGGTCTTTATCTATTTGGCTATGTTGACAAAACCACATCCTGCCCTCCCCTTCTAACCACACCAGTCCAACCCTTTGTTCCCAATCCAGCCTTTATCACATGGACTATGCAAGATCAACTTATTCTCAATGCCCTAAACTCCTACTTGTCAAAAATTTTTCTCACACATGTTTAGGGGTGTAAAAAAGAAACGGAAAATCTTGTTGAACAGGAGTAGATTGAACCAATAGACTTGGTTTGGTTTACAAGCGGTCCGGTGCGGTACCAATTCTTAAGAATAGAAACCGGTCTTAAACTAGTATAGTATCGGTTTTTATATTTTGAAAACTGGTTTAAACCGAACTGGACAAGAATATATATTTATAATTTTTATATTATTATATATTATATGCTAAATTACTAATTAATATAACATAAGATTCTAATCTTATTGTTTAAGTCTATTAATTTTATAACATAAAATTAATATAACATGTGATATAACATCAAATTAATCTTATAATTTTTAATATAACATATAAATTTTAGTCTTAAACATAAACCTTAATATTAAGTTATTAATATAAACTTACTTTTGATATATATATATATATATATATATATATATATATATATATATCAAGGATAAAAACATTATTAGCATAATAAATTATAATATATATTCCTTTTATAAATACATTTTTACACATTTGATCATATGTATTTATATAAAAAGTCTATAAATTTTATAAACTATAATTAAATTCAATACAATACTGGTATGCATTAATTACTATACTATAATGTACTTATAGTATAATATAAATAGACTAATAATTTAATATATGTAAATACCATATTATTACTAACATAGATAATCTGTAAAACCGAACTGGACCGGACCGAAACTGAAACAATTGAAAGTTTCGGTTTTGGTAGTGAATTAGTTCGGTATCGGTTCTTAATTTTCAAAACCAGTGTATATCAATTCAATTCTAAAAAATATACAAAATCGGACTGAACTGGATCGGTAACACCCATGTACATGTTATGAAATGCACAACTTCAAGGTAGGTATGGAGCACTCTTGAACATATGTTTACCTCTTCCTCACGTGCTCACTCCATGAACTTACACTATCAACTTGCTACCCTAAAGAAATGAAACACCTCTATCTCAAACTATTTTCATAAATTCACCAGTCTAGCCTATACTCTCGTTGTTGTAGATCAACCCTTAAATGATTTCGAACTTGTTTCCTTCTTGCTGGCAGGAGTTGGACTTGAATATGACTCGTTTCTTTAGGGTTTCCTTTCTTTAGTTCGATTTCGACTATAGTTTAAGTCACCACCATAGTTGATTCAATTTCATTGGAAGATCTTTATGGCCATATTCTCGCTCATGAGCTTCGCTTGGAATCCTTAACCGTCTGTAGATCTAACTCTTGTCGGTGTCAACGTTGCTACCCTCACCAATGGTTGTCATGGTGGTTGATTTTTCAACTATAGTGGTCGTGGCTCTAGCTCTAGTTCCAACCATTCTTCTAGAGATCAAGGGTGTGGTCATGGACCACCCTCATCCTCTGGTCCAAAGACCATCTTCTAGGTGTGCAATCGAACAATACACACTGCCCTTCGGTGATAACACTGCTTCAATGAATCTTATCAAAGTGATTCTCCTTCTAACATGCACAACTATTTTACAACTCCCTCGCAACAGTCAAAAAACAATTGGTATCCTGGCTCAGGAGCATTTCACCACCTTACATCCGATTTGGTCAATTTAAATATCAACTCTGAAGAGTATAATGGATATGAGCAGATCCACCTTGGTAATGGTATTGTTTTACCAATCAAACACTTTGGCACAACCAGGTTAACCAAACCTGATATTTTTCTCAATGTGCCTTACATTAAGAAAAACTTATTCTCTGTTCCTAAATTTACTGTCAATACTAACATCCTTTTTTTAATTCCATCCCCACTATTTTTTTGTGAAGGACCAGGCCACCGGGACACCTCTGATGCACAAGTCGAGTAGGCATGGGCTTTACACATCATTTACCCCCAATAAATATTGTCCCCCTATTGCCTTTGTCGGGGAGCATGCTTCTCAGTCTCAATGGCACTCAAGGATAGGTCATCCAGTGTTTAGAGTTGTTTGTTGTGGCTTGTCTCAATTTTCTCTTTCTATTTTGTCATTTGGACCCAGTTTCTCATGTCCAACATGTTTTAGTTCTAAGAGTAATCAACTTTCCTTTTTAGATTCATGTTATCGAACCTCTGTCCCACTTGAATTAATTTTTAGTGATGTTTGGGATCTGTCTCCTATTACTTTAAAAATTGAATTTCGTTATTATGTTACCTTTTCTTATTCCTATAGTCGTTACACATTGTTCTATCCCATTTCTTGCAAAAGTGAAGTCACCAATGTCTTTCTCCAGTTTCATTTTCAACCCTATATGGAATGCTTGTTTAATTTTAAAATTAAATGACTTCAATCAAATTGGGGTGGTGAGTTTCGGCTTCTATGTAGAATATTTGCCTCCCTCAGCATTTTCAATCGCCTCTCTTGTTCACACGCACATCAAGAAAACGGTTTCGTCGAACTCAAACACTGTCACATTGTTGAGACAGGCCTTTCTCTTATTTATCATAGTCATACTTCTCTTGAGTTTTAGGATGAGGCTTTTCACACTACCTATTATCTCATTAATCACATGTGTATGCCTCTTTTGAACAATGTCTCTCGATTTCAATTTTTTTTTCAAGTGTTCTCCAAACTACTCTTTTCTAAGGGTCTTTGGCTATGCATGCCAGCCTAACCTCCATCTACACAATAAACACAAACATCAACTCCGTTCCACTCGTTGTGCCTTTCTTAGGTATAGTTTGAGATACAAAGGATATAAATGTTATGATCTTCAAACATAAAAAAAACAAAAACAAAAACAAAAAAATTTCCAGAGACGTAGTCTTTCAAGAGTCTAACTTCCCTTTCCAACTCGAGCCCAAATCTAACTTTAACCCAATTCTTAACCCATCTCTCATCTCCATTCCACTGGTCCCCTACAACTACGTTCAACTTGTGTGGTACGTGACTCTGTGCAAGCCGAATCCTTAGGCAAACCAACATCTCCCATTGGGCCCACTAATCCAACTCCCATTGCACCCACTGATCCCTCTCCACCTTACACCTCTATCACTCCCCAAAATAGTGAATCCCGAACCCTTGTTGAACCTTCAACTCCACCATCACTACCATGCCAACTCCCACCCGACATTCCATTATCACTCATTCTAGGAATAATATTTCTCAACCTAAAAACTATACAGGTGGTTCTGTTGGATACCCATTGCTCAACGCCCTCATTAACAAGATTGAACCTACCAATACCGAACCAACTTGTTACACGAAAACAGCTAAATCACTGGAGTGGCATGCCGCCATGAACAAGAAATTGATGCACTTTTAAGAAATGGAACATGGTCTTTGGTTCCACCCCATGCCGCCCGCAATTTCATTGGTTTCAAATGGTTTTTTGTATCAAATGCAAGGTCAACAGTGAGATTGAATGGTACAAAGCAAGGTTAGAGGCCAAAGATTTCTACAACAATTAGGTATTGACTACTCAAAAACATACAATCCAGTGATCAAGTAGACAATGGTACGCCTAGTTCTCTTTATCCCTGTTTCTTTTGGTTGGTCAATAAGGCAAATTGATGTTCAAAATGCCTTTTTACATGGATATTTGTTTGGAGAGGTTTACATGACCCAACCCCTAGATTTGCCCATCCCTAATTTCTTCATCATGTGTGTAAATTACACAAAGCCTTGTATGGTTTAAAGCATACCCCTCGTGCCTAGTTTTCCCGACTAAGCAACGGATTATTGGATCTTGGTGGTTTTCATGGTTGTCGATTTGATTCATTTCTGTTTATTGATGTTTCGGGTAGCATTACCATATACATTTTAATCTATGTCGACAACATTCTCTCTACCGAGTCAGATAAGAATGCCATTGATAGTTTGCTACAAGCCTTACATTCTGAATTTGCAATTAAAGATTTGGGATCTCTAAACTTATTTTTGGGCATTGAGGCTATTTATGGCCAAGGCTGTATACATTGAAGTTATATAATGGATATTCTCCCACAAACTAAAATGATTGATCAGGCAAAGCCGATTGGGACTCCAATGGCCACATCCATGAGT
The DNA here is from genome assembly GCA_029856935.1 of Cyclocarya paliurus. NCBI lineage: Eukaryota > Viridiplantae > Streptophyta > Magnoliopsida > Fagales > Juglandaceae > Cyclocarya > Cyclocarya paliurus. Next base: position 2,354,102 of record CM056945.1, read on the forward strand.
CTCACAACCATTGATGGTGAGGGTTTTATAGATCCTAGTCTCTTCAAAAGCACCGTAGGTATCCTACAATAACTTTCAATTACCAGACCAAATATTGATTTCATAGTCAACAAGCTTTCTCAATTCTTGCACAATCCAAAGCTCACTCATTAGCAAGTTGTGAAACTCGTACTGCACTATCTCAAGCAAACCATTTACTTTGGTCTTTGGTTACAAAAATCATCATGCACAGAGTTGCAAGTCTTTTCAAATACAGAGTGGGCTAGATCCCAAGATAACCGGCACTCAACTAGTGGTTTTTATTTTTATTTTCTTTGGGTGCAATCTTATTTCTGGGAGCTGCAAGAAGCAGGCTAATGTGGGCTAGATCCCACATACAAAGTGGGCTAGATCCCAAGATCAACTTGTTCGTGACATTGTAGCTCGAAAGTCATTGACATTCAATTTCAAAGATCAACTAGTAGACATTTTCACAAAGCCATTGTCTTTAGCTCCTTTTTAATCAATCAGAACCAAGATCAATGTTGTTTCTCCAACCTAGCTTGTTTTGAGTATTGTGGAGACTGGTCCACCGCTTGAGCGGAGTCTCTAACCGCTTGAGCGAAATCAGGTAGAGAGGTCCGCTTGACAGACAGCTCGAGCAAAATCAGGAAGAGAGGTCCGCTTGAACATCCGCTCGACTCCTGGCTTGAGCGATTGCGGAAAACAGGTTCGCTCGATGCTCACTTGACACGCCGCTCGAGCGAACATCACTAATTTTGCCTAAATTAGGATTTCCGCCGCATGAAGTATATATATGATTGTTTTATGGCTTGTGGCCATACAGTGAGTGAATAGTAGTCGCCTAAACTATTGTATTGTGATTCCTCAAGAAATAAAATCCTCTACAGCTCCCGTAGACGTAGGCAATTTACCGAACCACGTAAATCTTTGTGTCGTGTGTGATTGCTTCTTGTGTGTGTTTATTTTTACATTATTGTCATCATTTTTCACAACAACTTGGGCTTGCGGGGGAGTGTTACTAATTTTGTATAGATGTGCATTATCGATCTTATTAGCATCTCCTAGACTTAGACTCCTTTTCAAACACTATAAATGATTCCTATTAATAATACACAGTAAACCAAAATTGGGTGAGCTGAATTATTGCTCAATCAAGTCCATACTTTGATACAAGCCAACCCTGCCCTTAAAATTACAGAACCTATGCCTCAAAGAAGAAATATAAATTAACCAATTCAAGTTCATGGAATGATCTGATGACCCAATTTTTCATTGTATACTGTACAACTAAAAAGCTAGGCGCTTCAATTAATGGTGGAAGCTTGCTTCCAAAAACTAAGGGAATCTGAACTAGTTTGAACGCAATGAAAGAATATCAAGGAAAAAGTTGAAAATGACAAAAGGCGAGAAGCTGTACAAGCTGGTAGCCTAGTTCTCCATGAATATTCCCCACAGGCCAGAAATGAAGACGAAGGGAAGCAAGAAAAAGAAAGCCGGCATACTTATTCCTTGTTACAGATCATCCTCTCAATTAAACCAGATAGATATAAAGTGGAAAAAAAGAGGCTCAACTTTATTAACAAGAATGAACGGATACAAAAATATCACAATGCTAGCATATGATCAGTAGTTTTACTGGTCCATGATCATGGTTTTTACTTATACCAAGTCAAGAGAAGAGCCATGTATATTCCTAGCTTGTTGCGTTGGTCGCACATTTTACAGCTTTAAAGCTCCGAACCGTTGAGTATCGCATCTGCATATATATGAATATCTGATCAAGATTCCTTCTAATCTGTTTCTTTTTGAAAAATATAAGCATATTAAGTCTATATCCGCTAGCATTCTAAACCTGGAGTACTATGAGAGAATGATAGATTTATCTTAATAACTTCAAACATGCTAAACCTGGAGTACTGCTATTCTTACATTGTTGTTATACCAAAAAAAAGTATAATATAATAAACAACATGTCTTGGCATACACAACTTAGTTCATTGAGTTGTAAATGTGTTCCGAAAGTTTAAGTTGAAATTGGAACAAAAATTATAAAGATGACAAGTTTACTAGACTTCTTGAAATCAACCTAGCTAGTCGAAGTAAAATAATAACAACTTTGGATAGTATGAAGTTTAGCTTGCTGGCTCTAGGAAAGTAATTCAAAGACTTACAATTTAATGTTTCATAATTATCTTCAAACCCCAATGTTTAATTGGTCAAAATAGCTTGAGAATAAATTTCATTAGATCTTACAGCTGGCCCAACATAGATTAGCACCTCATTTTAGATTTTATCAATTCTGCTCCTTGTTGGTAGCAAGTGTGATTGAAGTTGACAAAATTTAAAATAAAGAATATTATTATTTTAAACAAATATATTTAAAATGAAAAATATATTATTACAAGATTCATCTACATCTATGGTGAATAGCACTCGCATCTATAAAAAAAAAAATGTACTTTTAGAGAGGAGCCGGGTGGAAGGAATTGAATATAACATTTTTTTAGGTGTGGCCGCTTTGAGGAGAACATTTACAAAAAAGGGGGGGTGGCAACTTTGAGAACTCATCAAAACTATATTATATATTCTTATTGTAGATCAATCTTTCCCTATAGCGTCCTGCATATGGAGAAAAGGAAAGAGGTCGTCATCTAGTCTAACCTCAACTTTATCAACAAATAAAAAAGGATACATTGTTCGAATGTGCGTGTTCTATCACCTTATAGGGTTCAAAGTAGGCTCTGATTATTATGGTTAGCCAAATTTAGTATGAATTATCTGGTTTGGACGTTGAGATAAAATGAGAAATATGTGAATAGTAGTTAAATAATTTGAGTTAAGATGTTTTATAGGATTTTGGAAAATGAAAAAGAAAAAATTAAGTAAAAATATTATAAAATTAAAATATTGTTAGAATATAATTTTTTAATATAATTTTTATTTTGAAATTTGTAAAAATTGAATTATTTTTTTGTGTTTGTTTGAAAGTTTGGGAAAGTCATAATGATTATGTAATGATTAGATAAAAAATTTAATATTTCATATTGAAAAATATTTGTGTTTAAGTGGTATTTAGATTTTGAGATGAGATAAAATGAAACCATCTCAACATCCAAACTGGAGTATAATCACACAGCTTGAGTTTTTTCTCTGAAAAGTGGTCGACTTCCGATCATAAATTCTTCTTCAAGCCGGAGTCGATATTATCAACATATTATTCATTTTACATAATTTATCTTTTATATTTATTAAAAATAATATAATTAACCATCATTAATAGTCGAGATACAAAAAAGTGTTATCAAAGTATTTATTGATCTAAATATGCATGACACTTAGAATATAAGAAAATGATAAACTTACAATTAGTATACAACAATTTTACAACTCTATTCAAGATGAAACACAGTCATGTAAAATTGTAATTATTTTTTAATGAAATGAAACCATTAATTATTTAGAATGAATTGTAAAATAATTGTAAAAATCTTGTAGGCGTGTATCATTACACAAAAATATATATGTTTGAGTTTTGGCCTTTATATACTTCGTTATACCAATATTTTTTATTTTTAATTCTAGATTTTTATAAAGATTTGGGTATTAAAATTTTGGATTTTAGCAGAAAGCTAGAGAAGAGATACAAATATTTCAGCTTTTTGGTATCTATTTTCATTTTTTAGAAAGATTTTTGGAGGTTGGTGATCAGGTTATGGGAGGGTTAAGAAAACTATTAGGGGCACAGGGGTGATTACAATTGTTTTTTTTTTTTTTTGTTGGGGGGGGGGGGGGGGTGTGGGGGGCATCATTATTTCTCACCCCAAACCTCTCATGTGTTGCGACTAATTTGTTTGGTTTATATTCAAATTTGATGCTTAAATTATTCTTCTTCTTTCTCTAAGAGTCTAAAGTGGATGACAAGATTATTGTTAGAGGTCAGGGACTTTGAAATCATTTGTTTCAAAAATTTAAGTTGATTAAATGGAATAGAGTATTATAAAGTCAAGATTCGAACTTATGACCTTTACTATATAAAGTCAATACTTTTTCAGGTTAAACTAATAGAAAAAATCGTATTTTTATTATAATTTATATTATATCTTAATATAGAGGCTAGAATTCGAATATTCATATCTTAATATGGAGGTTAAATTTGTATTCTCCCCAGTTGCACGCTCCAGATCCCCTTCCTCAATCAAAGAGAGATGCAAAGAGGCCTGCAAATAATGCCCAAATACAAATAACAATAAAACATACATCGATCTAACTTGCCAAATACATCATGGTATTAATTTCTTTTATACTTCTTTTTTTTAACATCAACCTACAGAGATCACCCAAAGTTTACTTCATCCTCTATCTCTCCCAAAAATAGTGAATTCCTAACCCTTGTCAAACCTTCAACTTCCACCATCACTACCATGCTGAGAAGGTTGTTTTGCACGCCAGTGCATTTTCGCACGGGCTAAGGCTTTCATTCTGCTACCTTGTTTGGGACGTCCTGGACCACCTAGGCATGGCCCCGACTCAAATTCATCCTTATTCAAGGAGGATCTTAATGTCTTGTTGTGTGGCGTGGTACATGGTCTTGGAGGCTGCTAAGGTCCAAGGAAGAGTACCCGAACTTGACCTATTGAGAGATTGTGTTCACCCACGCAGTTTGAGCCTCGGATGAGAACATTTGCAGCTACCATTTCCCTCCCATGTTCTGACTTGCCCGCTTCAAGGGGTGCCACGTTGGATGAGGGATGGGAGTTCTTGACCAACGAAGCTGCCACTTAGAAGTTTCCCAATTAGTCTGACTGGGGGATCATCCCCATCGATTGGAATATCATTGTGGACCTCTATGACCGAGAGCAGACTCCCATACTGTTTGTGTATTCTTAGTTCTAGAAGCACTAGACAGAGGTTTGGACTGACGCCCTCTTAACCAAGGCCAACATTGACTGGTAACTAGTGGCATCAGATTGGTCTCATGTGGCGGGTCACCATTTCTTGAAGGAGCCCCTCGCTCCTCAAGTCATGAAAAGGCCTTCTGATGCCCCATTGAGAGGGGTAGGGAAGAGGCCTTGCCTAGGGGACGAGCAGGTCACACCCGATTTGGAGGATCTCAACGCTGATTTGTGGCGATTTGAGTTTCTTGCCCTGAAGACCAAAGTTGTGCCCCTACCGTGCCTGGACATCCCTTCCACCCTACAAGTCAATTAGTGATGCAGACCTTGAGGCTCTGCATCACTCGCCACCTGGCGCGCCTAAAGAGCCCGCTGTTGTGGAACGCTTTGAGGAGATTGATGGCACCCCCACTGCAACGGGTGCTGCCTGCTAGAGGGCTCATTGACTCCCAAGGATTCGTCCAGAGCAGCGCTAAGGACAACTTGTATTCTTCAGGTTCTAGTCCTACTCCTGCCTTTGACAAAGAGGCGCCTCTAGAGTTTGCTGCCCCCAAGGGCCTTTCTCGCGAAGGTCATGTGGAGTTAAGTGAGGATGGGTCTCCAGCCTCCTCCTCTCACAATGGGTTCGTTGAATAGGGCTCCTCCCTAACCACCAATGTCTAAGAGGTTCCCCCGTGAGTGCTAGTCCTTCTTTGCAGCCAAGGAATGGGGTAGTCAACGACCCTAGGTGTGAGGGGACCTCGACATCACCAACATCTGACACCCCCTAACATCTTCCCCTTGGACCATAGAGTGGCTCAACGCCCCGGAGCAGGGAGGGTCCTTCCACATCTCACCCTTTGGGGTTAAGGGCCGATGGAGCAAGGGCCAAGGCCATACAGCAGATGACTGGTAAGTTTAGGAGCCTTCTTTCTTCGGTAGGGCTTTTCTCGTCTTCTTTGATCTGTAGTAGCAGTAGTTTTTGTTGTTTTTTTTTGTCTAACCATTTGATAGGGATTTGATTTCTTGGCAGCCTGGGTTGTGGATGGCCAAGCTGAGGTGGAGAACGAGGCCCATGACTGGCATAGTCTCAATGCGCGGGACTTCCACGAAATGTTCAGGCTTCGGGCTGCGAAGGAGCATGCCGAGTGGGCCCTTGCCAAAGTGATGGAAGCCTCACTTTCACTCAAGTGTTTGTGGCATGTTGGGTGATTGAATTTAGGGTTAACTCAAGGCAACACAAAGATCCAAATGGGTGGGTTGGTGAAATTAAGACTAACTCAAGCTAGCACTCAATTTCTAAAATTTGGAAGAGAAAATTCTCATTCATTCAAAATAGCATAATAATGAATTACAAGCCAAAAATCAAAATAAATAGTAGTAGGGTTCGGCTAGTCCTCCCCCAATTATTCCTTCCAACAACTTATTTTGAAATCATAACCCCAAAACAAATCAAACTCCTAAGTTTAAGGAAACAATATTATCAAACGCCTAAAATAAAGGAAACAAACTCAAACAAAATAACAAATATAATCTCCCTAATTTGAAGAAGATATTCGGTCAATCCTCTAGTAATCACCAAATTTCCTAAAATCAAGGGGTTTGTCTCCTCCCTTAAATTCAAGGGATTTGCCAACCAACCCCTAAAATCAAGGAATTAGCTAACAACTTGATCCTCCTCTAGTTGACCTTGTCTTGGACATCCAAGGACCCATCACCTGTGCCATGCATGCACCCCAATGCCACCTCCTAATCTCAGCACGCCTAGCACTCCTAGTGGCATTATCAATGGCCCTTCTTGGATCCCCATAACAAAGTCAAGGCCTGCAACAAGTCCCTGCTAAAGGTCATTGGTCACCTCTATGGGAAAGTGTCTGACCTCCACAAGGGTATGGGGGAATTGAGACAAGAAGCGTCCCGCCACCAGTTCGAAGTCAAGGCCATTGAAAAGTGGAGGAACCTGGAGTGAGGGTAGGCACTTTGCTTGGAGAAGGAGTTGAAGGAGGCCCCGGTATTACAAGAAAAATAGTCTTTCTCTGCACTAAAAAAATGTTAGAAATAACACCTAAAATAGTTGAATTTGATCATTCTCGACAATTTCTATTGCGCTGCATGTTCGGCGCAATTGTCTGCTCAGTTATAAGTTAAACCAGTGAACTACAAAAATTGCCACAAATACTTACTTTTTTCGGCCATTGTTTCCGCCACAAATACCTATACGATTTGCCCATTAAATCATTAGGAAAACATATTTGCAGCGAATTTTGGGCATCGCAAATATTAAATAAATCGCCACAAATGAAACAATCTATTCCAACGGTCTAAGTAAATCGCTGGTAAAAATTTTTCCGACTCTTTCTTATCGTCGCAAATACTATTAAAATCGATGCAAAAAAAAAAGTATTTTTGATGATTTTGGAGTATCGTCGGCAGAATTTATTCCCAACGAGTTATTGTTGCTGGAACTGAGCACTCGTGGCAATATTGTGTCACCCCAAATTCTTTAAATTTACGAAAAAATTATTTCCGGCGATTTTTACTTGCCAAAAAAAGGTTTTCACAACATAAAACAAATGCACGGCAACAGAATTTAACCTTACAGATTGGTTTACAGTTCTTTTAACATTCTCAAAAAAAATCCCTACTCCTAATATGACCATATTATGAACTCCTTAACTCAAATGAAAGGACTATAATATATGCTTAAGAATAAAAAAACTAAAACCAAAAAATCCAGATAAACCAAGCTTGAGAATAAAAATCAAATAAAATGTCACAAAAGTAAGCCTCCAAGTGAGCTTACTGCAAACCCACTTGGGAAAAATACCCACTTAAAAGTCACACATTTCCAACTTAATACATCCAATCCATGGCTATGCACATCCTTTGCATCTTCTCAATACAACTCCATTTAATATCTAATTCTCAAAGTAAGCCTCCAAATGAGCTTCCATGCTTCACTTTATAGTTCATTACAAAGATCCAAGAACTTCATCATTCCATCCAAATGCCCATTTTAAATTTACAACATCAATCCAAGCTACGTAATTTAATTCAAATTCAATGTAAAAAGCCCTTCCTCAATTCCTATACAAAAGCTAGCCTAAAAATAGTACTACACAATACATATTCATTCAAGACCTTCCATTGAACAAACATAAGTTATTAACTTCAAACTAACTTTAATCACTAAACATCAAATATATACATTACATGGAAACAGTTTCCAAACTAGAGATAATCTATCCAACTAGTATGCTTCATTATCTCATAAAGCATCAATCCATAAGTCATAAAACTAAACACAATCTGTCTGACACATGCAATACATACTTAATACACCACCTCCTGTAATACTCATTCATATTCAACAAGTAATTGATTTCATTCCTTGTAATAAAAATAAAGAAAAAGGGAAGGAAGTGGTACCGTGAGGGAGAAGGCTAGAGGATGGTCTGTCCAAGCCAAAACCAAGAAAAGGAAAATGAGAGAACTTGAGCTGGTGGCATCTTGGAGGAATTCCTAGCTGAATCTCATGTGTGTTGCTGCTATGACCTAGAGCTTAAAAGAGAGAAATCAACTTATATTAAAGGAGAAAGAGATGACTCGATTACTGAAGTATCTGGACATAAATTTCTTTTAATACTCATCCACCACTTTGCTCATGCAAGAGCTCTCCTGTATATTACACAGAATCCAACAATGAGCTTCATAACAATATTACCAGCAGATCCATAATGAGCTAAACACATGCAATTTTTCCGCTAGAGGCATAAATAACTAGCATATGTAATATGAAGTGGCACCTACTACATATTTCATGTATGTAAGCTCCATGTTTATGTAATACGAAGTGGCACCTCTAGAGGCATATATTAGAAGAGCTCTCCTGTATATAAGCTCCATGTATTAACACCTAGATTGCTAGAACACAACATCAATACTAAGCATTAAGTTCTGTAAATATCAAAAGAATTTACTTATCAAAAATTATCAAAGGGATTTATAATATATACCTAGGAGGCCCAATATATGTGAACCAAACCCAAAAAATGTAAATCTTTGTCCTAGTAATAGGAAAAATCCTTATATTAAAATGTTCTACAAGCTCATGAAGGTCATCTTTCTGACTAGCAATCTTCCTTCCTGTCAAATTCCTCAAATAAAGAACAAGATCAAGTGAATAACACAACCTCATCTACCTTCTTTCTTTCTTTTTTCTTTTTTGATAGGTAAAGAAGAAAAGGGCAACAACAAAAAATAAAAGAGATTATTAGAAATATTATTTCCATAAATATGTCATCAAGGAGAAGCAAATGATTTAAACCTTGGTGATCCTTTAAATTAGTGGAGTTGGTAGAACCAGAAAAAGTCGTTCTAAAATTATGATATCACCAAATATTTCTAGCTTGAAGGCATCTTCCCCTTCATTTTTTATTTCAACATACACAAAGGCGTAACTGCAAGAAATAAATTGACAAACTAGGAAACTTGATAAACTAATATAGTCTCAACAAATATACTAGGGGTGCACACCAAATCAAAATGCATAGTAATTCTAGGCAATATCTTCTTTTTATAAGTAATTCTGTTCAATATCTTCAATACATGATATGAGAGAAAATTGTAATGGCTTGTATGGAAATAAACATCATAGATACATTTTCCATTTTGACTTTAAAGGCTCTTTTGCCTTCATATTGAGACTTTAAGCATCCCCAAAAGCAAATGCTTACATCTTTACAGTGGCTACAGACAATTTAATCCCATTTTCCATGAAAGCGAAAACAAATTGACCAGTTAATACCATGATCCAAAAATTCCCACGCACATGTATTATATACAACTGCATGAGTGTGAGAATATATGCATCCAAAAGCCCTATATTTGGCCCGGCCAGCTTTTTAAACCATATTTCTTTGTAGATAAGATGTTATGATCTCTATCAAAATTTCCTCAAACTCGCTAGACCTGGATGAAGTTTCAATGAAACAAAAGAAGCAGAATATTGATCACCGTTCTCCATATAAATAGTATCAGAGAACATATAAAACAGAAAGTTGAGTAATTTACATAGTGACATTATAAAACTGGTGACCCATCATTGTGGATCATCTGAAAGCTCGTGGTGAGCCTTCAAAATACTATTTGAAAAAGAAAGGAAAATAAAATTAAAAACAGGGGCCTTACAGAGTATCTCTCTTGACCATTCACCAAAACTCTGTGCAAGGTGGACCTTGCATGTCAAAATATATTTACTGCATGTTAATTAGGATTGCAGCTGGACAATGTGCAACAAAAATGTGGCATTCTAGAATGTTATCCTTCAGAACAGAAAAACAACGTAGAAGAAAATTATAATGACACTGAAGTGGAAGTAATTGTATCTACGTTTGTTATCTTTAACACACAATCTTCCTATAAGTAAAAATCGCAGCGTATAGAAAACTTTTGTCATTATTTTCAAAAGTGTATATATATATATATATATATATATATATAAATATATGTATATATATATTCTCGAAGTCGCATCGTATTTCATTTGATAAGTTGACCTCTCCCATCTTGCATATTAGTTTAGATGTTGAAGTGAGTTGAGTTAAGTTAAGTTTAGATGATAAAATATTATTAGAATATTATTTTTTAATATTATTATTATGTTGTAATTTGAAAAAATTAAATTATTTATTATATTTTGTGTTGAAATTTAAAAAAATTATAATAATAAATGAGATGAATTAAGTTTGATTTGATAACCAAATAAAGCAAACTTAAGCATTTATGCGTCAACAGACTCATTTGTTTTAAAGTTGAAGAATCCCAACCTCCAAAATTGCTACAGTTACTCACCTTTTCAATGGCGGCACATATTCCCATATCCGAGGTTTAGCATCTTTATCCTTGCATATCTGGATGCAAAAGTAACATGGTTGCAATAGCCAATCACATTACAAAAAAATCACCCTCAAAAAAATCATCGTTATAGGATTCTTACTTGGAGACCTACGACGTCATCTGTTGCCAAAAGGGTAATCAAACCATAGTCAGAATGAACTCCAGCTCCATATATTTTCGGAGGGATCAGAAACTTGACCTAAAAAAACCCTACCATAGATTAGCAACAGCACAACAAGGCCAGGTTCAACATTTTCTTCAAGAACAGAACTTAAATTCAACCTTCGTAGTGTAATACGCGCAAGGTTGCAATTGGCTCGCCAAGCATTTGTGGCCTGTCAAAGAAATCAACCTCCAGATCAAGTGCAAGAGCTATTATCCTGGCCACTGCTCTTGAAACCTTTCTGAATGAACATAAGGAATCAATTCAAAAGGCAAGAATGAAATAGATTGCTCATAACTCATACTATCTGAATCCTTGAACGCCAGCCATTCTAGAGAAAATTGATCCACCATAAATTAAACAGTTAAGAATGGGTTCACAGTGTTTAAAACCCACATATGTGTGGTTAACAAAATCACATAAACACACGATAATTTAGGATTGCTAGGCACACACTGTCATCCACGCAATGCCTATAGCAATTGGTAATTAAAAGTCAGACCCTCATCTTCATGTTCAAAACAAAAACTATTTACATTTTGGATAGTTATAAAACCCTGAACGCTGTAATTTGGGCCCACCATAATTTGTGTAGCAACATGCTCACAAACAAAAGGTTACTCTCATCCCCATTAGACATTACTCTTATCTCCAGTTCCATTAGCATTAAACTAAATAGACTCAAAAAAATTCAATTTCAAGTTTTTTTAACCAAGAGCCTATGTATTAGCATAAAGTTCAACCAAATGCACTCGAACAATGTACACCTATCTTCAAAACTTATTGCGAGGTCATACATCACAATATGAAAAATTGAAAAATCCCCCAAGGCATTCACAAACTAAAAATCGTACAAAACGTAGGAAAAACCTCAAAACCCACGGACTGCACAAATGAAGGCACATATTCACAGAAATTTCATGGGAGTGGAAATTAACTTGAAGTGAATGTGGGTGTGTTCATGAGAAGCAAAGAAGGAGAAAGGCCTTACCACCAATTGACAACTCAGAACTCCAAGAACTCCCACAAACACGCACAGCACCAACCCACAAGAAATCTACAGTGGAAAGAGAGACAGGGTTTACTGTGACGGCCCTGGGTTTTGAAGTCAGAGGGTAGAGAGAGAGAGAGAGATGGAGAGAGATTGACACCAGACATAATAGCGATTATTCTGCAGGCTAGTTTCAACAGATGATTTACAGAAAAGAAAACAAAAGAATCGCCCAAAATACATAGAAAACGTCCCTAATGTCAATTCAAATTATCAATAATCAAGAATAAACAAAATCAACCTACAAGTTGGGTTGTAATAGCTGAAAATCGACTGTATGGAAATTTGACCAAAAATAGCAAAATCCCAACAATCATGCCAAAATTAAATATGTAATAAAAGAAGTAATCTGTCAAAAATCTAGCCCGAATTGAATTCAGAATCACTTAAAAAATAGTAAATGAAATATTACCATAAAAGGTAAAAAAATAACTAAAAATAAAAAATTAGAGGGAAAAAAGTAGAATTTGGTCTCGAAAATTATGCACCCTGAACATAGCTGGGTGCCCACGACGTGCGCGTCGAAAAGAGTTTTCTGAATTGGAGTCATATGCGCGATTTTGATACAGGTAGCCAAAGTTATAGCCAAAATACCAAAAAGTGCCCAAAATTGTCCCAATCAAGAAAAGATCACGATTTCCTGCTCTCTTTGCGCTGATCTTCTACTTCAAGATGTTTTAACACGGTCAACGTGCAATCTGACAATTTAACATCATCTGACTCAGATCCTCCTACATTAGAGATGGAGAGAACTTACCCCCAAGGATGATGAGAATCGTGCGAGAGAGGTAGAGGGATTGGGGAGAGAGAGGGCAGAATGGAGGGAAATAAACAAGGGGAAAACGCGTGAGGTAATTTAATCTTATTTGTTTCTTCCAGCAATTTTATATCGCCGCAAGTCCATTAGGATGAATCAAAAATAGTGTCACAGATTATTTGCAACGACTACAAATCGCCAGTAATAGTCAACATAAATTAAACAAAGTAAAATGACCATCTTTTACTTTTTACATCAATTTTTTAACTTAAAAAAATCGCTGCAAAAGGGTACTTTCACATTTCCGGCGAAGAACGAATTGTCGCAACATGTGTTTTTTATATTGCGGCAAATTTTTTCATTGCAAAAAGTAAAAAATCGCTACAAAAACCGTTTTATTATTTGCTACGAATTTTGCCATTGCAAAAAGTAAAAAAAAACACCGCAAAAGATCATTTTCCAACTTGATGTGAAGAGACGACAACGATGTAAAAAATTGTTGCAAATAAAGGCTTTTTGCAGCGATTTTATTTGTAATAGACAAAATCGCTGCAAAAAGCCTTATTCATTGGCGGAAGCCAAGGAAGCTCACCACAACTAGGACAAACTTATCAATGACCTCTAGTTCGAGAAAGGGGTGCTTGCTGCAAAGAACACTGAGCTCAATAGGGACAAGGACAAGGCAGAGGACAAGTAAGTGGAGCTAGGCGAATCCCACTCACGATTGAAGAGGTCTTCTGAGGGATGGACGAGGGAACTAGGGGCTGAGCTCATCGTTGCCAATGGAAAACTTGCCAGGCTCTCTTTCGAGTTCACGGTGGGCAAGCAACATCACAACCAAGCCTTGAGCTACAGGTACACCCAAGGACTGGAGAAGATGATGAGGCATATGGTGGCGAACCTTCAAAACAATCCTAGGACTTTGGACCTATGCATGTTTGTGCTCGATTGGGAAGATCTCGACTCCCTCGACCCTTGTTTTGTGATCTGTAAATTAACCAAATCCATAGGCTCAACATAGATTCACTACAAGAAATTTGACTTTTAAGGACAAAATTAGTTAGGGATGAACTAAATTTCGTCTCTAAAAGTCATTTTTAGAGACGAATTTTTCATTTTGTCTCCAAAGCTACTTGAGATACAAAATTCATTTGAACGGACAAATATCCATTTGAACGGATTATTTTGTAATGAAAAAAATCATCTCAAAAAGAAAAAACGTTCGAACAGAAAAAAATATATTTGAACAACCAATTAATGTCTGTTTGAACAATAATATTGGCAAGAAATTAATTTTGTTTTTCCAAGAAAAGTTAATAACCGTACGAACTTAAATTTATTGCTTCAAACGGACCTTTTTTCCATTAATTTGTTTATCATCATTAATTTGTACATATATTTTTAATTTTGTTTTCCCAGAGAAAGTGATTTCTTTTATGATAAATTATATAAATATAAATTTAAAGAGAGTATCATTTTTTATATTATCATGAACGGCAAGTAAAATGAAAAAAAAATAAAGTAACAAATACGAGAAATAAAAACTATACATTAATTACATCTCAACTATATAATGTTCAATACAATATAAAAAAGTAAAATAATAACTAAAATGACTATTTGCTGCTAAGAAGATGAACATCCTCTTATAACATTTTAATGCGTCCATCTAGATCCCTAAACTTCTCCATGATGGGTTCAACGAACTCAACAAACAGAGCTCGTACCTGATCCAAAGTAACCCAAGGAGGCTATCTCTCAACAGCGGCAATAAAAGTAGAAGCTAGATCGGTGGGCGGGGTATTAGGCTATTCTGGTGCAGTCTTCCGCAAGTGTCCCTTGCTCTTGCTGAATGTGATCTTGTTAAGGGGCCCCATCTGTGGCGACCTCTACTCAGTCGCAGACACTGTAACCCCTGATCGGAGTAGAAGGTTAGATATCACCAGTGCAAATGGTAAACTACCTCCACTTACATAACGTGACTCCAATCGAATGCAGTAGAAGAAATACAAGGCCAGATCAACAGGGTCCCCCTGCGCTATCCGCAACAAAAATCTGGCTTGATCAATTCCGAAATCAGTCTTGTGTTTTTTCTGGTCGATGTTATAGCCAACAAACAAGTTAAACATTCTGAAAAATGCTATACAGTCAGCCTGTCGGATCACCTTGCTCCCATCATATGGAGGAGACGAAGGGTCTCACACTAGATGACGCACCTGATCGTCTGTGAGACCATCATCAGGTAGATCCTCATCTCCACTACCATCCTCACTATCATCCTGCTCTACATTCGGGGCTAGTGTGAAGGATGCGGCCAGTGCGTCAGAATCAGATGGTGCAACCGCTGGTCCCAATGTAGCCTCTCTAGGATATGCGCCGACCTTGTGCTAGAGGTCAAGGAACTCAGCAATAATACGAGAAAGGAATTTAATACTCACTGGCTGGACTCACTTCTCCGATCGGTACCCATCCCCGCTTGGTGAAGATGGACTGTATACTCCGTCCCTCCCATGAAAGATCGAAGAAGTCAGACAAAATGATCTGATGCTCGATGAGTATAGGCCTCAACTCCTGAGCATGAGCTGGTCCAGTACTACTTTCACTGACCTAATCTCTTGCACGTTTTCTTCCGCTAGATGTCATTAGTATACTGTTTAATCACAAGAAAATTAAGTGTATAATTATAAATATTATATTTAAAATATATTGCTGAAGAATTAAACTATATTGAACTGAATTGAAATAACTAGTTCAAACGAAACATATTCTGTTCGAACTAGTAAAATTATTCGAATGGAAGATTTTGTTCAATCAAACTGGAAATTAATACTCGTTCAAACTAAATTTTTTGTTCGAATAGAAATAAATATGTTTGGCAACATTGCATTCGAATGGAATAAAATGCGTTCGAACGAGATCGAAGCCAAACAGCCATGGCTGAGTCGACTCAGCTATTGCTGAAACTCTCATATACACCAAAAGCTTTGTTTTAATCGGTAGAAATGATTAAGGAGTGGTACTCAATCATTTCTACTGATTAAATATCCATTATGTTGATCAACTACACCAAAATGGTAGGATTTCGAATTCAAAATCCCCCCTCCCAAACAAAACCCATTCTTCCCAAAAAGAGTAATAATAGAGGTTCGATGTAGGCACATACCTCTTAGAAGCGAAAAATGCATTGTTCTTACGGCGGTTGTGGCGGCAGAGGTAAGGGGTGACTTGGAGGCTCTCGGCGGCTGAGGGTTCAAATGCGAGAAATGGGTTTGATGCAAATCAAATTGGGCATATAAAGACCGTGACGCCTAGTTCGAATGGAATAAAAATGCATTGCAAAGGGATAAAAATATGTTCGAACTGGTCAATCGCCAGTTCGAACGATTATTATACTAATATATTTCTAATTATATTATTATACTAATATATAATAATACTAATATTACAAAGTACAAAAGTATAAAAATAATACTAATAATAGTATTATAATATTTTAAGATACAAGTTAATATAATTACTATATAAGTACTATATACTATGATATGGTATATTAATAGAAAAAAAATATTAATAAGTACTATAAGTAATGCACTATATAAGTACTATAATCAGGGGTGGAACTATCACCTATACATAATCTTCCTATAATATATTAATGAGACGTTTATAGAGAGATAGGAAGAGTATGTGAATAATTTATTTTCTTTTGTGAAGAATTTATTAGTTATTCACATGTTTTTTTTTTTTGTTCACTTATTAATAGTAATACAATTATATATACAATAAAAAATTTAAAGACTTTTACATTGTGCAGTTTCGCCCCTGACTATAGTGTAGTATTATATAAGTACTATACATTAATTAGTATTATATATTAATAGAAAAATGCTAGGAAGCCCGTTTTGGGCTCTCCTTTTTTTTTGCCCAATTGGGGAACAATTTTTTTTTTCTTTTGTTTAAAATATTTAAAAGTGTTAAATATTTTATGTAAAAAGAAATCCAAAAAAGTTGGACTTTGGATATAAAATACCAAATAGTATATACTATAGATTAGAAATAAAATAGTTTCTATAGATTATAATATAATATTATATACTATATGCGATCATTTATAAGCATAATAATACAATTTTTAGTTCGAACCCAATAAAGTACCGTTCAAACAAATTTATCTTGTGAAATATGTTTGGTAGAAAATTTTACGCCAAATATTCTGAATATCAATTTGTTGGAACGTAAAAATTCCTCATTCGACCGAAAATATCTTTTCATTTTCTGGGCATTTGAAGAATATGCCAAGGAATATTCTATTTTTTTGTTCAAACTCATAACTTTCACGTTCAAATAAAAATTAAATCACGGCAAAAATTGGCACAATTTAAAATTTTCGTGTTCGAATGAGTAAAAGTCTCGTTCGAATGTGACTTCACAGATTCAAATACCACAACCTCCAGTTCATTTTCATTTCGTGTGAAATTTTGAGAGTTGTGGAGTGAGAGAGAGTTGTGGAGAAGTAGAGGAACACACTTGGCTTGCAAGAGAATGGATTCTTGAGAGAAATGAGAGGTTTATAAAATGTAAGTAATACATTTTTAAATTTTATTTTGTATTTCGAATTTCATAACAAGTTGGTTTATTGGACATGGTTTAGGGTTATGTCATAATGTGTTTTATGGCATTGTAGGTATTGTATATTGCTATTTGGCTTCAATTGCTTAAATTTGAGGTAATATTTCTAATTTTTAGGTTTTTTATAATTTATAATTTTTAATAACATATGTTAAGCTATTTTGGTATATTTGTGTTTCTACAATCCCATTTACAATGTATCCTATTCTAATATGCATCTTAATGTAGTCAAAATTATATTTTCTGGACAAGGAATTTGGTCTTTGTTTTGTGTTTGGAATATGGGCTTGTACCATTCGAACACTATAATAGCCGTTCGAACAGAATGAATTAAAATGGAAACTTATAATATATATATATATATATATATATAACATAGGAATTGAAAACACTTATATAACATAGGACTTATAATATATATATATATATATATATATATATATAACATAAAGTTATGAAAAACCATATACATAATATAATAATAAAATATTTTGCACTTATATTAAAATGGAAACTTATAATATAATATAACATAGGAATTGAAAACACTTAAATTAATAAATAATAGTTATAAAATATTTAAGATGGAAACTTATAATATAATATAACATAGGAATTGATTACACTTCGATTAATAAATAGTAGTTATAAAATATTTAATCCAAAAATTATATACATAATATAATTATAAAATATTTTGCACTTAAATTAAAATGAAAATTTATAATTAATATAAGAAAAGAATTATTAACACTTAAATTAATAATATAATACCACATGAAATACATATAATATTGGTAATTGGTAATGTAATTTTGCACATATATTTGTTTTACTTTCAAATTTATTCAATAATTGTAAGAGTTCGAGTGTTTTGGATTTTAAGGTTATTTTTATATGTACTTGAACCTTAGACTCGTTTGAGAATTGTGGCCAAATAATTTTTTTTTGGTACAACTCTTGAATTGTCCAAAGTGGACAGTTTGGAATTCTATCATCTATATTGCAGATATATTCAGTTTAAACTCTTGTGTTAGTCAATTAAAATTTTAGTTCAGAGTTTTCTTACATTCTTCGGGTATATGGTCTGTAAGTTCTTCAGCTCATGATTAGGGTCAACAACTTATCGTGATTAACATACTTGGAGAATTGTAAGGAAATGCTGGCGAAAGTTTTACTAACATTAGAGTTTTTGACTAAGTATATATGCAATATAGATGATAGTCTCTCGAATGGGATAGGATCAATTACCTTATAAAATAAATGGATCACGTTTGAATATACTTTTGATAGTGTTTATCCCATGAATTGGGTTTTTTTATAGACATTCGACAAATAACGGATCTTAGCAATAGATAAAAGTTAGATGCTGTTGGAAGATAGACTTGGGCGAGACTATAAGGAGTATGCACAGGAGGTGAAGTTTTTTCTAGAGTTTGTTCGCATGAGTGTTGATAGTCAAGGATATATAAGATGTCCGTGCAAAAAGTGCAAAAATCTTAGTTCTTATAATTTTGTAGTAATGGAGGATCATTTATTTGTAAATGGAATCAATTCTAAATACTCACATTGGGTCTTACATGGCAAACCATTTTCCAAAAGAGTTAGATTTAACAGTCAGACCAATCAAGTAGAGGAGGGTAACGACACCGACATAGAGGACATTAATGTGGATGATCATGATGACAGTAACGATAATGGAGAGGATATGACTGAGATGTTAGGTGATCTAGGTGCAGGAATGTTTGGGATGAAGGATGAAGAATGAATATATGCACAATCATTTGAGGAAAATGATAACTTTGGAAGACTGTGGGAGGATGCTCAAAGAGAGTTGTATGAGGGGTGCACTCATCATAGCAAATTGTTTTTCACGGTTAGGCTGCTTCATATTAAGTCTATTTGTCGTATTTCTGCTAAAGCTATTGACATGTTACTTGAATTATTTAAAGAGGCTCTTCCTCAGGATAATGTAGTATTCCGTAATTTTTATGAAGCAAAACAATTGAAGGGAGGGCTAGGATTTGATTATAACATCATCCACACTAGTAAAAATGATTGTATTCTTTACTAGCAGCAATATGCAGAATTTGACTCATGCCTAGTGTGTCATGAGTCAAGATGGACATCCGATAAACGTATTATACCGCAAAAAGTTTCAAGACATTTTTCGTTGATTTCTCGATTTCAAAGACTTTTTATGCCCAGGTTAATTGCGAAAGATATGTATTGGCATCACACAAAAAGAGTCCAAAATGAAAACTTCCTCTCACATCCTGCAGATTCTTTACAATGAAAGAAATTTGACGTCGAGTATCCATGGTTTTCCGAAAAACATCACAATTTACATCTTGGTTTAGCAACGGATGGTTTTAATCCATTTGGCAACATGAGCACTTCTCATAGTATTTGGTCTGTCATATTAATACCCTATAACTTGCCACCTTGAAAGTGTATGAAAGATCCGTATTTTAGTATGACTCTATTAATATCAGGACCAAGGTCACCAGCAAATGAATTAAATGTATATCTGCAACCACTGATTGCAGAGTTGAAAGAGTTGTGGGATCAAGGTATCAGTACATATGATGCGGCTTCGTCGTGGGAGTTCAAGATGCATGCTACAGTGATATGGACAATAAATGATTTTTCAGCATATAGAAATTTGTCTGGGCGGAGCACAAAAAGTAAAATGGCTTGTCCTATTTGTAATAAAGATATACAGTCTTAGTGGTTGAGTCATGATAGAAAACTATGTTTCATGGGACATCGTCGTTATTTACCTCATGATCATAGATGGCATTCAAATAGAGCTATGTTTGATGGAAAAGTTGAGCGTAGGTTATCACCACTAGAGCTGTCTGGGAATTATATTATCGTGCAGTTGGGGGATGTTTTAGAAAACAGATTTGGGAAAGATATCAAAGTTCGAAAGAGAAAATGACAAGTAGTGAAGTTGAATTGGACAAAAAAAAGTATTTTCTTTTCTTTGAGTTACCATGCTGGTCTACATTGACACTGCGCCACAATCTAGATGTTATGCACATTGAAAAGAATATATGTGAGAATATATTGGCACTCTTATGTCAATAGAAGAGAAGGCAAAAGATACAGCTAACTCTTATAAAAACTTGAAAGAATTGGGGATAAGACTGGAGTTACATTTGCAAAATAATGGATCGTTAACATATATGCCCATTGGATGGTATACACTCTCAAATGATGAGAGAAAAAAATTTTGTGATTGGTTCAGGACAATCAAATTACCTGATGGCTATGCTTCAAACATGTCAAGATGTGTTCGAACACATGATTAGAAGATAACTGGTCTTAAAAGTCATGACTGTCATATATTTTTACAGCATCTGTTGTTGGTTGGTGTGCGTAGAAAGCTTACTCGAGATGTTCATACAGCTCTCATAGAATTAGGGAGATTTTTCAGAGACATTTGTAGTAGAACATTGAAAGTCAATACATTGTTAAAAATGGAAGCTGATATTGCAGTAATATTGTGCAAATTGGAGAGTTTGTACTTGCCTTCATTATTTGATATAATGGTTCATTTAACTGTACACTTACCTCGTGAGACTTTAGTCGCTGGTTCAATTCATTATAGATGGATGTACCTATTGAACGATTTTTGAAAAAATTGAAGTGATCCGTGGGGAATAAAGCTCGTCCAGAAGATTCGATTACTGAATCATATATTGATAATGAGTGGCATACTTTTTGGTCAATGTATTTCCGTGGAATTGATACTAGATTTACAAGACCAGACCAAAATTATAAAGGTGGAAAAGAGATGGGTGTCTCATCATTTACCGTGTTTTCCTAGACAGTACGTCACATAGGCGCATAAGAGGGCTACAACCTATGTGGGCGAGAGTTTGAAAGAGTTTAATGGTATGTCTTGAATAACTGTGTTGAGATTGACCACTACTTGAGGTTAGTGATGATCCTCTACATTAACCATGTATAATAATATAACATTTTTTGTTGCTACAAATTAATCATTTACACGAATATGCGCAGTGAACATATACAACTACTTCGCACGAATGGTGTAATTGACGTAGAAAAGATGCATGAAAAGGAATTTACTTCATAGTTTGAACATACGATATTACTGTAAAGTCTCATTTTATAATACGAATTTCATACCACTAAACTCTATTATTTTTTCTATATAATAATATTTATTGATGTAGGTTGTATCGAAATATAGTGAAAATTCAGAAGAAATTTTACCAAAATTGTATGCTCTGGCATGTGGTCTATCTAGGCAGGCCATCCAGTACTCAGGATGTTTGGTGTAGATATAGAAAAGAGAATGATATAGGAAAACTCAAAATTATAGAGTTGTAGTCGAATGAAGTCATGGGGATGATAATATTAACTTCTATAGAATTGTAGAAGATATTATAATGTTAAAATACGTAGAAGGATATATGGTCTGGTTGTTTAAATGTAATTGGTGGGATGTCTCAAATCCTAAGTTAGGAGTGTGTAACGATGATTACTTTGTGAATGTCAATACATCTCGCACATAGTATGAGGACGATCCCTTCATTCATACTTGTCAAGCAAATCAAGTTTTTTATTTAGATAATCCAGAGTACGGAAATCCATGGTGGGTAATGGAGAAGTTTTCACCAAGAAATGTATATGATATTATTCCAGAGACAAACGAACCTTCAAAAGAAGTTGATAGTCCAGCAAATGAAAAAGCATATCAAAAAGATGAAATAGACATCAATCTATTTGTTGATCTCAGCCAATATGATATGGTCTCATTGCGTAGAGAAGATGTTCAACTCGAAGTAATTGAGGGTGAAATATCAGAAGACGATGAATCAACTAAAGTGTCTAGCGAGGATAGGGTGACTGGTCTAACAAAACGGATAGTAAATGAATTTCAAACATGAATTTTTGTAAGTATTATTCTTATAAATATCTGTAACGTTTGTTTGAATAATAATTTGTTACAATTTCAAATAGATATGTCTCCTAAACGTAAAACAACACGTGTACTATCCCCATCTATTACTGACTCAACACGTGTACTATCCCCATCTATTACTGACTCCCCGTGTTGCTCACCTGCCATAAATAGTGAGCCAACACTACCAGATTCAGAAAAAGGTATTTTATCACACCGGTAGCTCTGGAGATTCGGCAGCGTGGCTTGCTTCTTTTGTTGATACGCTTACTCGTACGTATGCACCTATTCATACATCCTCTTAGACTAAAGTTTCCCAAAATGTAAAAGACCACATCAAAAATCATTACTTGGTAATAAGTTACATCTCAAGTAACTAAGTATTATCTATGTTACTTTTTTTATATTTTGTAGTTATACTAATTGAGCTTAATTTTGGCTGAAGAGAAAATCAATTAACGGTTGAGGAGCTGATGTCGAATGCATTTTAGAGGTATAAAGGTCGATGCCATGCACACTATAAGAAGTTCAGTACTACAACAGAGGCGTGCCAAAATCCATTACAAGCAATGTCACCAAATGAATGGAAGAAGGTTTGTAATATGTTTGAAGATCCTGCTTATCAGGTAATTTCGCTGCTATCTTTTTTTAATAGTATATGATAGATGTAATAAACATATAGATAGAATTTTTTTTTAGCAACGGAGTATTATGAACAAAGCAAATAGATCAAACTTAAAGATGCACCATCATGCAAGTTCTCGATCTTTTCATCGTTTGTCTAACAAAATGGTAAGTTATTCTACTCTTTGTTAAATATTAACATATAATACATTTTTCTGATTTAAGTTCTAACATATATATATATATATATATATATATATATATATATATATATTTGCAGAAAGAAAAAAGTCATGCTGACTGTGATCTGACCTAATTGTATGCAAAATCACATAAAAATCGTGATAGTATTTAGACCAGTCTCGAAGCAGAGGCAAATTATGTAAGTTTAATTTCTTTAATTTCATTGTGACTATATATTTTTGTTACTTATACTAACTAGTATGTTTTTACTTTTGTAGGAGAAGATGATATCTCTCAAGGAAGCTGCTGCAGATTCATCTGATACATCATCTATCAATGATGCTCAGATCCTTTCTCAAGTTCTTGAATCACGTTCTAGATATTTGAAGGGTTTAGGACGTTGCGTTAAGCCATCCTCAATATCATCATCCTCTTCTCAAACCAGATCGAATGACGACAAGACTAATGAATTGGAGGAAACAATACTTGAGATAGAACGATTAAGGTCCAAGAAAAAAGAGTTGCTAACCAGATTAGATCAAGTAGCAGATCTTGAGGCAAGATTAGAAGAGAACATGCAGAAGAGACTGGAGATGGAGGTACAAAAAGCTATACTTCAGTTGCAGTCAACTATGTCACAAAAATTTATACCACCATCACAATTGTAAAAATTAACTCTTTCTTTCATGTTCTTTCTATTATTAAGTTTTCAAACATTTGAACAATTGACGTTTGAATTACAATTTGTATAATACTAGTATGGTATTTTTAATTAATTAAATTATGTTCTGTATAATTCATACCTTTCAAACAGTAAATTACTATTTCTAAATCCATTCGAATAAAAAACATACCCATTCGAACAACAAATAACCAATTCGAACGGACGTAATTTACATTCAAACAAAAGTTATTCGAACAAAATTTATTGGTTCGAATACACACACTCATTTCGTTTGAAAAGTATCAACTATGGTTATTTATTCGATTCAAAATTTTATTTCATTCGAATGGATAGGTCGGTTCGAACTGACAAATATTCTATTTGAACACTCCTTTCATTTGAACAGTATCAAATATGGTTATTTGTTCGATTCAAAATTTTATTTCATTCAAATGGATAGGTCGGTTCGAACTGACAAATATTACATTCAAACAATTTATTGAGACGAAATTGGTTCATCTCAAAAAAAAATTTCCGTTCAAACGGTTTTGACTGGTTCTGTAAAGTTTCGTTTCTAAAAGTGATTTTTGTATACGGTCTCTAAAAATATTTTGAGATAGTATTTTAGAGACAAATTTCGTCTCTAATTCTTTATTGAGACAAAATTGAGATTTTTTGAAATAAAATTTTTTATTTCAAAAAACTATTTCTCTTGTAGTGATTAGTACTTCATCTTAGATTTTATCGATTCCATTACTTGTTAATGATCACATTTATGATTGAGGATGACAAAATTTAAAATAAAGAATATCATTATTCTAAACAAAAAAATATTTAAAATGAAAAAAATATTATTACAAAATTCATCTATATCTCATGTGGATAGCGCTCGTATCCATGAAAAATGTACGGTCACACCGTCCAAAAAGGTTATCAATCCATGAAACATGTACTTTTAGAGCGGGGCCATGCATGTTTAAGGAAGCTAACCTTTTTGGACGTTGTGACCACTTCGAGAATAAATTTACAAAGAGAGGGATAATCTAAAGTGTGTATGTATATATATATATAAATAAATATGTATATATATATATATATATATATATATATATATATTCGTTTATAGATTTATCTTTATAAAAAAAATTTGCAGTTAAAATATTTGTTATAATTAATACATCGTTTGAACTTGCCAAATATATACATCGTTTTTTTCTTCTTTTTAACGTGAACCAGAGATCACCCAAAGTTACTTCAACCTTAAAGGAGAGTCGAAGCTGTAAGATCAGAGGAGAGCCACCGTATATAATATATATATATATATATATATATATATATATATATATATATACTTATATATATATATGAGGTGGATAATGAATGATTAATGTCTTAATTCTCTGTAAATATTGATCAGGAAATACAATACATTTTTCTCTGATACGTTTCTTGGGGGGAGAGAGATATATATGTTGCTATTAATTTGCAACTATTCTGATTTTTCCATGTTTGCATTGAACTGTTTAAAATTTTAACTTTGTCTGTTTGTCAATAAATTCCATTCATCATGTGTTCTCGTTAATTTTTCTAACGATTCTTTTCTCCGTTACCATTATAATTTACCAGTAAATAAATAATAATAATAATAATAATAATAATAATAATAAAAGATAAGAAGAAGAGTAGAGGTCTCCCTTATCTCCGATTAATTTCTCCCGTCTCTCGGCCCGTCCATTCGCATCAACGAGACCAAATACGGCCACCACACCTTCAGCAGTACCGCATGCATGCAACTGCCAGCCACCCCTTTGCCTCGTTGCCGCTCATGAAAGATGATGGAAGCTTGACGTCCTAAACTAGGGTAATTAGGCTCTCTTATGACTGCGCGTGGACCTCCCACAAGAACATTGAGGAAAACAATGAAAAGTATGATAAGGGTATGCATGTGCATGCAGCATCTCCATAAATCCCTACATGCTAGAAACAAAGTCCGGCCAAGGGAATTTGAATTTGGAAAGCAACCAAGGAATGTTATTATATTCTGGATTAAGGATCTCCTCACAAGCACAGATGAAAAGGGGGGGAGAGGGGAAGGGAGCTGGGGCTATCTCCATCCTCAACCTCTTTACGACCACAAAGGAAAAATACTATAAAAAAGAAGGATAAGAGTTCACCAACCACTTGTCAAAAACCTTTAACTTTTAAGACAAGTGACTTATCCAAATAAATATCTTGAATTCGAATCTCGACTAATTTATACTTTATTTTATTTAATTAAATATTATTTTTTATTAGTTGACTAATAAAGAGGAAGTCTGACCCGCACGATTTTTCCGATTAGCTACGTTAAGTTTATTGGACAATTGGGAACTTCACAAGCAAGAATGATCAATACGAAACCGTATTGTGGATCTCTCTCTATAAGTACGCAACGAGTTTCAAATGGGTGCATGCAGCAGATTAATAGCATAGCACATATTTCACATCAACTCTATGGAATTATCTTCTTCTCTTGTTCGTGGAAGCTGTGAAACTGTTCGTGTAAGTGAAACACAGAAGTGTTCCAGTTTCAGAAAAGAAAGTTTCCTAATTGCTATAATTTTTAGGTCACCTCGCTAACATATATTGTTGTACAATATCATTGCTTCATATACAATTTCAGGAGCTTTGGAAAAAGATATTGGATGATATCCAGAAAGCTGATAAGTTCGATAATACGGGACCTAAACATCTCAAAGATATTGTTGACTGGTAAGACATGAATAGCCAATGATAAACCTGCACTCCAAATAGCTTATGATCTTATTGATGATCCCATATTTTTCTTTTTGAACATGCAACGCATGCATGGACAATTTTTTTTGCTCCCAGAGTCTGCTGAGTCAAGGTTAATATCTTTATCTCAATGATTAATTGTGTTCAAACACACAGAGAAATAACTGTAGAGTTTGTGCAATAATAGGCGTGCGTGCGTGCGCGCGCGTGTGTATATCATTTAATTATAAAATCGAGTGATTTTTCAAATGATAGCACGGTATATTATAAACAGTATTCATGCTGGAGAATTCTACAGGATTGGATCGTCGATCTAGATTTTAAAACAGTACTAGTTCTACTGTTGGTGAATTCTGTAGAATATTAATCCAAATATCAATTTTGTAGGAAAAATGCAGATCACCGGAGATCTGTCACTGCCAGCTTGGTTCAAGGAGTATATGTCCAAGAAAATGACCGCCAAAGGACTAAACGCAAAAAACCCAGATATTTCTATGCTGAACCCTGGTGGCAATCCTTCAATTTCCAATTACATCAATCTCTAAAAGATAATGAGGGGTCCATATTCGGTGCCGTTTACAAATACATTAATGTCAAATGCCCAGCCTCAGATGATTCAAACATCCCAACATATGTTATTGCCTTTCGGGGCACATTAATCCTAAGGCTAAGGGACCTCCAGTTAAACCTGAAATTCTTCGTTAACGAACTTCAAGAGTCCGATCGCTCTCAACTTGCAATGCGGTATGTTGAAGACTTTGTTGATTCGAATGGAAGTTCAAATGTATGGTTGGCTGGACACTCTCTGGGGTCAGCTATAGCATTAATCGTTGGAAGGAACATGATGTTAAAGAAGAATTGTCGTCTTGAAGCCTATCTTTTTAATCCACCATACGCATCTCTCCACATAGAGAATTTATGTACTAGTCTGGACGAAGACATGAAGCACCTGGTCCGCATTGTACGCGGTATATTCAAGATAGGCCTCGCCATTGCTGTAGAAGCTCGAATTAATCCTCAAATGCAGGAGCAGAAGGCCGACAATTTTTGTTTGTTATCAGGCTGGACTCCTCACCTGTTTGTGAACCCGGGTGATTTTATTTGCTCAGAATATATTGCATACTTCAAAGATCACAGGCTGGAAACAGCTCCAGAAATGAGGACGCTCTCAGCAAAGAGCTGTACTACGGTAAACCTAGTCAAACATTTAGCAATGGGGGGAGATTTAAAAGATGCAATGCAATTCCTTCCTTCTGCAAATCTAATTGTCAATCAATCTCGCCCACACGAAAAACCTGCTGCTAATTATTTCATAAAGTTTCTTGACGCTCATGGACTTTGCCAATGGTGGGATCGTGAAGTTCGCTGCCAATCAACTCGATATGTGTATCCATAACGTCCTACCACAAAGGATCCCCAGTAACGGGGATGATGGAGTTCTTAATCAAACATGTTGCATGCATGAACCAGCGTCTTTTGTAATCCTGTATTGAATAAAGCGGTCCGAGTATGTACGGTTAACGGACCCAAAATAAGTGGCGAGTGTGTTTGGCCCAAGTGTGTACTAATGAATAATATTGATAGAGCTCTCTGATCTCAGTTCACGTGAGTTGGTTCTAAAGATATTTGCCTGAATAAAAAGAAGAGTGTCGAATTTTAATGGATGGCATATATTATAACTTTTCTTTAATAATTTAGGAGTATTGTATTTTTTGTCGATAATAATTTGAATTACAAAACGCAAAATGTCTATTAAATTATAGAAAAATATATATTATTCATTATTTTCTCATAATCTCATAATATGTAGGGTATGAATTGATTGGTAGGCAAGTCCAAATTACAAAACATAAAGTAAGAAGTAATTTTCCAATCATTTCCTACCTTCTTGATGATGAGAAAACAATGAATAAAATGATCGAGTCTCAAAAGATGACTTTCAGAAATAGATACCTACTCAAGTTTTTAAGTTGGTCAATCGGCCTTATCATGAAAAGTCTGTCATATGCATAGAAATATATATATATATATATATATATATATATATATATATATATATGTTTTATTTTACTAGCAAACATAGTCAAGTAGAGTATTACAAGCATGAATTTATGGGGTAGTATCACACAAGTTCTAGGTAGGATCTTTTTCAGCCACTATGAAAACTTTCAAGTGAGGGGTTATAATCTATTACTAAATATAAAAGTGGAGTCATATAATTTCGACGTGGCATTCTACCTATAAAAGTAGATATTCAACCTATTAAATTTGAAATATTATGTTTATAAAGCGAGAAATCTTCTGAAAGCAACGTTTCATTATGAACTATTGTAACTTTTAAATTTTATTTCTTTCTTACATATAAAGATATAAATCGATTCAAGACTCATCACAAAAGCATTAATTCAACATTGGCATTCTACTCTAAAAGTAGGCATTCTACCCATTAAACTTGAAGTGTTATGTTTATGGAGAGGTAATCCTTTTAAAAGTAATGTTTCATTATGAATTGTTGTAACTTTTAAGTTTCATTTCTTTTCTTACATATAAAGATATAAACGGATTCAAGTTTTCACCCAAAGGCACTATTTCAACCTTTATATTGTTTCGTCAAATAAACCATACTATAAGCTGTTTCAAATTTCTCTACTATAAAATCCGGTCTCTCTCTAAATCTCTCTCCCTCATACACTACATACACAACAATCCGCTCATTGTGCTGGTTGTAGGCTCGTATAAGCTAATGGAGATGTATCTCCTGATTCAAGGCACACCCATGTTGCCAAGTTGAGCCGTAACACCTAGGCCAACGAAGAAGCCAGTTGCTAAGGAAGAACAACGTCGTTTTTGGTATGTATATCATCTTCTTTCCCTCTTCCTCCCCCTCTCCCTGATGATTTCTCCCCCCTCCCCTTCAGTTTTTCTTCTTCCTCCCGTCACTCTCACTTCCTCCTTTTGCTATGCACGTCTCTCATTTCAACACCCATTGTGCAACCCATCTCCATGGACCATAACCTCTCTCTCTCTCTCTCTCTCTCCCTCACTCTTGGTTTCATATCGAGTTCTGTTTCCAGACAACCCTTCATCGAAATCTTGTTGAGCAACATTAAGCCTCTCGCCTTTCTGTAGGTTCTCTTTTCCTCTCCCTTGATTTTCTGTTTTCATTTGGTTGAAATTTTCCTTTTGACTTAATGCCATAGCAAATCCCAAGGGTTCGCTCCCTCACCTCCGTCCGATTCTAGTCATTGTACACAGCCACACATGGCCACACTGGTAAGCATTTATGTGTGTGTGTGTGTGTGTGTGAATTCCCTTACCCCGAGATTAGTATATTCACGGAATACTCAATGCACTGTTGCTTCTGTTCATGGGCTTTGTTGCCGATGTCGTCTTCCCTGTGCAACACCCATGAGTCTCTCACTCTCTATTTGAATTCTCTATCCCTTTATCATTTTCAACCTCTAAATCGTTCCCACTCTTTAAACCCTAGGTTGTCTCCTTTGTTAATGCTGCCATCATGACCAATGGAGGTCGTGGCATTACATAGCCTTTGTTTGAAGTGCTACCAACGTAATGACTCTTAATGGTTGTTCGATTTTAGTCCCCATTGCATTGTGTTACCCATTGTTTTCCCAAGTGTCCGTCTCCTTTTTTCCAGAAAGCCTATGCATCTTAATAATGGTGTTATGTTTTCCAATTGTGTTTGCCAATGTTTTCCCAAGTGTCTGTCTCCTTTTTTCAAGAAAGCCTAGCACTTCAAGGAACTAGCACCTCCAAGACTAATATTAAAAAAATGGCTCGATGCCTTCTATTGATGATAACAGGAATTTAAATAGTACAAATCCCACAATAACTGCTCAATTCAACTACTTACTAACCAACCATAACTGACCCACTAATTAATAAACTGACTCCATATGACCACTATCGTAAGACTCGGTCAACACATGATTTAAA
The DNA here is from genome assembly GCA_029856935.1 of Cyclocarya paliurus. NCBI lineage: Eukaryota > Viridiplantae > Streptophyta > Magnoliopsida > Fagales > Juglandaceae > Cyclocarya > Cyclocarya paliurus. Next base: position 2,384,616 of record CM056945.1, read on the forward strand.
AAAAAGACTTAGTCTAAATAAATAAAAGAAGCATCTGGAATGCAGCAGGTCCATATCCCTCAGATGCATCCAATGGCCCAAGATGGACCACACTAGAGGGGCTCGTGACAGACCCCCTACCATCGAGGACCTTGTCCCTAAGGGCCCCAAATTTTTCTCTGAAATCCCTAACTTTTTTTCCACGTTGCTTCTTCTTCACCCATGCTGACCCACTTTACCAAAATCTCAGTGAGGGCTCACCATTCATGCTGTTGTATCCTTCAATCCCAGATTTTCTCTGGCTCAAGGAAGAAAGAACCATCAATGTTAGCTGGTGGTAGCCTCGGTTGTAGTTCAATGGAGGATACAAGCTTCTTCTTCAAGGAAGAGACATGGAAGACGGGATGAACCTTCAATTTTGGGGGCATCCGCAACCTATAAGCAACTTTCCCCACCTTTTCTTCGAAAAAAAAGTCCATAATAACATGGAACAAGTTTTTGCTTCTGTCAAGCGGCAGCTGAAAGTTGACGATAAGGTTTCAGTCTCAAAAACACTCATTCTCCAGTTTGAGAATTTCGTTCAATTATCTTGAGATTTGAAATTTTTTCATCCATTCTTATGCTTCTCTTAGATTATCTTTGAAGATCTAAAGTGTAGCATCCCTGTCCTTCAATGCTTCTTCAACTGCTTGAGCTTTAGGAGTGCCCGAAGTGTACTGGAGCAAGTGAGGTGGTGGATAACCATAAACAGCTTCGAAAGGAGTCGTTTTGGTTGAGGCATGGGGGTTGGTATTAGAACAATACTCTGCAAGTGAGAGCCATCTGGTCCATGCTTTCGGTTGACTATCTCTATCTGTTCGTCGCTTTGTGGGTGGTAGGCAATGCTTGTGTTGAGCTAGGTTTGTTGTAACCAAAAGAATTCCTTACACAAATGTGAAATAAATACAGGGTCTCGATCACTTACAATTGACTTTGGAATGTCGTGTAGCTTGAAAATATTGTCCAAGAATAGCCCAGCAATAGTTGTGGCTGTGTAGGGATGGCTTAGGGCAATAAAATGAGCGTATTTGGTCAGTCAATCAATCACAACCATGATGACATTTTTATTGGAGGATTGAGGCAATCCCTCGATGAAATCCATGCTAATGTCAGTCCATGGCTTTTAAGGGATGGGTAGTGGCTAAAGTAGTCATGCTGGGTGGCTGTGTTCACTTTTACTTCATTGGCAGATTTCACATTCTCGTACATGGGTCCTAACAGCTCTCTTTAACCTTGGCCAATAAAAAAAATTTTGGACCCTTGCTAACATTTTATGATACCCCAAGTGCCCTACTAATAGATGATTATGCATTTCCTGTAGGGCTTGCTGCTGAAACTCTTAACTGGTGCCAAGGTGTATCCTCCCTTTGTAAAGAATGATACCTTGCCACAACTAGAACTTCTGATTTGAGATGATTCCTTCTTGTAACTGCTTGATTAGTTTCTGAAGATGTTCATCTGTTGGGTAAGCCTCTTTCACCCTATTAATCCATGGAGTTTCCAATTGAGTGAGAGTGATTGCATGAATATGTTGTTGCTGATTTCCAATTCTTGATAAGGCATCGGCTGCCTTATTTTCACATCCAGCTTTGTACTCCACCGTAAACTCATAACCTATCAAGTTTGAAATCCATTTTTGCTATGACGAAGATCTAAACCACTGCTCCACCAAATATTTAAGGGCATGTTGGTCTGTACGGATTTTAAACTTCTACCTGAGTAGATATGCCCTCCATTTTTTAACTACCATGACTAGAGCAAGGAGCTCCTTCTCGTAGGCAGATAGGTGTAAATTCTTACCTCTTAATCCTTGACTTAGATAGGCCAAAGGCCTTCCTTCTTGCATTAGTACTGCCCCTATGCCTTCTCCGGAAGCATCACACTCAATGACAAATGTTTTAGAGAAGTTTGGTAGTCCTAAAACTGGTGGAGTGGCTATGACTTGTTTGAGGTGATGAAATGCTTCTATGGCTTTTGGGTTCCATTGAAAAGCATCCTTCCTCAATAGTGTTATGAGGGGGGCTGCAACACTTCCATAGTCTTTAATGAACTTTTGGTAGTAACTGGTAAGACCATAAAATCCCCATAGAGATTTTAATGAAGTCAGTAGAGGCCACTGCAACATACTTGAAATCTTGCTAGGATTAACTTGGACTCCTTTTAAGGAAATGACATGCCCCAAATATTCTATTTTCAAATTCTCAAACCTGCATTTAGTCATCTTTGCATACAAATGGTGCTATTGGAGTAATTTTAACACTGTTTCAAGGTGTAAAAGATGGCCATTCCAGCATTTCCTAAATACTAAAATATCATCAAAAAATACAAGAACGAATTTTCTCAAGTAGGGATGAAAAATATCATTCATAAGCCCTTGGAAGGTGGATGGGGCATTAGTAAGGTCAAAAGGCATTACTAAGAATTCATAATGACCTTGGTGAATTTGAAATGTTGTTTTGGGATATCTTGGGTGTCTACCCGAATTTGATGGTATCCCGACCGTAAGTCCAACTTAGAAAAAACTGTTACCCCTCCTAATTCATCTAAAAGTTTATCAATGATAAGAATAGGATACTTATCTTTGATAGTAGCTTGATTTAAAACCCGGTAATCCACACATATTCCCCAGCTACTATCCACCTTTCGTACCAATAATATGGGAAAGGAATATGGACTTTGACTAGGTTGTATGACTCCATTTTTTAGCAACTCATCAACAATTTTTTTCAATTTCTATTTTTTGATAATATGGACAGCGATAAGGCGGAATACTTACAGATTTGGTGCCATCCATAAAGGATATCTTGTGGTCTTGACTTTGATATGGAGGGAGCCCCTCAGGCTCTTCAAAAACTGAGTGGAACTTCTCCAGCAATGGCTATAACTCCTTAGGAATAGTGTTGGAGTTGTCTTTCCATGAAACCTCCATTAGCTGTAGCACTAATCTTTTAAGAGTTCTCCTTATACTGAAATTTTTTTCATCTTCCATAGTTAAATCCAAGGGACTAAGCCCTTGGAGCTGCATCCTTTTTCCACACCATGTAAATTTCATTGTGAGCCAAGTGAAATCTCACAAGATTGGTCCTAAGTAGGATAGCCAATCCACTCCGAGGACCAAATCACATCCCACCAAAGGCAACAAGTATAGATTAGCATAAAATAATTACCTTGGAGGTGGAATGGAATTACCTCACAACATCCTAAACAGGGTAACAGATCCCCATTAGCCACCATTACCGAGAGATTGTTGCTTCGTGTAACCCCTATTTAGCTTTCTTGGCTATGCTAAGGTCAATGAAGCTATGTGTGCTTACAGAATCAATTATAACCACCATGGAGTAGTTCTGTAATATTCCCCATATTCGCATGGTACGAGGAGTAAGAGTACCTGAAATTGCATGAAGTGATATGCCTAATAATGCCCCTTCCTCATCTATTGTTTGTTCTCCTCTTATGACAGGTTCTTCTCGGACATCTTAGAAGACTTCTTCCTCAACCTTAACTTTTAATCCTTCCAAAGGAATAGCTTGGGAGTTCTGCACCTGTGACCAGGGGCCCATTTATCATCACAATAGTAACGTCCCTTCTTTCTTTCATTTGTGCTGAAGTAATGCATTGTATGGGAATATGGGATTTAATAGGTTGGTCTGATCAGTTTGGTCGTGGGGGATAATTAGGAGGTAGGGGACCTAGTAGCGAAGGGGGGTTAAGTGCTAGGAGTCTAGGAAAGTTAGATTTTGGCGGAACTTGGCTAATCGGATTGGGTTGGAAGGTGCTGGTATTTTTTTTTATTTTTGAAACTGTGCCATACCTCTTCTTCGTATAATCGGGCTAGACCAAAAGCAGTAGGAAGGTTTGTAGGTCTAAACATAGTGACCATGATTCTAATATCATCACGTAGCCCACCAAGGAAAGTACGAATCCGAAAGTCCCAAAATACGATTGGATAATACTTCAAATTCTATTTGGTATTCCTCCATTGTGGATACCTGTCTTAACTTAGTGAAATCTGCTACAGGATCATCAAAAGTAGTAGGAGCAAATCTGACTTGAGTGCTTGCACAAATTCGGGCCAAGTGGCTATTGGGTGAGAAGCTAATAGCCATTGATACCATGTGAGAGCTTTTCCTTAGATATGGAAGAAGGCTAAATGTATTTTTTGGGTATCGGGTGTGCCATGGTAATCGAAAAATTATTGAGCCCTAAAGAACCAACCATTTGGATCACATCCGTTAAATTTGAAAAAATCCAGCCTCTTAGTTCTATTGTGGATCCTAACCTAATTTTCAAAAACTGGTTTGTTGAAGTGGGTATGGTTTCCTTTAGGATTTTGGCTGCTTTCTTGGTTTTGATGGTTGTTTCTGGGTTGGTTGTATGGTAAGCTAGTAATGGTGTGGGAGAGGGTGGTGTAATTATTTGCAAGATTGCCCATTGGCTGGATGAGTTCCTCCAATAGTGTTTGCTGCTGATTTTGTGCTTCTTTGAGTTCTGCATTTTTGTTTTTCGTCTATGTAACAACTTCAAAATTTTGTGACTGTCAAATCCCTTCTACCATGGAACCGACCTAGCTCTGTATACTACTATTACGTTTCCCAATTGTGTTTGATGAATTCTGGCACTTCAAGGGACTAGCACCTCCAAGACTAATATTAAAGAAATGGCTCAATGCCTTCTATTGATGATAATAGGAAGTTAAATAGTACAAATCCCATAATAACTGCTCAGTTCCACTACTTACTAACTGGCCATAACTGACCCACTAATTAATAAATTGACTCCATATGACCACTATCATAAGACTCGGTCAACACATGATAAAAGAAAGACTTAGTCTAAACAGATAAAAGAAAAAAGAAGTATCTGGAATGCAACAGGTCCTTATCCCTCAGATGCATCCAACGGCCCAAGATGGACCACACTAGAGGGGCTCGTGACAAATGGAGCCTGCATACGTGAGTGATCTCTCTGTGTCTCTCAAACTTTACTCCATAGTCATGAATTTTTTTTTCTGTTTTCTACATTATTAAGATCATGATATAAGTTTAATGATAGGGAACAAAAGTTATAAAGATGATTGTTAAATACAATCACTTTTGTGTACTCATTGCACACTCAACTAATGTGATTGGCCAAAACAGTTATTTTATATTAAAAAAACTGACGCATCCAATCACATTAGTAGAGTACATAAAGAGTACTCAAAAGTGACTACACAAAATTTTTTAAAATGATAACAACTTTGGATAGTATGAAGCTTAGGTTGGTGGCTCTTGAAAGTAACTCAAAAGACAACAATTTAATCTTTCATAATTATCTTCAAACTCCAATGTTTAATAGGTCAAAATAGCTTGAGAATCTATTTTGTTAGATCTTACAGGCCCAACATAGATCAGCACCTCATCTTAGATTTTATCAATTTTGTTACTCGTTGATAGCAAGTGTGATTGAAAATGATAAAATTTAAAATACAAAAATTATTACCTTGAAAAATATATTTAAATAAAAAATATATTATTACAAGATTCATCTACATGATCTAAGGTGGATAGCACTTGCATATATGAAAAATATACTTTTAGAGAGGGGCCGGGTGGATGGAATATAACATTTTTGGACTTGTCGCCGCTTTGAGGAGAAAATTTACAAAGAGGGTGGGGTGGCCACTTTGAGAACTCATCAAAACTATATATTCTTATTGCATATTAATTCCCAATATAGCATCCTGCATATATAAAAAAGGAAAGAGACCCTCTATAAGACCCAACCCTGGCCCTGACCCAACTCACTTCTAAGGAGCCCAGGCCCGTGGAAGCATTTTCCAGAATCCATGTCGCTCGGGTTTGCGCCACTTTTTCCTCTTTCATGCACGTCCCTCCTTCCCTTTTTTTAGGTTCAATCTGTTTTCCACTTATAGCTTATATATATGTTAAGCATACACAACCTAGATTCAATGTCGATACCCTCTCTTCACGCCCTCAACCATCCCAACTTCTCTGAGCATCCACTCTTCATTGGGAACCTCAGTCTAGACCTCACCACCGTGCCCAGCCATTCGAAACCGCCGCCCAACTTCTCTGTAGCCTTCGTTGCATGCCAAAAAACTCCTCTATTTTTAGACACCCGAAACAAAGCCCCAGCTCCAGCCACCCCAACTCCTATGTGCCACCTGCCACGGCTCACCCACGTCCAACGTTTGTACCATAACACCTTTTCTTAGCTGCTGCTCAGCCACACGAAACCATGAGCCACCCCCCACCTCACAGACAACCTACGTTTTCCAACACCAAGAAGGAGATGAGTGCTTCCACCACCCCGTGAGCCAGCAACCACCAGTTGAATGCGCCAACGCCACCTCAAAGAAGACGGAACCACTCTCAGCCTCAGAACTCGCCGACCAGCTCAACCCCATCGCCACCGCACACCACCTCTCTCTGCCTCACTCGGTCTCCCTCCCGCTCGACCCCCGCTCTATCTCTCTCGCTCTCGCCACCCAGTGTAGGCAGCTTTTCCGCCACACGCCCTCACCAACTCAACAACCGTGCCACCACAGTTTCCCTGCCCAAGCTTCGCTCGAGGCCCCTAACTTTTCCATGAGTAGATCTCTGCCGCCACTCACGTTATGACCTCCGTTAGTTTTTATTTTTGTTGTTGTTGGTATTTACTTAAATAAGAAACTGTCGTGTCTTGGGTAACCTGGTTGATGAAGGATGTTATTACCCTTTTGCCCTCCTTTAGTTTGAATACATCGACTAATTGTGTATCATGTGTCTGAAACGTGGGTTGCATGTGATTTTATTTATTTATTTGGATTTAGGCGCGTGTGGGTTTATTTTATTAAGTTGGTATTTTTAAGAGACTGATATTTTTGTCAGAATATTTATCATGTAAATACTGATAAATTTTTTGAATGATCTGTAAGTGCTAAACCTTATTTTGAATCCTTTAAAAAGAACATTCTTTTTTTTATTTAAACAAAAGTATGATTTTCTACTTATAATGATTTCGATATAGTTATGTTATTTTAGTTTTTATAAATTATAGTAAGATCCCAATTGAAAATAAGTTAGAATTTAATGTTTTAGTCGGAGTTATTAAGTTGGATATTGATGAGTTTAGAAAGTGATGTTGGTATTTTAGGAATAATGAGAATTTTAAGTTTTGAGGAATTAAAAATAGATTATTTTAGAAGTTTAGGCTTGAATATCGAAATACGGGATTGATTGAAAATTTCTAGAAATTTATGTGATTATCTTATAGGTGACGATTAATTTTGCTCGGCATTGTTGAGGAAATTTTTGAAAAACTAAGAAGTCCAAATAAGCAGAGTTCCTATGCTATATTTGCATAAAAAGAAATGAACTGAAGTTAGTTTGTAAAAATGTGCATTTTATTTTAAAAATAAAATGTAAAAAACAACCTCAGTATATGTTTTGCATTCATTGAAAGAGAAAAGAAATGTTTTTGACATGAATAGTGTAGACATGAGTAATATTTGACATGTTTCTGAAATATGCAAAAGAGCGAATATGATATCATTGAGATTTTTATACATGTGATATGAAATTATTTGGATCTATTTTTTATCAAATGGAAATGATATGATTATTTTTAACACGTGTTTTGATATGATATGAATATGAAAAATCTTTGGCATACTTATATGTTCTGATTCTGATTCTGAATATGGTTATGATATGATGATACTGGTTTACGTGATATGGTTGATACCAACATGATATGATATGATATGAGTGCACCCACTTTGGAAACAAAGTGGGTTAGCACAACCCTACCATGAGGGTTAAACATGGTATATAATGTGATATGATATGATAAGATAAAGACATTCAGTTATGTTATACCAAAGCGTTTTTTAATATGAAAATAGTTTTTGAATATGAAATAGATCTTTGAATATGAATAGTTATTTTTTTTTAATATGAAAAAAGGTCTTTGAATATGAAACGGATCTTTGATTATGAACAGTTGGTTTTTGAATATGAAAATAGTTTTTGAATATGAAAGATTTCTTTAAAACTGACCAGTTGGTCTTTGGGTACTAAAAGATTGAGAAGTTGCTTTGATTTTCTAACAACACGTTTTTGAGATCTACATATGAAAATGAAATGTTTTGTTTCTGCATACCGAACTTTCTGAAAAGGCTCATATTTACATACTAGTATATATTTTTTGCATACTGAGTTGTTGATAACTTACCCCCTTATCTTCAATATTTTTCAGATGATATTGATGACCCAGCTAGGGGTCAGGAATAGAAATTGGAGCTTAATCAGACATGGATAGAAGGTCGAGTACCTAAAGGTACCTTTGTTAGTAGAATGGTTTAACAGGAGTATATGAAGTACATTATGTTATTTAGATCTATGGATACTTAAAGATGTATCGTTTTATTATGTTGAGATTATTGGAAGATTGGGGACCCCCCTTAGTTTATGTTATTTTTAATGATGACTTATGGAGTTTGTATTATGGTTATTTGGTAAATATGAGATTGTGTACTATTTATGAAACCCTTGGAACTTTTAGATGCTTTGGGAGACAGGTTTGTAAGTGACATATAGTAATTCTCCGACCCTTCTGGACACGAGGCGTTACACCCTCATCTGGTCCAATCTCAACTTTATGAACAAAATGAAAAAATATATATTGTTCGAATGTGCGTGTTCCATCACCAGATAGGCTCAAGATAGGCTCTGATTATTATGTTTCGCCAAATTTAGTATGAATTATCTGGTTTGAACGTTGATATGAGAAATATGTGAATAGTAGTTAAATAATTTGAGCTAAGATGTTTTATAGGGTTTTGAGAAATGAGAGATAAACATTTGAATAAAAATATTATTAAAAAAATATTGTTAAAATATAATTTTTTTAATATAATTTGTTATTTTAAAATTTGAAAAAGTTGAATTTTTTTTTGTATTTTGTTTGGAAGTTTAGAAAAGTTGTAATGATTAGATGAAAAATTTAATATTTAAAATTGAAAAATATGTGTTTGAGTAGTATTTGGATTTTCAGATGAGATGAAACCATCTCAACATCCAAACAAGAGTATCATGACACAGCTTAAGTTTTTTCTCTGAAAAGTGGTCGACTACTGGTCAACTTTTCTTCTTTAAGCCAAAGTCGATATTGTCAACTTATATTATCAACATATCATTCATTTTACATAATTTATCTTTTATATTTATTAAAAATAATATAATTAACTATCATTAATAGTCAAGATGCAAAAAATTATTATCAAAGCATTTATTGATCTAAATATGCATAATACTTAAAATCATAGAAAATGATAAACTTACAATTAGTTTACAACTATTTTACAACTCTATTTAAGATGAAAGGTAGCCATGTAAAATTGTAATTATTTTTTAATGAAATGGAGCAATTACATTGATTGATTTAGAAAAAATTGTAAAATAGTTGTAAAATATTTGTAAGAATATCTCCTAGATCTAGACTCATATTAAAACACTCTAAATGATTCCTATTAATAATATACACTGCACCATAATTGGGTCTGCTGAAATTATTCAATCAAGTCCATACTTTGATATAGTATCAAGAGCCAATTGACTCAAGTCAGTCTTTTTTCCAATGGAGTACCAAGCCTCTTAGCACTCTGAATTACATCTTTTATCCCTTGATCTCTTCTCTCGGCCAATTATATTATCAAACACCTTCTCTTCCTCTATTAACCCTTCCAAATTTCACTACCATAAAGCTTACCCATGACAACTATCTTCTATGGAAGATGCAAGTCACCCCTACCTCAAGGGTCTTCATCTCTTTGGCTATGTCAATGAAACCACACCCTACCCTCCCTCTTCCTTTTCTAACCACATTAGTCCAGCCATTTATTCCCAATCCAGTCTTTACCACATGGACTATGCAAGATTAATTTATTCTCAGTGTCGTAAACTCCTACTCGTCTAAAATTGTTCTCACACATGTTTAGGGTGTAAAACAAAAACCAGCAATCCGGTTGGACCTGACAATGCCGAACTGGTACATTCGGTCCGGTTTGTAAGTGGTTCAGTGCAGTACCAGTTCTTAAGAATTTAACCGATCTTAAATCGATGCGTTATCTATTTTCATATTTTGAAAACCGATTTAAACCGAATCAGAGAAATATATATTTATAATTTTTAATATTATATTATATTATATATATTGTATGCTAAATTGCTAATTAATATAACATTAAATTCCAATCTTATTATTAAAGTCTATTAATATAACATCAAATTAATCTTATAATTTTTAATATAACATATAAATTTCAGTCTTAAACATAAATATTAATATTAAGTTATGAATATAAACTTACTTTTGATATATATATAGGAAATCTTTATTCTGTCTCGATGAACTTGAACTCTTTATTTAAACCTAATGAATCTACTACTAGTATCCCATAGAAACTAATAATATTAATCAAGAAGATTAATATAGAAAGAAATTTACAAGATTGGACAATTCCTAATGTTCCAAAAAATTAGATATATAAGTATTCTACTTTCTCTTCTAAATTATCATTCCTTACTAATTATACAATTAAAATAGTAGAAAAAACTATTAGTTTAAATAATGAGTATGAATCATTACAATTATTAACAAAAGAAACTATCAGACATCACAAAGAACAGAAATACTCTTTCATGCATATTGGATTAGTACAAGTTGCTATAAAACCACTCACTAAAAATGGATTAAACATCTCAGTATTACTCTGTCTAAGAGATGGAAAACACTTAAATTTTCGTGATTCATTACTTGGGATGGTAGAATCAAGCTTATTCCAAGGTCCAGTTTATTTTAATTATTATCCAAATTATTTTGTTTCATTATTTGATCCTAATATACTACATGCTTTAGTATTAAATATTAAAACGAATAGTTATAAAATGATGGAAGGGTCACATCCTCTAACAATAGTATATAAGATTCATTATAAATTAATGAAAACAACATTAGAACCACAAGCTCTTATTACCAGTTCAAAAGAATATACATTATTATTACAATCCAGTACACAAAATTCTAGCATACAAATTTCCAGAAAAATTAACTGGATCAAATTACTCTTCCTAATAAATGATAATTAGAAAACATTACTCCATTACCTAGAGTAGAAAATAATTCTAAGGACAATCTTGAGTATATAGATAAAAAAAAATAGACGGAACCGTCCAAATAGTTTTTCAACCTTTTAGGAGATCTTTTTCTCATTATTTGTAATGACCCCACCCCGCGACGGGTGGAATCGCTACGTACATACCTATTCTTATCGTATTTTTCTTTTCATTTTCTTTCATTTCTTTTTCCACACTAACAGGGAAGACACTAAGCGTCTGCCTCTCTCTCTGCGATAATGCCTTGCCCCCAGCCTTTTCATCATTTTCTTGACGTTTAAAACATTTAAAACAAAAGTGAGTCTAATACTCAGTAAGTAGTACACCATGCAGTGAACATACTAGGCATCTATTCTTTTCCTTTTGAAAACATGCATACATAAACATTTGCATTTCATTGCATGTATAAACATTCTTAGAAATAATAAGGCTTTCATGCATAAATATTCTTTCATGCTTTTCATCTTTCATGCTTAACATTCTTTTCACGCTTTTCATGCTTTACATCTTTTCATGCATAACATGCTTTTCATGCATTACATCTTTTCACTTTCATAGGCCATTGCATACTATTACGCCCTGCGTGCTAGGGTTAGCGGCCCTATAGCCAATGGATTCACCTATGGCCACAGGTTGGAATCTCATTCCGTTAGGGTACAGCACTGAGTGCACTGCTAGATACTACTACCCGACATTGCAATCTGCCCATTCATTCATTGGGTACCACTTTCCTTTCATGTGGCCGTTACGTATTTTCATTCATTGAAACTTTAGTTTCATTTCGTTCCTTTCGTACTTTCATTCATTTAAGTCCTTTTCATTTAACAGTTCATTCATAGGAAAGGAACGTCACTTAAAAACATGAGCTTAACATTATTTAAAGGCGTGAGCTTAAACATTTTCTAGAAGCATGAGTTTAAACATCATTTAAAGCTTTCACATCCTCTTAAAGCATGAGCTTAAACATCATTTAAGGCATGAGCTTAAATACCATCAAAAGCATAGGTTTAAACATCACTTAAAAGCATAGGCTTAAACATTACTTAAAAGCATAGGCTTAAACATTACTTAAAAGTATGAGCTTAACATTGTTTAAAAGCACGAGCATAAACATCATTTAAAAAAAAAAAAAAGAGATTAAGCACCATTAAAAGGCACGAGCTTAAACATCATCTTTCAAGACATCTTTTTAAAATGTCAGTCCATGGCATCCCTTTAAAACGATAGTTCTCAGGGACATTTTAAAACGTTAGTTCTCAGTGGCATTTAACGCATCAGTTCATAGGGATATGTTAAAACGCATTTAAAGCATCACTTGAAGCATAAAACATAAGACGTTCCTTTCCTTTCATTTCCTTTGCATTTAAACCTTTCCATCATCTTTCTTAGTTCAATGCATATACATTTTCATGTTATACTACATATAGGAGTAATCATAAATTTCTTGAGAGAGCATGCATGAAAATCTCATGACTTAGAATCTACATGCATGCATTACTTTATACATGTACACACAATTATAATCGATAGGATACTTAACAGGGGCTATCAAAAAAGGGTTGTACATACTATATTCATTTATTCTTTTCATTAGAGAAACATTTGCAATGAGAGAGATTTTCTTTCATAAAGAGAGCATGGTGTAAGAAGCATGGTCATAACTACTTACCTGCGAGTTTTACTAGCGAGTCCATTTGAACTTGAAAGTAGACTCCTAGTCCTAGTCAATAAAATGAGATAGACATATTAACAGTCACCTTACTTTGAGCCTTACTAATCGATACGCTCTCATGCTCACTTAAATTCCAACTTGGAATTAAATGTTTCCTTAACCCATTCGTCTACTCACCAAGCATGGCACTAAGCCAAAACATTAAAATCTTCATTCTAAACATTTTAAAGAAACTCATGGAAGTAAATAACATGCTTGCCATCTCTCTAAAATTAAACATAGTATAAAATATAATAAGGTTACCCGTTTAATAGACATTAAAATTTTTAAGCACTTAAGCTTATGCTTTACTTACTTAATACCATTTAAGGCAAGATATAAATTACAAGACCCAAGCAAGACCTCTTAAACCAAAACGCTAGCATCTTAAAAATAGATTATCAACTAAATCTCAACACAAGGCACAAGATACCAACATATACAATTTAATATTCACTTTAAATCATCACCTATGATTAAACCAATTTTAATATCAACATAGCATTTTCGAATATAGGAAAATACATAGCAAAACAACTATAATAACATTCGGTTTGGGCCAAAAATAGGGCATACATATTTATTTGCAATATAGGAAATTACACACATCAAAACACAAACTTAAACAACTCAATAGGCTTCCAAAATCACATTAAAAATAAATAAGTCAAATTAAGATTTTTACCTCAAGCTCTTAGCTTCTTTCAAGAGGCAAGATAGAGGATCAAAAGGTGATGAACCCGTGTAGATGAAGAACAAGATGATAGTACTGTTTTAACCCCAAAACCGAAACATCAATGGGTAAGGTAATGGTGGAAATTCGAAACTCATATGAAAATCATACTAGAAAGTGAACTAAGAGTTTATTACCTTCAATATTTCATCATTTGGAAGATGAAATCAAGTTTTGGTTCCAAGTTTTAAAGAAAATATTTTTCTTCCTCCATTTCCATGGAGTCACAAGCTTGAGGGAGATAAAGAAGCTTGTTTTTCTTGAAGATGAAAAGAAAAGAAAAGGAGGAAGGTGTGTATCGACTGGCTTGGAGGAGAAAATGAAATTTTGTTTCTTCTTCTTGGGGTGAGGCCAACGGATGTGGGGAAACAAAAGGGGAAAATGATTTGAATTCACCCCTTTTTGTGATGCTTTGACCATAAACTTGGAGGAAATCTCTTTGGCTTATCTTGGAAGTTGAAGTTGGCATGTAGGAGAAGAAGAGAAGGAGAAGTCCAAGTTGCTTGTTGAAGAAGCCGATGGTTTCCAATGAGAGCAAGGGTAAGTTGATAAGTCAAAGAGCTTATCTTATAAAGGAAGATAGAATTTTATTCCTTTCTTGGGTATTGACCAACAGGTAGGAATAGGATGCTTGAGGATTAGTTTTGTCTTTTTCTTTTCTCCTTTTGTTGACTTAACCGATGGGTGTAAGTAGAAGAAGGAAATGGAATTAATTGCTTCCCATGGAACTTTCGGTCAAGAGATAAAGAATGGGTCAAACAATGGTTTTGGTCTTTCTATTTTGGCCTTATCCGATTGGTAATTGAAGGAAGGGAAGTAAAAGAATTAATTACTTACCTTAAGGCCTAAGACCAACGTGCAAGGGGGGAAAGGAAGAAGTCAATGGGCTTGTTGGGGAAGCCATCGGTTTCTAAGAGATAAAGATGAGTTGATTAGTGAAAGGCTTATCTTATAGGTCAAGGGATGGATGGTGAGGATTCAAACATGGAAAGATAATTTCATCACCTACCAATCCAATGGTAGATATTAATTGGGCAATTTCTTAAATAAATAAAACTAAAGGGTTTAAGAGAAATATTTCAAAGTCTTAAAATAATATTTTGATTTATTTCAATAAATCATACTTTTAAAAAAAAATAAAACATACTCATCTTAGTTTAAAAAAATAAGACATACTCATCTTAGAATAAAATAATTGAGAGTAGTAATAAAAATAATCTTTATCTCAAAATATTTAACTTGAGAATTAATAGAATGACGTAAAGACCTACGTAGTAGGATTCAGGTATTACATTATTCTTCCCCAACACCTTCTAGTTATCGTACACCTCGATCTGTTCTTACAGTATAATCTCAAAATTTTGACAACAGATCCCAGAGTATAGATACACAAGTTAGGGGAATTATTCCTGAAAATATTATTGATACACCAGTTTATACTGTTAGTCATCCTGCTAGTCATCCGGATAAGACATCCACATCTCATAATCCTGAAAATGAACCTTCTTCTCCAACATATGCTCAAGTGATTGGAGATGATGCCCAAATATACACCATGAGTAAAGAAGAATTTAAAATTAACAAGGAATATCTTAAACAAGATTATATGAAAGGAGAAAATAGTCAGAAAAGATTAATACTTTTCTTACCTTTTACAAAAATAGAAAGAGATTATTTTCAAGAAAAATATTACCAGTATTTAGAAGAAATACAAATTAATATATCTTTCTTTACATGGTTTGAAATTTATAAATCAAATCAATTATCAACCATAAACAAAATTACTAACCAATGGATTAAAGAAAAAAACAATCAAATTGTTTATGAAGAATATCCTCCATTTGAAACTATTAAATTCAATCAAAGAAATACCCAAATACTTGCCTCACCAAGAAAAAAAACATAATAGTTCAGTAGAAGCTAAAAACACTGATAACATAATCCAACAAAATAATTACACCAATTTATATTTAAAAACCATGAGCAAATAATTAGACAGAATTGAAGCCCAAATATCTCATGTTAATCCTACTATCAAAGAAGTAAAAGAAACCCCTTTATTCATTCCCCATGAAATCTCATCTCATTTAAAAACTATTTTTTCTAAAAACAAAAACGATTTATTAGAACAAATCTCTAACAAATTAGAAAATTTAATTATTAATAATACTGCATCTACTTCAAAACAACCACATATTAATGTATTAAGTAAAATAGATTCTCTCGAAATATTTGATTCTGAAATAAGCAATATTGGAAATCAATTTAAAAATTTAGACTTACAAATAAATAAGATTAGAGGAGACCATGCTAATACTTATGCAGCCAGAGATTCTAAAGAACATGTCTCTATTACTCATAATTGGTATCCGAGACCTACCCGTCCAAATATGCAATTCGAGGAACGAGAACATATAGTAAGATTTGATTTTGCACCAGATGTATTGTATGAATGGAATATAGATGGATTATCTGAGTATGAAATGTTAAACCATTTCCAAAAAATGATTATGGTAGCTAATGTCTATAAAAGTAATAGAAAATTGACCACCAAGTAGTACATATTATTGTCACAGGGTTTACTGGCCAACTAAAAGGCTGGTGGGATCATTACCTTTCAAATGATCAAAAGATACAAATATTAACTGCTTACAAACATGATGAAAATATGCAAGTTATTAAAACAGAAAATGGATTAGCATTAGAAGATGCTGTAAATACATTAATATATGTATTAACCAAACACTTTGTTGGTGATCCTGTTCAATTCAAAAAAAGAACCAGTGATTTATTGTTTAATTTAAAATATCTTCAATTATCTGATTTTCGTTGGTAAAAAGATGTATTTCTAACTAAAGTTATGATCAGAAATGACTACCAACAACCATACTAGAAGGAAAAGTTCATAGCCGGACTTCCATATTACTTCGTCCAAAAGGTACGAAAATCATTAGTAAGATCAGATGGTACTATTGATTTTTATAGTCTTACATATGGTGATATAATAACTACTATTAATAGAATTGATTTAACTATGTGTAATGATTTAAGATTAAAAAAGCAAATGGAAAAATAAAAGAAATTTGCCAGAAAAGAATTAGGAACCTTCTTGTGAACAATTTAGCTATACTCCATTATTAGCTCATTCAAGAAGACACAAAAAAGGAAAAATAACTTATAAGAATTATTTTAACAAAAAATGAAAATATAAAAAACCTTATAAAAGAATAAAGGATAAACAGATATATAACAAACCGATAAAACCTCCAAAAAAGACTAATAAAAAGAAAAACAGATTATTTGCTATAAATGTGAAAAAGTTGGGCATTATAAATCAAATTGCAAAATTAAACAACAAATTAATGAGTTAGATGTACCTAAAACATTAAAAGAAAAACTATTACATACTTTTATAATACATTCAAATGAAGAAGAGGAAAGCTCTTCTGAAAAAGAAGAAATCTATCAATTAAAAGGATCAAGTCTTTCGGAACAATCTTCTGAAAGCGAATCCGAAGAAAATGAGATACAAGTTTGTAATTGTTTAAATAAAAATAGTTGTTTCTATAATAAAACTATTAATGTACTTTCAAGATAAGAAAATATTATATTAGAATTAATAGATAAAATCAAAAATCCACATGAAAGAAAAGATTATTTAGAAAAGCTAAAAGATACTTTTAATAATCAAACTATTTCAATAACCTCTTCAACTCCCTATAATTTCTCAGAGATAGTAGGGAGATTTAAAACAGAAAAATAAAAAATCACATTACAAGACCTACAACAAGAAATTAAAATTTTAAAAACATCTAATCTTAAATTAGAAGTTTCAAATGAACAATTACTACAAGAAATTATATTACTAAAAATAGATAAAAACAACTTAAATAATTCTTAAAATAAAGAACAAGGAGAGTGTTCAACAATTTTTATTAAAGATGAAACAAACAACTTCATTAATATCCTTAATAAAATAAATTTTCAAAAATGGTATACGGAAGTAACGGTTTCAATTAATCAAGAATTTTCTTTTACTACAATTGCTCTATTAGACACAGGAGCAGACTTAAATAGTATACAATAAGGATTAATACCTTCTAAATATTTTGAAAAAACAAAAGAAACATTATCTCAAGCTAATGGAACAAAATTAAACATAAATTATAAATTATCTAGTGCACATATTTGTAAAAATGGAATTTGTTTAAAAACAACATTTATTCTGGTAAAAAATATTAACACCAAAGTAATATTAAGAAATACATTCCTTACATTACTTTACCATTTCTCTGTAACAGAGGAAGGAATTTTCACTAAAATATTTGGACAATAAGTCCAATTTAAATTTATATTTCATCCTATATCAAAGGAAATTAACTCTTTAAAAAAAGTTTCATTAACCAAATAGATTAATTGTTTAACAAAAAACAGAATTAAAAGAAAAGAAAAACAAGATAAGTTTTTTAAAACAAGAATTAAAATATAAAAGAATTGAAAAACAATTAAAAGATCCATTATTAACTTAAAAAAATTGATAATTTTAAGATTATGATTGAAAAGGAAATATGCTGTAACCTACCTAATGCTTTTTGGAATAGAAAACAACATATAGTTGAATTACCTTATGAGAAATACTTTTCTGAAAAAAATATTCCAACTAAAACTAGACCAATTCAAATGAATAATGAATTATTAGAATTTTGCAAAAAGGAAATTAATGATTTATTAACAAAATGATTAATTATGAAAAGTAAATCACCTTGGAATTGTGCTGTCTTTTATGTTCAAAAACAGGCAGAGTTAGAAAGAGGAGTTCCTCAGCTAGTTATTAATTATAAACTTTTAAATAAAGTGTTACAATGGATTAGATATCCGATCCCTAATAAAAAAAAGACTTATTATCTAGACTCTATGACGCTACAATATTTTCAAAATTTGATATGAAAAGTGGATTCTGGAAAATTCAAATTATTGAAAAAGATCGATATAAAACAGCTTTTACAGTCCCATTTGGACATTATGAATGGAATGTTATGTCATTTGGATTAAAAAACGCTCCTAGTGAATTTCAAAATATTATGAACGAAATATTTACCCCTTTTACTCATTTTTCAATAGTCTATATAGATGATGTATTAATATTCTCCTCATCTATTGAACAACATTGGGAGCACTTAAATACGTTTGTCCATTATTAAACAGAATGGATTAGTTGTTTCATCACCAAAAATAAAACTATTTCAAAACAAAATTAGGTTTCTTGGACATGACATTTATCAAGGAACTATTACTCCAATTAGTAGAGCAATAGAATTTGCTGATAAATTTTCAGATGAAATAAAAGATAAGCAACAATTATAAAGATTTTTGAGAAATCTCAATTATGTTGCAGATTTTTACCAATATCTTAGGCCATTATGCAAACCATTATTTAAGAGATTAAACAAGAATCCACCACCATGGACAGAAAAGCATACAAATATTATAAAACAGATTAAAGCACATATTAAGAAATTACCATGTTTGGGACTCACATCCCCTCATACTTTAAAAATTGTTGAAACAAATGCCTCTGATCTTAGTTATGGAGGAATTA
The DNA here is from genome assembly GCA_029856935.1 of Cyclocarya paliurus. Classification (NCBI taxonomy): domain Eukaryota; kingdom Viridiplantae; phylum Streptophyta; class Magnoliopsida; order Fagales; family Juglandaceae; genus Cyclocarya; species Cyclocarya paliurus. Next base: position 2,403,836 of record CM056945.1, read on the forward strand.
TGAAACAAAGATTATCAAATAATTCTGAACAGATTGTTCGATTTCATTCAGGATGTTGGAATCATGCACAAAAGAATTATAGCACCATTAAAAAAGAGATTTTAGCTATTGTATTATGTATTTCTAAATTTCAAGATGATTTGTTAAATCAAAAGTTTTTACTTATGATAGATTGTAAATCAGCCAAGGAAGTTTTGATTAAAGATGTAAAAAACCTGGCTGCTAAGCAAATATTTGCTAAATGACAAGCTATATTAAGTATTTTTTATTTTGATATTGAACATTTTAAAGGAGACTCTAATTCTCTTCCTGATTTTCTATCCGGAGAATTTTTACAGGGAAAATTATGTCTTCCTCAAAGTCCAAAGTAAAGACTAAATCTTCTTATGCATTACCACCATCTCCTCCCTATCATTCACCTTGTCCTTCTACAACTTCAAAACCATACACGGTTCTAGGGTCATTACCACAAAATATTAGACCATCATATAATCCATTCTCACAATTATCTTTTCCAAAATTACCCACATACTCCAAAACTGTTTCTCCTTCTTCTTCTCATTCTCAGATTATTAGCCCTCCATTACTATCTCAATCTTTTACATCTCCTATTATCATTAAATCTCATTGGCACCCTGTCTTCCCCATCAAGCCTGAAATTCAACACCTGTCTGACCCCCAAAAATTACTTGATGCCTTTCTTTTACCAGATTGGCATTATGTCCCGCAAAATATTAAGAAAACACAAAATTTTTATGAATTCATATTAGTAGACTCCAACTCAATTATTCTCTCTGAAATCCCTTGTTCCCTTCAAATTCAACCATCTCCACCTGCATCTCCAATTATTGCTTTTCATAAAGTCACTATTAAATAGGTTCTCACTTTGGAACAATGGGGAAAAAATCTCTATTTGACAAGAAAGTTTTCTCAACCTTATGATCCACCTTATTATGATTATTATGAATATTAGCATGCATGGACAAAAATATTTTTAAAACAAAACAAAAATTTGCGCCATTCGTAGTTCCTTCATTTTGACAAATTACAAGAAATTAAGACACTTCCCAAATGGTTTTCACTTTGGTGGGACCATTATGGACCCGAATCTCTTCTCCTTCCTCTCCCCCTCCAAGAAAGTTTTCAAATTTTTACTTCACAGGATGACAGTCCACCAGCATTAAGTCATTGTTCACCACTTCTTCTTTTCCTTTTTAAAACAAAATTAAATTGGATTATGAAATGGGAATATGTTATCAAACCTCATCCCTCTCTCAAAAGTATTATGTTCCTGACCTGCCAAGTCTCTGTCAAATAGTGAAAAAAAATACAATTATGATCATGTCTTGAAAATGTTTTCAAAAATTACCAAAGCTCCAGAAGTACTTGTCCAACGGATTAGATTTCAAGCACAATTAGCATCCATTACCAGCAAGAAAGATTTGAAAAAATTAGTCGAAACAATGTCACAAGTTTCAAATAGTGATGATGATGAAGACGCACAGCATCCAGCTAGATTATCTCCATTACAACAACCTGCAGTCCTTCAAGCCTCTCCTTCTCAACAGGCCTCTCTATCAGGCGCCTCTCCTTCTTAAGATTACTCGCCTTATCATCCAATACCTCTGATGGATTTCCAAGATCCGTTTGAACTGGAATTGGCAAATTATGACCATCAGATTATGTGATTCTAAAAGATTACTACTTTCCTTTGTTCAAGTCAAATTATTATTGCTGCTTAAGATTCCTCTGCTCAAGTCAGATTATTGTCGCTGCTCAAAATTATTATCCAAGAAAACGACAAAAATATTATTCACGAGTTGGTACTATTCATGAATTATTAGAGTTACTGTTTAAGTTACTGTTTATACAAATTGATTTTCACGTGATGGTACTATTCATGTATTATTAGAGTTACTATGTTGTACTGTGTTACACTGTTTTAGTGTCTATAAATAGGAGTTTGTAACAAAGAAAATGTATTCAGAAACTCTCTCATCTGAAGCCTTCCCCTCACTCGTCCAAATCTCTCCTAGCTCTCCCAAGCCTTTTGTAAACCAACTCTCTTTTCCTTCTTCCTTCTTCATGTCTTCTGTTTTCAACTCTTCTGAGAATTAGTCTCCTTGTAAGTATTATGTTTTCAATAAAATTGATTGTATATCTCTTTTATTTATTTTATTTTATCATGCATATGGTATGTTATACCGCCTGTTTTAATTACTCTCATGCATATGGCTGATTATACCGCCTATTTTTACTGCTTTTATTACTAACTTTCTATATATTATACTGATTATATTATCATATTTATATTACCATTTTTACACATTTGATCATATATACTCATTTAAAAGTCTAGAACTTATATAAACTTAATTAAATTCAATACTATACTAGTATGCGTTAATTACTATAAAATAAATAGACTAATAGTTTAATATATGTAAACATCATATTATTACTAACATAGATAATTTATAAAATCGGATTGGACCAAACTGAAAGCGAAAAAATTGGAAGTTTCGATTTCGTTAGTGAATCAGTCCGGTATGAGTTCTTAAATGTTCAAAATAAGTATATATCGGTTCAATTCTAAAAAATATACAAAACCGGACCAATAATACCCCTATACATGTTATGAAATGCATAACTTCAAGGTAGGTATGGAGCACTCTTGAACATAGGTTTACCTCTTCCTCACGCACCCACTCCATGAATTTACACCATCAACTTGCTACCCTCAAGAAAGGAAACACCTATATCTCAAACTATTTTCATAAATTCACCAATCTAGCCAATACTCTCGTTGCTGTAGATCAGCCCTTAAATGATTTTGAAATTGTTTCCTTCTTGCTAACAAGTCTTGGACTTGAATATGACTCATTTGTTACATCGGTCACCACCATATATAGTCGATTCGTTTTCATTGGAAGATCTTTATGGCCATATTCTCACTCATGAGCATCACTCGGAATCCTCAATCGTCTGTAGATATATCTCTTGCTGGTGTCAACGTTGCTACCCTCACCAATGGTTCCCATGGTGGCCATGGCGGTTGATTTTTCAACTCTAGTCGTCGTAGCTCTAGCTTTGGCTCTGGTTCCAACCATTCTTCTCGAATTCGAGGGCGTGATCATGGACCACCCTCATCCTCTAGTCCAAAGACCATTTTCTAGGTGTGCAATCGAACAGTACACACTACCCTTCAGTGTTAACACTGCTTCGATGAATCCTATCAAAGTGATTCTCCTTCTAACATACATGACTATTTTACAGCTTCCTCACAACAGTTAGAAAACAACTGGTATCCTGGCTCGGGTGCATCTCACCACCTTACATCCGCTTTGGCCAGTTTGAATATCAACTCTAAAGAGTATAATGGACATGAGCAGATTCGCATAGGTAATGGTATTGGTTTATCAATCAAACACTTAGGCAGAACCCTGGTTAACCACACATGATATTTTTCTTAATGTATCTTACATTAAGAAAAACTTATTCCCTGTTTATAAATTTAGTGCCAATACTAACATCATTTTTTTAATTTCATCCCCACTGTTTTTCGTGAAGGACCAAGCCACCAGAAAACCTTTTATGCACAAGCTGAGTAGGCATGGGCTTTACACATTGTCTAACTCCAATAAATAATGTCTACCTATTGCCTTTTCTAGGGAGCATACTTCTCATTCTCAATGGCACTCAAGGATAGGTCATCCAATTGTTCGTTGTGGCTTGTCTCAATTGTCTCTTTTTATTTTGTCAGTTTGACCCAATTTCTCGTGTTCAACATGTTTTAGTTCTAAGAGTAAACAACTTTCCTTTTTAGGTTCATGTAATCAGACCTCTGCCCCACTTGAATAAAATTTTAGTGATATTTGGGGTCTGTCTCCTATTATTTCAAAAATTGAATTTCATTATTATGTTACCTTTTTGGGTTCCTATAATTGTTACACATTGTTCTACCCTATTTCTTGCAAAAGTGAAGTCACTAATGTATTTTTCTAGTTTAAATTTCAACCTATGTGGAACACTTTTTAAATTGTAAAATTAAATCAATTTAATCACATTAGGGTGGTGAGTTTCTGCTTCTATTTAGAATATTTGCCTCCTTCGACATTTTCAATCGCCTCTCTTATCTGCATACACATCAACAAAACGGTTATGTCAAACTCAAACACTGTCACATTATTGAGACAGACCTTTCTCTTATTTATCTTAGTCATACTCCTCTTGAGTTTTGGGATGAGGCTTTTCACTCTGCCTGTTATCTCATTAATCACATGCCTAAGCCTCTTCTGAACCATGTCTCTCCATTTCAATTTTTGTTTTCAAGTGTTCTCTAGACTATTCTTTTCTAACGGTCTTTGGCTATGCATGCTAGCCTAACCTCCATCCGTACAATAAACACAAACATCAACCCTGTTCCATTCACTGTGTCTTTCTTAGGTATAGTTTGAGACACGAAAGCTATTAATGTTACAATCTTCAAACAGAAAAAGAATAATTTCCAAAGGCGTAGTCTTTCAAAAGTCTAACTTCCCTTGCCAACTCAAACCCAAATCTAACTCTAACCCAATTCTTAACCCATCTCTCATCTCCATTCCACTCCTCCCCTATAACTACATTGAACTTGTGTGGTATGTGACTCTGCACAAGCCAAATCCTCAAGCAAATCAACAGCTCACATTGGGCCCACTGATCCAACTGCCATTGGGCCCTCTGATCCCTGTCCACCTTACACCTCTACTCTCTCCCAAAACAGTGAATCCCTAACCCTTGTCGAACTTTCAACTCCCACCATCACTACCATGCCAACTGCCACCCGACATTCCATTATCACTCGTTCTAGGAACAATATTTCTCGACCCAAAAACTCAATAGATGGTGTTGGATACCCATTGCTCAAAGCCCTGATTAATAAGATTGAACCTACCAATACCAAACCAACTTGCTACACGACAGCAACTAAATCACCTGAGTGGATGTACTTTTAAGAAATGGAACATGGTCTATGGTTGCACCCCATGCCTCCCGCAATTTCATTGGTTTCAAATGGTTTTTCTCATCAAATGCAAGGTCAACAGTGAGATTGAATGGTACAAAGCAAGGTTAGCAGCCAAAGATTTCTGCAACAATTAGGTATTGACTACTTAGAAACATACAGTCCAGTGATCAAGCAGACAATTGTACGCCTAATTCTCTCTATCCTTGTTTCTTTTGGTTGGTCAATAAGGCAAATTGATGTTCAAATTGCCTTTTTCATGAATATTTTTCTGGAGAGGTTTACATGACCCAACCCCCTGGATTTACTCATCTTTAATTTCTTCATCATGTGTGTAAATTACACAAAGCCTTGTATGGTTTAAAGCAGGCCCTTCGTGCCTAGTTCTCCCGACTAAACAAGAGATTATTGTTGGTGGTTTCCATGGTTGTCGGTCTGATTCATCTCTGTTTATTCATGTTTCAGGTAGCATTATCATATATGTCTTAATCTATGTTGACGACATTCTCATTACCGAGTTAGATAAGAATGACATTGATAGTTTGCTAATAATAAGGGAATCTGAACTAGTTTGAAAGCAACAAAAGAATAACAAGGAAAAAGATGAAAACAACAAAAGCCGAGAAGCTGTGCAAGTAGCCTAGTTCTCCTTGGATATTCCCCACAGGCCAGAAACGAAAATCAAGGGAAGCAAGAAAAATTAAGGGCCGAAGGACTTATTCCTTTTTACAGATCCTCTCAATTAAACCACATAGATATAAAGTGGAAAAAAATAGGCTCAACTTTATTAACAAGAAGGAAAAGATACAGAAAGACAATGCTAGCTAGAATATGAGTATTAGTACTATTGGTCCATGATCATGCTTTTAACTTATACCAAGTCAAAAGAATGGCCATGCATATTCCTAGCTTGTTGCTTTGGTCGCACATGTTAGAGCTTAAAAGCTCCGAACCATTGTATTGCATCCTCATATACATGAATCTCCGATCAGGATTCCTTCTGATCTGTTTATTTTCGAAAAAGATAAGAATATTATTTATATACACTAGCAAGCATTCTATTGTTTGAATGGACGGTGCTACATCCACCGATAAAGAGTACCGAATACATGGTGTATCAATAGTGTTAATTTTTTTTTTTTTTTTAAATCATTTGTGTTAGTACTAAACCACAAATGTTTAAGAAAAAAAAAAAACACCGATCAGTACATTTTGTCGGTACCAATAATCGGTGGAAGTATCATTAATTTCCTTGTTTGAATAATGGTTTTTCAGGAAAACATTAACTAATATTTGCAACTGTGATGCATCATATATACGTACTCTAATTACTTACTCTCTTTGAATATGTAGAAAATTATGAAGAATCTCAGTACGTACTTTTGCATCCCTATCCAAATTTCAATATGAAAATCTAGTACTTCTTTTCTATTTTGGTTACAAACTTTTCAAAAGCTAGCATCGTTCCCTCGTTTCTCTCAATTTTTTTAATCTGTTTTATTAAAATGAGAATTCTAAAAAATTTCCATTCATTTTAATAAAAACAATAATGCATTTTCATTTTCTGATGATCACCACATGAGTCACCCTCGCCATGGATGATCGATCCATTGTTGTCATGTTTGCCAGTTGGCTGTTGCCACCCATGCAAGCTCGCCGCTCATGGCAGACGAATTTTTATAGGGCTACAAAATGTTTGGTGAAGCTTCAATAATACTTCTCATTACTTTAGAGTACTTACGATGGGTAAGAGAATGCATGGGATAGTGATTTGCAGGGGTTCTGTGTTACAGTAAACTAGTAACTTGAAGAAGAAATGAAGAAGAAACACTTCTGATCATTCGAGGGATCAGAACCTCAAAGAAAGTAATTCTATATAATACTTCAGATGATTTCCTCATACCATTCGATAGGTATTTATACATGAACTCATGTGAAAATGAGTTAGTTATTTCTGTTACAAGCAAGGGTAATATCATAACTTCCTATTTGTAATTAAGGCTAAAACAGACTTAACATCTATTAATGAACACGTGCACTTCATATGATTCTAACTAACTTCTGCTTGCAGTAACTCGATCCCTCCCAGCACTGTAATACACTCTTCTTCAAAACATGCCACCTATTAACACTCAATGATCATCATCATAACATTCTGAACTCTAAAATTGATTTTTTTTGTTTTCTTCACTTCCTGAGCCTGAATTTCCACAATTGATATTTGTCCTTTTATGATGATCAGTACTCTTCTGTTGGTAAACTATTAAAAAAATTCAGCCACTGCCACATGCTTATACCGCCTGCCACCACCTTTGCCTCATCGCGTCGGAAACCGGCCTGGAAGGTTGCCCAAACTAAGGTTAGGCTCTGCTTTATTTGCATGTGCATGGCAGCCATAAGAATATGAAGGAAGACCATATAAGATGAAAGATGAGGATCTGTGAAAGAAAGAATCTTCTTATCCTTATTACTGGACCTCTCACTCATACCACAAGAATACAAAGAGGGAATTAAAGAGGGACCCATATCAGTCCAGACTCAACTGCATGGCCAAAAAGGAAAAGCATATATGAGGAGGAAAGAGGATAAAATATTGGATAAGAACTAATGTATATAGCAAGAATCAACTCGAAATATTACTGTCGAATATCTCTCCCTCTCAAACTTTGAAATGCTGTTCTTTCGTAGCCATTCTCTCTCAAACTCATGCTTTCTATAAGTACAGGACGTCGAAACTCAAATGGGTGCAGCACTAGTATAACGTGAACCAGTTTAAATATTTAGCCCTTCTTTTACGTATTCGACAAGTTGGTTCCCTTCTTAATAACTTGTTCGTTTTAGTAAAGCACAAAATGTTGCTCCGATCGATAACTTTCAGATGAACAGCGAGTTTCCGTGCTAACATTGAAGGTAGTACTTTTGGTATGTTTTTAAACGGATATTGCATCACAAATTTATTTACATTATACTATGCTTAAAAAAAAGTAAAACTCCATTAATTGTATTTGTGGAATGTTTTTAATTGATTACAAAAGTATTTAATGATATAGCATACAATGATCATAGAATGAGAGTACTACATCTGTATTGTTCATATTTTGAGACTACCTAGCTAATTTTTACGCATTCATGATCATATTCAGAGATGTTTAAGAAACTCATGATCTATTTCTAGCTAGTATCCATATATAATAGGATCAACATGAGTGGTTCTGAGCTGATAGATAAAGTTTGTTGGTATTTTAGGATGTTTTCATTTTCCCACGAGCTTCTTGTACCAGTAGATTAAATACTTGAATTATTCATTTTTTTAAGTACTAGAAGTTCATTCAAAATTCAATTACCGAAGTATAAGACTCGAAATAGTTTAATAATTATGCTCACCCAATTTTAAATGGGTGGGGAAATTCGAAGACATCACAGTGCATATATATCACACGAGTGATTGATCCGTTCTATCTATACATCAAAATTTGTCGATTCAACGGTACAAAGGGTGTGACTCGACGTATAAATAGAATGTCATGCTTTAAAGAAACTGAAATGGGAGAATACAAAGCTAGCTGCTTGCTAATGCAACATACCTTCTTTTTTTTATAGGTAAAAGTAAAATTTGTTTTCGCAAATGAGATGAGATGAGTTGAGATGAAGGATGAAAATTGAATAAAATATTATTAGAATATATTTTTTAATATTATTTTTATTTTAGAATTTAAAAAAATTGAATTGTTTATTTTATTTGTATAGAAATTTGAAAAAATTGTAATGATAAGATGAAATGAATTGAGAAATTTTATAAAAACAAACGAGCTAGACACATTTCAAACTCCATATACATACCATTTCATGATTGGCTCTTGCTCCATGGCAGCTTATTCCAGATCGAGAATAACAGGAAGCAAAAAGAAAAAAGAAAAACAAAACACGAGGAGCTAGCATGACATCTCACAGGAAAGTTTTCAACATTTCAGGACCAACCCATCTCACAGTTGTTGACTGGTAAGACCATAAACCTGCATGCAATACTTCACCGAGGGAGTACTACTCATGTGATGATCAACTGCAAGCTGCTGCTAGGCAACTCGAATGAACCTGCAGTATACTGTATCCAGTGCTCAAAAACTGGCTCTTCAATATATTATAACACAATGATTGAGGCTAAACCATTATAGAAATTAGATGATACTCGTACACTTTCTTCACTGCTATCTTGCTCACAGCAATACCTGTCCAAGATAGCATACTCTTATTCATGATTTCCTTTTTTTTCTCCCTGGCCCTTTTTAGCATGCAGTGCTTGGCCATTATTTGATTTTAATTGCATAAAAAAGGACCATAAATGAATTGTCAGACTGCATCTGCTGATTCAAGGGTTATATCTATCTCAAGAAACGACTCATGCTAATGTGGAGAACATAAAATATAAGTGACAGCAAGCATGCAGAAAGATTTTTTTTAATCTTTTTCAGGCATAAACATAGAGTTTACGCATCATATAGCAATGTTTTGTCGATCATTTGTAAAAATCTGTTGTTTTTTAGCTGGTATGTAGCTTATTCGAAATTTAGATCAGATCCTAGCTACTGCATTTTTTAAAGTTAAAACATCCTTTGTTTCAGGAGAAATGCACATCACCGAAGATCTGTCGCTGCCAGCTTGATTCAAGGAGTCAACACTCTAGAACATGACCGCCTGCACCGACACGGACCTAATGAAGCTCTTGCTCCGCCCTGGTGGAACTTCTTCAATTTCAAACTAGATTACGTTCTCGTGGATGATGTTGACTTGTCCATATTCGGTGCCGTTTATAAATACAAATACAAAGACCCTTCCTCACTAGTCCCAAACTATGTTATTGCCTTTCGTGGAGAAGCCATCCGACTGGATTCAGGGCCCGAGGCTGCCGAGTTAGTCTTCAAGTGTATCAATAACAAACTACAGCAGACCTCCCGCTTTCAACTTGCAATGCAGCGTGTTGAGAACATTGTTGATTCTGCTGGAGCTGGAAATGTATGGTTGACTGGACATTCTCTAGGGTCAGCCATGGCATTGCTTGTTGGAAAGAACATGGTCACCAAGAGGAATTGTTTTCTTGAAACATATCTTTTCAATCCGCCATTCCCATCTGTCCCCGTGGAGCTGATCAAGAACGAGAAACTGAAGCGTGGACTCCGCTTTGCAGGCAATGTTGTCAAGGTAGGCCTCGCCCTTGCTGCAGACGCTCGTAAGCCTCAAGAATATGACCCTTTTGCTGCGCTATCTCCATGGATTCCTCACCTGTTTGTGAATCCAGATGATCCTGTTACCGCAGAGTATATTGGTTACTTTGAAAATAGGAAGAAATTGCAGGGCCTTGGAGATGGAGAAATCCAAAGGCTTGCCATGCAGAATCCTATTAGGAATCTGATCAAATGTGCTGCATTTGGGAAGGACTTAGAAGATACGATGCATCTCCTTCCTTCTGCATATCTCACTGTTATTTACGGTGGTCCATCCAACAATTTCAGGGACGCTCATAGAATTCACCAATGGTGGAATCCCAATTTTCGTTTCGATATCCAGCTGTATCAATACCCCCATGTGTTCCGGGGGAACCAGCCCAATAATTTCGTGAACTATAATTAACAGATCACGACTATTGCAGATGGAAAACTGGATAGTTCTCATCAAATAAGTTCTGTGAAACAAGTATTTCTTCCAGTAGTACTCCAAGAAAGAAGTGAAGATCAATGCCAATAGGCAAGTGTGCAAGTGTATCATGTGTGTGATTGTCTGTATAACGTCCTGTCTTGAATAAAGTGGGCCGAGTGTGGCTCATGTGTGCTTGCTTGCTGTTGCTGTGTAAAATGTACTTTTTTTTCCCTTTTTGGTTGTTAAATTTCATATCTAATGGTTGGAACTTGGAAGTAGTGTAAGCAATCTCTGTTGTGGTACTTCATCTTAGCTGACGCTGATCAAAGCAACCGCGCGCCTTGCTGAGCTTGTCCCTTCTCTTATTCTGTGGGACTCTTGGGTTGCTAAAAATGCATTTGGGTTTGGATTAATGGGTCGAGTGTGTTTACATGTTTTAATAAATAAAATCTTTGGAGCACTACACAATTAGGTCACATGACTGAGCTGGCCCGACTTATATATCCAGGCCGCCTAGCCTCATGCCCAAGCTAGCCCTCGAAATTACAGAGAGCTTGTGCCTCAAAGAAATCTAAAGAAAAAAGGAAAAAAGAACCCATTTTTGGTAATTCATGCTTCAGGCCGTGGAATCCGACCCAGCTTTTGTGTATTAGCTTCAATAAGATGAGGCTCCTGAATACATGCAATTTAATGCTTTTGGAAATTACTTTCAGCCTTTAATTTTTCACCTTTTATTTAGACATTACCAACCTGATCATAATTATATAATAATACTGAAAAAAATTAAAACAGATTCATAAAGATAAGTTCCTCCTCAACTTTTTTTCTTGGTTTTTGTGGTAGATATATAGTATAAAATGAATACAATATATACATCTAATTAAAACCAAGTAAATTAAATATCTTATATTAAAATTATTCGTGGGTAGATGACAGCTAGTTAGCCTTTTCTGATTATAAGAGCACTCCTACGGATTATGTAAAACCCTTATTTTTGTATAATTTGAAGAAAATTATCTAAAAGTGGCATCCATCAGAAGTTCTATTTTTTCTATAATTTACAATTGGCTATAGTATTACCATTACATCTAGCAGTAACTATTCACACTTGTAAATCTATTTTTAATTATTTCTCTCTCTCATCTATGTACTTTCCCCTCCCCTATCGTGATTGTTTATTTCATTTCAACCCCTTCTCACACTCCATCTGTTTATTTCGTGAGCTTCCTTTCCTCACAGTATTTTTTTCAGATTTTCATTTTTCTTTCCTGAGCAGTATTATTTACCTTCAATTACTACAAGTCCAGTATTTTTTTTCCAGATTTTCATTTTTCTTTCCTGGGCAGTATTATTTCCCTTCTATTACTACAAGTCCAATATTTACCTTCAATTACTGTACGTTCTCTGTTCTTTAAAGGGTAGTTTTGTAGAGAGACAAATATCATTATTTTTTATTTTCTGAATTAATTTATATTTTGGTTTAACTTATAAATTTGGATTAATTTAAAATAGAACATAATTATATGACATTGTATATGGGGAGATATTGTAAATATCAAAATATATGAGGATATCATTGGTAGTTAGAGAAAATATTTGAAATGAATAAAAAATATTAAAAAATATAACATTTAAATGATATGAAGAAAAAATAGATAAGTTGATGTATGGTATATTGTAAAAGTCAGTATGTAAAATAGAAAAAGTGATTTTTAATGATATATTTTAAAAGATAAGATGAAAAATCTATTATGAGGGCCCTAAAAGGCTACGCCTAATTCCATCTAGTGTCATTCTACAACACTTGCACAACACTTGCATGGGACCCTTCTCTCTCTCTCTCTCTCTCTCTCTAGAACTTAGAAGAGCTTTTATATATGTAGCACGTGAGAATATTAATGGACCGACGTTATAAGTGGCCTCTAAGATCATGTTTTATAAGATGCATATATGCATGGTAGGCAACAAAATATATTTGATTGATCAGTAGTAATTATCTGGTCTATTAATTATGAAAAAAGGGAGGCTGGAACGTGAGTACTTTTGGTGCTTGTTGTTTCTTCAAATTAATGTGGTCCACATGTAATATATAAATATATATATATATATATATATATTGGTTCATGAATCAGTACGTACCAATAGTTCATCAGCATAGCACGTTCCTGCCTTCTTTTCCTCCTTATATATCATATACAGGTCATGCATTGGCCTGGAAAGATGATTAGCCAATTAAACAAGAGGCTAGGGGCATGAAATAAATTATGTACGAACCTGCCATCCATTAATTAGTGCCTTAAGAAATGAAGACCAAAATTAAAACAAGTAGTACTGGATCAGGTAGGTAAAGATCATCTATCTAACTGTATAAATAATATTGATGACTATATATAATATATATATATATATATGTCATGGACATTGGAGGAAGATGAAATGTCCAATCAAATTATATTGGCCGGTTAAAATTATGCTTATATTATCAACGTAATTGCAATTAATTGATTATATATATATATATATATATATATATATATATGTCCAAGAAAAGAGTTATTATATTTAGATGTTAAACTGAGTTGAGTTGAGTTGAGTTGATATGATAAAATATTGTTAGAATATTATTTTTTAATATTATTATTATTTTAAAATTTGAACAAGTTAAATTGTTTATTATATTTTGTATTGGAATTTGAAAAAATTGTAATGATGAGTTGAGTTTGGTTTAATAACCAAACATACCCTTAAAGCTCATTTGGATAGTTAGATGAAATGGTTTTAGATGAGTTGAATAAAATATTGTTAGAATATTATTTTTTATTATTATTATTGTTTTGAGATTTAAAAAAATTAAATTTTTTTATTATTTTTTGTATGAAGATTTGATAAAGTAGTTGTAGTAATGAGATGAGATAAATTGATCATATTTTTGTATCCAAAAGAGTAGAATGCCTAGCTAGCTGCTACTATACTGACCATCCATGTCTTCATGCTCATAGGAAAATGGCTAAGGTTATCTCAAAATATTGTTGTTATATATTAGATTTTTATCATCTGTATATATAAAACATTATCCGATAAATTCACACGAATCATATTATATATGTGTGTGATTTTCTAGCTAGCTAGTGATCATATTATACTTTATACTTTTTAACAAGAAAACCTAAGTTGGATCCGTATTAGTATTAATATATTATTTTAATATTTTTTTTTTTTTTCAAAAAAAAGACGGAGTCTCCATAATATTATAAAAAGATAACCCTCACTTAAGGTGAAGAAAAACCATCAAAATAACAATAAACTTACCCAACCCCACGTAGAAACTCATCACTCCTAAACCAAAAACTAGACGAGAACTTCACTAACATGTACACTGCACTAACATGTATACATCAAAAAACCTCAATTCCCGAGGATACTGGTAGACCCATTTTGTCCAATTTATACGAATCCCTCAGTTCCCGAGGAAAGTGGTTCACCTCAATGAACAACCTATTTTCCCTCAAAGTTCCACTCCTCATCAAAAAGTCAACAGCTCTATCGTCTTCTCTGAATAAATGCTGAATGGAGAAATCAAAAGTTTCCAGTAACCTCCACAACTTATCCATACCACACTGTACACTTTGCAGCCAAAATCCAAGAGACTACCACCAAAGAATCACACTATATCTATATGAACAAGTTGCCATTTTAATACGAGATCATAAATGTACGTACCATAATATATATATATATATGCAGGTTGTTTAATTTTGGCCTAATTTGGTAATTAATCTAATATAATTAATGAAATCTAATTAAACATATATATAAGCCCAATTATTTATTAAGTTCCATCATCAATTATATATGTCATGATCTCCAAATATATATATACCGATTGATATATATGCTGTATATAATATTTTAGAAGCCTGTCGTTAAGTAATTAGCTTATAATATTTATATATCCCTTAAAAATACAATACATCAATTATTAGTTTATATAATTTGAGATGACAAGATTAAAACAAAAACAGCATTTCTCAATTATTTCTTAGTTTTGATTGGAAAAGTAGTCATGGATGGATCACTTTTTGACGATTGGTAAATGGAGATCGACGACTCGCTTTCAATACAACTGATCAGAGAGGGTTTGATCATGACTACCTTGTGGAATTGGATTTCATTAGTGTTGTCACGTTAATGCACATGATAAAATAGCACTGCAATATTTATATATAGTTTGTGGCATACGTCAAGTCGATCGTACATGTTCTTTTTTCTATATTAATTAAGTACCACTATGCGGGCCTAGTATATGTTTAATTTACTTCAACAAAAGGACTAGTTTCGATCGAGACCCATAAATATATATTAGTCTTTTTTGAAAAGTTATTAAATATTGTCACCATCTTTTGCCATTTTCATCAAGCTAGATATATATATAAATATATATATATTAATTATAATAACAATGGATTACATGATGAGTTGGATGATTGTTTTGGCATGGGAAGCAAATCAAATTTTTGGAAAATGGGACTACTTTCTGGTCCAAACAAAAGCCAGCAAAATCATTTTCACTGGTATTAATTTGCTCGAAACATATATATATATATATAGCCTTGGGTTCTCCAATTTGAAAGCAACGTATCAATTAGCCACAATTTGATTGATTATGATCGTTTTGGCCAATGCTGACTGAAATGTTTGCATCATGATCAGGATCACATTCATCAGGATCTAGCTAGCAAGCATTTATATAGCATTCATGGTACGTAGATGATTTCTTACAAGTAATATTAGGCCTAGCTAGCTAGCTAATTACACTCACAATAATTGTTCATGAAAGTCGACTCAGTTTTTGGACGGCTCTTTGGAGAATCAATAAAAAAAAATAGAACTAATTAATTAATTAAGTTGTTTTATTTTATTGAGAATTTTCCTTTACCCATAAAATTACTTGACAAAGACAAAAAGTAAAGTGTAATTTAATCTGTACTAAAATCAATGATTCACACCTCGTTTGCAAACCCCTTATAAATTCACGAACCCAATTAGACTTATCCCTTGAAATTAACATGCTGATCATGTACTGCTACATTCAACAGGGGAACACATGCCTTTTTGCTCGCACAATATCCTCCCACTAAAGAAAAAGAAAATTGGATTTGGGAAAATAGGTAGAAGTTTAAAGAAATCAAAGCATTAGAGGCATACAGCTATTGTAATAATGAATGAATGGAACATATATATGATTTATACAAGTCTTGATGCACATGTAGATCATTATCGGTGGACAAGCTAGCTATACTAGGTGACTTT
This sequence comes from Cyclocarya paliurus, assembly GCA_029856935.1. NCBI lineage: Eukaryota > Viridiplantae > Streptophyta > Magnoliopsida > Fagales > Juglandaceae > Cyclocarya > Cyclocarya paliurus. Next base: position 2,419,779 of record CM056945.1, read on the forward strand.
GAACAGTGTTTACAACACAATAGAAAGAAAGTGACAAAACAGTACAGCAAATTAAGTGCATGACACAGATGATCGATCAAGCTAGGAAGCAGATCATGAAAAGCGTGAACGACGTTGAACTGTGACCACTGATCAGCAATAATTTGCCAGAAATATATATAAATAGATATATATATTTATATATATAAAGCCACAGTACTCATGTGGGGATCATGAATCGATGTATGGAAGTACTTTTGCATACTTTCCTAGTGTTAGTGATCTTGTGGATGGACAAAATTTGCAAGTCACTTCACAATAGTCAGCACTACTGTCCTGATAATGAAACTATACATATAATCATGTATATGCATGTGGTCCAAAAATAATCAGATATAATTTATATATCTCAGATGCATGCGCATGCATTTTGTGATAGTCGTGAGACTCGTGATGTAGAAAACAAAAAGAATCACATAAAAACAAATGGGAGAGCTAAAGTAAAGTAAATATTGAATTATGCCCAACTGGTTCATGACTGCAGGTACCTCTCGAGTACCGACTAATTGGCCAGTCAGGAACAGTTACATAAATAATCGTTTATAAATCAGCTCAGTCATGTAAAAGTAGAAGAAATCAATGACCGTTTACAATTACTTGAGTTTTCCAAAATATAAAATGCATTTTATTGATTAAGCAAGCTTTAGGATGATTATATGTACTTTAATAGTGTTACAAGCAAGATTAGGGAAAAAAAACTGATCAGTATATAATTGGACTTTTTTTATTCCTTTTTCTAGACCAGAAAGTTTAATTTCTAAGTAGATAAGGTGCCAAGGGTTGGTGTTTTTCCCAATGAGAAATTACCAAGAGCGCCCTGCAATATGATCTAGATGCATATCATATATGCATGAGTAGTAGGGACTTTTAAAATGAAGTTTTATTGGACATGAGTCACTATCGTCATAATCAAATCCAAATAATCCTCGAAATAATAAATGTTTATGGGTAGAGATTTGTAATATATCCTATATACAAGGAATCATGCATGCTTGGGATTTTGGCCCCATGAATGTCCCCCTCCCACCATGAAAGTGGGCACATGCTTTTAGCTAGTTTGTTTGTTAGCTTGGTCATTCATTCATATCCCTAGCTCATATGATCCTCTCGATCTTTTGTTTTCCCACCACCTATTTGATCAAAGCATTCCTTATTAGAAGCAATATAATATATATATATATATATATATATATATATATATATATATAAGACATCGTTTGGTTATACAGATGAGATAAGATAAAAATTGAAAGTTGAATAAAATATTGTTATAATATAATTTTTTTTAATATAATTTTTGTTTTGAAATTTGAAAAAATTGAATTGTTTATTATATTTTGTGTGTGAATTTGAAAAAGTTGTAATGATTATATAAGATGATCTCATCTCATCTACCAAACCAAACCAAGCGAGAGAGAGATTGAAAACTCATATTTCACAACTACTAAATAACTCAGCCCTGGGAAGATATTGTTAAAATTTAATATAATACAAATAATCAAATCTAAATTTTTTTATCAACTTTAGTTTTAAGACAAGTAGTAATTTTACATGGTATCAGAACAAAAGTCTTGAGTTCAAATTCTGATTCTATATTTTATCCCATTTATTTAAATATTTCACATATTGGACTCACTCATTGAAGAAAAATTTCAACTTAAATTTTTAAGATAAGTAGTAATTTTATATACATTAACAAAATAAAAGTCTCGTGAGATTGCCCAAAAGTGAGTAGAATACACATGATATCCGAACTCTTATCATAAAATTGTGAGATTGCCCCAAAAGTGAGATTACCCCAATTATAGATCATCATAAAGCGACTATAAATTATCAAGGAAATAACATCCAAACAAAAGTAAAATTTGGAAAGAGATATATATATATATATATATATATATATGTGTGTGTATATGAAAATATGTTCTTACGTTTTACTGGAAATGAACATTTCTTATATTTGCAGAAAGGGTGATGCCCTTATTAAGGAAGATTGCCAAAATAAGCACAAGTCAAACATCAAGATTGTGGCCTAAAATCAAGCTGTGAATAATTTCCAGATCTGTTGCAAATCGAAACTGATTGTTTAGTCAATAGCCAAGATTTCTGTGAAGCTTAAATGTCTTCGTAACTGTTGTAATTATTTCCTTAAATAGCTTTGTAAGGCTCTTGTATATATAACACATACTCATCAGTCAATGATATTAAAAGGAAAATATTTCATTCAATCTTCTGTATTTTCTTATAACCCGTACACTTCCTTTAGTATTATTCATGTTTTACTATCCAACTTTTTTTTTTCCTTTTGTTCTTTAAATCTGGATTAAAAATTCTAGAACATGACACATTTTTGTATAATTTAAAAGAAAATAAATTCAATCAACCAACACAATTATGTAATTTAATTAAAAATAAACTCAAGAAGGTCATGTTCTTCTTTTAACCTTATTGACCTTCTTTTGCACTTTAAATTTTAAATATACTGTCAGAAAGAAAGAGACCCATTTTTGTAGCACTTAAGAGTGACATACATATTGTAAATTATAAAGAGAATATAAAACTTATAATTTTTTTAAAAATTTTATATTAAAATAGAAGATTTTTAAAAAAAAAAAAAGATTAAATTTAGTTTTAATTAAATTACATGATTATGTTGGTTGATTGAATTTTTTTTCTTCTAAATTATACAAGAATGTCATGTCTGATATTTTTAATCTAAATTCAAAGAGAAAAAGAAAAAATAGCTAAATAGTAGAGCAATAACAAAGAAAGTTTAAAGGTATCATTACCTTGTACAAAACACCGTTAGCCTAGTTTAGATAGTGAGTTGAGATGAGTTGTGTATAGTAATGAAATATTTGAGTTGAGACGAGATGAGTTAGAAATTGTTTGAATTAAAATGTTTAATGTGGTTTTGGGAAATGAAAAAAAAAAGTTGAATAAAAATATTGAGTTAAAATATTACTAGAATATAATTATTTAATATATTTTATTTTGAAATTTAAAAAAATTGAATTATTTTTTATATTTTGTTTGAAAATTTAAAAAAATTATAATAATTAGGTAATGATTTCATAAAAAAAATTAAAAATTTGAAATTGAGAAATATTTATATTTGTGTTGTTTAAATATTAAGAACTACTATAAACATAAAGAAATTATACAAATTTAACTCACAAACTGACGTAACTTTATAGAATCTATTAGATGTTCTTTATAATAAAAGTAATTTTATAATCTAATATATCATATCAAATTATATCAGTTTATAAAATTATTTTTATATAATTTTTTTATGACTAAAATATTTTCTTATTTGGATAAGATCAAATAATATGAAATTATCTCTGTCAAATGAGAACTTAGCATTGGACGAAAATGTAGAGTCAATTTCATGCTCAAGCTTGGATTCGACAGCTTTCAGTACAGTGTAGGTGGCAGAAATAGGCCCAAATAGACTATTTTTTTGTCGCGGGGGCAAAAAGGTAGTGATCCAAAATAGATCAACTCTGTTTGTGTTTTTTTTTTTTTTTTTTTTAGCCAAATGTACATGAAAATTGACTGGTACAAGTAGTGCCACTATTCCATGATATCGATTTTCCTGCGAAACAAACAGATCGGTGGTAATACGTCGTAATTAATCCATATACAGCGTAATTGTGCTCTTTAGATGTTCTCTTTGTTTAAATATTTTGACCATCAAAATATTTAGTATTTCTTGTACACTAACTTCTACCCCAAGACGATCAACACTTAAACTATAAAACAGTAATTGTAATGTGCACCCTTTGTTTAGATGGGACGGTCAAGATTGTATGTGTTACGACACTTGTTTTCATCAATTTTTTATCTATCTTTAACAATTATTATAAGAAAAATACTACGTTGTATTTTCAAATGTATCGTTCAAAGTTACCGTTAGTATATTTGTGTGTATTTTATATTTTAAAAAAATACAAATATACTAACAATTTTGAGCGGTGCGTTATTGTTAATTTAAAAAATATTCAAAAAATACTTGTGAGTATTATTTTTTCTAAGATCTAAATTAATTTAGTTAGGATTTGGAAATTTGTCTTTAATTTAGGGCGTGAGAATTTAGTTATTACACGATTTTTTACTTTTTGGACTATATTTTTTTATGTTAGGATTTCTTGTATATATATGGAGTTGATCCATGCATAAAATCCAACAGTTTAAATAATTATTTCGAGAATTCATATGCATGTTTGATTTTTCTAACTGATCCGATGCTTTGCCTTTGCGTTTGGGTTTATTTATATATATATACTCTCCAGCCGGAGTCAATGTAAAAAGATGACTTCGTCCTTGAATAAATAAATAGAGGCAAAAATGTAGTCAAACATAATAATTATTTGTGACGCGTGTAGCAACATGCACTAACATTCAATTTTGTCAAATTGATAGATATGATAAATCTTCCACAGTCTATAAATATTATAGGGTTCGATCGAGTTCTCTATGATTGTCCGACAACGTCATTATCACATCATTAATAATGTTAGAGTTCTATGTTTGCCTTTATGTTTTAAACTAAATAATTATAAGAAAAATTGACCGTTAGGAAAAAAGAAATTCTTTTTTATTTTTATTTAATGATTAAGAAAGTAATTTTAATTGTATTAATGTATTTTTTTATTTTTTAAAATATTAAAATATATTAAAAAAATATGAATAGAAAAATAAAAAAACAAATGAGTCGGGCTACTCTGGGCGACAGAGTAGCCCGACCGCCCAGAGTAGCCCGACTCATAATTATATATTTATTTTATGAATAATGTATTACATCACACTACTATTAATCAATTATGTAACATGTGACATATTTATCACTATTAAATGATAAGGAATCATTTAATAAAGTATCATTTCATGGTAATAAATATATCACATCTTATATACTAGTAGAATGATAGTGCGGTGTATAGAATTTTCCTTATTTTATATATATATAGAAAGAATTATGTTACTCATCATCTCTTTTACCATCATCCTCGAGAAAGAATTATGCTACTCATCATCCCTTTTACTAAGGATGTGCATCCAGACCGGTTTTTTTTTCGGTCCGGTCCGGATCCGGAAACCCTAGTATATCCGGGCGGTTAAGAAGATTCCGGATCCGGTTATCCGTAACCGGGTCCTTTAAAAAGAAAAAACCGATATTCTCCTCGTCTTCTCGAAATGACGAAATGCTTAGGCTTTGCACGTAGCTTCGTCTTCTCGAATCCACTCTCTCGAATTTGTCGCAGTTGGGGTTTGAGTTGCAATCTCTGCCGTTTCCGTTGGTGTTAGAAGTTGTGATTTTTTTTGTGCTCTCTCTCCTCTACCGGAATCATACAGACTCTGTGAAAATGGCAACCCTAGGAGGTGTTCACGAATCACAAGGAGAAGTAGAAGGAAAAGCTGCAGCACTTCAGAACAGCGCTGATGTCGAAGGCCTCGCTCGTTTCGCCGTCGAGGAGCACAATAAGAAAGAGGTTTTATTTTTATTTTCGTTTTACTATTTTTATTTGTGAAATGGGATTTTCTGGACGTGCTTGATTTTCCTTTTAGGATTTAAAAGAATTTCCATTGATTGTCGCGTCCAATAGAGACCAACTGTCAGTAGTATTTTTCTTCAACTAAATCCCTCTTCTCCCATATGGCTTCTATTAATTTTCCCCAATGTATTTCTGTCTCTCTCTCTTGGAAGTGATGGCCTCGCGCCAACATTACTTTCTGTCATTTTCCATGTTATTTACTTTACCTATATAGATCCACTTCCTCATCATCTTCCTCATCGATTCAAACTTAATTCAATGGGTGGTGTTGTGTAAAGTCAGGTTTTAAATTGCTCTTGAATTATTGTTCTGATCTCTGTCTCTGTCTTTGTCTCTCTGCTTTGGAAGAATGCGTTGCTGGAGTTTGCACGAGTTGTGAAGGCGCAAGAACAAGTCCAGATTATTGCTTTTAAAGCTTTTTTTTTTTTAATAAAACCGGATAAATCCAGTTACAATCCGGATATCCGGATTGAATCCGGTTATCCGCCCGGATAACCGCCCGGGTTTTAACATCCGGATCCGGTTGAACACCCCTACCTTTTACCATCATCCTCTTATCATCAATCACATTATCATAATAAATGATTGAAAACTATTTATTATATTTCACTTCTAGACCTATATTTTAATATCACATTAAGAGATGTTAATCAATAAAAGATCATTATCTGATGATAAAAATAATGATAAATAGATTTTTTCATATATATTATAAATAATTAAATTTAATTTTTTCCATCAACTCCAACTCATGAGATAATAAGTGGCGATTTTATTTGATATCAGATCAGATATCTTATTGATAAAATATTTTAATTTATGAGACAATTAAATCTATCTCTTTATATCTCATATATATATATATATATATATATATATATATATATATATATATATATATCGTCATTATAAGAGAATAGATCAACATGAATAAAGACAAGTATATTAATTAATGATCTAATATATGATCCGGGACGGACGAGGCCGGCACAGAAAGGACGTGAGTTACTAAAAACTTCGCTATCGATCACATGCAAGGAAGGTCGAAGAAAGAAAGAAACAAATTAGAATTGAAAGAGAGACTTCTTTCAAGTGATTAGATCTTTAAGAATAAATAATATTGTCCGATGCACTGGGACTGTCGGTGGGTTCTCATTAGTCCCCATGATCATCTTTATCTGGAATATTATTATACATGATATATACACACTACATTTAATTAATTATATTAAACCAATCAATTCCTAATTAATTCGTTAATTTTATTAGCGTCGAATTTACAAATTGTGACAAAAATTATTTAATATGAATATTGTTTGCTATATTATAATTATATATATAAGAGTTATTCGAAAGTTAAAATCTTTTATCTATCATCTTCTACCAACTCGTCGGCGCCACCACATATCTTTCTTTCTTTCTTTCAAAATTTTGGGAAAAACTTTAAGACAACAAAAATCATATCCCCTAAGAAAGTTCTAGATAAAAACTCTTCCGGTCCTCCCAAGTTTTGATATTGCCCTTAAGACCCCTGGCAAAAAAAAAAAAAAATCTAACAAAAACCCAACAAGCTCGACTCTCCTATATATATTTATATATATATATATATATATATATATATATATATATATATATATTAATTTGCTCCCCAAAAGTTCTAAAAAAATTATTTTCTCCCCTCAAATTTAAAGAATCTAACAAAACCCCACAGTACTACTCTCTCAAAAAAACTCTAATAATGTGTGTATATATATAGAAAAGAGAGTTTTCTTTCTAAAACTGAAATGTTTACCTTTACTAAAATATTGATTTTTATTCCGAATTAAGTTTGGACCCCAAAAAATTTCTAAAGGTCAAAATATATATTTTTCTAAAACCAACAACATATAAGTTTTTTCTATTATTAGTCCCTTCCATCTATTTCTTATTTTTCTACAAAATTATAATTTCAAATGAAAAATATTAAACTTTTCATTCCAGAATAAAAAAAATTCCTTGAATTAATTTTATAATATTTATTTGTTCTTATTATCCGAAAAAAATATTATTATAATTATCCCCCCCCCCCACCCGGGGGCGATAAATTTTTAGCAACACCACGTTGTCTAATCAGCATTTTGACATGCATGTGAGGTCCACGCGTGCACCTTCCTTATTGACAACAGTTCCATAGTTTTGCTTCTTCTTAATCTTAAAAAGAGAAATTATAGTTATAAAGAGTATGTAAATATTGTATAATTATTTTAGAAAAAATAAATATATATGAGAGTTACATAAAAAAAAAAATTAATATTGAACATTACTATATTTTAAAGAGATTATACGATACTTACACACTCCACGACTACATGCAATATTATTCTTTTTAAAAAAAATTATACTCATCATTTTTATATTATACATCATATATAATTTTTTAATATTTTATTTTTCTTTTATTAAATATGTAGTAAAGCTCTTTTGAAAATAGCCTACTCTCATCCATTTTGCGAGTACTAATCAACCGTAGAAGATGAAGGCCATGTGGAAAGTTCTATCGGATTCTCTAGTAACAGATAATAGTGAATAATTTGTAAATAATTATAATAAAATAATTATATTCCAAAGTAGACTAGCTCGTGTATCACTACGGCCTGTTGCGGCTTTTAAGGCCTAGAGTTAGGGGTGTAAATTTAAATTGAAAAACCGGTAAACCGGTCCGAACCGGATCGGACTAGACCGATTTTACCGGTTTTGAATCGGTCCGGTCCAGAACAGGTTCTTATAATTCATAAACCTGTTGGAACTGGTCCGGTTCCGGTTTTAATATTTTTTAGACCGGACCGAACCGGTTGATAAAAAAATATAAAAAATAATATTTTATATATAAGTTTTATACAAAATTAAAATTATACAAAATATTTTATGTATATTAATATATAAGTTTTATATATAATGTATAATTATATGTGAAATTTTTATATCTAATTATATATCATATATGAAATAATTTCATATTATAATTTATAAAATATAACATAAAATGTTAATTTTAAATATGAACATTTGTAATTTGTTTGATCATATACTATTAATATAATTATATATAAGATAATGTTATTATAAAATAAAAGTTTAATTTTAAAAATGAAAATGTAATTAATCATGTATTATATAGGTATACTAATATATAGTTTATCACTAATACTAATATATACTAATATATAGCTATACTAATATATAAATTTATAACTTGTACTAATAATCTAATATAGATTATAGTTATAGTTATATTAATAGTCTAATATAGATTAATAAAAGTATAATAGATTTTTTTAATATAGTTTTTTTTAATCATATTTTTAATGACAAAATGTCAAACTTACATTTTAAAAAAATCGAAAAACCGGACCGGACCGAACCGGAAACCGGTAAAATTGGAAGTACCGGTTTAGGAGGGTAACTGGTGCGTAATCGGTTTTGAAAAATATAAAACCGGTCATACCGGTTCGGTCTAAGATTTTGTCCAAAACTGGACCGGTTACACCCCTACCTACAGTATCACAATTTTTAAAAGAGAATATCACGAATGTACGTCTTTAGTATCTCGGAAGTGCTGCATACAGTCGTACTATGTAAATAGCGTGTAAACGGTCTTAAAAAATAATAATAATAAATATAAAAAAAGATCAAAATAAAAATAGAAGAGAAACATTGAGAGAGGTCGTCTTCTTCTTTGGTGGGTGTCTTCATTTCCTCGTCATTCCCAGTAGTTGATATCCCCAAAAAGATCAAGATCAAGACTGAAACTAGAACCAGAATTTGTGCTTCGTCTTCCCGTTTCTTCTTCTTCTCCCTCCCTCCCTCGGTTTCCATCTCCCTTTCTGCATTTCCATTCCTCCCTCCCTCAAAGTTGAAATCCACTCAATCAAGTTCAAGCTCAGATAGTTAGACGAAGTTCAAATTGTTAGACGAATTTCAAATTGACCCCGAACAGTAAGAGAAAGAAATTGCACTTTTTTATAAATATCAAATCCCTCTTTGCAATACATGATATCAGATTAACACATAGTTACTCAGCAAAATAGACTAATAACAGTACCCGTAAGAAACAAATATGATCAAGCAACATCTTCAACCCATGATCCATTTTCACAATCAAGTCATAATCCAACAAAATCCAGAAACACCCATTAACCAGAAAAGCAAAATCAACAACCACAACTAACCCAAAACACACTTCTCAGCAAAACCCAAAAGCCCCGTACCTTCAAGCCATATGGGAATCAGAGTCAGCAACAAAAATGGTTTGGGCTCAGGAGGCGAAGACAAATCAGTGACCGTGTTCCAAAAAAAGCAGTTGCAACCAAACATCATCGCCAAAAGCTCTCTCACATACAATAGAACCTTAAAGAAGATGGCTCTCAAAGCTTTGATCTTTGAAGTCCCTGAAACTGAGAGTGACAATCGGGTTCGAAACCCCACCTCTATATTCTAATAATTTGAAAAAGTCTAGATTCAGGCTGAGGGGAAGAGAAAAAGAAAAGGAGAAAGAAAAATTGATAGAGGAGACGGAGAAGAATGATGGTGGGTGAATTTGGACCCATGCGAGCTCCCGAGTCGGATCCATGGTTGCTCATGTTTGGGCAACCTCACGGAATTTCACTCAAGTGTGGAGTGAAGAAAGATGGGGGGCAGGGGGAGAATAGGGAAGACGAGGGAGGGAGAATGGGAGCTCTCAATTCGGAGATAGGGAGAACAAGATCTGGGGCATGTTGAAACGGTGCGTTTCATTTTTATTTTTGGCCACATCAGACCGTTTGCGCTGCGGCTGCACAAGGCGACTACAAATAGAATTATTGTTAGTATATATTATACTGATCAAATTGTAAATACTAATTTGTAAATTAAGAGTGTTGGGTCTTTAATACTTCGATGGTCAGCCATTCAAAATGCGATCAACAAATTTTGTGCTAAATTAGCCCAAGTCAAAAAGTTAATTCAAAGTGGCATAACCGAGCAAGACAAGATCTAACCATCCACTTTTATATGCTTTTGGCATTCGTTTTTTTATAAGTTATGTTTCCTTTATCTACTTGGTCATTAATTTTTCCCTCGTATTCTTTAATTGCAAGCTTGACAAAGCGAAGATCATGTACCAATTGCTAGAGAAAATCTCATTTCATTTCGAGCATTCTTGGCACCTGTTGAAAGACTAACACAAATGGATTCAGTGTTACACAAAGGACAATCCAAAGCAAAGGTCGATGATGTCCCTGATCCCGACTCATACCTTGGCTGCTGCAGTAGATTCAGTTTGTGATATTGAGGCCAAGAATTTTCTGGACAATAATGTCGTTGAGTTGGAAAGGCAAATGGGAATGAAAGTTGAGAAAGTAATTAAAACATAAGGCTCAAGGTAGGCTAGTAGAAGAGATTGCTGAGCTGAGCAAGCTGAAGTATATTCTTCTGGAGGAGCCATGCACTCATGAGAATGAGTTTTTTTTTTGCTCAAGACCAAGAAGATGCAATATGACCGAGAAAGAGATAGAAATAAAATCTTATAAGAGGATGAGAAACTGAGGTTGTAGGTCGAGAAACTGGAATTTGCCTAGAGGTAAGCAGATGAGAGAGCGGTTGGAGAGAGAGGAGTGAATCACCTGGACTACAGTGAATATATTTCCAGCAACGTCAAAGAGAAATCGTGGTGAGACGCAATGCTAAACAAAACTGACTTTATTTTTTTATGTAATTTGTTTGTATTTTTTTATGTAATTTGTTTTTATTGAGGCAAAGTACAATTTGTATAATTTTGACAACATTAATTAGTGAGTTTGAGATTGAGGTTGGCTATTATTGTTAAACATTTGGATGTGTATATTTTATACTTTATACCTTTGGTGGTATTTATTCTAGAAGCTTAAAATTGTTGACAATGATTTTGTGCATGGATAGAATCTATTGATAAGTTTGGCATTGCAACTGCTTAAACTATTACAGATAATGAACATATTATAGCAATAATTTGCATGTTCTTAAAGAAACATGTTTAATGGAATGGAAATTGAAGGAGCAGGAATATACAGCCACTACTAATTAGAAGATAATATATAATGGATTGTTGGTAGTCTAATTTTGGAAATAAAATTGTCATTGATATTCAATTAGATCTGTTTTGAGCTAATGATGTATCGAGTTGTCTTTAATTTTATAATGACGCTAAATGAAGTCCATAAGTTCAATTGTATGATTGCGTGACAGTTCCGAAATATCATCATCAACTTGATCATACTCGATGGTCAAATCCTGATTATAATCACACTCATCTTTGATGATCATGTTATGTAGAATAACACATGCTTTCATTATATTTGTCAGATCCTTCATCTTGAACATTCATGAAGGTCCATAAATGATTGCAAATCGTTGTTGAAAGACCTCAAATGCACGCTCTACATCTTTTCTTACTGATTCTTGTGCCGCTGCAAAATTTTTCTTCTTATTTCCTTGTAGAGATGGAATATTCTTAACAAATGTTGACCATTTTTTATAAATACCATCGACAAGGTAATACCACATAATGTAGTCATTGTCATTGATTGAGTAATTTACTCGAAAAGCATGCCCTCGGACAAGTTTCATGAAAATAAAAGATATATCTAGCATATTGATATCATCATGCGAACCGAGTAATCCAAAAAATGTATGTCATATCCAAATATCATATGAAGCAACCACTTCTAAAATAATAGTTGGTTCACGAATGTGGCCGGAGTATATACATTTTCAGGCAATGGGACAATTTTTCTACTTCCAATGCATGTAATCAATGCTTCCCAGCATCCCTAAGAATCCACGTTGTTCACCAACCGTGAGCAATCGAGTAATATCATTGACATTTGAAGATCGCATATATTCATTAGAAAAAATATTTTATGATTTTCTTCACAAATTCTTTTAGGCTCTCCATTGCGTTTCTGTCTCCAATCCATATGTATTCATCCATAAAATCACTAGTTACTCCAAATGCAAGCATTCTAAGTGCAGCGGTTATCTTTCGCATAGAAAATAAACCGAGTCTTCCAGCATTATCTTTTCTTTGGATGAAGTAGAGCTCGGAAGCCTCTACCTCATGTTGAATATAAAGAAATAGTAGATGACTCATACGAAATCTCCTTCAAAATAGATTCGAGGGATATACTGGTGCTTCTACAAAATAGTCGGGAAATAGTTGTTCGTCCCTTTGAATATGATCACGCTAAATATACTTACGATATTGACGATTGTCACGATACCTGGATGTTGATCCATCATCGCCATTAAGAACAAAATTCAACTCATCTTTAATGGATAAGTTAAGCAGCAATTTGTGAAAAAATGAATGAGCCATTTAATAAAGGGAGTAGAAGATGAGGTCAGAATGACAAATTTCTCTTTAAGATGAAATCAAACTTAGGTTCCTGAGAATGTGAATGGAACCAAAAGCCCTATTTGTATTAAAAAAAAAAAAAAGGGTTATCGTTACATTCTATATAGCCATTAGGAAAAATTCAAAAATATTACCATTTACATATAGGGTAAATAATGTTACCATTAGAGGGTAGATAAAAAATGTTACCGTTAGAGAAAGCACAAAAAATGTTACTGCTGGAGAAAGGAGAAAAAAAGTTATTGTCGTCACGTGGAGAAGATGTATTAGCGTTGGAGAAAGGAGAAAAAGTAATATCGTTATATAAAAGGACAAAAAATATTATCGTTAGACAAATACAAATCAAGTATTACCATTATATATGCGGACAAAACCATATTAAAAAATATCATCGCATTGGAAAACGCACACATTCAAAAAAAATATAATTTGTAATACTGCGATAATTTGAAAACTATTATTGTACCCGGGAAAAAAAAGTGTATAAGTGTTTACAAAATTAGTGGAATGTGATATTTGAAAACAAGAGGAAAAAGACAAAAGAGTTATTAGTTAAGAATGAAAATGGAACTGAGAGAAAAAACTAATAAAGAACGAATAGAAAAATATTATTTTAATATAATAGATAAAGAATAATGAATGAGATGTAAATGGTTTTTAAAGATAAGTAAAATTTAGGAGAAAATTATCAGAAGTGTGATTTCTAGCTAAACTTTGGGGAATATTATAGGAAACCAAATGAGAATGTTCTAAAAAATAAGATGAGCTAAATTTTTAATTAACGTTATTTTATTTTGTGGGTTTCTTTAGATCCCTTGCAGCTATTACTTTTAAATTTGGATAATATCATCTTAATTTAATCAAATTTTGTAAATAGAGTTTAAATTAAAAATGAAAATGTTGAAGTACTGATAAACTAGGGGTGGGCTTCGATTCCTATTGGAGTCGGAATTCGACTCAAATCAGAGTTATCAGAGTCAGGATGTTGGAGGTGATTACCAAAGTCACCCAATAATTAAAAAAAAAAATCAATACAAATGGCAAATGCAAATCTCTGATTGCCAAAATCACCCACAGAAGCAAAAACCAATATAAATCTGATTGCCAAAATTACTCACAAACAAAAATCAAACCAAATCAAATTGCAAAAATCACCCACATCAAGAAATTATATGCACAAATCAAGCTACAGAGAAATTGAGAAAGAGTGGTTTAATCTTGAAGAACATGCAAGGGACCGACAACGAGGAACTGGAAGAACATGCGCATGACGTTTTTGTAGCAGCAAAACACTTGGATTGAAATCTGAATCTTGACAAAGAAGGGACGGCGGAGAAGATGAAGCGTTCAAAACCAACCAAGAGGAAAATGGACAATGGAGAAGACAAAGAAGATGAAGAGTATGGTAGCTCACTCAGTCCAATCAAAGAATGTGGAGGTGATGATGGATGGCAGAATGAGTGGAGGCGCTGGAGGGGGAAGAGAGAAGAGAGGAAATGCATAGGTTAGGGTTTTATTCTTTGAAAGAGATGAATATATACCCGATTAAAAAGGGCATCGTTTAAGGTTTTTTTTTCTAAAAAAATGCAAAACACGAAATGGAGCCTGAAGGACTCGAACGCAGGTTCTGTGAGAAGCAAAATTGTGTCTCAACCATTAGGACACTTGGCTATCTAATGTTTATATTAGAATATATAATATATAAGGTACAAATAGTCAAAGTTCGGAGCTAACAAGGCCTCCGAACTTCAACTAGGGTTACTCTAACTCCACTTTTTAAAACCTTTGATTTTCAGAGGGTCGTCGGAGTTCAGACATAGTTGGATTGGGCAGAGTTTTATCCCACCCCTAGATAAAACGGCCTTTACTATTGAATTTTTACAACAATGATCGAGATTTGAAGAAACTCATCTAAGAAAATAGCATTATTAATCTAGGAAATTATGATTCTTCCATTATATATTCTAAATTAGGTACCATTAAGAACTTGAATTAATTTTTTTGAGATTATCTTAGTTAATTAGCAGCACTTAATTAATTAAGGGCTTAATTGCTTTCCTCCTTGGTAGTCTACTCATCTTTGATTTGCAGACCTATTTACTTATTGCATGTCGTTTAGTTCACTCCAAATGAACTCATGCAAATTATCGATCAACGT
Source organism: Cyclocarya paliurus (assembly GCA_029856935.1). Taxonomy (NCBI): domain Eukaryota; kingdom Viridiplantae; phylum Streptophyta; class Magnoliopsida; order Fagales; family Juglandaceae; genus Cyclocarya; species Cyclocarya paliurus. Next base: position 2,434,945 of record CM056945.1, read on the forward strand.
ACTAACTATCACAAAACATTAATGTCTGATCAGAGAAAATTACTTGAAAAACAAACATGAAGACAATCGCCAAAGCCCAAAAAGATTTAAAAAAAAAAAAGGTAGAAAAAACAGGCTAAGCCAGAAATAATGAGTTGTAAAGATTACTCTAAACAAGGTCAACCAAGTCTTCATGCATATTAGGTAGCAAAGTATTTTTCAAATTCACTCATGAAATAACATCTAAAAAGAGATTAATATTTATATATATATATATATAGCTAGCTAGCGCTAGGCGTTTAACAAATTAAACAAAACACAGCGGATTAAAAACTAATTAATCTAAATGATCATGAGCAGATATTTAATATTTCTAACTGATCAACTTCCTAAACATTTTTTACCAAAAAATTAAAAAATCTGTAGCCAATTAATTCTAACTCGTGTAATTCGTCTAACTGTGCACCGAGCAAGTACTATACCATATATTGTTTTTGTTTGGAGGATATAATGTAGCGCCATATAAATATATATGTATATATATATATATATATATATATATATATATATATTAATAAAACACAAAGAAATTAATAAAAACCAACACATTAATATTATAACTAATTACTGAACCTTCTAAAAATTGTTTACTAGCAAATAAGGAAAGGAGCCTTCTAAACATTTCAACTTGCCTAATTATATATAGATACGGAATTTTCATGCTTCCATTAATATCTGTAGAAAATATATGTTATATTAATTAATATGATATAAAAGAAGATGGAGAAGAGCAGAAAGAGGGAAAGAGGTTTTGAGGGCTACATCTAATTTGCTATAATGAAGTGTCTAATACATAATATATATCTCTATTTATAGGGGAATGAGACTAGCTAGAAGTAATAGAAATACAATCAATCAATGATACTAATTAATATTGATTGATTTATACAATAAACCAAATATGGTAGATAATAAGTCATATTACCATACACATTGAATATATTCTAAGTATGGTAATATTCTATAATAATATTCTAACAATATCATTGATTGCCCAAATTTTTTTCTACATATATGTAATCGGCCTTGTTTCTTGAGTCGACATTCAAAAGATTTTTCTACTAAAATGAATCAATTTTTATTGTAAATTAAATAGTCATCTTCTTCGTAAATTATAACTCGTCATATTTTATTTATTTATTTATTTTTGCAATATTTTGAGCAAGTAATAAAAGAATAAATTATTTAAATTTTTGTGCCTTCAATGCCATATCGATCGTCTATGATACATAGGATCATGATCAACTACAGAATCCTATCTCATGCATGGAGGCTGGTAGGGTGGGTATGCGAATTAAAGGTTTGGGGGGAATTAATTACTGCACCCTCTTTTTATGAAATGTTAATTTTATTTATCCTTTTGGATTGATGAGCCTTTTTACAAATTACAATACATGATGTACTCAATTGCAAAAAAGTCGAGTCAAGCTATAGGCGTATATATCACGGACGTACCATTTATATTGAATTAATTAATGGTCTGCATCTATCTATATTATATCTTGGCGATCGTTTTATTAGCTGACTTGCTTAATTTCCAGTTGATCTTTCTTCCTCACTATTATAAAGTCTACTAAAAATTAGTATTAAATATGATTCAATATTCTTGTTAGGTGGCATATATTATGATATTATATGTATAGATGCTCACTGAAAATCTCAAAGTCATGTTATATTTATTGAAATTAGAAACAATAAAAATAAATAAAATGAATAATTAATTAAAGAACTCCCTCGACCTATAAACCTATAGCTATGATCGATGATCCTCTCGTGATTGGCATGTAACAGATTGATTGATTAAGCAAAAAGCTGATGATTTTATATAATAATATGTGCTCGATCTGTTTTTGCAAATTAATTATGACAAGGAAAAATCATGTTTACAAAAGCAGATACTTATAAGAGCTGATCATGATCATAATCAAGACGATCGAGACCACCCTTAATAATATTGGCGCTGACCCTTAGATCCAGATCGAAAGGTATTATAAAGAGCTCCTAACTTTGGTGAAATCAGTACCCCAATTACAGAAAAGAAAGAAAGAATGGTTTCTTTTTTAAGTCCCAAATCCACTAACTGAAAAGTGAAAACTTTTACAAGGAAATGAGTATACAATGGACTAAGGAATAGGACTTAGCTTAATACTTAAGAGAATCCACACGCAGTAGTACAATATACACCGGCCTCCCCCTCAACCTCCTTTTCACTTTACCCAAAATCTCACTTTCCTAAATCTTTTTATTGTCCTCAATTATATGACTAAATCGATGGAACCATGAATGAAAGAAGACCAAGAATGAAAAGCAACCAGATTTAACCTCTCTCTCTCTCTCTCTCTCTCTCTCATCTTTTGGGCTCGCTAGGAAGTAGCGGCCAGCTCATACTCTCCCTAGACATCGACCTCGCACCAACCTTCTTTACTCTATCGAACCCTTTCTCTCTTTTATATATTTGGTCACGCTACTACTCATGCGCCCATTCCTCCTCCATTGTTATACCTTCATAAGCTCTATCTCTCATCTCTTTTCATAAACTTGGCGCTCTCTTTGACCCAGCAAAATGGACTACGGCAGGCTCCAACAGCCTGACACGCTGGGTGACTCATCCAGAAGTCACATCCACGTACCGGAAGACGCCAGTACTACAGCCTCCCCACAGCGCAGCAGAAAGAAGAAAGTGATCTTCCTATCACTGCTCTCAGTCGCTCTAATAGTTGCCGCTGCGATCTCCGCCGTGATTCTCATCGGGTTCCCGGGCGGTGTGTCTGACCGACCCCAATCGGCAATCCACCGCAAGCCCACCCAGGCTATCTCCAGGACCTGCAGCAAGACCCGGTATCCGGACCTCTGCGTTAACTCCCTGCTCGATTTCCCGGGCTCGCTCACCGCGTCGGAGCGCGACCTGGTTCACATTTCCTTTAACATGACGCTGCAGCGACTGAGCAAAGCCCTTTACTTCTCCTCCGGGTTCTCCTACCTCCAGATGGAGCCACGCGTACGTTCCGCCTACGACGACTGCCTCGAGCTTCTCGACGACTCTGTGGACTCGCTCTCCCGTTCGCTTGTCTCAGTCTCCAGCACCACCTCCACCCAGGACGTGCTGACGTGGCTGAGCGCGGCGCTGACGAACCAAGACACGTGTGAGGAGGGGTTCGCGGACCTGAGCGGGTCCGTCAGGGACCAGATGGCGGTCAGGTTGAAGGACCTGTCTGAACTGGTAAGCAACTGCCTGGCGATATTCTCGGGGTCCGACACGGACGACTTTTCTGGAGTCCCGATACAGAACAGGCGCAGGTTAATGGAAAACGATATGTCGGTGGAGAATGCTGATGGTTTGCCGAGATGGTTGAGCAGGAAGGAGAGGGAATTGCTGGATATGCCGATATCGGCGATACAAGCCGATATAGTGGTATCCCATGACGGGAATGGAACGTATAAGACGATTGCAGAGGCGATCAAGAAGGCACCCGAGCATAGTTCTCGACGGACGATTATTTACGTGAGGGCAGGAAGGTAAATTCAATACACTTTTCCCATATTTTTCAAAATAATAATAAATATTATAATAACTTTACAGCTATAATTGTCACCTTATTATTGTAATAGTACAACGACGGTGGTTAAAGAAATAATTATGGAAAAATTTTCCGAAGTTTTTGGTATTTCCTTTGGGGCAGTGATAATTGGCTCATTGACTTCGCCTCACTAATCATGCAATCTACAATATTCATGGGAACAATCATGCTCTATACGATTTCATGTAAATACTTTAGTTGATATTTAGAATTCTCTTTTCAAAATGTATTCGTATTTATTAATGTAAAAAAAAGTTTGTTGCATCAATTACCAATTACTTTTTCTTTTTCTTTTTTTATGTAAGGGTAGTGTTGAATCCAAGATTCCAATTTTAAAAGTTTGGATGTTATGTCATCAGGTCACATGCCTTTGACATTAATTACTAATTACTTATATAGTAATATATTTGCATTTAAAAAATTAATAAAATTATTTGTAATATGATTTATTTTCATAGATTTTCTTAGTTTTGGTATTAATTAATAGTTGTTGTATTAATTTTAAGGTACGTTGAGGAAAACTTGAAAGTGGGAAGGAAGAAGACGAACTTGATGTTTATAGGGGACGGGAAGGGTAAGACGGTCATCTCGGGTAGCAAAAGTGTTGCCGATAAGGTGACGACATTCCACACCGCATCGTTCGGTAAGTTGTGCTTTTACGACGAGTGTCTGGCGGTCCCTTTGTTGTCGTATAATTTTTCTATTATTGTTCTTTTTGTTTTTGTCAGTATGAATTCTGTAGGCCATTACTGTGCATGATGTAGGAAGTTGCACGTGGTCTGTCTCCTTCATACTTTCATGCCACTTAAGATTCCTGTTATCCGGTCCATCCATTATTGCATGTGGCTCATTTGTTCTAGTCCATTTTGGTCGGAATTACCCTCTTAAAACTCCATTTTGGAGTGTTGAGGGGGGAAATATATGGTGGCTAGAGTTCTTTTAAATTTGTTTGACAGTTGGCTCGTTTCTCAAAGCATGAAAGCTATACTTAGGGGCTGAAATGATCCTCAAATGCTGTTTGTTTCTGGTTTTTTCAACCTGGGATGTTCTCTTTTTCAGTGTGCACAGAAAGTCTGGAAAATTATGCAAATTATTGTCCTGCGTACATCAAATCATGCTTATTAGTCTCACATGTAAACGTAAATAGACATCAACTCTGTCCCAAAAAAAACAGGTGCCTACAAATTAAAGAAAGAGAATCACATTGTCGGTGTGGGTCACTGACATAAAGCGAATTGTAAATCAGTTTTGTGTCTAATTACTAAAGTCACCGCAAAGACTTTTCTTGAATTAAGTAATTGAATAGGATGTTAATTTATTGAAAGCCACTGAAATTTCATTTTACTACTCCAATACTATTTATTTTAATACTAGAAGTCTAGACCTCGCTCCTAGGTTATTGGTCTTTTGAAAAGAGTGATTTATTATTAAAAAATTAAATATTTAATTATTTTTTAAAAAAAATGATTGCCCAGCATTTATGTAAATATTATTTGTCTAACTCATGTTTTCATGGACCTACTGATTTTCAGCGGCAACCGGACCTGGTTTCATTGCACGGGACATGACATTTGAGAACTCGGCAGGACCAGGCAAGCACCAAGCAGTGGCGCTTCGTGTTGGTGCGGATCATGGCGTGGTCTACCGCTGCAACATCATCGGCTACCAAGACACGCTCTACGTCCACTCCAATCGCCAGTTCTTCCGTGAATGCGACATCTTTGGCACTGTGGACTTCATATTTGGCAACGCTGCCGTTGTGTTCCAAAACTGCAGCATCTATGCTCGAAAGCCAATGCCCCAGCAGAAGAACACCATCACCGCCCAAAACCGCAAAGACCCTAATCAAAACACCGGCATTTCCATCCACGCTTGCCGGATCCTCGCCACCTCCGATCTCGAAGCATCCAAAGGTAGCTTCCCGACATATCTAGGCCGTCCATGGAAGATGTACGCCAGGGTTGTCTACATGTTATCCTACATGGGTGATCACATTCACCCACATGGGTGGCTGGAATGGAACACAAGTTCGTTCGCTTTAGATACACTGTACTACGGCGAATACATGAATTATGGTCCAGGAGGAGCAGTTGGGCAACGCGTCAAATGGCCGGGGTATCGAGTTATTACGTCGACGGTGGAGGCAAGCAAGTTTACCGTTGCACAGTTTATTTATGGCTCGTCGTGGTTGCCGTCTACCGGAGTGGCATTTTTAGCCGGGCTCTCCACTTAAATTACACCATTAGTGTATAATACTAGGGGGTGATAATTAATGCGTAAAATATAGAATTTCTTAAATCCCGATCGATCATCATTTTCAAATCAAAATGCAAATCAATTTAAACTATTTGTCAGGTCAATACGTGACAAGATTTTAACTATTTAATTTAAAAATAATCACTGGGATATGAGAAATTATATATATATATATGGTATAATAGGGTAATTAAGAAGAATCTCACAAGATATCGATGGAGAGAACTGAAAATTTTTGTCTTTATTTGTTTTTTTTTCCCTTACCTCTTCTGTATTAATCAATAGCTTAATGTTTATGTGGATTTCTTGTATTATAAAGGTGGAAGAATTTCTTTTATTTATCTCTTCGCTCTGTGAACAATGTTAGACATTAACTGTGTGCATGGAAAGCGTACGTATCACCGTGCCACAAAGTTTTTATTTTGTTCTCTTGCATCTTGTGAACGCGTAGGTAGGTTTCTTTGTAGAAAAAAATGAGGTCCAGATTTAGCTTATTTTAATGTTGTCGGTGGCAGTTGCCAGTTGGAAAAGAAGAGTATCTTCGGGGCCAACTAAAAAATGGCCCACATCATTAAAGCGAAAGTTCAATGGCATTGATTTCAGGCCACTAGCTTATCTTATGGGCTAGGACTTTTCTCTTAGCTTCCAAATGGCGTTGGCTTTTACCGGAAAAGTCCGACCACAAAGGAAATTTTTAGGAAATGGGATTTTACTGGAAAAGTCCGACCAGAAGGAAATTTTTAGGAAATGTTCTTTTTCTAATCTAATCTTATCCTGCCTTCCGATTAGATGTCATTAGGTTAGGTTTAGCTACTAAAATAAAACATAAAATTTTTATCTTATCTCATCTTATCATTACACATTTTTTAAATATTTATATAAAATATAATAAATAATTCAACTTTTTCAAATCTAAATTCAATTTTTTCAAATCTTAAAACAATAATAATATTAAAAAATAATATTTTAAATTTTTACCTAAAACTTAAAATTCTCATCTCACTTTCCAAACCTAACATATTATAAATTTTTATATTTTCGAGATTTGACCACTACAATAAGATTGTATTTAAATTTACTTGATGGTGTGTAATGGTAAAAACTTTGCTTCATTTACTTCCAATAATTTCCAACCCAACTATCACCTCTCATGCCCATATCTAAATAGAACAAATGAAAATTATAACTTCGGAGAAAAATTTATTTGCAAGTCTGTCACACCAGGCAATTATTTTGAATTTAAGGCCTCGTTTGTTTTTAGAGATGAGATAAGATTAAAGTTGAAAAGTTAAATAAAATATTGTTAGAATATATTTTTTAATATTATATTTGTTTTGAAATTTGAAAAAGTTAAATTGTTTATTTTATTTTATATGGGGATTTGAAAAAGTTGTAATGATAGGATGGAAGGTTTTCAAAGTTTTTTATTCTAGTCTTGAAAATAAACAAGGCCTAAGAATAATTGATGTTTGAAAAATTCTACTTATCATTTCCTACATCACATACCAACATGTGATTTATCATTTTTTCCCATGTTGAGAGATGACTTGATTCTTATTGAAAAAGTGCCTCTACATGAGATTGTTCGCTCAAGCAGTGATTTTGCCGCTCGAGCAAAACTTCAGGCAGAGAGTTCGCTTGTCACATGCTTGATAGTCAGCTTGAGCAGGGCCCAACCCGAAAGTTCATTAGTCACTCGCTCAACACTTAGTTCGAACAAAACACTAGCCCTAATATTTGCTCAAGCCTCACTAGACAACGCTGCTCAAGCGAATGTTATGTTTTAGAGCTTCTTGTGCTGTACAGTATAAATACATGCTATTTTCATTATATTTCATGATTTGGACACTTTTGAGCAACCAAATTACATAGAGATTGAGATCCTTTTGTGAGAATCTTGAAAACTCATTGGGTGTATTAGGGCTATGGCATTGAGGATTTTCTAATTGATCTCTCGTACTCCACATTTATTGATAGTGAATTTATTGAGACTGACCCCACCAGTGGACGTAAGCTCACATTGAGCTGAACCACTTAAATCTTGGTGTTCTGTGTGTGTGATTGTCGTTATTTTCTTTTAATTTGCTTCCACTATTTCACTTTAACTTAACCGCTGATAACTAGTTAATCCGAACAATCTATTTAAACACATATATTGGTGTGTAAATATGTATGTTTAAATAGAATGATAAAAATGACAAATCACATATTGATGTGTGGTATAGAAATGATAAGTAACATTTCTCATAATGTATTTACACCTCAGCTTGCAAATACCAGAACATTGGTACATAACTTTAACCTCAAATCCTTGAAATTTTACCGTACGTGGGATTGGACAAATTGCATACAGTCACCAGCATTTTAACTTTGTTCTCATATATACATGGCTATATATTCCCTAGTCCTTGGTGGTTGTACAGAGTACCGGCCGGGGTCCCCGGCCCCAAGCTGCAAAGGGACCACCTCCTCTGCGGAGACGACAATGTCACTCGAGCTGGAATTGATTCTAAAGGCATTATTTATCCATTTGATATGTGCCAAAGGCCAAATACCACATTAATCTCTGTTTGTAGATATGCCTAACCCATAAACAATTTTGCTTTTGTGATCCCTTCTGCCAACCAATATTATCAATCAATACCAACTTCACTCCCCCATATATAGTTTTGACAATGTTGCATATGAAGGGCGTAAATTTTGTACGTTGTGCCTAGCTAGCTGGAAATATAGCGAACTGAGTTGTGAAAAATTAATTGCAGCCTACACCGTTTGTGTTACGGTACAGCTTTTAGTAGTACTTGTTGTGTAGAGGAAGTTCGCCTGTGAAATTTTAGAAATTCATTCGAAAAAGAAATTGTTTTATCAACTATAAAACATCAGGTATGGGCATCTTTAAATTTGTCACTTGCAAAAGATCATATAATAAGAGCTGGGGCGATTCTAATGCATTTTGGCAGGACCTAAAACTTCTTGAGCCATTATATGCTAAAAGGTGCGCACTACATTTATTTAATGACATATTTGTTTGGGATACTTAGAGGATGAGATGAAATGAGATGAAATGAGATGAGATGAGAAAATTATGAATAATAATGAAATAATTTGTAAATAGTAGTAATATTATTTGCGTTATAATATTTTATAGAATTTTGGGAAATGAGAGAAAAAATTCAATAAAAGTATTATAAAGTTTAAATATTTTTATATTAATATTATTTTTGTTTTTGAATTTGAAAAAGTTGAATTGTTTTTTTTGTTTTATTTCAAAGTTTAGAAAAATTGTAATTATTAGATAATGATTAGATGAAAAATTTGAAAATTTGAAATTAAAAAACAGATATTTGAATTATGTTTGAATGTTGAGATATAATGAGATAAGATAGCATGAGATAAAACCATCTCAACATCCAAGCAATCTCTTATAGTCAATAGATCTTATTTTTAACGCAATCCAATATTGGAATAATAACTAAAAGACCCGGAAAAGGAAAATGATAAACACGACATTTTTTACAAGCTTTTGCACAATCATGTTTTTAAAAGAGTGGTTACTTGTAAAATAACTTATAAAAATAATATCATTTTACAAAAAGAAATTATATTTAAAATCATAGAGTGCGTAAGTACCGCACAATTTCTAATATAAAAAGTTAGTAAATATAGGACTCACAAGAAAAAAAAAATTAATTTTTTAATAATAAACTCCAATCTTTTTTAAAAGGATTGTGCAGTGCTTATACGTTCTATAACTGTATCAAACATTACTTTTTTACAAAAATACCTTTATTTTAAAACATCGAAAACTAAAAGGATTGTTCGTGCATTTAGTATCACAATTTGAATATAGAAGTAAAAAATAATTTGAGTTTTTAAATAATAATAGTACTATACGAGTATGATTAACAAGAATGCACAAATCTTGAACAAGTCATTTGTAAAAAATAGATCTAACAATAAATAAGTAAATTTTTCACATTTTTTATTATAGAACCCACTTTTTTATAAAAGACATAAACGAAATATAATACATTTTAGATTTGTATATATTATTATTTATTTAAAAAATATAAAAATTTTGATAAATTTTTTTTTGGAAGATTTTTTTTATATAAATAAACATTTCTCAAATATACTATTAGAATTCTAATAGAAAAATGATAAAAGACGGTCGCACAGCATGAAAGTCGAAGACTCGGAAGGCGGAGCGGCCAACAGGAATTTAGGAGCTGTTTCCAAATGTATTATTTAGCTTTGTCATCGCAAAGGAAATGTCTGAAGAGAGTATCGGATTCATAAAGGTGTAAAGGAAGGTGGCTCTTCCAAGAGCTTATTAATTCCTTGACTTCTGCTGGAGAAGGAAAGATCTAAGTGGCACTCCGATCAAAGAAAATGGGGAGGAGCAATGGCCTGGACACTCCCAACTTCCAGAAATACGGCGTCCCATTCTATTCGGCCGCTTGGGTTCCGTTTAAGAGCATCAGATTCGAGGACGAATCCCAAGGCCAGGAGGAAGACCGCAACCAATCCAGCGATCAAATTTCCAGAGGCGACGGATCTTCTCTGTCTCCGGAGTCTTCCGCCGATTATAACTACATCGTGTTCGCCGGTGGCGGCGGCGAGGGTCGGAGTGGAATCCCGAACGCCGTTGTTCTCGCCCGATTCGACTACACATCTAACGTTCTCTCCGATCAGCCTGTAAGAATTTCTCGTTCAGATTTGAGTTTTGGTTATTGAGTTTTTTTTCTTGTGCTGAGTTGTAAGTGGAATAAATTTGGGGATTGTAGAATTTTGGAATCGCTGTTGAATAATTGAATATATATATATTGATTTTTGGTATCAAATTACATGTAAGTCTTTGCTTGCCTAATGTAAAAATTCCATTTTCAGTTAGCTTAGTTTTAATTTTAAGGTTCTAGAGGATAATGATGATAAGATCACTACTTCGACCTAGATAGGTCTTATCTCTTGTATACCATCTTGTGTACTTAGGCCATGCCTATCTCTATTAATAACATCGTTTACTTATCAAAAAAACAAAAATGATGATAAGATTGTTAGCTTCCGGCGTTCCCCAATTGTTCAAGACAGTCGTGGATTGCTAAATATATTTATCATTTGAGATAATACTTTTTCTTCTATTTATAAATGAGTTGTCTTTCATTTCAGGTGGCTAAGCTTGGAACTGGCTCTGATTTGCCTTATAGAATGGGGGTTCATCCTGGTCGAGATGGCCTCATTTGTTCAATGCCTAAGAGTTGCAGGTATTCATTCTTTCCATATTTTTCCACAAATTGACAACCATTATCTAAGGAGAATTATCTGTAGAGCGGCGAAATGACAAAGGTTATGTATCGTAGGGAAGTTCAGAACCTATGAACTTTTTGTGAACATTTTAAGTATGTGTTACATTTCGTTGCTTATATATATATATATATATATATATATATATATATATATATATATATATATGCAGCAATCTCAAAGTTTCTTCTTCTTCTTCTTTTCTCTTCTCTCATAACATAATTAGCCTTCTTGTGTAAAAGGAAAAGGGTTTATGATGCTGTAATAGGCTTCCGACAAATCAGATAAAAGCAGAGAGAGAGAGAGATTCTCAGTTAGCACCAGAGGCATAGTTAAGACAAGAAAGAGAAGCAAAGAGCATGAGAGAGCACAGATATTCCTCCCCTGTTAAAATCATGGCCAGGCTGTTTCCAAAATTTGAAATGAATTTCTCATTACCGAACACATTTACAAAATGCACCCGCCTGCATTTGAGCTGTATCTGTGGTATATCTATGCTTCATAGCTTAGAGATGATTGCAATGAAATCATTTAAATTATATAGACCCATTTCTCTTCAAGATCGTGGAATAACTCAATTAAGAACCACTAGGGAGGACCTCAAATGGGTGTGCTGTTGTGTTGGATAATTTTTTTGATAAGTAAAAATATTATATAATTGTGTTGGATAATATGGAGGCAATTAACGTCATTGTTGCAGTACATGATCTAGAAACTTAATTGTGAAAAAGTTGTTTCTCAAATATATGCTTGGGCACTTAATTAGAGTGCCATATTAACTGACTGTGTGAAAATAGTTGAGTAAATTAACCCATTAGTTTTTTCTTTCCAGTTAATTGAGATTTGTTGATCTATAATTGAGCTCTTTCCATGCAGATGGTTCAAATGGGAAGTAGAAAAGAGCGAGGAAGTTCATAAATTGGGTTTGAAGCTGTCTGATAAAGTGCTCACCCAGTTGGAAGATGTTGGACAGCAATTAGCATTAGCGTTTAACAAGGAGGGTTCTGCGCTTGCTGCTGGTGGCGAGGTAGATGTTGTCTTTCAACATTTTTCTCATAACTTAACAGACATTACATGTCTTGTAACATGAGAAAATGACACTTCAACATATTTCGTTCTGACTTTCGGTCTGATTCTGCACTAGAGAGATGGTCGTCTATTAATTAAAATAAACTCAGAACTTGTTTGCTGTGTGAGAAGGTTAAAAGGTTTAATTAGAAAAGAAGGGTCTCTCTACACCACTGTCTTTACTTTTTTTTCCATTTATGGGTCTCCCAAGGTAATATCTCCTTTGCATCTCAACTAAGGAATGCTCTATACACAGCATGAAATGGTGGGACTAAGATAGTAAGATAAAACTTTTCTATTGATGACTATAAAGGAGGATCTGGCCGTTTTATAGAGTTTTGCTATGAAATGAATTATTTTACCAGCCTCATGTAACCAGAATTAAAGTGAACTTGTCGTGGGCCTAACCATTCTTCCAAAAGCTTAGCACTGTTGGATACTGATTTAATTAAACCCTCAACCCTATGGATTGCAACATTCCACCCCGGTTCCACATCCAACTTTCATGGAATGTCCAATCTATCAGCATGTGACCCAATCTTTTTCTTTCAGCCGCTCCACTTATCGATATTCAATGACTTAAGACTACACCCATTCGGAATACCCATAGATTTTGATCATGTAGGACACCTCTCCGTGACTCGAGCTCGTGACGTGGTGTAGGCTCTTATCTCAATTATTACAAGTCTAACTATTGTTTCAAAATCCCCATGCCTGTTAGATATTGATGATTTCCTTTTACCCTTAACCCTTAGGATCATGAAAAAAACCAAGCATTTCAATGTGAAACTAATTTTTTTCCTTATTTTCAGCTGTTTTTGCTCATCTGAATGCAATGGGTACTCTTTATCCTCTCTTGTTAAATTACTCAATTTTACTTAACAGCCGTTATCGCTCATCTGAATGCAATGGGTATTCTATTTAGAGAAATGATTTGTGCAACCATACAAGCCCTTGTTAAAAAGTGGAGCCCGCCTAAAAAAAGTGTAAAAAAAACTATTCTTTATTTGTGGGGCCCATCCTCTCTTGTTAAATTAATCTATTTATCCTCTCTTGTTAAATTACTCAATTTCACTTAAAAGAGAAACTATGCTCAATATGCTCCCTTGTTTCTTTTGAGCCATGGTGTTTCATGGTACTCCCTCTCTGGCATGTTCTGAATACATAACTTTGCTTTGGCAACACTCTGAAACTGGCATGGTAGATTATATCAGAAGGTTGACGTTAGAATATTTTTCTGGTTTTAATGCAAATCTTAATGAATTAGCATCTTATATTTTTTTATTTTTTTTTTTTGTGTTAAAAAATGTGGATTCAGGTTCGTAATTCTGTTGGTTTCGTTTTATAAGCTAAGTTTTGTTAGGAAATACATCATAGTCATCTACATAAACAAATCAGAATGCTAGTCATGCAAGTTTGCTTTCTACAACTAAATTCTTTTCTTTGGAATATATTGCCTGATATGGGGTCTATTCTCCGGTTTATCTTTATATTCATTGGCTGATTTTTGTGTATTGTTCAATGGAGTTAAGTTTTGCTTCGTCTCTGGACTGAAAGCTTGATTTCAATTATCTGGATTTTCTTTTCCAAACTTTGTCTCTTGTTTCATGCAGATATAAGATGCCATATGATGATCTGAATTCTGTGCAGTACAGGATGGAAATTTGAGGGTCTTCAAGTGGCCTAGCATGGAAATTACTCTCAATGAGGCTGGCGCTCATACCACTTTGAAGAACTTAGACTTCAGGTCTGATGGCATGCATTTGAAATTTCACTCTTAATATTACGAGATTTAGAAAAAAAAAAAATGAATTTATACATATTACCTCTCTTTTAATATATCTTTAGTAAGCACATGTTACATCCTTTGTCTGAAAGGAAGTAATGTTGACGCTCTAGTTTGGTTTTCTTGCAGCCCTGATGGGAAATATCTTGTCTCCTTAGGAGATAGTGGCCCTGCTAGGGTTTGGGATGTGAGATCCTCAACAGTCATAGCTTCACTTCCAAAGGAAAATGTAAGCAATTCATTGAAATTTTCCAATTTCCAATGAAGGAAAAGCTCATTTTGATACTTCGCTTTCTAAGTTGACAGCCGCGTCCAGTCAAGTATATTTGGTTGATGTTTTTAACATGCAGTCATGGCATTATCGATTGTGGGCTTATTGTGGAATCATCTGGCCATGACGTCAAACGCTGTCTATTTGAATTAAGTTGAAAGGAGAAAATTCTCACCTTTCCTTTGATTTGAGCTGATAAATTTCCTATCATCTGTGCATGCAGGATGAGGTTTTTAGCTCATGTAAATTTTCTGAGAGTACTGATAAGAATCAGGTCCTATATATTGCTGCAGTGACAGGTGAACATTCAGATGAGATGCCATCCTCCCAGTTTACAGTGAAAGTTTTTGTTGTTTACATTACTGTTTAATGAGCTGACCGCTGTTATCATTATCCTACATAGGTAAAGGTGGGAGCATCGTGACTTGGAATCCAGCCACGTGGAAGAGGATGGGATCCAAGCCTGTTGCTCGGGACACAATTTCTGCCTTTAATGTTTCACCAGATGGAAAGTTCCTTGCCTGGTAAGATTCACTTGGCTGGTTTGAAGCGCTTTACGACATGAATTGTCACTCTACACTCAATTATTTTCAAGTATTGGTATTGAATAGATGTGATTGTGCCTTACATCACCAATGATCCTCCACCTATGTTGTCTACAATGGAAATCCATATAGCCAATGCTCAACTCTTTACAGCAAAAAAGAGTGAACTTGGATGCTTTTGAAGACATCCTGCAAGATGTGTTCCCAGGCCACTGGCTTTAAGACAGACAGTTTATCATGACAGAAAGCTGTTGTTTTCAAGATCACCCGTTCTTCCCAATAATTACCTTTTTTCAGTATTGATATGGCTAAAGCAGGCTTTCTTGGTTGAATCCTTTGCAGGGAGGATCTCCTCTATGTGTGAAAAAGAGAACCAAATCTTCCTTTCCTTCCATAACAATGCTTATTGTACAACTATCTAAAACACTTTAACATGGAACTTAGTCAGTTTTTAACTTATCCTCCCTTTGATTGGTTGACATTCAGTGGGACGACTCAAGGAGACATTTTGATTTTAAATTCAACCAGCATGCGGGTTCAGACAATGGTTAGGAAAGCTCACCTTGGCTTTGTAACTGCCCTGGCATTCTCTCATGACTCAAGGTATCAATAAAGCATATCTGCTCTGCTCCTTAATAACAATTATGCTGCAGCATTTCCCTTGATAGGAATAAATAATTTGATGATGAACCATGCAACTTTGAATATAGGGCTTTGGCTTCTGTATCCCTGGACTCAAGTGCGAGGGTGACACTTATTGAGGAGAGGAAGAAAACGGGTATGTGCATTCCTTATTTTCTGATGTATTGAGTAAACTATCTCTGTTTTGTTGGGCTGGCAATGGTCAACGCGATCTACAGCCTATTCAGTCACTTGATAATATCTGACTTCGGCTCAAAGTGCAAATTTAGGCCTCAAGGATTAGGGTTTTCATGGCTTCATTGAATTTGGGAAGAATGAATTTAATCCTGAAAGCTTGATAACGGGCAGGAATTGAAACGTTCAAGAGAGACCTGGAAGGGAGAAGGGAGAATGGTGGGGGATGCATTCAGATATCTAGAAAGGGCGAGAGACCTGTGCTAAAGTAAAACTATGTTTAAACATATCAGTAGAGATTCATCTGGCATTTCCCTTGTGTCATGCCATGGCTTTTAAAGTTTTAATGGACACGTATTTCTCATTTTAGGTTACACTCTGCAACTGGCTCGATAAATTTTCCGAAACATATTGGTTCTCAAGCCAAATGTTCTTTCATCTAGTAAATATTTGGAGTTAATGCACTTGTAAAAAATATAGGTTCAACAAGAAGTTGGGTTGAGCCTGTTGACCGTCTTGATGGAAGGATGGAGTCTGTAATTACTAATTCTTTCGACGTGTCTGATAATCTGTTGTTGAGCGGGGATTCACTCCAATTTCTTGATCTTCTTGCAGGTGGAGTGAGCTTATGGGTCATTTTGTTCGTCATTCTACTCGCCGTTGCTGTATATTTTATGAAGAATAAAGGAATCCTTAGCTAGAAGTTGCTGTTTTATTCTGTTTGAATGAGAAATTTGTACCAGAACTCCAAAATTGTACCGATTGTCAATAAGCAGTTTTGGCCCTTGTTTGAAATTCATGTTTGTTTCTTGAAAGAAACCCCCTTAAATTATCAAAATGGATGTAACTTTACTATCGTTTATGCAATCTTCCAAACGAATATTGACCGTTAATACTTTAATGACCTTTCCCCACACATCTTGAGATATAACTCTTTTCCACATCAAAATTTTGGCCAGAGACGTGCCCCCTTCCCTATGTTATGGCAATAAAAAATTTCTTATCGACTACCATTCACTATCCCACATTCCATATTCTATAACATTCCATAGATGTGAAGTTGAAAGTGAATAGTGACTAATGCAAGTTATATGTCAACTATTCCGGATCAAATTCCTCCAGTGGCTTTGTTTGTAAACCTTCTTTCTTTTTTTTGGGTTAATAACATTCGTCTTTGCGCTCACAACCCATTTAAACTTTTGTACGTGTCATAATTCTTGGATCTTGAAATTGTCAGCATCCCTGCCCCTCTAGATTGTCACAAAATGCCTGAACAAAAGTACGTACGCCATGGACAATCTTTTATGGCACTATATCTGAGTGAGTAGGATATAAATGGATCAATTAATAAGGACTTGTTGGATTAAAAAGAGGGCACTTGGAAATATATCTCAGTACTGTTTCTTTGAGCTCATCTAGAACAATGAAAGCAAGTGAAGAGCTCAATGTTTGCTCTACATTCTTGACCTAATTCTCAGTTCCATTAAATAGATTTAATTCCGTGAAGGGAGTAACTATACAGTAGGCTTTAAAGTGCAACACCAAATGTAAAGGGATTTAAATTTGGGAAGATTATTTGAGAACTCAATGATTCCATAAATTAATTAGCACCTATGGAAGGAGATTAAGGCTATTTTCAAGACCGTATGGAGAAATGAACTATGAAGTATGTGTAAACCATCTTCAATGTAAGTTAAAAAAGCCATTATTGGCGCTTCCTTTGGTAGAGTGAATAACCAACAAGGGCAGACATCAGGAAGGTCCAAAGCACCTGCGAAAAGATATTCAGCAGGGAATATAATCGGAAAAGCAATAAAATTGTTTAGAGAAGTAGACAATATGAGAAACGGTGTAGCACTTACCGTATTGATGGTGTGCCACCGTTCAAGCCTTTTAATCCTGGATTGCATGTCTTCGATAATCCCATCTATTGGAGATACCTCCCTACATGGTGAGGATTCTGAAGCAGAACTGCTACCCTGTTTGGTTCAACCAACAATTAGAGATGTAGCAAATATGGCATCTGCACTTAACGCAAATAGGGATGACGTGTTTAGTGTGGGTTGGGGTTGGGGTTGGGGTTGGGATTGGGTGGGGGCCGTTGGCCATTAGGGAGGAAAGAGAAATTCCACTAGTTTTGGAGATTTCTGCAGCATCTGGGGATGATAATCTGCAACAGTACAGAGTCCACAGAAAAAGCTATGCAGATAGTATTTGACATGGTCCTAAAATTTAAAACAGGAATATTATCTGTTGTTTTAAGTTTCAGAAGCAAATGGCAATCATCCTTCTTTACTCATCGCTAAGATACCTGAGATTGAATAAATTCCATGAGTTCCTGCAGCCTTGCAGCTTGCTGAGGGTTAACTCCACTGGAACTTCTTTCGATTGCTGGTAATCTCTCCAAAATTATTTGAAGATAACTCTACAAATACAAAAAGAATCAATAAATTCTGACAGAATTATGATGCAATTTGGTTCTGGTGGTGACTTATTTACTGGCATGCAGCTTGCTACGCAAGCACACAAACATTCTATGTTGTTCGAGTAGAGTCGGGGCAAGACCTTTGTAGTATATGAGCCATCTAGTTTAAGCATAGAACCAGCAGCAGCTACAGCCTCTTTATTAACACCTTTAATTTGTAGGTAAGGACTAGGGGCATCTTGTAGATGATCAACCTCAATCAGGATCTATAAAAGGCAACCAAGATAGACATTATCAGTTCAAAGATGATTAAAAAGGAAAAAGGAATGAAGGACGAACTTTTAATATATCAAGAGAGAACTGGGAAAAAAAATCTTAAAATAGTAGAAAACATCATGCTTTGCCATTATCAGCTCATCAATAGCAGGAGATATGAATCAGATTCAATTCAGGGCATTAGTACGAGTATGTACTTGAGCAATGCCTATTCTTCTTTTAATATTAGTAAAACTTTTACTCGTCAAAAAAACTAATAATAACAATTAGGTCACTCAAAAATTCATGTAAATATAACTTCATTTCACATTACATATTGAAGTTCCTGCATATTGGAAGAACATTCTCTGGAAAGGAATAGATATACACTAAATTAGAAATTCCATGCCATTCAGTACGGTCAATGAGTGAATGAGAGTTAGGAAGGTAAGTTGGTCAAGCATCAAGAATTGTTTTAATCATTACAACTTTCCCAAACTTCCAAACAAAATACAAAAAACCATATAACGTTTTCAAATTCCAAAATAAAAATTTATATTAAAAAATTATATTCTAATAATATTTTAACTTTATAATATTTTTATTCAACTTTTTCTCTTTTCCCAAAACCTAATAAAACATCTTAACTCAAACCATTTCACCACTATTCACAAACCATTTATTTCACTGCTATTCATGAATTTCTCATCTCATCTCATTTCCAAACATCTCCTTCCAAACATCTCCCAAGTGCGCCATCATATATTAAGCGTCAAGTAAAACCGTGTAACATTATTTGGAAGGAACCTATTTGAAAAACAAAATTGATAATACAATGGTGGCAATAAGAGGTAGAAACGTTCATTTTGCAGATCGTGAACCCTTTTTATCTTGAGAAGTAAGTGATCTCATTAGTGCAACAGAAAATGAAACACACTTCCATTACTGCAAATGGCGACAATAATAGGCTGAGGTCCAGTGGTAACTTAAAACTAGAGAGCAAATCATTGCAAAATTCGTGAACCTTTTAAGTTTAAACCTTCAAATTGAACCCTGAAGTCTCAACTACAATAATTGTAGAACTTATTTTTTGATAATTAATAATGTAGATATATAGTCTCAAGATCATTGTAATCAGCGAGTCTTTGATAAGTATATGTGATAGAAACCTACTTAAACTGTCCTTCTGACCTCTTTCAAAGCTGAAAACACTTCAAATAAACAGCAAGCAATATCTATGTCGTTATAGGTACTACTCAATGCATGCACACACCACATGTAAGCAATCACAAATTTCCACACTGGACAAGGGCAAGTACATGGTGTGTGATATTTGATCGCAAAGTTTCGTGTGTCACAAACCAGTAGCCATCCAGAACATAAACGGTATGAAATTGTTTTTTCTAGCTATTTTTTATAGGTAATTAAGTTACATGAAAAATCTTTCAGAACCACAAGAAATTAAGAAGAAACACATTGAAAAAGAAAATTTGGGTTGAATGAAATCCCACCAGTAAAATCAGGAATGGAAAAAAACTCAAAAGAAATTCAACCTAATTGCTTCAACAAGTGAACTTCACGCCAGAAACATGCATTTCACAAAAAAGTAACTTCCTATAACTTGAACTGACCTTTCCATCCTGATAAATGAATGCAGATGCTTCTATATAAGCTACAGCTTGATACCTGACATTGAAACAGTACCAGCCATTAAAAAAAACAGAGAGAGAAAGAGGGAGAGACAAGTATGCAAATCTATCTCCTATAAGGCATGGAAAAGAAGAGAGCATCTAAATGGTAATAACTAATCAGAAAAATCATGTAATGAAATTATATCTTTAAAAAAAGATCACAGGCATGTTTTCACGCTGTGCGCTAAAAAAATGGCCTTCTTTTAACTCGCCATAAAAGAACTGATTTCCAAAACCATACAGAAGGTGGATCATAAAACAAAACAAACCTGAGAGTTGATTTTAACTCGTCTTGCGCCGGGGGCGGGGGGAATCTTGTCAAACTTGTCCTAATGTAGCATGCACAAACATCCTTGAACTTCCCTTGACTAATTTTTAACCCTTTCTACTCATGAACTATCACAAAGCTTTAAATTATGTTCAAGCTGAATGCTCAGTACAAGAAAGTTCTACCAGGTGGGGCTTTTGTCAAATACGAAGCAAGCAAAGAAGTTCAAAAACATATACTGTAACGACCCAAGAAAAACCCAAGCCACATCTATGTTTATATTCCAAATACACAAGTCAAAGATTACAATTAGAGCTAACTAGAATCGGCATAAAGCCCAATTCTGCATAGTAACAAATCAATGTGAGACTTGACACTCATTGCACCTTTATTATACTTATTCACCTCTATCATACTTATTCCATTCACTGTGGGACTTAGTAAGCATCACAATCTCCCCTGCTCAAATCCCTAACACCCGTCAATGCCCATGATGCATTGAATGCCCCAGTGCCTTGTGGTGTCACTAAGTCAAAAAATAGATTGCACAGGTTGTGTTTTCTAAAGTGGGAGAACCTAGAAATTGAAAAGCTTACAAAGTTTAATTCTGTCCGTAGTGAGGTTTAAGTTATGGGCTTCACACTAATGGAACGCCAGGGAAAGCTCAGCATAACCTGCAGCTGGGTGTTAGTGTTAGTCAAACTCTGGAGGGCCACATTCATGTTACTCTCTGCCACACAAGTTGAGTATATATAGGTGTCTAGTAGGCTTTACAAGGCATACAAGTACGCATCTGGTACAACATACGATGGAGTGGATACTCCTAATCCTTGTCTCCTTAAGAATGGTTGCACTTATGAGCACTTTGTCAACAACTCTCAACAAAAGTACGGAGACCATGATGGCAGCAGCAACTTTTAACCTCATAAATCTAAGATATTGAGAATATAATATTTCCACCATTCATCTAGCATTGTCTAGGACAATCTTATGAAACAACTTCCCCATCTAGGTAAATAATCATTTCAGAGGATCATCCTCTACAATAAAGTGCACTGATGGCTACCAAACTGTACTTTCCAACATGTTCGAAGATTCACCATCCAAGCAGGCATAATTCGATCTATCCCAAATAGGCCAAACCAAATCCCATAAGGTGCTAGCAACTTCGCAACCCAAGAGAAGGTGATCCAATTTCCTCCTTTTTTCTTGCAAAAGAAAAACCAATTAATGATTATGATGCCCAGCTTCCTCATGATATCCAGGGTAATAATCTTTCATGAAGTACTTATCAAAAAAATAATAATAATCTTTTTTTTATCGGTAAAGAAGATTTTATTAATCGTAAGTATAGGCATAAGCCCAAGCATACGGGACATACAAGAGTACCACCTGAGCGTGCTAGTTCAGTGATACAAGAAATTCAAGAAACCTCATTCCATTGAAATCAATTACAACCAACCAATGAAGTATTGTATTGAAAAACAATTTCCTAATAATAATATTTCATAAAGCTGCAGTCCAAGTAAATCGGATTCAACAGTTATTGTTTGTTGGTTGGTTTAGATCGGGAGTCTGTAAGTATTGGTATTTATGGGATTACTAGGAAGAAGCTATTCATTTGTGTCGGCTGATGAATGCTACAGTATGTCATATCTTTCGTGAAGCGAATATGGTAGTAAATTTCCTTTCCAAGGAAGTTGAAAAGGGTCAGAATCTAGATTTTATGGGTGATGAGTTTAGAGAGAGACGGTTTTGTGGCCTTGTTTGAACTGATAAATGGGGTCTTCCTTATATTAGGTGTTAAAAAAAAATAAAAATTCATATAAAGAATGTATTCATTGTTTTTAGGATCTTTATTGGCTGTTTGGGCACCTGGGTTTGGATTTTTGATTATTTGTTAGCCCCCAGGTGTTGAGATGTTTTTATGGTATTCCTCCGCCATAAGTGAGGGATTTTCTAATAAAAATGCGGTGGGGTCACTCGTGGACATGTGGTCTGACCTCTTTATTAAAAAAAAAAAATACTCTATTGGGGCTTTATGCTTCAAATAAACTTTCGTGGGAAATGGTCTCTAACATGGGCACACAACACATTGAAAAATGACTGTACTTCAAATATTCCTTTCCTAGGTGGCCCCAAACGATTTTGTCTTCACCATATTGTAACAACCCAGGGAAAACACTAGCAACATCCATACTATAACCTTATAAAGGCTAATCAATTCAAGATTTCTCTAGAATCACTTATAAACCCTAGTTTCACCTAATAAGTAATCAATGTGGGGCTTGACACCCGTGACGACATTTATAATTAACCTACTCAACACGGGTTATTCATATTCCCAATGAGGGACTGGGGTGTTACAAGCTCCCCCTCTTAAATTACTGACGCCTTCATCAAGGCTATATCCCACATTGCTCTAGTATCACATGAATAGTCTTACTAGGTGACTCCAATACTATATGTAACGACCTAGAAAGCACTAGCCACATCTAGTCAAGATTGGGTTAAACTTAAGCTTTTAAATGAACTTTCAACATTCTATAAGAGAGCATATACTGTCAAGATGTGAGCATATATTGTCACATGAAAAATGCTTGGTCTGCAAAGAAATCCTATATAAATTTTTTTTTTTTTTATAGGTAATCAAGAAATTTTATTCATAGAAATAGACAAAGCCCAGGTACAGAAATCCTATATAAATAAACTAACAAATTGATGTGGTACATCAAATTGTAAAGCTCCTTTTATTGTAAAGCAGATCTAACATCTCACATTGAGACATGTCAGTTTGTAAGTTTGTTTTGATAAGAATTCTCTTGTTACGTAAGGATTCCACTATTTTTCAAAAAAGGGTAAACCACATAGGATTATTTCCAAAAAACCTAAAAAAACTAGTCCCGCCATATGGGTGGTCCAGCCACCCTATAGGTGGCAGCCATAGAACCACCCCTTGGGGTGGGCAGACACCCTTGTATTTTTTTTCAATTCAGATATTTTACTTGTAGATTTGTGAAGATTTAATTCATTGTGGGTGAGCCTATTTTATTCACCAGAGTAAAGCGGATGTATTAGCTTTTGATGGGGGGGTGTAAAGGACCGGGCTAACACTAAGTCCAAAATGAAGAAAAATTCATTCCATAATTACCTCATCGTTCTATACAGGTAATCTTCACTCTTGATGCACTTGGTTGAAAAGATATTTTACATCTCGCCTAGCTTAACAAGTGTGCAGGCCTCTAATCCCAACCTCATATACCTAGGATACTACAAGAAACATCATGTGCATATTCATCCCAATTAATTACTGCCTTACTTTTGACACACCAAGAAACTAATAACATCATCGACCACAGCTTTCAAAAAATGCATGAAATCCCTATAGTGAATTGAGTGTAGCCCAAATATGATCTTCTTTTACTCAACAATTAGGGGGGAATTGCATAAACTTATCTATGTGGCTTACCCAAGGTTAAGAAGACCAGAAACCGTACTGATGCTGATATCAAAATCGACTTTGGGTTGAATGATAAAGTTCCCTTCTCTTATTGGCTGACAAATTCAATTCATAAGAAAAAAAAATGAGCATCTATAGTTTCAGTCAAAGTTATTAAAAAGGATAAAGCCATTTCACCACAAACCTCCCGAATCAGCAATGCAAATCTGCCCTCACATATTCTGACGCGTATGCAGTCACTCTCTGTCAACTGCCCATTAGTGGGAATTCCAGGAAGCCTCAAATATATGTCAATAAAATTCTGGACAGAACTGCAAAACTTCTCTGGATCGAGAATTTTCAAAATATCTTCATCAGGCACCTGTTATTGTTTGGGAATATAGAAGCCTGTCAGGGAATATATATTGCAAGAGGTCAAGCTACCCTGAACAACACTACACAAACATATGCTTACTTGCTTATTACTCTTCAACACAAACAACGAGCTCTCGGGGGAAAGGACAGGATCAAAGTCATTTCGAATTTTGACCTGCAACATGATGTAGCGCCAAAAATGTTTGCTCTTACAAGTAACAACTTGTATAAAATGAAGACTAACTTGATGCAGTAACATCTAGCATGAAAAATATTTTCCCAAAAGAAACAAAAAAAAAATGACTTTTTGAGAGAAGATGCAACCATTCTGAACGACAATTTTTCAAGGTAAGATACTGCCTCCACAGTAGGTAATTGTCCTTATGAATATCTTATAAGTTACAAAATGAGTGCTACCAGATATAAGTAGTGTATTTATTGCAAAGAAGCTTTATATACAAAATAAGCAGACCCAAATAAATGCTAAAGCTCTAGTACAATCTAAAACCTTGGCAATCATTGAAATACTCCCTATACTTACAAATGATACAAGAAGGAAAAACGCACGCACGCGCACACACACACACACACACACACACATTCCATATGGTTCCAAGTCTACTAACATGTGCATGAACAAGATGTGGTTCAATGTACTGCTGGAACATTGGAAACACTGTCATCATGATCTCATTTTGGGACATGAAACACCCAACTCTACTTTTATCCCTTTGAACTCGAGAAATCAAATGTGAATGAACACCGCCAACCTGTTTTTCCAGAAATAGGAGTTAGCTGATTTTCTCATCAAATGACTTTAGAATATAACTAAATAGATTAAGATGACATGAAAATTAAAGCTCCAAAGATTGAATAAGAAGTCATCCTTACAACAGCAATCCACAAGTCAAGTGATTTTCGAATATCAGGATGCAAAGCATAAACCCCTTCAAAAATGATCTGTTCAAATACAACAATAAGCTTAAAACAAATAATCATGCATTTGGAAAATAATCTAAAAATAAAGCTTAGAACAATATATCTAGTGACTGTTATGATAAGTGATCAAAACTTGGAATAGCAACCAACTAAATTAATGGTATTGTGCAGAACCATAAAAATTACCATAGAAAGCATTAATACTTATGATGTAGTAAAAAGAAAGAGATTTTTTTATTATTAGTAAAAAGAAAGAGAGATAAAGAGTATAAATGATAAAAGAAAGCTAGGCGTCTCACAGAAAAGGGAAGAGTTAAAACTTCTATGTCTAAACTTCAAGTGCGAGAGAAATATACTTTTTAGTATTGATTTCAACATTTATATCACATAAAACAGATTTATAAATAATATAAAAAATCATGTTTATCGTCAAAATTACCATCTTCTCTCTTCTTCATTACGTAATTAATTATTTTTAAACATAATACAAAACTGAGGCCTTTTGTTATATCGGAGGCCTTAGGCAACTGCCTACTGACACTGACAACGGAAAAGTACAAAGCCAACCACCTTTCTCAGGGATATGGCATGCCTTCCTCATGTCTTCAGAAAGATTCTTCCAATATGCCTATGCATAAGCATAAAATTTGGTAGCAACTAGAAACCAAACTTCACAAATCCTTAGGAGGTATCTGATATGGGGCCATTAGTAACAATATTTTGCAGATTAAAATTTAAAACGACCCTTTGGAGGGCCATTTGGTACTTCGAATCTAGAAGGTGCACCGATGTCCCCCAAATCTCCCAGTTACTTCAACATTCTATTGCTTTCTCCTGGCCTCCTTTCCTTTCTATCTTTCTTCTGTTCCCTCCTTCCTCAGTTATCTGCATTTCTCTTTCTGATCAAGACCCAGCGAAGACCTAGGTGCTCCTCCAGCCTCAGTTCTCCCCTCCTCGTCTTAATGTTGAAAAGCATGGAAGAGAAACTTGCACCCTTCCCTTATTTTCTTCTATCTTATCATCTCCATAGCTAAGAGAGGGAGCCTTAGGCTCCTCATGAACTGATTCCCGTTATAATATATTATATATATGTATAGCTGCCAACTCAAGGAATCAACTGCTAACTCTCAGCCTCTCTCTTACAATATTACATGTTAAATGAAACATAAATCCAGAGAAGCAATTGATATGAGGAATCCAAAACAGGTTTGATTAGATACCACTCCACAATCTTCAGAAACTTCAAGTTCTTTGAAGCCACTCCGAGCACCATTCTCCAAGTCAAATGTGGGTACTTTTGTTCTTCGACCATTTCTTATATCACCAATATTCTGCGCCAGTGAATCATAAGAATAAGGATGCTAAGACATGGAATAAAGAAGCGAATAGGCATAAATGGTTGATATTTCAACTTGCAGAAGTCAAGGATTTATCAAATAAATCTTCAATGATTTAGAAAACTACAGAACAAATTATCCACTGCTATCAAATTTAAAAAAAAAAAAGAATAAATGAAAATACAGTGTGAATATGGGATAATAAAATGCAGTAAAAAAAACACATGTAACAGCAGATACAACGTTAGGACCACAACATCATAGACTGATACTGACCAAAAAGGGAAAAAGAAAAAAAAATAAAGAAGTTATATAGCTTCTTGAAAGCTGTTGTTGTAACTTTCAGAAAGCTGCTATGAGAGGTTATTGTCGAGAAACTGTGAGGAAGCTACTAGAAAACTGTTTCTACAGTCAAGTGTTTGGTATTGGAACAGGCGAACTTCAAATAATATAGCCTTTATTAAAGAGCCAAAAGGTACTATCCAAATACATGAGAAGTATACAATACACCTAAATATAGAAAGTAAAGATCAAAAAGTTTAATTTTGCGATAGGAGAAAATGGAAGATCTGTGGTCATTATCCTGATCTTTTGTGTGGGCTAAGGGCAATTCAGGATTCCAAGAACTTCATTAATATGAGAAGCTATGGCAACTTTGAGAAGCAAGCCTTAAACCACTTCAAAAAAGCTACAACAAAACCCCAGGCCAGTACATAAAAGTGGAAAAAAGCCAGTGACCAAAAAAGGTGTGACAGCTTCCCTTTTCAAAGCATAAGCACCGATTGTGAATCCACAAGAAGCCCCACCAATGTGCCTATGGTCTTCCACCTAAGGATAGTCTCCTAAGCAGAAGCCCCCAATAAATTCAACCTCATTGTAGTGGATTGGTGTTGTATGTGTATGAAAATTGGGGAGTCCATCAATCATCTTCTTATGCATTGTGAAGTGGTAAGAGATTCATGGAGTTTGCTCTACATGTTGTTTGGTGTTGATTGGGTTACGCCTAGAACAGCGAGAGAGTTATTGGTGAGTTGGAGAGGACCGAGGGCCTCGTA
The DNA here is from genome assembly GCA_029856935.1 of Cyclocarya paliurus. Lineage (NCBI taxonomy): Eukaryota > Viridiplantae > Streptophyta > Magnoliopsida > Fagales > Juglandaceae > Cyclocarya > Cyclocarya paliurus. The sequence continues at coordinate 2,462,392 of CM056945.1, forward strand.
ATATTTTGGAAGTTTGAAGGTCAGCTCCTTTATGTGTCAAGTGGTGTATTTGGAGAGAGCGGAATGCAAGAACCCTGGAAGATGGAGAAACTTCGGTGGCAGAGCAGAAAAACATATTAAACTCCCTTTACATTGATAGCAGCACTTAATAGCGTGCCTTTATCTAGCTTTCTCTGATTTTTTGAACTGCGGTTCTTCACATTTCAATTTGGACTATATAATGGAATGTTAGCACGAGAGAATGAGTGAACAAAGCACAATCAATTTCAGGGGCTAGAAATAAGAAAGGCTCTTGACCTACAATATATTGATGATAATAAGGCCAGCCACAAATAGATAGAAAGTCACACAAGTGTCACAAACTTGACCATAAAACCAGCTATCATCTAATATTTTTTAACACACTTATTTATCCAGATCTCAGTTGGGCTGTAAACTGCTTCCAATCCAACTGTTGAGTTTTTTTTTTTTTACAAGTAATAATTTTTATTCAAAGAAATAGGCATAAGCCCAAGTACACAGGACATATACAAAGGAAATACCCACAACTTCCAGAAACAAAAACAAAAAAAAAAAACTAACACCAGAAAACTAAAACAGATTCAGAAAATTATCCACCATTACATAAGCTTTAGCCCTAAAACCCAAAGTACTCAAGAAAAAATCCCTAAGATCTCCAAAAGAGCATTCTTTATTTTTTTCAAAACATCTCTCATTTCTTTCGAGCCATATGCACCACATAAGACAAAGAGGAATCATCTTCCAAACACTCGCCACCTTCTTACAACCCTTCAAACCCTTCCACCCTACCAATAAATCCACCACTTCTCTGGGCATTACCCAATGTAAACCTGTCCAGCTCAAAGCCTCATTCCACAAGAATCTTGTCACTTCACAGTGAAGAAAAAGATGATTTACTAATTCTCCATCCCTTTTGCACATAACACACCAAGCAGCAATAAACAATCCACTCCTTCTAAGATTATCAGCTGTCAACACTTTGCCCAAAGAAGCCACCCAACAGAAAAAAGCAACCTTGGAAGGAACTTTCACTTTCCAAATATTTTTCCAAGGGAATACACAACTACTATGGCTTGACAAAATTCTGTAATAAGAAGAAACTGAAAACTTAGTATTTCCAGCAGGAATCCACACCATGCTATCCTCTCTTTCTAGCACCAACTTTGAGCTGTAAAGTTTAACCAGCAATGCCCTAACTTCATCCACTTCCCAATCATTAACATCCCTTTTAAAAATAACATTCCATTCAACCTTATTATTACTGCTGCAGAAAGAATCACAAACAGCTGCATTTTGATCCCTTGCAATTCTGAAAAGGCAGGAAATTCCAGCTTGAGGGCAGTATCCCCATACCACAGATCATGCCAAAAGAGTATCTTCTTTCCATCTCCCACCTTCAATCTGAAATTATTGGAGAAGGAATCTGTAGAATTATAGGGAAATTTAATTTGATGATCTGTCAGCAATGTTAGGGGCTAAGATTGAGGAGATCTACAGCTAACAGATCATGTTTTCTTATCCCATGATTTTAGAGGATTTGGTAGTCTGTTACCAAATCCGTAGATATGAGTTTCCTTTTTTATAGCTTTCTGTTTTAGGTAGTTTTGATTCTTTCCTAGGTAAGTTGTAAATATCCCTAAAATAGATGAGGATTATCATCTATATATAGAGGGGAATGTAATCATTATTTAAATTAATTGGAATATTAAGTTTTTCCTTCCAAAACGATAGAATCCCATCCTTTTCTAATAAATTTCCACAAACTCACCCCATAAGCTCCACTAGATTCTTTAGAACACCAACCTCCCCACAAACTTCCATATTTCACATCTATCACATTTTTCCAATGAGCTTTACTTTCCAATTGATATCTCCAAAGCCATTTCCCAAGTAAAACTTTATTAAAAACCCTTAAATCTTTAATCCCCAAACCACCACGATCCAATGGTTGACAAACCTTCTTCCAACTAACCAAATGAAACTTTTTTTCCTCACCTTTGCCACCCCATAAGAAGTTCCAAAATAAACTCCCAATTCTCTTTTCAACCCTTTCCGGAAGAGGAAAAAGAGAAAGGAAATAGATGGACAGTTTAGACAAAGTACTTTTTATAAGAGTTAATCTTCCCCCCTTAGACAAGTAGATCCTCTTCCAACCAGCTAACCTCCTTTCAATTTTTTCAATCACCCCCATCCCATATGTCTACAGCTTTAAAAGAGACCCCAAAGGAAGCCCAAGATACCTCAAGGCAGTGAAGAGATTCTGCACCCCAGTAAATTAGCCTAAACTGATAAATTCTGAACATCACCCACAGGAACAATTTCAGACTTCGATAAATTAACTCTTAACCCCGAAGAAGCTTCAAAACACAGAAATAGTGCTCTTAAAGCACAAAATTATCAAAATCAGGCTCACTAAAAATAAGGTATCATCAGCAAATAATAAATGAGAAATCTTTAAACTATTCCTTGTCTCATTACCCACCACAAAACTGGACAGAAAATTACCCTCCACAGCCTTCTCAGTCATTCTACTCAAGGCGTCCATAATCATAACAAAAAAAAAGGGGGAAATGGGATTGCCTTGTCTCAAACCACGAGAGCTGTAAAAGAAACCAGCCGGTTCTCCATTCACCAAAATAGAAAATTTTGAAGTCTATACACAATGCTTTATCCACAAGCACCATTTAACTCCAAAGCCATATCTCCTCAACAGATAATCAAGAAAATCCCAGCTTACATGGTCGTAAGCTTTTTCCATATCCAATTTAATAAAAATACCAGCTTTCTCAAATCTACTCTCCAAACATTCATTAGCAATTAAAACAAAATCTAAAATCCGCCTTCCTCTCACAAAAGCATTTTCAGATTGTAAAATATCCTCTCCATCATCCTACTCAAACGATTTTCCAGCACCTTAGAGATGATTTTATAAACACCATTCATCAAACTAATAGGCCTAAAATCTCTTATCTCCACAGCCCCTGCCTTTTTCAGAATAAGAGCAATGAAAGTCGCATTCAAATTCTTCTCAAACCTCATATGAGAGTGAAACTCGGCAAACACCTTCATGATATCATCTCTAACAACATCCCAGCAAACTTGAAAAAAATGCCAAAGAGAACCCATCCGGACCCGGAGCCTTAACCTTGTCCATACCATTTACCACATCAAGGATTTCTTCTTCTTCAAAACTCTCTTTCCAACCACACAGCATCAACCTGCTTTATAGAGTTAAAAACAAGGCTGTCCAGTTTCGGTCTCCAAGAAAAATTTTCTGAAAACAACTGCTCATAATACTTCACAATGTGGGCCTTAACATCTTCTTGATCCGTAATCAACCTGTCCCCGATTACCTATCAAAAAAAAAAAAAAGTAATCAACCTGTCCCCGTCACGAAGAACCTCAATCGCATTATATCTTCTATGAGAGTTCGCCATTTGATGAAAAAATTTGGTACACCTATCACCTTCCTTTAGCCACAACACCCTCAATTTTTGCCTCCATGAAATCTCTTCCATTAATGCTAAATTTTCCAGATCTGAGACCACCCCTAATTTTCTGGTTCTGTCCTCTTCTGATGACAACCCTTGCACCTCCTTCTCTTCCAAAATTCGCAACTCCACCATAAGCCACTTCTTCTTGATATCCAACAACCCAAACTCCTCTTTATTCCATCTCTTTAAATCTTTCTTAAGAGATTTCAACTTTCTAGCCAAAACAAAACTAGGAGTGCCAGAAAAATTATAGGAATTCCACCAACTTCTTACCTTATCCCCAAAACCTTCAACCTTTAGCCACATGTTCTCAAATTTAAAGTAACTTCTTCTACTCACAATTCCTCCACAATCCAACATAATGGGAAAATGATCGGAGCAGAGTCTCGGCAATCCTTTCTGCGTCAAACCAGAAAAATGGGCCTCCAAGAAGGTGAAACCAGAAACCTATCCAACCTAGAAGAAAATCTGCCATTAGACCAAGAATAATCTCCTCCCACCAAAGGTAAATCAATCAAATATTAAATCTGAAAAAGTACCCATAGCACTTGAAAAATATGAATCCCCCAACCTCTCACTAGGAAACCGAGTAAGTTCAAAATCCCCTCCAAAACACCAAGGAAAATTCCACCAACTACAAACACCCGACATTTCATCCCATAATAGATTCCTTCTACTATCCACATTAAGGCCATATACCCCAGCAAATGCCCACTAAACCCATCCTCAAGATTCCTAAAATGACATGCCACAGAGAATTCCCCCACAAAGTGATCCAACAACTCCACTACCCTCCTATTCCACAAAATAATGATTCCACCCGAGGCCCCATTAGAGACCAGTTCAACCTAGCCCACACTGAAACAATTCCACAAACTCTGAACTATGGCTTGATTCACAAATTTCAGTTTGGTTTCTTGAAGGTAAATAACATCAGCCTTCCATTGACGCATCCAATTTTTCACCCTTAAATGCTTCCTATAATCATTTAAACCCCGAACATTCCAAGATATGATTTTGGGCTTCATGACAAACCATTCACAACCCTTTCTTTACCTTTTTCCTTCCATGCACTCCCATCCCTAGACTTGTAGGTAATAGAGCACTCCAGCCTTTTAAGTTTCCTCTCCTTTTTTGCAGCAGGTTTGGCTAAAGTAGGTTGTCCCGCTTCTATAGCAATCAGAAGAGCTCTAAACTATTCTTCATATCCTTCACAAGAAATCCCCACACAATCTCTAATCTCTTCTACCTTCCTCAAAACCCAATCAGAAGAGTTACAAGGCCATTCTAATCCTAGATTAAAATAACTCAAAGGAACAGGATTTAAATCCTCATCAGAATCTAAGAGCTACCAAGACTCACAAGAAACCGAGTCTTCACCTCCACCCAACACCATCTGTAAATCAGGATTGTTGAGAAGAGTGCAGGGAACCTCTTCCACAGATGTATCACTCCCCTTTAACCCTACACTTCTCTCCTCAATATCCCCAGGCCTAACATCACGAGACAAGGAATCCTCTGACTCCACAACCACATCAAAACTCAACCCCATATGCTTCATCAATGACACACCTTCCTCCAAACCATCCTTCGAGGGCTTACACAACATTAGGATACTCCCCACCTCCATTGACCCCTTTTATGAAGACAATGGCTGGATCGAAACCATCTCCTTCCTGGGCTGGGCCTTCAACAACTTCACAGCAGAAAGCAACCCCACATCACTGTTCACAGCCATTGATCTCGTCGCCTGAATGGTCCCCGTCGGTTCGCACCTCACCGGTGACCTTGTCTGTGATGATCGGCCAGGTCTGTGAACTATGCAGTCCACCATAGCCGAAGGAGGAAGCCCAGAACCTTTCGGGCGATAGAATCCTTTAGGCCCAGACCCCTCAGCACTATTCACAAACATTGAACTCGTCGCCTGAATAGTCCCCGTTGGTTCGCACCTCATCGGCAACCTTGTTTGTGATATGATGGGCTAGGTCTCTGAACTATGCCGTCCAACTTAGCCGATGGAAGAAGCCCAGACCCTATCGGCCGAAATGCAACCTCACACCTCATTTGATTTGGGCCTCTATTTGGCCCGTCTAAATTACACCCAGGAAACTTAACAGGCTTAAGCCCACACGAGCCACTACCCCAATCCATCAAAAGACCCAAGCCCTCATCTACTAAAAGTAACAAAGTGTGTATTTTTTCTTTCCAACCCATTAATTCCACCCGAATGTGCCAGAGAGACCCCTCAACTTCCCCCACTTTTTTCCACATCTCAGAATACCAACCGTCAACCTCATCTAAAGAGTACCTATGACTGTTCATCTCCTTCAAGCCATCCTTCTTGGATCTTCCTGTCGATTCTACCATAACACTCCTATTTTTAATACCAAAATCAACAACTGCAGATTTCTTAGCAGCAGCTAAGTAAGGAACTTCTCTGGAACTTTTCTCCCTCGTAGCTCCATGAGGACCTCCATTTTCTTGAGCTGAAACAGAGGATCTAGAACCAACAATCTCAGGCGACTTCTTCACAAAACCAGACCAGCCACTACCATTCCTCCCTTCAGGAATTACAATAATTCATTTCCCCTTACCCTCACCCAGCTCAATCAACTTAACAAACCTTCCATAAGAATTATGAGAAAGTGAGATTAAGAACACTCTATTACCCTCCCTTCTGGACTGATAAAAAGCTCTATTACCCGAAAAACTCAGACATTCTTCAACCACCTTAGCCATCCAAACCACCACATCACTACTAAGGTAAAGAACCTTAATAAATTTCCTGCACTTTTCGACAATATAATAAAGATTTCCCCCCTTCCTTCTAAACACAAAAAAAATAGCTTCAACCCCAAAGCTGCACTCCATCAACGCCACCTCCAGACTCACTACGCAAAAGCCAAGAAAAAAACTAATACTGAAGCAAAAGAAGAAAGAAAGAACGATGAAAAGAAAGCAAAATTAACGATTATTCCCGGTGATAAGCGCCGGAAATATGAAAATAGAAGTCATATAAGAGAGAGAGAGAGAGAGAGAGAGAGAGAGAGAGAGAGAGAGAGAGAGTTCATATGCTTTAAAGGCAGACAAGAAAACTAGATTTCTGGCATGCTTCAAGAAGTCATAAAACTAATACAAAATTGACGCCTTACCTTTGAAAGTAAAGATAAGTCAAGAGAGTTGAAGTCATCATACTTAAAATCCTTCACTTGTTCAGATTTATAATAGCTTTCAAGGGAAACTACTCCACAGCCAACAATGTTTGCCATTTTATGAGCCAAACTAGTCTTCCCAGACCCACTTGGACCACCTGCAACATTGACAATGGCAAAGACACAGTAAAAAAACATCTCAGAGCTTAAACAATTTGAGCCACCTTGAAAAGGAACTTAATCAAGAGGGGAAGGGGGGAAAGAAAGAGATTGAGCAAACTCATTACCAATTCCAACTATAACTGGGAGACCTTTATTCTCCAACAAAGCCTGACAGATTTTTAAAAAAGTGTGAAGTTTGGATACTAGTTTTTTATACTAATAAGTGAAAAGTTTGGATCCAACTAAATGTAGTTATAAGCTTCTTAAACAAGAAGCAAGAAGTCAACGAAAAAATTTCCCATCTGGTTATCACACCCCATACCTGGATTGCTTGAACAGAAAGAAGCAATCCTCTATCCAAGTCATATGAATCTGGCATTGGAGCAAGCTTTATGGTATCCCTGAAAGAGGCAGGATCTGTGGTTGCTTCATGAGAGAAGTCTATAACATAACATTTCTTTTTTTATTTAAGAGTAGTCTATAACATAACATTTCATGACAGCAGATCCACGAAAGATCACCGGATAGAAACAGTAAAAAGTTTGCGAATATATTCCCTATGTGAAGGAAACATACCAACAACTGAGTGATCAGAATGGGAAGGATCTGACGAGATGAAATGCCATGCTGCTACTACAGGTTCCATTTTAGATTTAGTTGGTGATCGAGTCCATGGTTGAGATAGATCCTCAATGCGAGTAGCAAGGTTTGAAGAAGTAACACGAATTGGCCTGGGAGTTACAATCACCCTTTCTTGATTACTAGTTGGAGAGGTATTAAACAAGGGTGGTGGTGAATTAAGGCGAGGTACACCTGCACATGAAGTAAAATTTTGGGAAGAGTAACAAAAATCAGACCAAACAGAAAAGATAGAAAAAATACAGACAACAGCTTTTATTTCACTTAATTAAATAAGTGAACATATCAAAAGATGCCCCAAAAGGAACTCAGCCACCAAGTACAGAAGATGTGATCATCTATAAGGGCAAAGCAGATATTATAAAGAATCTGAAAAGCCAAAAAAAAAGGCTTGCACCAGCTTCTTTAACAAGTAAATATCTTGGCACCAAAAAAAGAAGAACTAGGAGTCAATTCAGTTTCCGTGGATTTCAAGGGATGTGAGAGAGCTACATCTTGTCCAGACCAATCAAAAGGAGTGAAGCAAAAAAGGAGGAAATCCAACATGGACCAAAGGAGTAGAAAGGGGGGAATAGGAGATATGAAACATCAAGACAAAAATAGGAAAAAAAATAAAGCCCAGCTCCCAACCTTTTCTATCAAGAATCAATTCCAAATATGATTTGGTGATCCAAGGTCCATTGATGCCCATTCTCAACGCTTCCTCTCCCACAGTCTATTAAAGAAACACGACAAACTATAAATTGCAGTTGGACATAATAAAGAAGAACACATCTTAGAACTCCATAAATGGCATGCAACATGCACAAATCACGGTCAAACAGAGGAATATTGTTGGAAAATTTACAGAACACCATGCTGTTCACCAAGAATGGCAAACAGGGATTTTATTGTCCGGGGACAAAGATGTAAAGAAATAACTTGTAGTCAACTTTTCAAAGAGAAAAATGAAGAAAAAACTTAGTAAATTGGAGTATATCACGTAGGTATGCAAACTCAAACTGAATCATGATGCACATCATCAGTGGGACAAGATTAAGAACACAGATCAATCGACCCTTGTATTCACCAACAGCATTTTAACCATATAAAATACATAATACCAAAAAAACCCACTGTTAATGCTCACATACGTAACTTGAGTCCACATATTACAAGAACTAAATCGAGACACAAAAATGAAATTTCTTGACCTTGTTTTGCATGTGAAGGAATTCAAGGTCCTCTTGGCAAATTAAAGGCAGGGGGGACAAGGTTTTCTAGGTCCTTGTGAACATACAAATGTTGTATGAACCACAGGAGTGACTGAAATTTAAGTACATTTGCTAGTGGATGATTGTATGAGCTCAAATATGAAAATTCAAGGTTCCGAAGTCTGAAGGTCTATTTTACTTCCTGGATAAAACTCAAGCAGTCACTTGTCTTTTCATTTCGCATCATCCTCCTATAACCAAGTTCTTTTGCTCCCTATTTTCTGGTAGATACAAAATATCAAAAACAAAGAAGTAAAAAATAAATGATCGGTCCTCCAAGAAAATAAACAAAATATGATGGTAAGATAGTGGATGGCCTTGCTGCCTATGACGGCTACTTCTCCTATCACTATGAAATGTTTAATCAGGCAAAAATTAAGTCTGACCAGGTATAACTGCTAGCTCCATCCATTACCAGATCACTAACATAGTTCTCAGTCACTCTACTTGCAGAAGCCAAGCTATTCAAACAGGATGCAGATACCCACATCTTGTACTCCTTCAATAACAGTAAAAGGGGACTGGCGCATTGTAATTAAGAACATGAGTCAGGGTCCTCCATCTCCACATTCTGAGCAAATTGCCTCAGTACAGAAATAACATTAAAATCACAAGATTCATCCAATAATCATGGCAATTAAATAGCCAAAATTCTAGAAAGAATTGTCACAAATTGGCCATATTTGATTTACCCAGTGTGAGATGTCACATGGAAATCATATCCATTTTTTTTACAAGTAAACGATTGTATTTATAAGAATAGGCATAGCCCAAGTACACAAGATGGTATACAAGAGGTAACACCTATCTAAGAAGAAGAAATGGAAACAAGAAAGTCATGAACACTGAGGCTGTTAAAATCTACAGCTATGGCCCATAGAAATAAAGTTCTCATAAAAGAGATCTAAGTTCCTCTATTGTGCAAACGTGCAGTCATTTCGCTCCTGCCACAAGCACCACAGAATACAGATAGGAACCATCTTCCACACGGCTTTGATTTGTGGAAATACCATATCCTTTAAGCTATTTACTTAAATTATCATGTTAACCCCACACCTCAAGCAGGTTCTTTTTTTTTATATATAAGTAAACCTCAAGCAGGTTCCTTGCTACCACTGTGTCCTAATTTGTCAGTAACGAATATTCATGATAATGATCAGGATTCAGTCATTTATAAAAGCCATCTAACGATTTTTTTTTTTTTTTTTTTTGTGTCCTGGTGCTTACAAGGTTTCTTTTGTCCTCAGCTGCTTTCCTGAAGTCAGAGTAGAGCAAGTTAAAAGCTAAGGGCGCTGGCTTGGTAGCAAACATGAAGACGGTATTCGACACTAAAAACTGTATCAAAAACCTTGTAACTTAAACAGGTCCAAATTTCACATTCAGAGAAAGAAGACCGTCCATACCATTCAAGGGAACCTCGGTTTTGTAACAACGTGCGAATTGAAGGAAAAAAGAAATTCTGGTTTTTATTATCATTTTTTTCTTTTTCAGGCATCTGTGGTACATCATTGATTAAGTAAGATAATTTTTATTAGTGATCAAAACAGTACCATCCAAGTAAGTAAGGCATATACATCAGATACACCTAGATAGAGAAAGTAAAGAGGTCTAGAAAATTCTGAAAGCTAAAGATGGAGAAACATAATTGAGCAGTCATCCTATGGTAGAATGTATTAAAAATGAATTCCTCCGTTGTCCTCGTACTGTTTTTGAAATTTCAAGCATTTTCATTCCCCGGGAGTCTATTTTAATCATTCTCACATTGGCCTATCTAGCATGCTAATGAAACCACCACACATCACGGCATCACCCAATTCAGCCCAAAAAAAGCCAAAAACTACTTATCGTATAGTGCTAGCTATCTCACAATAGAGTAAAGAGGTTATCGGTTTTCCCATTCCTCCTACACATGAAACACCGCTCTTATACCACAACATGTCTCCTCCCACAGGTTTCTCAAAGTAAGGGTATTCCCCAGCACCACCATCCAAATAAAGCCGTTCTTGGTGGGGCCTTACTCCTACCAATAGACTTCCATGGAAAGCTAGTACAATCGTGAGGGATCAATGCAGTATAGTGCAACTTTACTTCCGGACACCACTCTTTTGGGCAGTCTATTTGTCTTCCCCATCCTGTCTCTCCTGAGCAGGATATAGTCGAGCCTATGACGAGTTAAAAAGATCTATCTCCTAATCATGTTGAGCCTGTAAATGAATGAGGAAGGCAAGCATCTTAGGGTGATCAATATGTTTAGAGCATGAAAGGGTGACATCATTTGTCTTCAGGAAACCAAACTAGAATGTGTGACCAGCAACATTGTTTGCAGCGTGTGGGGATGCCACCAGTATATTGGTTTTGTTTGGAGTCTTCGGGGGCTTCTAGAGGGATGTTGGTGATGTGGGATAGGAGAGCAATAGATAAGGTGAACATGTGTATATGGGAATTCACGGTGGCCTGTTCATATAGAAATGTTAACCTAACATATAAAAATTTTGAGAAATGTTAACCTATTCAATTTCCTTCTTTCACCAATTTTTGTACTCAACAGAAAATTTGATTGTTTCAAAAAAAAATATGGGTTTAATTTCAATTGAAATCAAAGAGACTTTCATTTTTAACCCAAAGGAGGGTATCTATGAAATTTATGCTTTCCAAAAATTATTTTCAAAAGTTTAATGATGCATTGCCACTACTTTCATTCTTTCTTCATTTTTCTTTTTCTTTTCTTTTTTTTTCTCCTTTCTAGAACAGCATTGCCATATAAAAAAAAAAAAACCTACATGTCTTACAATACTTCTCTCTTCTCCACATAACAGACTCCAAGAATTCAACAAATCTTACTATTTTTGAGCAAGTAAAAACAGGTGATAGAATAAATTTTGAGAAGGAAGAAAACTACCAAAACTATCTATACATCACGATAGATACAAAATAAAGTATATGCATGAAATGATGATTATATACCTAACACAAATATTTGGGAACCTTTTGACTTATGAGAGAGAGAGAGAGAGAGAGAGGGGGTGAAGGGATCTTCAAACAAATGATATAATAAATCTATAAATAAGTTACATACTTTCCTATCCGTGCCCCTCAGCACCATGAATGTCTCCCCAAGAGTATCAATGGTTTCAAGTGACAGGGAAAGATTGCCATTATTGACTGAGGTAGATGCTCTTTTATAACTGACTACCACAGTGTACCCCAAAGCCAGCAACCCACCTAAAGTCATCCGACCAACCTGTTCCAGCATTGAAGATGAGAGAAGTCATGAAAACCATCTAAAATCATTAAGCATCAGGATATAGTACGTCGTCCATATAGACTCATAATAGTACTTAATGTTACAGATGAAGTAGTAAGTAAAAGCTAAGCCTTAAACAGGTTTCCTTGGTAATAATAACAGCTAAAGATGCCAAAACAAAATGCTTATAACCCATCATTATAAGATTGGTTTTTGTATGCCATTGTCATAGATCACAGTGGTACAAATTCTTTACCTCAAATTCAGCTTTAGGCCTGATGATGTATATTTTGTCAACAATCCTTTGGTCACCAAGTGATAGATAATATCTAATACCAGATTGCCGCACCTTAATCCAATCATTTATCCGTGCTTCCTCACTTGCTGAAGGAGGTCTAAGGTACATCTCAATAAAACTGAAACCAGAGTAAAGTTTCTAGCACACTCAATACCAAACATGGCTCTAGAAACAAAAAGAACAGAACTGATTCTTAGATTAATAATATGATAGGAAATGGTCAGAGCTAGAAACAACAATCTGCTGAAATCATTAAGCATCAGGATATACTCACTTGTCTGTTTGTGGGTCATTTCCTTGAAATGCATATGCAGCATGTCCATCCGGAGACTATCATAAAACATAAAATATGGTGAAAGCATGTGGTTGATAAATATTACCTTATAATGAATTAATAATTTCATAGAGAGGAAATGGTTTATCAATAGAAGGCATGTGTTGTTTATCATTTATGCAACTAATATTATCATAAATGGTTGGGAAGCATAAACAGAAATGGACCTGGCAAAACTATAAATCAGAGCCTTAGACCACATATATTTCCATACAAGACACAATAAAAAGAGTTTTATTGTGCTCCTTCAATGTCTTTGATTGCATTTTTTATACAATAGTGAAACCAATTAATAAGTTGCATATGGTGAAAAGTTTAAAGCAACTACCAAGTACCCCCGATCATTAAAATAAAATAAAAAAGAACATAGTTGAGGACAAGTCCAATTGTACATATAGGCCAAAAATATATTAACAATGCCAATGAAATATAAACGGACCTCATTTCTGCATTTCAACTTGTAGATTGCCTCTCTAAATGATGAGACAAAGCTGTTGTTAATTCTAATCTGCAAAACAGATGTAACAAAAATAGAATTAGAAGTGAAAAATCAGAGTTGATAAAAATATGAACACCAACCTGTGCATGATGAAGGTCTGGTTCAATGTGCTTTCTAAACAATGGGAAAATACTGTCAATGAGGTAATCAAGCGAACAAGAATCCCCAATATCATATCGAACTTTAGAAAGAAGACTGAAATGAACACCACCTACCTGATACACCAAAAATATATTCAAACATCCGATCACTGTTTTCGGTAACAATTAATAACCCTGCAAAGCTTCTCCAGTACAAACCATAAATCCTCAAAAACAAATAATATTACCACTGCAACCCGAATATCGAGCCAAGAGCGCAGTTTTGCATGTAGAGCATAGGTACCATCAACTATTACCTAGATAAAAAAGTAAGAAATTAATCAGCAGAATCGGAAATTGAGTAAATGATAGAAACTGTAACTACACATGCTTACCACCTCAGATGAAGCACTCTTTATTGATTTTGAACCGACACGCCTCTTTTGTTGATAATCAAAAACCGGGATCAATGTATCTTTGCCTTTTGTCAAATCCTAGAATCAACATGAATTTGGTTTCTCAATGCAAGGAGATAAGACTTACCAAAAGTCAGGTGCATTCTTCATTGCCACGACTTACAAATGCAATAATCCATTTTCTTTTTTCTTTTTCTTTTTTATAAGAAAAAATATTATATATATCAATAGGAGTAACCAAGTACACTAGACATATACAAGAAAACACCTAACTCATACTAGCTAGCCCCAAATGACCCAAAAAGCCCATGAAAATTAGAAATCTATCCAAAATACATCAAGCCCGAATTGGAATAGAACACACCTCCTCAACCCCCACCCCCCCTTAAGACTAATACTCCACCTAAAACTCCCTCTATGAGGACGTCTTCATAATGCCCTCCCTTTCGTCTTCCATTGACTTGAGCTACCTCCTTTAGCGTCGTAGTTGATTGCCCAATAAAGACACTTTAGCACCCTGCTTTTCTTAAAACTTGATTTGGTTTCAAATAAGTGGTCCGCTTCTATCGCAGTGAGTAGTGCTTTAAATTGGTCTTCACATCCTCCGTATGAAAGCCCCACAATATGCTAAATCTCCTTAGCCTTATGCAAAACCCAATCTGATGGTGAACCCACTCTGTTGTGTGTCGTAGGAAGAGAAACCAGGAGAACAACATTATCTCCAGACACAATTCCCAACTGCTCACCCTAGACGTTCCTCCTCACAAGGAACTATCGATAAACCAGTAATCTCCTCCCCGCAATATCCTGCATTCAAATTATGAACCTCCTCAACAACTATATTGCTATTGTCCATTGTTGTTGTCACCATTAGAGGTTCCTTCACCTCCGGCATAAGTGCTGTTGTTCCATCTTGTAGGTGCTCCACCCCTCGAAGACCCTTTCTGTGCCACTTTGTCAGACCCTACTACTCCCTCAGGAGGCATAGGACAGGTAGGGGGAGCACTACCTTCTGTTACCCCATTTTCATCTTCTGAAGAAAGCTCGTTTGCTTCTTCCAAAGTACTCAAAACCCTGGAAGGACCCCCATCTTCAACTGAAAGTGAACCCTGGAAAAAGGTGCCAAACCCAATTGCAACTGGTGACTAAGGGCAGTCAGACGGCAAACCAGTATGCACAGTGATGCCGACATCCGACGACCCTATCTGTGACAGCGTTGAAGTGCCTTTAGCCGGCACACTTGAGGCCTTCAAACCCATAGGATCTAGCCCCCACCCCCCCTCGTCCGTTCTCAACCACGACCCAAACTCACCCCTTATCCACATTAATCTTAAGATCTCTCACATACTCCATAACTCTCGTCAATTGAGCGTTAACAGCCCACAAAACCCCCTCCACTTCTCCCACACTCAAACACTCGACCAAGGCAGCCATTCCACCTTGCACCACATGGTGCTTACCCTCCACTTCTCAAAATTTCACCCGACATCCTTTGTCTCTTACAAGTGTCTTACCTTCCTCCACGAAGCTATTCTCGACCGGACTACCTACCTGTGACCTCAACACCTTTGACCAAGGAAGGTCTTCCCACTGTCTTTCCATCAACGAACTCCCCTCTGTTTGCATGCTTCAAAACAACGGCTTTGGACCCAGTGACACTTCAAATGGAATTCAGAAAACATTTCCATCTGATGTCATTTGTGCCTTCAGAATTACCAACAAACCTTTCTTCCTCCCATTCTAGAATTCTGAAAGTTGCAGAAAACTACCCCTTGCGTTAATATAATGTTGAATGATGAGAAATCCATTACTCATCCTTAACTCCATGAAGAATCCATCATGACAGATGAGTTCTAAACAATCCTCTATCCCCTTACCAACCCATGAAGCCACCGCCCCACATAGGCACATGAACTTAGCTATCATTTTACTACATTCAGAGATGCAAAAGCTATTTCCTCCATCTTTCATAAAAACGAAAGTTTTTTATTCCACCTCTCACCTTCTATCTAAAACGAATCCGCATCTTACGTCATCATCCTCTGGTCCCAAATCACAGCATCATCTCCCAAAACATCAAGTTTCCTCTCACTTCGTCATCTTCGGCATCATCTCCCAAAACATTTTGTGCCGACGAAATCAAAGGAGTGGTTTCCTGAGGAAATCCGATCGCCGGAGGAAGGACCAACGCCGGAGTGCCCTCAGAGGAGTCGCTTGAGCACGACGATATTGTTTGTGGCGGTGGAGGAACAGATCTAACGGACGACGGTCCGAGAGATCTCCTTGACGATTTTGAATCTCATCGTCGGAGGGAGGACCGACGTCAGGGTGCCCTCAGAGGAGTCGCCAGAGCCCGTTGGTCTTGTCTGTATCGTGGAGGCACAAGTACGACAGTCGACGATGCCTCCGAGAAATCTCCTCAATTTGGTGAAGGGTGACAGCGGGATTACCCTTAGGGTTTTCTCTCTCTTGAAGTAATGGAAATTATTATTAATCTATTTTCTTAGACTCAAGTTAATTACATGAGGTCAAATCGAGTTTTAGCACAACAAATTGGCCCAAGTTTTTCTTAGAAGAACAATGTTTAAAAAAAAAGCATCTCATTTTTTCTGATTCTTGGGCACGATTGAGCCAATGAAACTCTACTCTTTCAAAAGCTATTGAAGTAAAAACTTGGCGATGATTTATCCAGCTAATATTTTTTCTGATGACGAGGAGACCAAGCAAAGGCAACATGTATTTTACCCGATTAAACCCCCAAAGCCGTGTAACGCGTCCATAATAATTGTTTGCACCCAAGGGTTCAAACCCTAGACCTAAACTAAGCATACCACCAAAACCAAGGCCTTTACCACTTGAGCCAACCTCTAGAAGGTGGAGGGTAGGACTTTTGTTCTTTTTCTTCTTCTATTCAACAGGGTGTTATCTTATATACTTCCTATGTACATGGATTGTGCTCCCCTACACGTTTAATAAGATTGCTTTACGTATCAAAAAATAGAGTGGAGGGTGTGATCATGGATTCAAGATCCACCATATGCAACTAAAATTCACTAACAAAAAAAGAAAATAAGCAACTCCAAGATCTTAGCTAATGCTAAACTCACATGTTGAAAACCTTTTAAAAAACTAAACAACTTGTAAAGCTTCCAAGGAGCTCTCACATCATTCAAGCCAATGTGACGTGTAAAAATAGAATCCCACGATAAAGAAATGAGAAGCACATGCAGACCTCAAGATTTTGGACTAGCGTGTCAAAATCAATGGAATCCAGATCATTCCCTTCATCAACTCCAACACGATAGTTCTCCATGGATACAACAGTACAACCAATAACAGATGCCACCTTTTCTGCTAAGCTTCGGGGACCATTAAATTTACAAAACAAATTAGAACAATAGGATGTAAAACCAACAGAAAACACCTTTACTCTATAAAATTTATGAAGACAATTTAACAAAAATTAATCATGAACGGATCACAGCATTCATACCTTGTTTTACCAGAACCGCTCGGGCCACCAATGCCAACTGTAACAATACCTTTTTTCTCTCGCAGTTCTTGGATAGATTTTACTAATAAATAATAGCCATGATCGAATGACTGCAACATATCAAACCATCTATTAGTTAGGCCTATCAAAAAATGATAGAGAAAACCATCAAAATGTTGACTGAACGACATCATCAAGAAATATCTCTTCCCATCCCAATTCCAAAACGAATTAGCTTGTTAATACTACTTTCCAATTTCTCGTACCATAAAAGCTCAGAGTTACGGACATAGGAAGTCAAAACACAAGTAGCGCCAACAACAAGCAGCGAAACACCCCAATACCACGACATAAACACACATAGATGAGTGTAAAAACCATTCCCACAATTAGCCATGCTCTTGAAATCACAAAAGCAGATTAACAAATTCTTGAAATTACGTAATAAATGATGACAAAGAACTCCAAATCCCTTCTCCAACAATAGCTATAAAGCAGGCTTCTCGAAGAAAAACTATATGAAATGTGCGCACACATGAAATCGTTTCCTACGCCATATAAATGGAGATTAGAGGCAGCAGGATGGGAACATTAACACACAAGATGAATCAAGAATCAAACTTTTTCTATAAGTAAATCAAGAATCAAACTACCCACTAAGCCCCCATCAATATGCATTCAAACCCACACAAAATCTCTCTTCAAGAAACCCAATTTCAAGAAATGCTAATCCAAGAAAAAAAAAAAAAAGAATGGGTGCGAGTGTGTGCGCGCGCGCGTACCACATGGAGAGGGAGGGATTGAAGGATGGAAGAGGAGGAGGAGGAGGCGGAAGTGGAGGGCTGTTGTTGGAAGTAGTCCCGGCCTCCTTCTTGGAAAACCCGCTGAACAACTTCATCGTCCATGTTTTTCAGGGGGCGATGGATAGGACTCAGAAATCAGGATCAAACCCTACCCCCCAAATACCAGAGCTGCACCTTTCTTTTCTCTTTTATCGCTATCTTTCTTTGTTCCCACTACCTGCTTGCTTGATTGCTTGTGAGGGGAATCTCGGGGTACATGAGAGAGAAGGTTATCCACGCAATTTTGTTTGGTGCTTTTCTTGCCTTTATTTTTTTATTTATTTTTTTCACTTCCTCGAAGCCTCCCTTGCCATGCCTGCCAAGCTTGGAAGTGAGAGAAGCTCCCACTTTCTCTTTATCGTCTCTCTCCTGCAAAATCCTTCTTTCCATATTTATATACTATTGGAGAAATAGGTGAGAAGAGTGATTACTCAGAGATGAAGCCACGTATGCAATTGCTTGGCGATAGTTCATTTTCTATTAAAAATAGTTTAGACAATGAACTTTGTTCAAGGGTGGATATAGCTTAACAATATAATAATAATATAATCGTTAATAGCTTTGATATCAAACACTTAAATCTCAGGTAATAAATAATATTTAATAATAAATTATTAATAATAATATGTGGTATAATCAGTCATTCGCATGAGAATATATAAAACAGACGGTATAACCAACTATATGCATGAGAAAGTAAATGAGATAAAAATAAATAAATAAAATATGCAAAATCAACTTCATTAAAGACATAATACTTATAAGGAGATTAATTTTCAAAATAGTTGAAAACAGAAAACATGAAGAAATGAAAGTTGGTTTACAACAGATAGATTTTGGAGAGTGGGAGAGACTAGAGAGATTTGGACGAGAGAATAAGAGGTTTCAGATGAGAGTTTCTGAATGTCCTTTCTTCTTTACAGACTCTTTTATATAGACATTATAGCAATACAGAACAATAATTATAATAATACATTAATAATATCAACACGTGAAGGTGAATAATATGTACAAAGTCATTTATCGTTTTTCTAGACAATAATCTTGGGCAGTGACAATAATCTGACATGAACAGTGTATATAATCATCTGAGGGGTAAATAGACAAAGTTCTTTGTCTTTATTCTTCTAAAGAAATAATATTTCTGACAACTTACATCTGTCATGCTGACTAATTGAGAAAATAGTAATCTTCTAAAATCACATCATCTAAAAGTCATAATTTGTTAATTTCAGATCGAACAGGTCTTGAAAATCTATCAAAGGTACTGGATGATAGGGTGAGTCATCTTGAGAAGGAGAGGCGGCTGAGTTACTCTAAGAATGAGAGGCCTATTAAGAATGAGATGCCTGATGGACCAATGATACTGCAGGTTGATGTAATTGAGATAATCTGACTGAATGTTGTGCATCATCTTCATCATCTTTGTCTGAAACTTGTGACATTGTTTCAGCTAATTTCAAATCTTTTTTATTGGTAATGGATACTAATTTTGCCTGAAATTTACTCCGTTGGACTAAAACTTCTGGAGTTTTAATGATTTTTGAAACATTTTTAAGACATGATCATAATTATATTTTTCCCACCATTTAACAGAAACTTAGTGGGCTATCATCTTGTGAAATAAAAATCTAAAAACTTTATTGAAGGGAGAGAGAAAGGAGAAGAGGTTCGGGTCCATAATAGTCTCACCATAGTTAAAACCATTTTGAGAATGTCTTGATTTCTTATAATTTGTCAAAATAAATGAATCACGAATGACACAAATTTTTATTTTATTTTAGAAACATTTTTGTCCATACATGCTGTAATCATAATAATCATAATATGGCAGATCATAAGGATGATAAAACTTTCTTATTAAATAGAGATTTTTTTTTCTATTGTTCTAAATTGAGGCTTTGTTTAATGGTAATTTTATGAAAGACAATAATTGAAGATGCAAGTGAAGAAGGTTGAGTTTAAAGAAAATAAGGGATCTCTGAGAGAATAATTGAGTTAGTGTCTACTAATATGAATTCATAAAAATGTTGAGTTTTCTTAATGTTTTGTGGAACATAATGCCAATCTGGTAGAAGAATGGCATCAAGTAATTTTTGGGAGTTAGATAGGTGTTGAATTTCAGATTCAATAAGAATGACTAGGTGTTAGTGAGATTTAATGATAATAGGAGATATAGATGACTGAAAGAGTAATGGAGGATTTACAATTTGAAAAGAATAAGAATGGGAAACAATTTTGGACTATGTTGATAATTTTAAAGAAATTAAAAGTGAGAATGAATTGTAAGACAATTTAATATTTTATGGTAATGACCTCAATACCGTGTATGGGCTTGGAGTTGCAGAAGGATATGGTGGAAATGATGGTCCTGCATAGGAAGATTTAGACTTTACTTTTGACTTTGAGGATAACATGATTTTTCCTGTAAAAATTATCGGGATAAAAAATCAGGAAGATAATTAGATTCTCTTTTAATATGTTCAATATCAAAATAAAAAATAGTTAATATAGCTTGACATCTAGCAAATATTTGTTTAGCGGCCAGGTTTTTCACATATTTAGGGTGCGTTTGGATGTTGAGATGAGTTGGGTTGAGTTAAGTTAAGATGATAAAATATTGTTAGAATATTATTTTTAAATATTAAAGTTGTTTTGAAATTTGAAAAAGTTGAATTATTTATTATATTTTGTATTGGAATTTAAAAAAGTTGTAATGATGAGTTGAGATGGGTTGGGATGAGTTTGGTATCCAAACGAAGCCTAATCAAAACTTTCTTGGATGATTTACAATCTATTATAAATAAAAACTTTTGATTTAACAAATCATTTTGAAATTTAAAAATATATAATACAATAGTTAAAATCTATTTTTTAATGGTACTATAATTCTTTTGGGCATGATTCCAACATTCTGAATGGAATCATTCAATTTGTTCCAAATCATTTGATAATTTTTATTTCATAATTCCTCCATAACTAATATCAGATGCATCTATTTCAACAATTTTTAAAGTATGAGGAGATGTGAGTCCTAAGTATGATAATTTATTAACGTGAACTTTTAATTTGTTTTATAATATTTGTATGAAGGTGGATTCTTTTTAATATTTTAAATAATGGTTTACATAATAGCCTGAGAGATTGATAAAAATCTACAACATAATTGAGTCTAAATAAAAATCTTTGTAGTTGTTACTTATATTTTATTTCATCTAAAAATTTATCAGCAAATTATATTGCTCTGCTAATTGGTGTAATAGTTCATTGATAGATATCATGTCCAATAAATCTAATTTTGTCCTGAAATAGTTTTATTTTTGGTGATAAAACAACTAATTAATTTTGTTTAATAATTTGAACAAAAGTATTTAGATATTTCTAATGTTGTTCAATAAATGAGAAAAATATTATACATTATCTATATATATTATAAAAAAAAATGAATGAAATAAGTAAATATTTCATTCATAATAGTTTGAAATTCATTAGGAACATTTTTTAACTCAAAGGGTATAACATTTTATTCATAATGTTCAAATAGAACTATAAATGTTGTTTTACAACGATCTATTTTAGCAAATTGAATTTGTCAAAATCCACTCTTTATATCAAATTTTGAAAATACCATAGCATTATATAGTCAAGATAATAAATATTTTTTATGAGAAATTTGGTATCTAATCCATTGTAATATATTATTTAAAAGTTTATAATTGATAACCAGACGAGATACTCTTCTTTTTAATTCTGCTTTTTTTTAGCATAAAAGGCAGCGTAACTCCATGATGACTTATTTTTCTTAATTAATCATTTTGTTAATAAATCATTAATTTATTTTTTTACAGAATTCTAATAATTCATTATTCATTTGAATTGGTCTAGCCTCAGTTAGAATATTATTTTTCAGAAATTTTTTTTCCATAAGATAATTCGACTATATGTTATTTTTTATTCCAGAAAGTATGGGGCAGGTTAGAGCATACTTCATTTTCAATTATAGTTTTAAAATCATTAATTTTTTGAGTTAGTAATTGATCTTTTAATTGTTTTTCAATTTTTATATTTCAATTATTGTTTTAAGAAACTTATCTGTTTTTCTTTTCTTTTAATCTTTTTTTTGGTTAAAAATTTAATTTATTTAGTTAATAAAATTTCTTTTAAGGAGTTAATTTCTTTTGATACATGAGAAAATAAAATTTTAAATTGAATTTTTTGTCTAAGTATTTTAGTGAAAATTATTTATTCTGTTACAGAGAAAGGTAAAGTAATGCAAATAATAGATTTTCTAATATTACTTTTGTGTTAATATTTTGTACTAAAATAAATGTTGTTTTAAAATAAATTTCATTATTGCAAATATGTGCATTAGATAATTTATAATTTATTTTTAATTTTTTTCATTAGATTGGGATAATGTATCTTTTGTTTTTTCAAAATATTTAGTAGGTATTAATCATTCTTGTATACAATTTAAATATGCTTCTGTGTCTAATAAGGCAATTATAGTAAAAGAAAATTATTGATTAATAAAGATTGTTACTTCAGTATGTCATTTTTAAAAATTTATCTTATCGAGGATATTAATGAATTTTTCTTTTTCATCTTTAATAACTATTGTTGAACAATCTATTTGTTCTTTATTACGAGAATTATCTACATTTTTATCTATTTTGAATAATATAATTTCTTATAGTAATTGTTCATTTGAAACTTCTAGTTTAAGATTAGATGTTTTTAAATTTATAACCTCTTGTTTTATCTCATTAATTTCTTATTGTAGGTCTTGTAATGTAATTTTTTGTCTTTTTGTTTTAAATATTATTACTATCTCTGAAAAATTATAAGATATTGAAGAGGTTACTGAAGTGGTTTGATTATTAAATGTATCTTTTAGTTTTTCTAAATAATATTTTCTTTCCCGTGAATCTTTAATTTTATCTATTAATTCTAATATAATATCTTCTTGTTTTGAAAGTATATTAATGATTTTATTACAAAAATAATTATTTTTATCTAAATAATTGCAGACCTGACTCATATTCTTCAGATTCTCTTTCAGAAGATTGTTCTGAAAAGTTTGATTCTTTTAATTGATAGATTTATTTTTCTTTATAAGAGCTTTCATCTTCTTTACTTAAATGTATTATAAAAATATTTAATAATTTTTCTTTTAATATTTCATATATTTCTAATGCATTAATATGTTGTTTAACTTTACAATTTGATTTATAATACCAAACTTTTTCACATTTATAACAAATAATTTATTTTTTCTTTTTATTAGTCTTTTTTGGATTTTTTATTGGTTTATTATATATCTGTTTATCTTTTGTTTTTTTATAAGATTTTTTATATTTTCAGTTTTTGTTAGAATAATTCTTTTAATTTTTCTAAATAATATGTTCTTTCGCGTGAATATTTAATTTTATCTATTAATTATAATATAATATCTTCTTGTTTTGAAAGTATATTAATGATTTTATTACAAAAACAATTATTTTTATCTAAACAATTGCATATCTGTTCCTCATCTTCTTCAGATTCACTTTCATAAGATTGTTCTGAAAAGTTTGATTCCTTTAAGTGATAGATTTATTCTTCTTCATAAGAGCTTTCCTTTTTTTTTTTTTTTCACTTGAATGTGTTATAAAAATATTTAATGAATTTTCTTTTAATATTTCAGATATATCTAATACATTAATATGTTGTTTAACATTATAATTTGATTTATAATGTTGAACTTTTTCACATTTATAGCAAATAATTTATTTTTTCTTTTTATTAGTTTTTTGGGTTTTTTATTAGTTTATTATATATCTGTTTATCTTTTATTTTTTTATAAGATTTTTTATATTTTTGTTTTTTTTTAGAATAATTATTATAAATTATTTTTCTCTTTTTGTGTCTTTTTGAAGGAGTTAATAATGGAGTATAACTAAACTGTTCACAAAAGTTATATAATTCTTTTTTAGCAAATTTATTTTCTTTATCCATTTATTTTTTTAATCTTAAATCATTACACATAGTTAAACCAGTTATGTTAATAGTAATTATTATATCACCGTATGTGAGACTATGAAAATCAATAGTACCATCTGATTTTACTAATGATTCTCGTACCTTTTGGACGAAATAATATAGAATTCCAGCTATAAATTTTTTCTTCCAGTATGATTGTTGGTAGTTATTTTTTATCATAACTTTAGTTATAAATTTATTTTTATGTCAATGGAAATCAGATAATTGAGAACATTTTAAATTAATCAATAAATCACTAATTCTTTTTTTGAATTGAACAAGATCACCAACAAAATGTTTGATTAATACATATATTAATGTATTTACAACATCTGCTAATGGTAATCCATTTTATGTTTTAATCATTTGCTTATTTTCATCATATTTATATGCAGTTAATATTTGTATCTTTTTTTCATTTGAAAGATAATAATCACACCAGCCCTTTAATTGGCTAGTAAAACCTATAACAATAATATGTGCTACATGGTGATCAGTTTTTCTATTACTTTTATAGATATTAGCTACCATAATCATTTATTAGAAATAGTTTAATATTTAATATTCAGTTAATCCATCTAAATTCTATTTATATAATACATCTGGTGTAAAAGTTGGTCTTACTATATGTTCTCTTTATTCGAATTGCATATCTGGAGGAGCAGGCATCGGATACCAATTACGAGTAATAGAAACATGATATTTAGAATCTCTAGCTGAAAAATTATTAACATAGTTTCCTCTAATCTTATTTATTTGTAAGTGTAAATTTTTAAATTAGTTTTCAATATTACTTATTTCATAATAAAAAAATACAGGAGAATCTATTTTACTTAATACATTAATATGAGATTTTTTTATAGATAGATGCAGTATTATCATATTATTAATAGTTAATTTTTTTAATTTATTAGAGATTTGTTATAATAAATCATTTTTATTTTAAAAAAATAGTTTTTAGATGAGGTGAAATCTCATGGAGGACAAATAAAGAGATTTATTTTACTTATTTAATAGTAGGATTAATAGGAGATATTTGAGTTTCAATTCTTTCACTATTTTTAATTAAATAATTATATATATAAATCTTAAATGTATAAATTATGTGCCGTTATATAAAAAAATTACCTCATCATAAAAATTATAAAAAATTTACTTTTTCTTGATAGAATCTATTTTATTATAAAAGTCTTGTACAAAAATTATGCATTTAAAACTTATCTTTAGCATTATTCTTTTAGGGTGCGTTTGGATGATGAGATGAGTTGGGTTGAGTTGAGTTGAGATGATAAAATATTGTTAGAATATTATTTTTAAATATTAAAATTGTTTTGAAATTTGAAAAAGTTGAATTATTTATTATATTTTGTATTGAAATTTGAAAAAATTATAATGATGAATTGAGATGAGTTGAGATGAGTTGGGATGAGTTTGGAAACCAAACGAACTCTTAATTTATTATAAAAAAATTATAATTTCTATGTCATTTCTACAACGCTTCTCTCGCAAACTTCTAGATGGGAGAAGTATTTTCTTTAAACCGAGTCATCAAATAGCTTGTGGGAGTGCGAGAATAGTTATGACAGTCACTTTTATATATTTTCCGTGCATTCTATAAGTAATTATTTTATATTAAAAAAATAATACAATTAATCATATTAAAAAATGTATAAAAAAAATATGTTGTGGCATAGTGGCCATTAAAGATGAGTTTTTTTTTTTTTTTTCTCTAAAACAAAACCAAAGAAAATATGAAGGATGTAAATCATATCTGAAAGATATAACCCCAACAACTAGGCGGACAACTAATGAGATTTGTTTATGTTTGGTAGGTGAGATAAGATAAAAATTTTTAAAAATATTGTAAATAGTATTAAGATAAAAGTTTAAAATATTAATTTAAAATATTAAAATTTGAAAAAGTTGTATTAGGATTTGAAAAAATTGAATTGTTTATTATATTTTGTATGAAAATTTAAAAAAATTGTAATGATGAAATGAGATAGAGATAGAGATAAGAAATCTCATCTTTACCCCAAGCATAACAAGCTCGTTTGGATCGAGAGATGTCATCTCATTACTATTTATAAATTTTAACTCATAAATTTTATTATTATTCATAAATTATCTCAACTCATTCCATTCTATCTCATCTCTCAATCTAAACGAGACCTAAAATGATAAATGATATTTATAATTTTAAGTTTTGTAATTATATACATTCCTTTTAAAAAATTGATAAATTTCAAATCTATATGAAACGATTATTCTTTTGATGATAGATTCTATTTAAAAAAAAAATAAAGTGCAGAACTTACCTACCTTAAAATTATATCTAACATCAATCTATAAATATTAATGGGAGTGGTTCGTGTACACAAATTCCATGTCTCTAATACTGCCTGTATACAAAATAAGAGAGGTCAATTACAACCATGTCCATGAAACAAGCTTTTGAACAGAGATTTACGGTTGAAAATCTGAAAGGGACATTGTGCCAAATCACAAAATAAGTGATAATCATTTGACATCGAAACAACCAAATTCATCACTTCTGTTCTGTTTCTTCAACCATTTAACGCGCGGCTTATGTTTATCATATACAGATGCAGGTAGTGTTAGGGGGGTGTATTCGGTCTGATCCGGCTTGGAAGGTCACGAATTGAACATTTTGATCTATTATTTTTACGGATTGGACCGTCAGCGATAGGTCCTGTCGATTCATTCGGTTTGATTTGATCTGTAATTCCCTTTTTTAACAAAAAAGTAATATAACAAATTAATTAAATTAAAAAAATTAAAACTAAATAATAACTTTAACATTTTATATATGGTTAATAAATCTTAAATAATTTTATTGTATATATAATCAATAATAATCTCTTAGATAAAAATTATATTATTAATTTATATAATTACTATATAAAATAATATATTATATATAATATTTAAATATATATATTCAAACTATCTCGATTCAGTTTTGTTAAAAAAAATTACACCTCAAGACTAATCAATAAGATTATCATTCCAGTATGAGCCAAAACATTCGATCTGCTCGATTTTTCCAACCCAAACTGATAGTCTCTACAGTAGTGCCATGTACTCCACATTCAATATTCTATTGTTATTTTTGCACTTTGCTAACGCATCTACCAGCGTTTAAAGGGCTTAACTAAACATTCAGAATACAACAGAGAATTGCTCTTGGTATGGCTAAATTGTAGAAGATCTAAAGGTTGTTTTTGGATAGTCTGCTCAAAGGAGGCTCCAGTATGTTTCACGGCAAGGAAATCAGGTGGCTCACATTCTAGCCAAGTTGGGCTTTCAAAGTAATGAAGAAATTGTTTGGATTGAAGAAGGACCTACTGAAATTCTGTTTTTTGTTGTACATGATCGAACTGTTTCTATTATTGATTAATGTGATGAATGTTTTTATTTCAAAAAAAAAAAAAACATTCAACTTGAAAAAAACTCGTACAAGTGTGGCATTTCCCTCTTCACCCACTCTCAAACTCAACGAATTAATCTACTCAACCCCCGGTTTATTGGTCGCACACCACACTCCATGATTGAACTCGGTCTACCGCCCACGTGACGGTTCTTATCTCTCACCTATCACGCTTCCCTTTTCTCTCTCAGACTCATCTCCTCCCTCAAACTCAAAATGAACAACTTCTCCCTCACCCCTAGCTTGTTGCAGCACCCCACCCCTAACACCAGCAGCCTTCTCTCCCTTTATCGCTCTCACTCTATCACTTTCAACTACCACGCTGCCATCTTTTCTCTTCTCCGTTGCCGATAACTCTGCGTGCGAGCCCTCGACATTGCTTAGTATGAATCCAAGCTCGCCGCTCATGCTCATTTCCACTCCAGCCAGCATCTCAAGATTGCCATCATTGGCTTCGAAAACTTCGGGCAGTTCGTGGCAACCACCCTTGTCCACCAAGGCCACACCGTACTCCCCCACTCTCGCTCTGATTGCTCCGACGCCGCTAAGTCCCTCGGCGTTTCCTCCTTTTCTGTGAAAAAGGCGCCCTTTTGAGTTTCCAAGAGTTTTTCTTTCATTGTATGTCATTTGCTTGGGTTTCAGCGAATTTGGATAACCAGAGTCTTGGGAGCATTTGAAGGGTGAATATGATCTTGATTTTGGGAGTTTTTTATTCCCTGTGCAGGTCATTTACTTGGAAGCTCCTTTTTTTGGGTGGGAATTTTTACTAAAGGAGCCCCTTTCATGACTTTGCTTGAGAATTTTTTATGGCTCTATTTCTGTATTCCTTAAAACTGAATTGTGCCGCTTTATTTATAGGATTTTTGTTGACCTTTTTGCGATTGTAGAGTCTAGTGCTTTGAATTTGTACAATGGGGTATTTGTGGTCTTAGCTTCTAGTGGTTTTGGGGGATTTCTGGCAAATTACGAAGGAGATTTCTGTAGCCTATCGTCTTCTGCACAGATGAGCATCTCATGCCAAGACAGTTCGGTTGCTGAGCTCAAAATAATGGGAAATAAGCTTGCCAAGGTCAGTGGGTTCAATGGAATTGCAATTCCACCCAGCTTAAGGGTTCTTAGTTTAGTGTCTTTGGGGATTTGGGGACCACTTCTGGATAAAATTCATTTGCTATCTTCGCTTGAATTTTTGGACTTGAGCACAAATTTTATGTATGGTTCAATTCCACTGGCAATATCTAGATTGATGAAGCTTCATAAATTACTACTGGATGGAAATTATTTCAATGAAACTGTCCCTGGTTGGCTGGACTCATTTTCAAACCTCACCATTCTATGTTTGAAGAATAATAGATTGAAGGGTCAATGATGACGCAAAGAGGGGGGAGAACCTTCCCGCACGATTTCGTTAAAGAAAGAAAGAAAAAAAAGCCACGTAGGCTGGAGTGCAGTGGTTGCGTGAACAGTGGGTGGTTGTGTAGCTGGACCCCAAACTCAACATCAATGATTTCTTCTATTTGGTTCGTGTCCTTTAGAATTAACGTTCAAAATTTTAAAATCTAAGATGAAAGAGAAACAAGTATACAACATAGTATCTACAATAATTTTTAAGCATTTATGCTACTCAAGAAATTTATTGAGTGTCAATAAATATTTTGAGACTCATTTTATATGTCTATTTACCTTTTATGTATAATTATAATCATGCTAATGATATGGAGAAAAACACAAAAAGATACATGGGTCACTCGTAAGTCTTTGGTTGTTAGTGAACAATGAAAAGAATAGCAAAAAACTTGTGAGTGACCTAGATATCTTTTTATGTTTTTCTTTATCCACCTATCATTTCTTTTAGAAATATTCTATCACCATACCTCACTTAAATAAACTAACTTGTTTCGTTTAAGTGAAGGAATCAGCTGTCTAAGCCGTCGACTTTGCTACATAGGAGAAATTATGTTCGCAGGGGATCAACAGCTCTCTTCAGTTGTAAGCACCATGGGTCTCTGAATCTCACATCGCCATTGCCACTTCGTGTTGCCCAATCGCCGTCGCCCACTTCGATATTGTCACTTTTTAATTTTCATAACCTTAATCGCATTTCTAGTCAATTGATTCAAATTGTGATTTGAACCTTCCGTGGTTGTGGTTGTAAGCCTTTTTCCTTCTGGTTGGAATTTTGTTATTCATGGCTTGATTAAGTCATTTTTGGTCTTTGTTGCTATGAAATCTCATATGGGCTATGGTTGATATTGTGACGCCCCCAAATTCCGCTTGGGATTGAACGGACATTTGGAGTGTCGAGACATGCAACAGAAGGTTACATATCTCCGTTCATGACATATAAGATGCAATGTTCTTAACATACATATAGCATTATGCAATATTCGCAGCGGATAATTTTTTTCTTTAGCAATACTATGCACCAAATTCAAATATCCCAAAATGCTTAAAATATACTTTATACATAAAGGCATACTAAACATCGGAGATCACAATACTAGTCCACAATGATTGTGATCAAATGAGTACTGAAGATGTAACTTCATAGTACATATAGTAATTTTAAGTTAACTACTATATTAACCTTGAAGCCGCACTGTCGCTTAATCGACCGTGTCCAGTTGGCTGTTTCCCAGTTCTTCTTTAGATCCTGTAACAAAATCTACCATTCGGGGGGAATGGTAGTTGGGACTACCATAGTGAGATTTGATTACAAATCTCAGCAAGTTAACATAAAACATACACACAGGTTAATAATGCATGCATGACAGTAAAATCATAAGTACATAATCAAAATCGTAAGTAATCATGACATATGGCATAACTTAAACTTGAAACATAACATGAACATGAATGAACTGAACTTCACTTACTTGTAATAGACTTGATCTGACTTAACTTAACGTGACATGAACTTGAAACATAACATTGTCATGGACTTGATCTTACTTGACTTAACTTGACATAGAATTGAAACATAACATGAACATGAACTTGAACATAACATGAGTTTGAATTCTTTTTCATTTAACTTGATTAACATAACATATGGGTGCTACATGGGTCCCCTAGAGCCATGTGTCCCTGCCGATTACCGCATCACAATACAGGTATCTACACCAGCTGTGAGTGCGTTAATACATACTCTACAATTGTTGTGGCCCTATGTATTCTACGTGTCACAATTGCTGTGTCTCACGTAGTGTATGTGCCACAATTGCTGTGACCTCATACTTCATGCTCCACAGTTGTTGTGGCCCCATGACTTATTAAAATAAAATGTGGCTCCATCGGCGTTAGTGCCTGGTGAGCTCCGGTGACCAGCTAGTTAGGTCCCATTCGCAACCTGTTGACTATACTTCGTCAACCCAGGGAATTTCACACCTATTTAGACACTCCAGCGTGAACAAAGGAGTTTTACTAGGATATTTTCCCATCCTAGTACTTAGGATCGTGATTGACATGAATAACTTAACATGATTGTTCTTGAAATACATAAACTGTATTAGAAACAGAATGTGACTTGAATATGAAAGGACAAAAACCCTGATGTAACACAACATTACATTTTTAACATAACATGCTTGCAACAGTGAATATACATTACATGACATACATGACATTCTATTTTTTTTTCTGATAATATCTTGATGAATTTTTATCGTAGAAATGAATAGTACTCACTAAGTAAATTCCCAGGAAAGATCAATCTTTCCTAGACAGAACTTCTAGATTCCCAGGAAAGATTGGAGGGTCACGATGGACACACTTAGGAATTTCCAATCTCCTTAGACAGAATCTCCTTAGATTGTATGTATCCATACTACTTACAATGTTTAGCAATACGTGACAGAATATCTTGTGTAGCAGATGAATAATTCATGACAGAATAAATTATATGTAACATATAAACATGTAATGACTTGGCATAGCACATATAATAACATACATACATATACTGTAGTTCATTTACTTATCATCCATACATAGTAAACTGCTAGTAAGTTAAAAGCTAACTTACCTCTGTCTTCGCGTTTATAGGCAAAACTCAAGTATGATCACGAGAGACTGAAAGTAGTGATTTTTAAAAGTTATAACTTAATCACTAACAATTAGAAATATAGAAAAATATCAATTTAAGAGTAAAATTATTAATTCACCCTCTATATGTGGAAAAAAACCATTATATCCCTAACTTAAGGATTTTGTATCCTAACTCCAAAAATCACCAAAATTTATATATCTCATATAGATTTTATTCTGAACTTAAATATGAATTCAGAAAAATTTAAAACTAAACACAACTATTAAAATTCTATAAAAACCGAAACTTATATAGGCCATTTCCCTTGATTTTTGTTTCTAACTTGTTTTGATCAACCTCTTGATTCATGACTTATAAAGATGTGATCTTCAAACTAAAACATCACATGGTTTTAAAAAGGTGTCCTAAAACAGATCTAAGCTTTAAACTCAAGATCACATGGTTAAAAATCAACCAAAACATTAATTTAGCCAAGAACATCATCACTTGGCCTATTCAAATATCTCCTTACATAAAAATTTCATATCTTTGAAACTAATATCAAATATCTTCAAAACAACATTATATCATGTACATAATAAGAAGCTTAGGATCCTCAAATAAAAATATCAAATTCATTGCAATAAGATTAGACCATAAAAGATTTAAACTTTCTCAAAACAGAAACTTTTTTTCCTCTTCCAGATTCGAAGTTTCTAAATCTAAGAAAATATTTCACCAAAACTTTTAATCATGCAACAAATCCTCAACCAATAATCATATACCTATGTTAACAATACTCCATAATAATTTCGGATCAAGATCAATCCATTAACTTTGTTAAAAACTTCAAAATATGACATACTCTCTGGTTATCGTCCAGAATGACCTTTCTGGGTTTTAAACAACTTTTGACTGACCAAATGATCTCCAAATGGAACAAATAAGATATCCACGTAAACTAGACTAAAAAATAAACAACTTTCATGAAAGAAAGTTTATGAGAAAAATACTTACAAGAGCTTCAAATAAGGCGTGCAAAAGAGTTCATAAAAACTGCCCGAGAGTATTTTTTTGTATTCTAACAAAGCAAAGTGTAAAGGAGGGATGATTTTCGTTGGAAGGGGTAGAGGGCTATTTATACAAGTTTTAGAAGATGATAGGTCTGTAATGGAGCTTGAGTAATGATCTTTTCTTCCACTAAAATATACAAGATATTATTTTGTTTTCAAGGTGGAGTCTATAATTGAAAGAGTGGGGTGTCCACTTAGTCATCCACTTCAAGAACATTTTAAGTGCTCTTGAATAAATCTAATAAGGTAAGTGGAGGGTGAAATATTATAGATAAAATCATTGCTAAGGTGGCTAATTTCGTGGGCCTTAATGGGCTTAAACCGAAAGGGCCTAAATTCATGGGTTTTAAGAGGGTTTGGGTTGCTATCAAGCCCAAATCTGATTTCTATTGGCCCAATCAAATATCCAAGGTTAACTAAGTTGGATAATGATGTTCTAACACAAATTTAAAAGATTAATAGCATATGAAAATAATTTAATTAAGCGATTAAACACGATGCTAGAAACTGATTCAATAAGGTTTTGGATAAAACCATATAGGATTTTTGGTTTCTAACACGTTTATGGGTTCTTAGTTGGATTCCAACCATATAGGATTTACTACGGTTCTTAAAGATAATAGAAATTCCATCATTGAATTTTTAGCGGCTGTTACAGATATGGCTTGATTACGTATGGTGATTATTGTTTGCATGCAGAAAAGGGTGTCTTGTTGTATCCTTGTTTTCCTCTCCTCAATTAAACTACAACCAGATAAAACATGATATTGGTACTAATATGGATTTCCATGCTTGTCTATCTTCCTTTTCTTGAACTCTCAGCTTGGCTTGTCAGAATTCCGTCACATTCCAACAAGGGAAGCCCTGTTAAGAAGTCCACGAGCTCGCCTTGGTGATGATGGTGACCGAGTGTCAAGCCTTCTTGCTTGGCCTTGCACGTATGATGGCAATGATGAGTTCTTAGGTTGGTGAAGGTATTAGTGATGGAAAAGATGGTGATGATGATGAGTTCGGATGGTCTAAGTGATGGTTTTTGTGTGTTTGTTGCAATGGGGAATGGCTAGAAGGTTGCCCTTGATGTTGGGACAACTAAGTGATGATTAGGGTTGATATGGTGAAGATAGGCTAGGGTTTAGATGGTGGCTATGGGGAATTTCGAGATTGGAAGAGTTGGATTAGGGTTGGAGTGTAAGATGAGTTGTTAAGATTTGGAAGAGATGTGGATGAGTGGGATTAGGGTTTGGTGGCTAGGGTTTTGGTAAGTGGAAGAAGTTTTTGGTTGATTAGGTGGATGGAGTATTTTAGGGATTGGATATGGAAGATAGGATGGAGTTTGAATGAGTCTAGGGTTGTTCCTTGGGTTTAGGGATTGAATGATTTTAGAGAAGTTCTTAGAATCAAGAGATTTGAGTGGGATGAGTCAACTTTCCTAAAATTAAAGAAGTTGGCAAATGGGGACTCTTGAGGGTTGGCTAGGGTTTGATTCTAAATGGTAAGATGCATGAGAGTTGTTGGGAATTGGAAGTTTGACTAGGGCAATGGTTGTATTTCGAATTTGGAGGGATTAGAAGATTTGTGGGATTTGGCTAGGTCCATGGGGGATTGGATGAAGGGTAAATATGGTAGGTGGCCGAATAAGTAAAGTAGGGCAAACACTTGTGGTGGTCGAATTTATGGTGTTGGGAAGATTGAATGGGATGTAAGGAAATATATGGATGAACAATTTGGATAAACAATGTGGATGAACAATATGAACACTCAAGAACAATGAATGAACACAATGAAAAATTATGAACACTCAAGAACTTGAATGAGCAAAAAGATAACAAACAAATTTGATTCACGAATTTCACAAAGTTGCAAAGAAAGATAGATTGAATCACACCTATTCACGAATTGCAAGGTGATGATTCTCTATTAGGGATTCACGAATTTCACCCAAATAACCCAAGTGCTAAGCACCGAAAAGTGATTTATCAAACAATAGTCTACCTACTTAGGGAATTTGCCAAAAGATCCAAAATGAAATGCTAAGGGTCCTATTTATAGAAATTACAAAGTGGAAACTCCCAATAGATCCCTTGAAAAATAATTAAATAAAAATAAATAAATAAAAGCAATAACATAGTTGGCCAAGGCCAAGTTGGCTCGTGGCATGCATTGGCCCATGGATGGGCTAGGTTGGTGCGTGGCCTTCGGCTAGGCTGGTCCGGTCCATGGGTAAGGCATGTGCGGCATGGCTAGAGGCAATCTTTCTAGGGGGTCTAACAAACCCATTTCCAACCAAATGCGTCAGATTCTGAATTTCTAGTTCCACACTATTCAACCAAGAAGTCTCTAGAAACTCAAGGTCTTGTTCACATATGGATTGATTTTGGTTTTGAAATTGTGAAAGGTTTGGATTAGGTTTTGGAAAGAAAACAAGGGAAAGTTTTCGCATTTTGTTGTTGTTTCGCTTGGCTTTTGGTGGATGAGAAGCCTAGCTCTGCTATATGTGTTTTATGTTTTTCTTTTTTTCTCGGTATTTTTTTGAATGGTGGCAAAATTGGAATCAAACGGCTGCGTTTGGATGTTAAATTGAGTTAAGTTGAGATGATAAAATATTGTTAGAATATTATTTTTTAATATTATTATTATTTTGAGATTTGAAAAAATTGAATTGCTTATTGTATTTTGTATTAAAATTTAAAAAAATTATAATGATGAGTTGAGATGAATTGGGATGAGATAAGAATAAAAAAAAGGTTCAAAAAATTGAGCGCGAGTTTTGTTTTGAGTGGTCGGTAATGGAAGGGAGAATCGACCTAGCCTGTTTGAATCTTGGGCTCAAAACTTCATCTGGGTCAAATCAAAACCATTAATTTGTTAACTTTCCACAAGACTTGGCAATTTGCTTGGTGAAAATTTTGATATTGTAATGGACGACAAGGAGCTTGGTATCTGATACTGTGTATAGTCTCTCAGTCTCTTATCTGATGGAGAGGATGTCGATGGGTGTTGATGGACAGTCGATGACACGATTTGCTCTCTTTCTCTTTTGAATGCCAGAGCAGGGAATGACCTAATCTGAACTTTTGATTTCACCTTGCCCGTGGAAGATCAATGGCTTTTTGGTCATTTAGTTGACATACACGTGCAGACTGTAAAAGAGTTCCAAAATAGGGATTGTACATGGCATGGGTCTTTCTTTTAAGATCCTGCTATAGAATTGATGCATTGGACCGATAATGCATTTTACCTCTTATTTTAAAAAATATTTAAAAAAAAAAAAAGATAAGCAAAATGCATTATCAATCCGATAAGTATTTTCCTTTCTTTTATACTATGCCTTAAAATATAAAGAGTCTTAAATCTATTATTAGTTGGTATTCAATAGATGTAATCAAAACAAATTGATGTGGTTAGAATTTAATAATCTCAAATTAGAAAAGAAATTTTTTATTTCGAGGTTAAATTATATTCCCTCCCATTGTAACGTATAATTATCTAAAGTACTTTGACTAGATTTTCAAATGTCGGGTGCTCTCTCCTTTAAAAGTCGATTTTAAATTTAATAAATGTATAAACTCATAAAATACCGTTGATATTAAACTAAGCATTTGGGTGTGAAAATTGAAAAAGAAAGTAATTTAATTAGTATCGTATATAGTCGCCTTACTTAATTAAGAACTTGTCAACTTGCAATGCGTTTCACTGATCCCTAATATGAAGGGCTTAGACTTTTTTGTTGATTGCATCCAAAGAGAGATATACAAATATATTTATATATATATATATATATATATATATATATATTTATGAGTTTAGGATAACGATGGATGTGGTCATACGTTGTCGTGTTTTGGTGAAGCATGCGTAGAAATTATGATCAGCTAGCTGGGTTTCAGTAACGGAGACTCGGAGAGGAGAGAGTACTAATTTTGACAAGCTGTCAATTTTTTTTTTTCAATGGCATGTGGGATCAATTGATTCTCGTGATCAAACTCATGTTATCGTAATGCATGCTCAAACTGCACGTGGATGTTTATATAAAATATAAGTAAAATAAATTATTTTGCTTTGATCCAACCCAACAAACGTAGATTTCATGTGATCTTTTGCTTCGATATCTTAAACTAATTACTTCAATTTCTGATCTCAGTTGTATTATCTATAGTTAAATAAAAAGAGAAATTATTTATACAGTCTTAATTTGTAATGATGGGATTTACTTTTTTTTTTTAACGAAAAAATAGATAAATTTATA
Source organism: Cyclocarya paliurus (assembly GCA_029856935.1). NCBI lineage: Eukaryota > Viridiplantae > Streptophyta > Magnoliopsida > Fagales > Juglandaceae > Cyclocarya > Cyclocarya paliurus. The sequence goes on from CM056945.1 coordinate 2,499,134, forward strand.
TAGCTTAAAATTGTACTTAACATTACTCTAAACAAAAAAGTATTAAATGTGATTTCAATAGTGATATGAGATGAGATGAGATGAGATGATTATAGATGGAAGTTAAATAAAATATTATTTTTTAATATTATTATTATTTTAAAATTTAAAAAAGTTAAATTATTTATTATATTTTATATAAAAATTTAAGAAAATTATATTGATGATATAAGATAAGATGAAATATTTTCAATATTCAAACGAATCTTATACTTTACGCACAACACGTTACTAAAAGATAAAATAAAATAAATTGAATAAGCTATATATTAAAATCCAGGCAATTTGTAATATGTTCATTATTTAAATCCTGACTCTAAAACTGTGTCTAACGTTACTATATTTTGTAACGTCATTTTCACACTATTTAACACTTTGACTCCAAACATAAAGTTATAATTTATAACATCCACTAGTGATCTGACTATTTAACAGCACGCCTAAAAGCAACAACTTTAGTGTGCAATAATATATTAGTAATAATGGTAGTATTGCACGGGGCATATTCTTAGGCTATGTTTGTTTTCAATAAATTTTGAGAATTTCTTCAATGAAAAGATTTTTAAATTGTGTTTGAGTATTAAGGTATTTTTAAGTATTGTGTGAATAGTAATAAAAAAAATAGAATATTAAATAATATTAAATAATAAATAATAATAAAATATTACGAGAATATCTAAACTAAACCTTAAATTCAAGAAAGAATCATCTTTAAAATATTTATCTAATTAATAACTTTCCAAACATAAATAAAAACAAATGTCAAGACTTTTTCAATCTTATCATATTTTACAAATTTATAAAAATATCAATAATTTCATATATATATATCAAAAAATCTATTCAACCTTCTCACACAACCTTCACACACCATATATTTTTTTTATTAAATATTTAATATATGAATAATGAATAAAAAAATTAAATTAGTTTAAAAAGAATAAACTTAAAAAAAAAATTTAAAAAAATATTAAAAAATATTAAAATTTTAAAAAATATAATGTGTAGAGATTGAAGAGATTGCGTAGAATTACTCTGTATATATATATATATATATATATATTGTTTTTGAAAAAAAGATCTTTGATACAAACAAGGAAGCAAATAAGTGCGTAGGTCCACTTTCCTTGTTTTTTTAAGGGTGTCTGTAGCGCTGCCGCTGAAAGTCAACGGCCTCCCTCGCCCACTACTTTCTGTCTAACATCTGGCTTTTTCCTTAAAAATTTTCTCTTCGCTATCTGATTGACAACGTCACCCTCTCCGTGCGCAATGCTATCATGCGCCCACCTTCCCCTTCTATCCCTATGACATGATGTCCTCATCTCCTGATCATCTTCCCTACCCCCTCTCTCTCTCTCTCATGTTCCATCGTGATTCAATAAAAAACTCAGAAAATGAAGATATGGAGACAGCTCATGATAACAAGCAGAGGACGCTATGAGCCTATCCATCCTCACCAGCTAATTTAATATTTGATAGGTACTAAATAAACTTAACCCTGGGTGGAACGGTGCGCACGATAAGAATCGCAAAATTCTCGAACCCCACTCCCGCCTCTGAGTCAGCCTTTTTGTCAATAGTCAGAATCAGCTTCACTATTTCCCCACAACACCACTAACCCTCTTTTTCTTGTTGAATTTCTTCGAGTCATAAGCATTCTCTCCGTCTCTCTCTCTCTCTGAAAGCTCCGAAGCAAAAATGGAGGGTCTTCCTCCTGGTTACCGTCCCAACGTTGGCATTTGCCTCATCAACTCTGACAACCAAGTAACTTCTGTCCCTTCTTCAGTTTTTCCTTTTTTTTGTTAAGGGCGTGGATGGTCAGCTGTTTCTGTAATAAGAAGAGATATTAAAGATCGGTAGTGGATTTTCTTGTAGAAAAAGTAGAATTGAGTGTTGAATATCTTTCTCCGAGGTTTTTTCAATTTCCTGGTAATGGTTTTTGTCTTTGTTGGACTTACCCTGTATTATTCTTCTCTTGTGGCTTTCTTGAAATCAGGACTCAAATCAAGTTATGATCTTTTCTTATAATTTTTTTAAAACTAGAATATTTTAGTCTGGACTCATCTGCAAGACTGCAATTAGAAATTTCGGTCAAACTCTGGCTGGAATTATTGATGTTGGGTGTTTAGGTTGGTTGAGTTTTTTCAGTAGAATTAAACACAACGGTAGAATGATATTTACCTACATGGATTAAATGTTGGAGTGGAACAAGTAAAGCTGCAATAAAAAACTCAAGATTCATTTCGGAGCTCTGCCTGCATAAGCAAATGGACAAAAAATGTCAACTTTTTGAGATTTTCTTGCAGGTATTTGTGGCTTCAAGATTGAATGTTCCAGGTGCATGGCAGATGCCTCAGGTGATACAGCATAGATGCTCTGTTTTGCTTTTTATGATACCTCTTAACAAGCTCGTTTTTTTTTTTATTTAAGCAATTAGATGCACACATCATATGGATTCATAGCAAAATTTTTTAAGGGCACAGATTTGATTCCTTAGGATTTGACCGCATGACTGTCGGTATCTAGTAGATGATACTGTGTAAAGTAAATGCATTCCTTATAATTGCGAACAGAATTCTGTTGCCACATGAATTAACTGTGGCCGCTAAGGTAGTGGGTCCAAAGGGTTTGACCTAGTTATTCATATCCCCACCTCTCCATTTGCTATTGTCATCCTACGAGACATTTTCCACATGGTAAAAGACTCTTTACCAATATTTTCCCTACTGATTTGTTGAATGGACCATCATTACCTGCTGTCTCTGGGCAGAAAAGTTTGTCATGTTGGGTTCTAAGTCTATTTTGGCCTCAGACAAATCTTGGGTTTACTTGGAGTCAGTTACATCCGTCCTCGAGGCCATACTTAAGGTGAAATGATCCATTTGACGGATTTTGGTCTCAACCAACCACTGTAGAGTTTGAACTTTCTTTTGCATTGTGTCGCAATGTTTTTTTAGATTCCCAAATTTTACCCTGCATTTTTCCATAGTGTCAACATATTGCAGCTGGCTTTAATTGGCTATGGGATCTTTAATCTCAGGGAGGCATCGAAGATGGTGAAGAGCCCAAATCTGCAGCCATCAGAGAACTGCGAGAAGAAACTGGAATAGTATCTGCTGAAATTATTGCCGAGGTTTGTTGGGGAAAAATGAAGCGCTTCTACCGTTTCAGTTTGCTGTTTGTTTAGTTTTATACCAGTATGATTATGCCCATGAATTCACTGGACCACCAAAATGTCAAAATTTAGGTCTCCTCATGTTTAAAAAATAATGTAATAATGACTAAGAAAACATAAGATAGAACATGCCAAACTTTATTTCTGTACCATCATGATTCTTGAACATTTTTTGAAATCACTTCAATGAAGGTGCTAGAGTTGTATAATTTCACTGCAGGATGAAGCAATCTCAGAATGCTTGAAGCTTATAAGATGTGCTGGTATAATATGTTGCCACTCAAAGTCTATTTTGTAGGGTGGAGTAAAGTAAGGATAGCTTCTTTGTTAATTATGATTCAGAATATGTGCTAACAGGTTCCAAATTGGTTGACGTATGACTTCCCTCCTGCTGTGAAGGCCAAAGTGAATCGTCTTTGGGGAGGTGAATGGCATGGGCAGGCACAGAAGTGGTGCGTCTTTCTTTCTTTGGGCACTCAAATGCATCATGAAAGAAAACCATGTCTGGTTTTTTAAATATCCATTTGATTTTTGTCCCTTCAATTAGCCTTTGTTTTATTTTGGTATCTAAATACCATATTGTTTTGAACTCTGCAACTAGTAATGAGATGCATCTTGAGCTTGATGAATCAATCTCAAGGCCTGGTTTCTCTGACACTCGTCTAATTCTCATTTTCCACATTATCTTCTGTTCCACACAATTCTATTTGAGTGTTTTCTTTCTTTTATTGGCCTTTGTTTGAAAAGAAATGCTTTGCAACAGCCCTGTTGCTGTTGGGCAAAAAACAGCCCACCAACGGGCTGGCTACACGTAAGATAAAGGTTCTGTAGCACAAGAAAATGGAAAGCAGTTGATTAATTCCTCTCATAGTAGAATAACATATTATTAGAATATTATTTTTTAATATTATTATTATTTTTTAATTTGAAAAAGTTGTATTGTTTATTATATATTGTGTGGGAATGATGAGATGAGATGAATTGAGATTAATTGAAGTGAGTTTTGAATTCAAACCACTCTTAATCTTTTCCCATAAAACATCAAATTGCATTTGCTACATGTGAATGACATATTTGAAAATTAAAAATTTGAAATTTGAATTTTTGAAAAATGATTGACTGTCATTTTTTACATGCGCATGATATGAGTAAAAGTTTGAATTTTAAATTTTTGAAAGATGATTCATCTTTCACATGTGCATGTTTTATTTGAAAAATTTGAAAAGTTATTGATGCTCTTTTTGACATATGCAAAAGATAGATGATTTTGTTTAAAAAATTTGAAAAGTAAATAATGCTCCTTTTGTCATATGCAAAAAGTAAAAGATTAGATTTGAAAATTTTGAAAAGTGAATGATGTTGTCTTTGACAATTGCAAAAAAAAGATAAGTTTTATTTGAAAATTTTGAAAAGTGAGTTGAGCTCTTTTTTGACATGTAAATCTTTTTAAATTTAAAAATAAAGTCTACAAAGCTTGATGCATGGATGTGGATGAGTGGGGAGTTTGGGTAAGGGATGAGATTTGGTGTAGGCAAGTGCATAGTTAGTCACGTAACATGCTAACGTGGCGGAATGGGATTGGAGGGCTGGTTATTGCTGGAGACCAGTCCGTCTGGTCTCCAGGTTTTCTCTTGTTTGAATCTCAGAAACAACTGAGGGGAAGGAAAATCAAATTGCTTGAAGTAGCAGCTTCACTTCTTAGGCACTGAGCAACTTTCTTTCCTCAGTCTTCTTCAGATCCAAACATAGGTTATGTTTTTCCAGGGAAATATATTAATTGCACCAGTTATATACGTGTGAATTGACCAATATGCATTTCTTATATGAGAGGAGAAGTGCCTGTTTGAACATCCAGCCAAAGGAACTGTTCATTTATTTATTTATAGTCATTAACCTATGTTTGGAACCCCTTTTCCAAAAAAACTATAAGTGGAAAATAATGCCCCAAGTCTGCAATAGACTATTGATCTTCTTATATGTCCTAAAAATCTAGCAGCTTTGCAATAACAGAGATTATATGTATTAGAGAGTAAGAGCTTCACAATAACAGTCTAACAGATGAAGAAGTTTTAGGTCAAGGTTTAAACTTGTTTACCAAAGGCTACCTTCCCAGAGGCTGTTTAGAGTGTAAACATCAGCTTCTTGATTAATTTAGTGGAAAGCGCATCTCAGTTGCTTTAATGATAAATTACGTCTCATATGGATTTTTTGTTCCTCAATCGTCTAAGATGTTTTCAAGGCTGACATCTATGCTTTTTGCATGCACAGAAAACAAGCGACACCATGCATGCAAGACATGGAATACTTTTGTTTGGTTGCAGTGAAAAATACATTTGGTTTTGTCTAACTTACTGTTACTCTTCACTCGTCCAGCTCCCATCCCAGTGAATTATGCGCACCCACAAATGAAACATTGAACAAATGTATTTTTTTGTCTTTGCCACTTGTATTTTTTAAGTCTCCATCCTTTATGCCTTTCCTTTCTGCTTATATTTCTTTTGTCTTTGCCACTTGTATATGAAACATTGAACCCTTCCATTAATCTCTTACAAGTGTTGTAATGAGCAATTAAGAACACAGGATTATGTGCTACCTTTTGCGCTTTAGTGGCTTCCCATTAAAAAAAAAAAGGAAATTTATTCTATATAACTTTTGGGCAATTAAAATTCTATTCATTTCCCCTTTATGCAATTTTATAACTGTACTATGTGCCGATAGATTTATATGGGTATTTTACCCCAATGCTTTGTGCTGCCTGATGATGAATTTGGACACATGACAGGTTCCTTATGAGATCAACAAAAGATGACAGTGAGATCAACCTAGCTAATGGTGAAGCAGAACCCGAATTTGCAGAGTGGAAATGGGCAAGCCCGGAAGAAGTTATTGAGCAGGTGTGCTACAGCAACTCTTTTGAGATAATCTTTCTATTTGTTTCGACTTAGTAACATAAGGGATAAAACTGATGGCAGGCGGTGGACTACAAAAGGCCAACGTATGAGGAAGTTATGAGCACCTTCAAGCCATACCTTAATGGAAATACAATATCCACAAAATGTAGATCGTCTAAATGGTGAATGTTGTGGGTGTGGATCTTGTGGTTTTGTAATTCTGTCCATCTACTCAATTTACGTGTAAAATTTGGATTCGGTAGAAGTTTTCTCTTTGTAAATGGAAATGCCAGCAAGTACTTACAATTAAATGGGTGTTTTTGTTTTGTGATAATAAAAGCTGTGTCCAATTATTTAGTTCTTCTCAGTGGCTCTTCTTCAGAGGGTGCTTTCAAAAATGTTTATAAAAGAAACTTAAGGTCAAATTTTGCTCGTTTGCTTTCGTGAAAACATGCATCACTTTGTTCATGTTGGGAGTTGGGACATCAATTGATGTAACTTCACAATTTTCAGTAAAGGACAGAGCTTTCGACGCTTGGAAGTGTCAACCCAAATCTCAAACCAGCAATCAACAGTAGCACCAGCAACCACAAGCATGGCAGTGTGGTAAAAGGAAAAATAGATGTTAAGATTGAGATAGAATCTGCCACAAGCTGTTAATAGGGATGACAAATTCACATGGCATTCCTTGGTTCCTTCGTGATCTGGGGATGAGATATCGATACTACATTCCCCGCGGGGGGGTGGCACTTTCAGACTTGGAGCAATCTTCCACGAACTCGGTAGAAGTTTGTTTCGATATTTCAATAAAAGTACAGAATTTTTGGTTTTTTTATGATCTGTTTGAGAACACTACTCTCAGCCAATTTCACTATTATTCATAATGTATTCAATATTATTTTTATTATTATTTACAAATCATCTGAGATATTCTTAATATCCAAACAGAGTCTTAATAATTCAAAATATAACCATACTATTTTTCCGCAAGTAAGAATGTTTTAGTAAGTCTGGCCCTCCTTAAAAAATAAAATAAAAACACATCATAACCACACTATCTTCAGAATCCCAGCTAGCATCATCATTCTCGGCAGCAGTTACCACTTGGTCGAAGCTGAGAGATGCCTACCAAACCAAAGCTTACAGTCACTCGTTCTGGAGGCTTCATTCATTCATTGCCCTTAGATAGCCGAGAGAGTAACTAGTGAGTGCTCCTAGCCAGAACTAAGGTGGATGCAGATAAAACATGGTCGAGCTTAGGGATGCCTCCTAAAATCTTAAAGCAAAACATGAGTTGCAGAAAATGATAGGGCCCGGCTCGTCCATGTGGCCTGGCCTGGCCCAGCCCAACACGACCCAACAAAAAAAAAAGTTGAAGTAACTTGTGGGTCGAACCCGCTAAACCTAATATAGATGTTATAAGCAGCAGCATTGAACCCAAAGCACTTTCTCACTCTTTCCTACTTGCCAAACAACCACCTATTCCCATGGTCACACCTCGGATCTTCTCCTCTTTCAAGTTTCTGACAGCTTCACTGTCGTGGCCATTTTGTTTTGCACTGCTATAGTCTGCGAGGCTATCTCCTGGCTCCTCATCTATCGCACCAACTGCTACAAGTCCCTCCGTTCCTCAATTGACAAGGCTACCAAGAAGCTGGAGACGATGAAAACCGAATCCTCCGCCAAGATCGCTAATAAATCTAAGAACAAAAAGATGGACCGCATTAAGACTAGTCTCAAGGAGTCGAGCCATGATCTCTCTCTCTTCAAGTTCAAGTCCCGCGCCCTCGTTGCCCTTATCTTCTTTGTCGTCTTTGGTCTTCTTAACTCACTCTTCTTAGGATTTTCACCACCATGCTGCACCAGCTCTGACCTCTTCCACATGCCAGATCCCAAAACCAATTGATCTGATTCACTGCTATTCTTCCTCTCCTTTTTTTTTTTTGGTTTTAAATTCAAATTATGATTGTTAAGTTCTAGATCACACGGAGTAAGGTTTTGATCAGATTGTATAGGAATAATGAGATTTGTAATTTCTGCATGGATTGTGCATTTATCCATGAATTCAAAAGAAAATGAACTGTGTTTGTATTGGCTGATGCTGGGTTTTGATCGGATTGTATAGGAATAACGGGATTTGTAAGGTTTTTTGGATCTGTTTGCATACGACTCGAGTTGCCATTACCTACTTCCAATCTCAGGGTGGGTTGGCCCATATTAGATTGGTTTGCTCTTGAGTCGGGTTATGTCAGTTCAGACCCATACATGAACCGGGTTGGTCGAGTTGTAGCCCTAATTCTAACACAAGTTTGATAACTGGTATTGATAAAGAGCCCTTAAATTATGAATGCAATAATGCATATTTCATATTACAATTAACGTATTATATTTAAAAAAATATTACAATATCATATCAATCACATTATTGTATAAATTTATTTTTATAAAATAAATTTATGACTAAAATATTTTTTCTTATAAATATACTTTGACGTGTCTATATCTATGAAGCCTACCACTCGTCAAACTTCCATCAAATTTCAATGAACCATAGATTGGTTCTTAGTTTTTAAGTCCTTTAGTGTATAATTAATTAGTCTTTTTTACTCTTTAGAGTAGATTTGGCAAGTGAATTGAGATATAAAACTTTCATTTTATTTAATTTTATTATTACAAATTTTTTAAATTTTTATATAAAATATAATAAGTAATTTAACATTTTTAAATCTTAATTTAATATTTTTAAATTTTAAAATAACAATAATATTAAATAATAATATTTTAAATTTTCATTAAAAATAAAAAATTCTCATCTAGTTATTCAATCCTATCCTAATCTCTCGGATTGTTCGTCTATTTAGGTCATCATCCCATCCGCTTTTCCTTTGTTTTCCTTAACTTTCAATTCATCCAAACATAAAATGACGGGTGTGTTACTTTGTTCCTGTTAAATTACATTCGTCACGTTGTAAGAATGATAGAAACGTATGTAATACATTATACGAGGAGTACACCGTTTTTCTCTTGTTGGTGCGGGATCTCTGCCTGATTTAACGGAGGGATCTTCGGTTCCGCACCGCCATCACCTTTGTCTGCTGACCTGCCACCATCTTATTGGTTGCTTTACGCTTTCGGAGAGAAACCATACCCACCGGAGAATTGCCAAACTATTTTCAGAACCGACACATAGAGTGGGAGAGAGAGAGAGAGAGAGACATAAGCGACAAGTGTTGTTGGACTGAGCTGAGGGGAAAGATAGGGTGCGGCGCGTTGCAGATTTAACAATGGAAGGCTTTGTACGATGGTTTCAGAGTCTCTCCACCTCTTCCTCTTGTTCTTCTTCTGCTGTTGTCGACTCCATTGACTGTAACAGCCGTCATGAACGCTCACCAAACGACGCCGTCCAACCATCACCATCACCATCGTCAACCACCGAACAACACAGGGAAGAAAAACAAATTCAAAAGGAGCTGACGATCACCGTGGATATCGATATCTCGGGCTTGAAGCCGATCAAGGTCCCCCAACGGAAAAACCAGAGACTTGCCCCTACGGAACCTCGTAAGGTGAGTCAACTGTCAAGCGCACAATCTCTCTCTCTCTCTCTCTGCTATTTTTACCTTTGTATTGTGGCAAACTGATAAGATAAGGCCCGCATTTTGAGACCTGCTGCTGCAATTAGTTCTGTCCTTTTCTTGACTGAATATCTGATCCGAATTGTGCGCTTCGTATCATTTTATTCTTTCTTTATTTTAAATAATAATTTACTTCACGACTATATACATCTGTATTTGACTATATGTAAAATAATTCGCTTTTGCTAAAATTTTACGGCTACAGTTCAGTTGACGAGTTCAAATTTTATTTTTAATATACATACGCAGACACACGAGCGCGCACGGCGCATATATATATAGACACACACACATGTGAATGAGGCGGTGGTCGATTAATTCATATCCTGTCTGTGCTGCTTTGGAGAACACCGAGGGCACTGAGCAATTTCGTGTCCTCGGTCGCTTTGTTGACCGAGAAACAACAAGGTTTTTCTTTATTTGTTTTCTTTTGGTTCATCGTGTTTTATAATTGTTTGTCAATCAATTTCATGCGTCGATCATGGATATGATACTGTGCTAGCAGCTTTACATGTTATATACAGGTCATTGGTATCTTTCTCTCGAATAATATTGGTGTTGAAAAACTTGTGTATGTAATTTTCATATGTAATTTTGCGATTCTTGATTATGGAATAAATGAAAAACGTCATTTTGTGTTGCGTGTTATGTGTCTGTTTCTTCTTGTGTTTTTCCCTGTACTTAGCCATGAAGGTGGTTTATTTCGTGCTCTTTGGGGTTTTGATTATTCAAAGTTGTCAATCCAAGGTTGAAGTAAAGTAATAATATTTAACACAGATCTCGTTGAGGAAAGTAGCCATTAGTCCTTGAATTTACTTTCAGGTAAGGTGGTCTGGTCAAATCAATGTTCACGATCACTTCTTACCGGTGTACATGTAAGAATAAGAAGGTAAAGAATAAGAACAGAAGAGAGAAGAGGAAGAAGAAGAGCAGAGAGAGAATTTGCTGGAAAAGGCTACTTCATTCCATAAAATCGTGTTCTGCTATTACAGTGTGCAGCTACTTAATGTACACAAAAAGGAAAACCATTCTAACAAACTAGGGAATAATCGGATATACAGAAAATCTGTACAGCTGCATAACTAACTCTAAATTGACAGCAACACTATTACAAGCAGGTGGTGCACTTGGTGATGATTGTGTCTGCAAATCAGGTCCTGTGATGTTGTCACGAGCAGCTTCTGATCCTTGGTGATCTTGTGATTTGAGAGTGGTGATGCCATGTTGTGCATGCAGCTCTAATACCCCTCCGCAAGATGGAGAATAGATGTTCACTATTCCCATCTTGGACAGATGAGAATAAAGGATATGGGAGGGGAGAGACTTAGTGGATATATCAGCAAGCTATGAGTGAGTGGAGACATGAGCAGTTTTAATGCTCCCTTCAAGGATCTTATTTCTTATTAGATGACAATCCACTTCAATGTGTTTTGTCATTTCATGAAAAAGGGGGTTAGAGCAGCTTGGTTATCACATAACATGTCAGCTGCTTGGGGATGATGAATGGAAAGATCAGAGAACAGCTGCCTAAGCCAAGTGAATTCAGTAGAAAGAGATGCCATTGCACGATATTCTGTCTCGGCGGATGATCGTGATACAACTGTTTGTTTCTTTGAGTGCCAAGAGATGAGTGAATTACCCAAGAAGATGCAGTAGCCAATTACAAACTTTCAGGTTTCAGGGCATGAAGCCCAATTTGAGTCACAGTAGCCTTGTAGCTGGATTGAGGAAGTAAAGGACAGTAGGATACCTTGACCAGGGGCATTTTTAAGATACCTCAAGACTTTATGAGCTGCAACAATGTTAGTGGTGGTAGGTTTGCCCATGAATTGGCCGAGGACTTGGGTAGGATAACTGATATCTGGTCTGGCTAGGGTGAGGTAGAGTAGGCGACCTATAAATTGTCTATAGGAGGTGGGATAAGCTAAAAAAGTGCTTGTGCTTTTGCTAAGCTTGTGATTTTGGTCCATTGGAATTTTTAAAGGCTTAGAAGCCAAGTGACCCGAGTCAACAAGAATATCCAGAGTGTATTTTCTTTGGCAAAGATGAATGCCAATGGGGGATCTAATAACTTCTATGCCAAGAAAATACCTCAATGGACCAAGATTCTTAATTCTGAAATGGTGGTTTAGAAAGCCTTTTAGGGTAGAAATGGAATCAAAAGAGTTGCTAGCAACCACTATGTCATCTACATAGACAAGTAAGATTGTGAAATTGGCACCATTAATGCAAGTAAAAAGGCTATAGTCAGCCTTAGATTGTGTGAAGCCAAACTGAATTAAGGAGGTTGAAAATTTATCATATGTAACAACCCAGTCCTAGAAGTATATTATAAAATAAGTATTATGCATTTTAATTACTATTATTATTATTATTATTATTTCTATTATTATTATTATTATTATTTCTATTATTATTATAATAGGATTATTATTCTATCTCTTTAAGAATCCGAAACTATACCAACGTCTTAGCTTACGTTCGGTTTATGCACATACACGTACAGATTCCTTGCTGCCTACGACTTCATACTTGGCTCTATCGCAGCCGAGTCCTTCGCATGCATGTCCCTACGTTTATTTATACACTTCATGCACAACCCGCACCTACTGCCTTCCATTTGTTTTCTCTAGGGTTTCCTCCATGCCTATATATATACTTCCTGCAAAAGATCAAGCCGCAGCACCCACGCACGTTCGATTCGTAGCATGCTTACACAGCAGCTGCCCCTTCTCTCCCTCTGCCGTTAACCCCACGGAAACCACCATGCATCACGCCGCCATGCGCATGCCCCTCCTGCACGAAGCCTTTCCTCTCCACGCCACGACCAGGTCACTGAGCACGCCGGCAACCCGTGCGTTTGACACTGCACAAGCCACGCTCGGCACCTCTGTTTTGCTACCAAAGAAACAGAGCACCCAAGCTGGGACCGCATGGAGTAGCCCAGCTTCGAAACCACACGGCAACCACCATAAATCCTCCACGTCTCCTCCCCAGCCCAAGCTACACCACGGAAACAAGACCCAAACCTCTCCCTCTCGCACGGACGCAGCCACGCAACACCATGGCACCAGTGCAGTTTCTCCACATTGCAGCAACTCCATGCTGCCCAGAACAAGCCAACGCCGCCACCGGCCACCTTAGAAGACCTCGCACCGCCCCGCTAGCCATCTAGCCGCCATCGCTTTCAGCCTTCTCTCGGTCAAGAGCCCCTGCCTCGTACGTTTCTCTCCTTCTCCCTATCCCGAGCCTCTGTTTCTTCTAATGTTTTCAGCATGTGTTTAGTTGATAAAATTACAAATATGCCCTTTAAATCTAGTATATTGAAGGGCTACTTTTATAAAGACTTATATTTCACGATTTGGGTTTAACGATTAAGTTGGGCTACCTTTAAATTAAATGTATTAGCCGTATGTTATTAAGTGTTAAATTAAGATTGTGTTATATTTATAGTCTATAATAATTTTATATTGAATACAATTAGGTTTATTTGTATACATTGAGTGTTTCCACCGGTTGTGTGTTTTTTTTTTAACTTAGATATTTAAATATATATACGTATATATAGATATAATTATATATTTAATAATATTGAAAGATTTGTTATTATATTAATATTTAATTTTCAATGGTTAATCAATTACTTTAAATCTACGTTATGAAGTGAACCTCTAATATTTTTATAGTAGACTTGAATATATTTATGCTGTTGAAGTGTATATTTTTTTAAAATAAAGAAATATGTTAAGAGTATTTTTAAAAGATATTAATATTTATTAGATTTCTTTTAAATTAAATAGTTATGTTAAGAAAGTAAAATCTATTTTAAGAATGTAGATTTTTATGACTTATATTAAAATAGTCCAAGTATTTTTCTAAGTTATAATATGTTATTAGTATTTTAAGTAATTTGAAGATATAAGAATTTATTGATTTTATGGTGTTAAGCAAGAGATTTATTTGACTATTTTCTAGATTAAAAATTTAATTAAGTAAGATTATGCTATTAGTATTTTAAATAATTTAAGTTATAAACTTTCATTGATTTTATATTAAACAGAATATTTTATTCGTTATATTTTACAGTGTGAATTTAATTAAGTAGGATATTAGGATATGGTTCCTAGACAGAATTAGTGACGTTTAAATACTTTATATAGGTGATGCGTTACGAAGTGAGATTCAGGAAGTAGCGCTACGAGATAAGTTATTTGATCACAAATTAGGATCATCATAGTTCAGTTTATATTTAAGTATTATTCAAGCCAATTCATTGATAGCCTTTGTTTATGTACCACTCATGTCATATGCAAACATGTCATCCAGCATAGCATACGCTCATGTCATTCCGCATCATGTTTAGAGTCAGGAATTATAGTTATAATTATGTATGTATTATGTCATGCATCTCATGGTCACAAGACACATAAGCTATCTTAAGTTCAAGTGCAAGATAAGATCAGTTCAGTTAATCAGATGGCCATTCAGATGCATGGTACCAATGCAGTTCAGTTCAGGGTGGTGTGCAAGCCACGAACTCAGTCGTGGTCCACCATAGTACGCTAGAGTACTATCAGCGGTTCCCCTCATGGCCACGGGATGTGGGGCCGGTGCACAACCTCGCACACAGGGTTAAGTGTGTTGGCCAGTCAGTTCAGTCAGTAATCAGTTCAGTCAGTAATCAGAACAGTCAGTTAAATCAGAACAGTCAGTTAATTCAGATAAATCAGTCATGCATAGCATAGACATCAGTATGAACAGTCATGAATTTTAAGTTCTTAGCATGAAAAACTTTTATGAAAACCTTACGTTTAGTATGTTAACGTTGTGATGGATTTCTTACTGAGTATTCGACTCATTTTAGTTTGTTTTCATGTTTTTAACCACCCAGGTGATGATGATGATTACGAGCAGACATGCCAGGATTAGAAAGAACAGTTGTTTTAGTTCAGACCTTCTAGAATGAAATTTATTAAATTGCTTTTATGATATGACTTTTTTTTTATTCAGTTTATTCATTTAAGTTTTGAAGACATTTTTTATCAGACAAAGTTTTTATGAAATAAATCCTAAATTTGTTTTCTTAAATATGAGATCTCTTACCGGGTTTATTTTATGAAAAACACGTGACACACCTAGCCTACGGGAAGTGGGTGTTACATCATACCATTGGTGTGAGGCTTGCTCAAGTCCATAGAGACTTCTAAGCAACTTGCATACCTGGCTTGGTTTCCCCTTGTGATAGCCAGGTGGCTTTTTCATGTAAATCTCCTCTTTGAGTTCTCCATTGAGGAATGCATTGTTTACATCAAATTGGTGAAGATGCCACCCTTTAATTGTAGCTAAGGCAAGTATTGTTTTGACAGTGACAATCTTGACCATTGGTGAAAAGGTTTCATGGTAGTCCACCCCCTCTTGTTGAGTGAACCCTTTGGCCACCAATCTGGCCTTTTTTTTTCTCTCGACAGTGCCATTGGAATGGTACTTGGTTTTGACATACTTGCACTCAATAGGGACTTTTCTAGGAGGCAAATCTGTAAGAATCCAAGTGTGATTAAGTTCTAATGCATCAAGCTTAGTTTCCATTGCCTTACACCAGTCTGGATCTTTGGCAGCTTGTTTGTATGTATATGGGTCATTAGTGGATGAGATGGTAGTGGAAAACAAAGCAAAAGTGGGTGATAAATGTGTATAAGAAATGGTGGATGATAAAGGAAATGGTATACCTGGTGTAGAAGATGCCATGTCCATAGATTGAGTAGGTGAGATTGAAGTGACTTGCTGGCAATGAAAATCCTGAAGGTATTGAGGTGCTCGCCTAGTTCTGGTTGACCTCCTAAGAGGAGGATCAAGTGCATGGTCTGGAATTGATGGAATGGGAGAGCATGGGGTAGAGAGTAGTGGTTCAGGAGGCATAGTTGATGGAGGGGAAGAGTTTGGAGATAGCGGCAGAGTAGTAATGGATGGAGGTGAAGGATGTGAGAAGGAAGTATTTGGCAGAATGTGAGAGGAAGGATGAGGAAGTGACAAGTGAGGAGGAGGTGAAGAATGGGATGACATATCAAATGGGAAGATATGTTCATAGAAGGTAACATCTCTAGAAAGGAAAATTGATTTGGTATTGAGATCAAGTAATTTGTAACCTTTGACCCCAAAAGGGGTAACCAAGAAAGACATGCCTACCTCGAGGGTCAAATTTTTTTCTGTTTTGAGAGAGTGTAGAGGCAAAACATAAGCATCCTAAGATTCTCATATGAAAATATGTAGGAGGTGAATTAAACAAGAGTTCAAAAGGAGTTTTATTGGAGAGCAATGGAGTTGGAACCCGATTGATTATATAAGCTGCAGTGAGGATGCAATCTGTCCAATATTGGTTGGGGAGGTTAGATTGAATTTTGAGGGCTTGAGCTATGTTTAAGAGGTGCTAATGTTTCCTCTCAGCAATCCCATTTTGTTGGGGGGTTTCTACACAAGTTCTGTGATGAATAATGCCTTGCTTATTGAAAAAATCCCCCATTTGAAACTCAATACCATTATCACTTCTAAGTTTTTGAACTTTGATGTGAAACTGAGTTGCTACTAAGTTACAAAAGGCTTCAATGCATGGTCTGGTATGAGATTTTGCTTTGAGGAGATAGATCCAAGCAATGTTTTGAATACCGTACCGGTCAAGGCACTAGAATGAAATATTTTGGTACCGGTACCGTTTCGGGATAGTCGATATATGAATAAATTATATATATAAATATATATGTATAAATTATATTCCAAAATAATAGTCTATATATAAATAAATTATATATAAATACATATATATATATATATATAAATTATAGATAACCTAGTTTGAATTTGGGGTAAAAAAATAAGCTTGTAGTTTGAAAAAATTAAAAAAAAATTAAAGACCGAAATATAAGTCAGTATAGGCCGAAATATCGGCTAGTACGGCCGATATTTAGGCTGGTACGAAATATATACAATACTTGTACTGGATCAGTGGCCGGTATGGCAAATACCGGCCATATCGGCCGGTATGGTACGATATTTGAAACGCTGGATCCAAGTACTTTTAGAAAAGTCATCAACAATGGTTAAATAATATTTAGAACCATCATAAGCTTCAACTGAGTTGGGTCCCCATGTATCACAGTGAATAAGTTCAAATATATGTTTGCTTTTATGAGTGCTAACTGGAAAGGGAAGCTTATGATGCTTTGCAAGTGGACACACAGGACAAGGGTTTGTATCAGAAATAGTAAAAACATGATTCTTAATGGAAGGATCTTTGATTACATTCAACTTTGAAATGGGTGTATGACCCATTCTACAATGCCAAACATCTGAAATGAGGTCAACACTTGTGGAAATAGTAGAAACAGAAATTTTTGTGTGTAAAGAAGCAGAAAAAAGATCAATAAGAGCTGTGGATGATACTGGTGCAGCAAGTAAATGGTAGAGGCCATCCTTCATCTCATCCATGCCAATTGTGGTCCATGACAAAAGGTCCTAAATAAAGCAAAGTTGTGAAAGAAAGATAAAACAACAGGAAAGTGAGGTGGTCAATTGTTTGGCTGAGATTAAATTGAAATTGAAGGATGGAACACATAACACATTATGTAGAATTAAGGCATTAGTCATTTGGACAGTGCCAATGTGAGTGACAGGTGCAATATGTCCATTGGGAAGTTTAACTACGAAAGAAATTAGAGAGGTAATGGATGAAAAGATCTGTAGCACCAGTGTCAATGATCCAAGGTGAGTGTGTGGCTGTGTGATGTTGGGGAATGAAAGAAGTGAGACAAAAAGAGATACCATTCATGGTAGAGGGGTGGGTACAATCTGCCTGGACATGATTGACTGAGTGAGTGGCAATAGCAACATCCTTTGAGTGCAACAGAGACAAAATCTGCTGATATTGATCCTTGGTAAATGTGAGTTTGGCATCTGATGGGTCCTCTTGCTCGAGTGATGCCAGATTAGCAGAAGAAAAACTAGGCTGCTTGCCCTTTCCATGCAACTTGTGCCCGGGGGGGTATCCATGCAATTTATCACGCTTTGGTGGGTTAGAAGATTTGGGAAGGAATTTGTATGAATTATAAGGCTGTTTGACAGCAAGGGCCATGGTGTCAGGGGAGGGCAGACCAAACAGCATGAGATGTTGCATCTCTTGTTGTTGAATCATAGAGAAAATTTTATTGATGGGGGGTAAAGGGTCTAAGAGCATGATTTGGTCACGGGTAACACTATATGAATCATTTAGACCCATGAGAAATTGCATAACACAATCCCTTTGGTATCTATTAAGTAGGACAGCAAGTTTACCACATGTGCAATCAGGCATAGGATCATATATAATAAGTTCATCCCATAAGGCTTTAAGTTTTCCAACATAGACAGTAACAGAATCATTCTCTTGGTGCAAACCTGTCAAGGCCTTTTTGAGTTGAAAAATTCGATGGCCATTTTATTGAGTGAAGGGTCTTTAAGTTCTCCCCATATCTGCTGTGCATCATCCACCAATGCAATGCTGGATTTAAGACTTGGGTTGATGGAGTTATGGAGCCAGGTTACGACCAAATCATTGCAGAGTTCCCATGCATCATATAGAGGGTCAGTGGTATCTTTGGGTTGCCATTAATAAACCCAAGCTTGTTCTTGGCATGAAGAGCCCTGCACATGGCTCTTGATCAAGTGGTGTAATTTTCAGAGGTTAGAAGGTCAGGGACCAAAGGAAGGGAAGGGTTATCCCCATGATCAAGTCGGTAAGGGTTGGTGATGTTAGTGAAATCCAGATACACAAAGTTGTTGTTGTTTTTTGATAAGTAGATACACAGAGTTGTTTGGAGGAGTAGCCATTAAAAAATCTCACTCTGTGGCTCTTGATACCATGTAAGAATAAGAAGGTAAAGAATAAGAACAAAAGAGAGAAGAGGAAGAAGAAGAGCAGAGAGAGAATTTGCTGGAAAAGGCTACTTCATTCCATAAAATCGTGTTCTGCTATTACAGTGCAGCTACTTATGTACACAAAAAGGAAAACCATTCTAACTAACTAGGGAATAAGCGAATATACAGCAAATCTGTACAGCTGCATAACTAACTCTAAAAGTACATAAAATTACATTACAACTCAGCTACAAGAGGGACTTTCTAGTAAATTAACAGCAACACTATCTCAAGCAGGTGGTGCACTTGGTGATGATTGTATCTGCAAATCAGGTCCTGTGATGTTGTCATGAGCAGCTCCTGATCCTTGATGATCTTGTGATTTGAGTGTGGTGATGCCATGTTGTGCATGCAGCTCTAATAGTACATACTTTAGAGTATGTTAAACTTTGCTGCACTGTTGATAACCTATTGATAGTGAACACTCAGGCAAACAAGCCAGCCATATGAAATCTTTTTTAGTATTGATTTAATTTCTTATGCGGAATGTGAAACTACCTTGTCTTTGTTCAAGTGCTAAATGATTGAGGGAAACAATGAAAATTTATCCATGTCAAGTTGACAAATCAAGGAGAACGATGTTTGTAGAATGCTATCCGACATGAATTGATCAATTCATGAGATAGTGGCACTAACATATGGATGGATAACAAGGTTGTGTCAATGTGGTCAAGAGTAGTGCAACTCTTCTTTTATGTTCCTTTTTTCTTAGTAATGCAATGTAAATGAATTTTGATTCGGATCATGGCATTAATGTGAGTGCGATTTGATGGTGGTGCAACAATAGTAAGTAGATTTTCTAAGCACTGAGACAGTTAATCAAGGAAAATTTCCAAAGGTCGGTTTTTCTTATATATATATATATTTTATGTATGACCAGGTTTTATTACCTAATTGGTATCATATCAGCAAATCATTCGTTAAGAATAATGTCAATGACAATATTCACCCGCCCAGATTGTATGGAACGCACAATTATTATCATTATTATCAATCAAAAAGATTAATAGAATCACCCATAAGAAAATAAATGTAGATAGAGTCTGTATGTGGTTCGGGAATGCTCCATTCCTTTTTCTCAACTGTCCTGTTGTTTGTTTGGAATTTGGATGGGGGTATGATAGGATGTATCCATAATTCTGTAATACATTTTCTAATGAAAAAAATGTGCGAGGACTTTGAAATATCAAAATATTACATCTTTGTTACTATAGGATAATTTGTTGTCCTTTCAGTTTATTGCATGGTGTCTGTGAAGTAACTACATATGTTCAAATATGCACTAACAATGACAATCTTTTTCTTTTTTTTGGACTTCAATTGTTGTTTCCACTTGCTTTTGAAATGTTGACGTTTCATGATTGATTTACTCAGACCATGCTTGAAAAAGAGTTCTTCACCGAATACGGTGAGGCAAGTCAATATGAAATTGAGGAAGTAATTGGCAAAGGAAGCTATGGAGTTGTTGCGTCTGCAATTGATACTCACACTGGAGAGAGGGTGGCTATAAAGAAAATTAATGATGTCTTTGAGCATGTTTCTGATGCCACACGCATTCTACGAGAGGTGAAGCTCCTAAGGCTGCTACATCACCCAGATATTGTGGAAATAAAACATATTATGCTTCCTCCATGTCGAAGAGAATTTCAAGATATTTATGTCGTGTTTGAGTTGATGGAATCTGATCTTCACCAAGTTATAAAGGCAAACGATGATCTTACACCTGAACATTATCAATTTTTCTTATACCAGCTTCTTCGAGCTTTAAAATATATTCATACAGGTTGAACCTCCATTTTTCAATGTCCTATGATAGAATTTCCTTTGGTTTTTACAAATCAGTGCCTCTGATACGTTTTCTTTTATGTTTTTGTGTTCTTTGCAGCAAATGTTTTCCATCGAGATTTAAAGCCAAAAAATATACTTGCCAATGCAGATTGCAAGCTAAAGATATGTGACTTTGGGCTTGCTCGTGCATCATTTAATGATGCCCCATCGGCTATTTTCTGGACTGTATGCGTTTCCCTCATTAGAAATTGTTAGGTGTCACTTTTTTCAATGTTTTATTAAGCCTATATAAATGACCAACTGTAATTTTCTAAGGATTATGTGGCAACCCGATGGTACCGTGCTCCTGAACTCTGCGGTTCATTTTTTTCCAAGGTGAATATTCCAATCCCCTGTGATTTTCAGTTCTAATGATTTCTCCTATGGATATTTAATTTTTTCAGAGGTACTCCTTTTGTGATTTCTGTTTGGGCTTGGGGAGACTGTTGCGCATAAGTCTGTTTAGTGGAAGATACTGCATCTTTACTGATGAATCAATTGAAATTTGTAGAAGCTATCCTGCTTACTACATCAATTTCTAATTTTGGTTCATAAGATCTCGTTTTGAATTTATATGGTTATATTTTCTCTGGATTACGATTGGTATGGCAGGCTGATCATCTGTGGTGATACATTTTTTGCTTTTGTTATCTGATTTCAACTCTCTGTTTTCTGCAGTGTGGGAGTTTATGTTATTTCTCTTTGACTTGCATGCTTTGTGTAGGATTAAAAATAGAGCCAATCCCTCCCAGATTTTGGTAATGCATTTTTTAATCGTCTTTTACAGTACACCCCTGCTATCGATATATGGAGCATAGGATGTATATTTGCAGAAATGCTCACAGGAAAACCCTTGTTTCCTGGGAAAAATGTGGCACATGAATTGGATCTCATAACGGATTTGCTTGGCACTCCTGCAGCTGAATCCATTACTAGGGTTTGTTGTATTTTTGATCGGTCTCTTTGATATTATGTCTCTCTTAAAACATTGTTACTATTTTTTAAGTGGTTCTTCGAATTTAAATTCACATATATTTTAAACTTATGCTCTTGAGAGTTCATCAATTATTAGATTGTTTCTATTACCTGCAGATTAGGAATGAAAAGGCTAGAAGATATTTAAATAGCATGAGGAAAAAGCCACCAACTCCTTTCTCGCAACAATTCCCCAATGCAGATCCATTGGCTCTTCGTTTACTAGAGCGTTTGCTTGCGTTTGATCCTAAAGATCGCCTATCAGCTGAAGAGATAAGATTTTAGTAAAACTGATTGTTGTCTAGTGCAATTTTTAAAAATTATCATATGTTGAATCTGGTCAGACATGATATATTTATTTCCTGATATTGTCACTTGTTTCTTTTTCAGGCATTAGCTGATCCATATTTTAACGGATTGGCGAATGTGGACAATGAACCATCTATGCAACCCATTTCAAAACTTGAGTTTGAGTTTGAAAGGAGGCAATTGACAAAAGATGATGTAAGGGAGCTAATCTATAGAGAGGTATGACCATGGAGATTATATGGGCCTCAGTACTACTATTCTTTTTATCTTGATTTGCATTGTTCTCTTTCCCTTTCCATCTGTTATGGTGTAAATCTCAAACCATGCAGATCTTAGAGTATCATCCACAAATGCTGCAGGAGTACCTACAAGGTGCAGATCAGAGTAGCTTCATGTATCCAAGGTATTAGTGTCATTGTGCTTGTTATTACTACTACTGCTAATACTACCAATCCTAGTTTATTCTGCTAAATTAGCTTTATTTCACGACACAACATCATGTTTCTTCTGGAGAGAACTTCCCCTTTTTACTTGGAGAAATTATTTTGTGCAACGTAATTTGATTTAACTCATGATTAACTATTCATGTTTGATGACTTTTTGTTTTTTTTTGTCCTAGTTTTTTATTCCTTCTTTCTTAATAAGTTTTATGTAACCCAGTGGAATTGATCGATTCAAGCGACTATTTGCCCATCTTGAGGAGCAGTATGGTAAAAGAGAAAGAAGCACTGCACTCCAAAGGAAGCATGCCTCCTTGCCTAGGTTAAGTGTTGGACAAAATATGTTTTATCTGATGGCTATGCAGTTTGTTTGATTTTTTTCATCTTTTCCACACTGATGGTTGTTATCCTTTCTATCCACCAGGGAAAGGGTTTCTGCAACCCAAGATGAGACTTCTTACCAAAATGGTAATTGTAAAAAGTGTAATGCAGCGTCAGCTTCTCGTGCAACCATCCAGAGCCCTCCAAGGTCCGAAAGGATTGAGACAATAGAATATACTTACCAAAATGCATTGGCTATGCAGAACGGCTGTAGCAAACCAAGTAATAGTCCCTGCAACCTGTTGAAGAGTGCCAGCATAAGTGCTTCTAAATGTGTGGCTGTAAAAGGAAATAATTGTGAGGTAAGTATTCTCTGATCAAGTATTAAATGTCCATTTGTTTGCAACTCACACACATCATAGAACACTGGCCTTTCCCACATTTGCAAACTACTCAGAAAACTGTTTCTCCTTATGAAGAGGGCATATAGAATGGGGTACTATCGTTTGTGTGCATGCACTATCTTGTTGGCACTTTTGTCGTGTGTAGTCCATTATCGACATGAGAAAAGTTGGTGGCTACGTCCATTGTTTGGGACACATACATGTAACTCTGCACCTCTGTTGTATCACAGGAAGAAACAATCCTGGAACAAGACGAAGAGGCGGTTGGTTGGTTGTCATAGAAAGTCGGAACAACATTATGCTTGGATTATACTTCTGATATGTGCAATGTTGGGATAGCTTTGTTTTACCTGCTAGGCCCTTATACTAATTGTGCCTTTTTTCGCTAGTTCAAGGAAATAAAGGTTTTATTATAATTGTTTACAATTGGGTAATTGTATATGACATGGCTTTGGCCAAACTATGTGACGCATCTCGGTATTTATTTTTCCATCATCTTACGTCGGAAGCTATTAAAATATAATAATCTTTGCCATGTTTTTTAAGTTATTAAGCTTCAACATCTCTGATTTTGCGGAATTCCTCTCCATAAGTTTGTGCAATATTATTTAACATATTAATTTCCGAAGTGTTAGCTCATTAATTCGGATGAGATAGCGAATGAGAGTTTGTTCTAGACCTTAATAATAACGAGCATTAGCATTGGATTATGTAAATGCAAATATAAAATTTGCATAATATGACATGATTTTGTATTTGACTATTTCACTCAAAACTTATTCTCACATGGAAATATTAATGTTATACAACATGAGACTTAGATAAAGATATGGATGGGTCCTGGGTGCAGCAAATACGTTCTAAATATTTAATACAACACTATTGAAAAAAACACCTGTCTATTACATTTCTACCTCAAAAAAATACCATTGAGAAAAACACAAGTCATCACAAATATTCAACACATTTTAGCCCATCATAAAGACACTCACAACTCCAAGAGTCAGCCCATCACTAATGTTATTGCCCATCACAAAAAATAAAGACAATGCCCAATCACAAAGTTGTTGTCCAGCCACATGTTTTTCCATCACATGTGGCTAGACGACTACTAAAATCAGACAAGGTATGTGTTCAACATATGTTACTGTTAATTACAACGTCAAAATAAGCTAGACAAAAACTTACACACCTCCCCTAGGTGTGGATGGTTCCTCAGATGGTGATGTGATTGTAGACTTATTTATTAAAACTTTTAAAAATTTCATCTTGAAGACCTTTAAAATAAACTTGTTGCTTTGTTTTCATCCCATCAAGATCTAATTTCTGTGTGAGAAAAAGACGCACTTTTTTAATAGTAGATCCCAAATTGTTTTTATTAAAAAAAGTGTGCGAAACTTATATATCATAAAACTCTCTAGTCATAGCCAAAATATGTTTAAGTAGCAGTGTACAGGACCTTTGAGTGGTATTATACTTGCGTATTCTTGTTCAAGAATATAGCTCAAAACTTGGATTGAGAATCTCCTTGAAATAAGTGCAATGAAAAGAAAAATAATTTGTAAGTAAGTCCTGTTATTTAAATTAAAGTGAGGGACACTCGGCTCGATTTGGATTGAAATGAAACTCAACTTCTCTTATCTAATTTTATAATTATAATTTTTTTAAATTCTTACATAAAATATAATAAATAATTTAATTTTTTATAATTTTTAAATAATAGTATTTTATTCAATTTTCATTTTAACTCTATCTCAACTCAATATTCAAACCTAGCTACGGCTTCGTTTGGTTATCAAATCAAACTCATCTCATCTCACTCATCATTACAATTTTTTCAAATTTCAACATAAAATATAATAAAAAATTTAACTTTTTCAAATCTCAAAACAATAATAATATTAAAAAATAATATTATAACAATATTTTATTATCTAAACTCAACTCAACTCAACTCACTTCAACATCCAAACACACCCTAATCCACGCCCAAAAACCTGTTTTCTGACGGTGGGCTCTGTTTTTTGTCAAAGAGAATTTACAAAGCAGATGCTAAAACTATATCTACCTAGCTAGCATTACTATCAAGGGATGTATTTGATGAAATTTCCTAAATGACTTCTGTCCGACTATAGTTGAAACAAAAGCAGCAAATTTTTGAAATCGAATAATAAGCCTGAATAATATCATTGCATAGCCTGAACAACATAAACCAAACGTGAAATCGAGGGACAAAAAACGACGTATATCCATCAAATCCTTTACATATTTGACTATGTCGCGCACAAAAGCAGCCTGTTCTACAATATACATAGCTGAATATAGTAGTACAAAATGGCCACTACCATAAACTACAGTCTGGTGCACGCATGTGTTGCATGCGCTTTCTTTTACGCTTTATCCTTATCCAACTGAAACTTTTGTTTTCTAGTTGAGTTCTTTTTCTTTAGTTGCGTTAATTTCCAATTTGGTCTCTGTTTTCTGAAGTTGAGTCAGTTTTGGAATTTAATCCGGTTTGAGTCTGTAAGGCTATAGAAGGAACTGTATTGATATTAAAAAAAATTATCTTTGAAGTTGTTTATGAGAAACTTTGTATGGGAGGCCAAGGTTCCCCGAAAGCTTTATTCACTTGCTCAAATTTTCCCCTGTTTCAAGATAGGGAAACAGAGGAGAGACTCCTCATTTAATCGACATATCTCAGGCACGATATTTGTGTTTACAATCACATATATATCAACCCCCTTCATATGCGTGGCAGCCAATTTTTTAATCAGATCTAGTTGTGATCAAAAGGAAATCATTTCACCATTTAAATCTTAGCAAATGGCAGATCTTCCAGTTCCAAAGGGGAACTTCCGACCAGCTTCCAAAAAGTAAACGTTGATTTTTCTTTTTCTTTAAGAAAAGATATACCATGACTCACCTAAACTTAATTTTTAATGTTATGAACAGATCAAATCCTATTTTTTAATTCGAGACCATTTTTTACTCAGTCCAAGTCTAATTGGGGTTGTTTGTTTTCAAGCTTCCACGTTTTGGACGGTTTCAATTCATTTTATGGGGGTTTTTTTTTTTTTCAAACAATGTTTCTTTTGTTTCTTGTATGAACCGTTGTCATCGATGAAAACCATGTAACTAAGATCAGTACCCTCTCTTAACGGAGATAAAGTCAAAACAAATTGCTAAGGTAAGTGCACTGTGCACACTCTAATGCAATCAATGTCCTCTAAGGTCCTCAACTTCCTTCTTGTCTTGGCCTTCTCCCTCTTCCTCCTGGCCTTCCTCAACCACCTCACAGCCTCATCTCCACCCGCGTCAAACTCTCTCTTTCCCAATGAAGCCCTCCCCACCAAAACTGGATACCTCTCGGTCAATCCTGACGACTCTAGTTCTGCCATGTTTTATGCCTTCTATGAAGCTCAGAACCCCATTTCACCGCTCTCCCAAACCCCACTTATCATATGGCTCCAGGGTGGCCCTGGCTGCTCCTCCATGTTTGGCAACTTCTTCGAGCTCGGCCCTTGGCGCGTGACATCTCGCAAAGCCAGTTCTGAAACCTTTGTACTTGAACCGAATCCGGGCTCTTGGAACCGCATATTCGGCCTTCTTTTCCTGGATAATCCGATTGGAAGCGGGTTTAGTATAGCTTCCGCAACCAAAAATATCCCAAGAGATCAACTTTCTGTTGCCAAACATCTTTTTGCTGCGATCACTTCATTTATTGAGTTAGAGCAGTCGTTCAAGTCTCGTCCACTTTACTTTGCAGGAGAGAGCTATGCCGGAAAGTACGTTCCAGCAATTGGGTACTATATCTTGAAGGCGAATGCTAACTTGCCGGTGTCACAGCGGGTGAACTTGGGTGGTGTTGCTATCGGGAACGGCTTGACAGACCCGATGACTCAGGTTGCTACTCATGCTGCGAATGCTTACCATTCTGGTTTGATAAATGAGAGGCAGACAAGTGAGCTGGAGAAAGCACAGCGGGAAGCAGTCAAACTGACCAAAATGGGGAAGTGGAAAGAGGCAACGGATGCTAGAACCCAGGTCTTGCTTATGTTGCAGAGAATGACAGGGCTGGCGACTTTGCATGACTTTAGCAAAAAGGTTCCTTATGAAACAGAAATGGTTTTTGCCTTTTTGAGGAAAGAAGAGGTGAAGAAGGCTTTGGGAGTGAAGGAGTCAATGGCTTACGATGTATGCAGCGATGATGTGGCGGCTGCTTTGCATGATGATTTCATGAAAAGTGTGAAGTTCATGGTGGAATTTTTGCTTAAGGAGAGCAAGGTTTTATTGTATCAAGGACAATTCGATATGAGGGATAGTGTGGTTTCAACTGAGGCTTGGGTGAAGACGATGGCGTGGGAGGGGCTCAGTCAGTTTTTGATAGCAGAGAGGAAGGTTTGGAGAGTAAATGAAGGGCTTGCTGGGTATGTGCAAAAATGGGGGAATTTGAGTCATGTTGTGGTTTTAGGAGCCGGACATCTTGTGCCTAGTGACCAGGCATTGAATTCTCAGGCAATGATAGAAGATTGGGTTTTGGAGAGAGGGCTGTTTGGCTATGAAGAGGAAGTATCGTCTTTTTTTTCTCTGTTTGATTAGTCGGATTTGTCGTCAGATTCTGGGGTACCCATTTTGTAGCTATGAAGAAGAGGATTGGTCATCAGATTTCCGTAGTTCAACGTAAAATTCGTTGATCAGTCTCTTCTTCTTTTGGTAGAAATGGAGGAATTTCAGTTAATGCTTCAAATCATGATCAAAACTGGGATGTTGAGCACGTATCTGTATTATCGAATAAATTCCAACACTCTGCATACCAGTCGGTGAAATCTGACTTATCAGCAGAATTGCAATCCCAGACCATGACTTCGTACATGAAATATCCATTAATGCTAGCACCAAATGAATAACACGACTGCTTTAGTTTTTTTTTCCACAATCCACTGTATTTTAGTCGATCTAAACTATGAAGAGTACTGATTGATGTTGATAATATATAAAGACCGACAAATGCATTAAAAAAAAAATACTCTTGACTAGCTAGCACAATCTTAATCATCAATTGCTATCGATTAAAATAAAGACTATCTCGTGGGTTTAATTGTTCATCAAAAACTAAAAAATTTGAACTTTTTTATTGTATTTTTCATAGTAGGAATGCACGTTATCTAGTTGTATTAATGGAACTCCAAAAAGTCAATGACAATACCTGAGGTTAGTGATGGAGTCAGCAAGTCCCAACTTCCTCATCAAGCCCCTCTGGGCCATCTTACTCATCTTTTTCCTCCACCACATCAGAGCATTATCACTGTCTACTTCCCTACTTCCCTAAGCTCCTTCTCTTTCTTTCCCAGTGAAGCACTCCCCACAAAAACTAGCTACCTCCCGGTCAATACAGCCACCAGTTCCGCAATGTTCTATGTCCTCTATGAAGCTCAGAAGCCCATCTCGCCACTCTTGGAGACCCTGCTTATCATATGGCTCCAGGGTGGCCCTGGCTGCACCTCCATGGTTGGCAACTTCTTTGAGCTTGGTCCCTGGCGTGTGAAAGAACACAATGCTATGCTAGCTCCGACTTACACCTTGCGCTTGAACGGAATCCGGGTTCTTGGAACTGCATATTTGGTCTTCTTTTTCTTGATAATCAAATTGGAACCGGGTTTAGCATTGCATCCAAGACCGAAGAATTAAATAATATTTTTTATTTAACTTTTCTCTTTTCTTTTCCAAAACCTCACAAAATATTAATTCAAAACATCTCACTATTATTCATAAACTATCATATTACTATTCACAAAATTCACGTATTATCTCACTCTCCAAATTTATCCCAAGTCACCTACCCCTTAAGCCGGCTTGACTAAACCCCCGACTTTTGATAGATGCCAACCCTAATTTTTAAATAAATTTATATATGTAGACCATATTGAGCGAAGATTAATAAAAATACAAAAAATATGTCTGAAATATATATATATATATATATATATATATATATATATATATATATTTATATGTATACTTTTATTAAAAACATTTGTAATAGTCTTCTTATTCTCTATTATCATATCTAAAATATTTGTTTCGTTTCTTTTCATAAATGAGATGAGATGAGATAAATTGAAGTTAAAATTAAAAATTGAATAAAATATTATTAGAATATATTTTTTTAATATTATTTTAGTTTTAAGATTTGAAAAAATTGAATTGTTTATTTTATTTTGTGTGAAAATTTTAAAAAATTGTAATAATTATATAAGATGAGACGAGATGATTATTGTCTTTCATTCCGCTCCCAAGCATCTCTTTTCTTCTATCCACTTCGTCCAATTAGGAAAGTACAATATTATTTAAAAAAATATGATTAATATAAAAAAGAGATTAATTTTTTAAAACATAACAATTAGAAAGTAATATTTTGAAATAAGATAAATAGAAAAAGAAAAAAAGATAATATTTTAAAAGAAAAAACTGATAATATTTATATAACCAACCTACTTTTTTGGAGGCTTTCAATTAGTCTGATTTGGTTTCACAAACCTTTCAAACCATCTCATCTTAACATCTAAACATTATTCAAATCTAAATATGTTTTAATTTCAAAATTTCAACTTTTCAAAATTTTCATCTAATCATTACTTACAACTTTTTCAAACTTTTAAACAAAACACAAAAATCAATTCAACTTTTTCAAATCTCCAAATAAAAATTATATTAAAAAATTATATTCTAACCATTTTTTAACTTTATAATATTTTTATTCAACTTGTTCTCTTTCTTTTTCCAAAATCTCATAAAAATATTAACTTACATTATTTTA
The DNA here is from genome assembly GCA_029856935.1 of Cyclocarya paliurus. Lineage (NCBI taxonomy): Eukaryota > Viridiplantae > Streptophyta > Magnoliopsida > Fagales > Juglandaceae > Cyclocarya > Cyclocarya paliurus. The sequence goes on from CM056945.1 coordinate 2,528,910, forward strand.
CTATTGAGCTTTGCTACTTATCATCCACACACACCACACTTATTTTTATTTTTATAATTTTTATTTTTTTTTGTTGTATTCTTCCTGAACTAATTGAATTCTTTTATTTATCATTTATATACTACACATTTGGTAAGAGAAAAAAATTAAAAAATTGTGTGGTGTGAGAATGATGAATAAATTTTTTTTTACTGTTATTAATAAATTATCTCATTATTATTTATAAATTTTTTTATCTTATCTAATCTAATTTAATCTGTGTAAGGCCCAATTGGGCTTGCAGAATGCAGAATGCATATCATGATTCCTTGTGGGCCGAGCATATAAGCCCGGTGACCATATTCACATCTTTATGGTTTAATTATAATGAGCTTTCTGTAATATTGCATGATTTAGGCCTACGATTTGCACTGATCACCCCATATATAAAGATATAATATATATATTTATATACACGTCATTTTATCCATGATAGTGAGGATATCTTGTTTAGATAATTCATTAATATTCTATTCATAAAGTTTGTGAGAAGAAACAAAAAACTGTGTTTGAAATTTTTTTTCTTCAAATTGTAAATCAAGTGGAGTTGGTCTGGGATACTAATTATTCGTTAAACTCATTGGGTCGAGCCTTTTTGAAGAAAATCTTTTAATCTCAGGTTTCTCCAATCAATATCTTGAATTGTTTTTTAAGTAAAACAAGATCTTTATTAGAAGAATTAGTATCAGATGGTTCTTCTGTAGAAAAACCAGAAATAATTTCCTTGTCATTGCTATTTAAAGCACTGATAGAGGGTTGTTATTTCTTTAAATCAGTGAGTATTTGATTAATATTATCAAGAGCATTGGCCTGTTTGGTTTTGGGACCTTACCTATTCTCAGTTAAAATAATCAAAAGTTTTTCAATAGCTTTCCCCATTTTGAGAGTCGAAGCAGAAATAAGACTTTCAGCTTTTTCTTTGATGCCGTCTAATTGCTGATCTATGACATGAAGAGTATGATTGACAAAATTGTTTTGTTTAATAATTTTTTTTTGTTTTAGTAAATTTGGGATCAAGATTCAGTGTGACACCCCTTATTTTAGTGTATTTTAATTGAAAGATTATTTAATTAATTTAAATGTTGGTTCTCTTGTTTTAAAATTATTGGAGTTCTCATTGGTTTATTTTTATGATTTTTAAGTTGTGAAATTTATTTTGATATACTCTCTTAATATTAATTATTGTTTTGCATTTAAATTGTTCTTTAATTTAAATTAGTTTATTGTTGGATTTTATTATTTTATTTTACTCAGTCACTGTGTTTGAATTAGTTTGATTTAAATTGATGTTTTGAAATAATTTTTTGTTAGATCAATTTGAGATCCAAGATAAAAGGCTGGATCTCATTTATTTTCCTTCATTTTTCTTTTTCTTCTTCTTTTTTTCTCTCTCTCTCTCTCTCTTTTTCCCTTCTTTTTCTTCTTCTCCCCTGTTTCTTCTCGTGCGTGCGCAGCTCCTCTCTCATTTTTCTCCTCCGTGCTTCAACTCCACCCAGCGCCGCCCATTGCTGACTCGTTTGAAAATGAGCAGCCCAAAGGGCTATCCCAAGTGCAGGAGCGTGTCACGTAGTAATTAGGAATAAATTCTTAGATCGTCTCCACAGGAAAAGTGCTAAAAATAAACTCGTGTAAAATTGTGAAAATATTTACAATGATAAAATAAAAATCAAAAGTAGTGATATAAACAATGGATGGAAGAGTGCAATGAAAATGAGAAGATTACTGGTCGTGAACCAGATTCATTTTTTGTTGAATTTGGGTGTAGTGATTAAAAGTAAGAAATCAAACTGCAAGACAGTAAAATAAAATTGCTGAAAATTAAAGAACTGAAATTTAAATTAGCAAGAAAATTAAATGACATAAAAATAAATTGCAGAAAATAAAAGTGTGGAAAAATAAATGACAGTAATTTAAATGCTGAAATTAAAAGTGCAGGAAAAGTAAATGACATAAATTTAAATGACAGAAATTAAAGTGCGGGAAAAATAAATTGCAGTAATTTAAATGACAGAAAATTAAAGTGCATGAAAAATAAATCATCATAAATTAAAATGAAAAAAAATAAAATTATAAGTGGAGACTACAGATGAAGGAGGACAGCTCAGTAACAACAGTTGGTCCATTAGGCTCTCAACTGCATCACCGAACTCCCTCACTTCATCTGCGCTTTCTCCAAAACTGAAAAAAACTACAGACTAGTCCTAAGCTATTCTACTGGGTGTCTAACATCGACCACCATTTCTCCGTCTACTTACAAGCCTTATATAGGCATAAAAAAAGACTCTAATAAACACTACTTAGCTGCCATGTTCCCCACTCAAGCCAAAAGCTTATTCCATTTGTCCCTGCATGTGCGTCTGTCTTTGTTTGTTGCTTTTCATTTATTTCATTTTCAGTGTTTCGTCCCAGCGTATGCGTTTCGTCCGTGATTCTCCTTTCGGCATCACTGCGTTTCACTGGCCCCGCGTGCATGCGTTTCGTCCGTGATTCTTCTTTCCGCATATTTTTTTTTCTTCTTCTTCTTTTCTTTCTTCCACGGCTTTCCAGCCGAAACCCACTCATTCTTTTCTTTTCTTTTCTTTTTTTCTTTCCAGCTTGCACCAAAACCGACCGAGCGGACCTGTTTATTTTTTCTTTCTCTTCTTCTCTATCATTTCGGCATGTGCATGTTTGCTTCTTGTTCCCCACCGAACTCCAGCTAGCTCTGAACCGATTATTCTCCACTTTGTTTCTCTCCCAGCTTTTTATCCCATGCCGTGTCTTTGTTTATTATCTTGTGTTTGTCAACTAGCTGGCTTCGGAATGGGAAACTCAGAGAGAGAGATGGAGGTGGAGCCGTGGGCATCATGCAGTGTGGTGGAGCTTGGAATGCTCTGTTTGGGACATATGAAAACAGAGGAGATGAGCTGGGCATGCACACGTGTTGTGCAGGAGTTTAGGTGGTGCAGGCGAGGCCGAAGTGGCTGGGCACAGATGGGGCAACTCAGTGGCGGTGTTGTTGTCTGAAACACTGCAGTGTTCGGATGCGTTGGTGCTAGGCAACGGGTGGAAGCCGTGCGAAGGAAGTTGCTCCGTGGTGATGGAGTGCTCTCGGACTGGTGGTTGCAGGTGGAACAGGATGGTGGTTCACGGTGGACTGCGTGATGGAGGAGCATGGTAGCGTGGAGGATCCGCATGCATGGTTCGAAACTCTGCACGTCGAGAGGTTGAAGACGAGTGAAAACGACGTGTCGTTTTTGTCCTTCGACGAAACGGCACGTCGTTCAGCTCAGACGTTAAAAACAAATCGAGTGAAAAACGACATGTCGTTTGTTTTGTAGACCAAACGACATGTCGTTTAGCCTGCGCAGAAAAATAAATAAAATAAAATAAAAAAATAAACAAAAACCAACAGAATAATAAAAAAATAAAATTAGAAAAATAAAATAATTAATTAAATAAAAATTAAACAAAAACTAAACTAGAATATTAAAGTGTGTTGTGCATGTGAGGAAATAAAATCAAAAGTTATAAAAATAAGCATAAACTATGTTTTTAATCAACTTAAATCATAACTTGGATTTATTGCCTTTTGATCATTTTTTCATCTAAAATCAATGATAAAATAATAAAATAATTAAAAATACATTGATTTTAAATGTATAAAATATGCAATAATGCAGCTCAATCAATTGCCGACACCGCCCCTCTCATTCTTTTCTCCTCCGGCCGGCGACCTCACACCTCTGTTTTCAGCTCCTCTCATACCACCGTTAACCCCCATGCACGGCCTTAAGCTGCGGCACCCTTTGTGTTCTAGCATCACCGTTGCGCCACCTCCTGCCACCATCTTTTCACAACAACATTGGTGGAATTCCAGAAACCTAAACCACCATTTCTCAACCCTGATCCGCTACCCGTGAAACTCTCCTATCATGATTTTCGATTTGGATATTTTGGCTTCCAAATGCCTCCCTCGATGCTACCCATGGTCAAAGACCATCATCATTAGCTTCACCAACACCTCTAAATCATTTTCTTGTAATTTCAAGTCTTCGTTTGACCTCGTTCAAAATCTACCATTTTGAGATCCACGGCCTTAGTGCATTTTGCACTGTTTTGCTGCTGTGTTGCCACTTCTAGCATCTTCGTGATAATTCGAAAATCATATTTTAGTACTGTAAGTATTTTCCCAAATTACTTTTGAGATTTAAATGAATTTTTGCACTAAATCTTTTTACTGTGAATTGGTTGGTTGTGCAGGACTGAGTCCGAAGAGTAAGGAGGTCGGTTTGATTGGAGAATGGAGTTGATGTGTGTTTGGATTAAGCTAGGTTTTGTTGGCTGTCGAATACTGGTGTTGTGTCATGTGCATTGCATTGCACGCATGTTTATGTTTGTAAATGAAAACTAGATTTTTGCATAATTGCATACATGTTCATGTGTATATTTGAAAACTTAATTTTCATGTAAAAATAAATTTTTGGGTGCGTGTGTATCACGATCCCAAACCGAGATGATGCATTATCTCAGTAGAACTCCTCTGGTTACTCATGAGCGATATATACTGAGTGACGTTCTCTAGGTTGTCGCTGGGCGACAACGGGATCGGACGGGATGGTAACACTCTCGTACCGACTCCATGTCCCCTCTTCTGGCGGGGGCTAGAGGATGCTTGGCCACGAACACGCTGAGCACGGAACTGGACATCGCTCGTTACGAAATCACATGCACGGTCGTTACGAGTGGTGTAACGAAGGGAGCCAGGATGTGCAGATGATCCTTAGGGAAGATCATGGTCTAGAAGGTAAAAATAGATTAATAGGCTATTTTTTAGGAAAATGATGTGTGTTGGATAAAAAGATTTTGTGTGAATCATTTTTTGAAAAAATGATAGATTATTGTTTTGGATCCATTTTCGGGAAAAATGAAGGTAAATGTTTTAATAGAAGATTTTTGGACCAAAATGAGATTTTGGCTTATGTTGAAAAATATTTATTTATGGAGAAAATGATATTTTAAGTTTAATGTATATTTTATCATTTACATACATAATTGTTGGCTATATTAATATATTTTTATCTTGTAAATTATTTAGATTATTACTTATCTGCTATACCGTTTTATTGTGTTTAATGCAAATGAGTTCGCTTGACTTACGGGATTCTTGGCTTGACTTGTGTATTTCTTGTCTTCAACATTGACGGCTCGACTTGTGGGATTGTTTCTTGTCTTCAACATTGATGGCTTGACTTACGGGGTTTTTTCTTGACTTCAACATTGATGGCTTGACTTGTCAATTAGCAATGGACAGGTCACGTACAATTTTCACTACAAGTGGTGATTCATTTATTTATATCAAAAATTCTATTCAACCTCCTACTATTCACACCACACTCCACACTTCATCTTTTTTTTAATTTTTTTATCAAATATATTTATATATGAATAGTGAATAAAAAATTATAAATAGTTTTAAAAAAATAAATTCAAAAAAAATTTTAAAAAAATATTAAAAAATATTAAAAAATGTGGAGTGTGGAGTGTGGGGAGGATGAATAGCAAAACCCATCCGATATAAATTAAACTCTAGTCATGAACTTATAAAATTATATCCCGCCGGACTAATATAAATATATATTGTACTCATATTTATATATAGTGGTCGAGCCTGTACTCTTCTATGGGACGATGTACGTTGATTATAATGTGGTCTACCACTTGCAATAATTACATCGGACAAAGTAATTCGAAACATGTTGCTTAATTTTCTATTGTCTACAAATAATATTTTTAAAACAAATCATTTGCATGCTGATCTAATCTTTGAAGACTAAAGAATTAATGTGCTAAATTAAATAAATATTTACAAATTCGTATTTTAGTAGCCTTCTTATAAGAACTTGATCAGGCAGGCTAGCTTCCATGTGTATATATATATATATATCTAGCAATTTATAAACGTGAGACCGGCCACCACTTGTTAGCTGATTCCCCTAATCTGGTCTAGATTTTTTGAGGGAATTGCTCTAGAAAGAAAAGGGAGAGAGCGAGAGGTGTACTAGAATCCTGACTCAAAGTCTTTTAAATTATCATATAATTAATTGGACTCTTGCTTCATTTATAGTTGGAGTTATACTCAATGAATGATATACTCACTCCATATTATATATAATGAATTATTTATGAAATTTAATTACGCGTAGTCTTGTAATATTAAAGTTTATTTTTAATAAAATGATGTACTGTTTACATTAATTGATTATGAAATAGGTTGTAAAAGAGTTATAAGTATATTATTATATATATAAGAAAAAGAACAGAAAAAACTGTAAAATAAACTCCTGGTTCCAACTTGGCTGATGGGGGCCACCAAGAAGGAGATCTTCTTTCACGATGACAATTGGTATGGCTATGGATTGGAAATATCCTCTTGGGTGTTTCGCTCTATGTATGTGGTAGTGCAATCCAGGACACTTTTTTTTTTTTTTTTTTTCTAAGCAAGCAAACTTTATTAAAATAAAAGATGATACATATTAGAGGGAGTGAGGTTCCCTAACAAAACACTTCAAAACAACAAATACAGTGCAAGTGTGGTGAAAAAAAGAAAAAAAAAAGGGTTTTGAGATCAATTTCTTGATCTCTACCCAATCCCTACTAAAAGGGAAACGTTTTAAAAGACGTTTTGAAGGTAAGCCACCGCTGGAGGCAGTATAAGTGGATGCACTGTAGTTGAAAGTCTTGAAGTATTTGTTGGTGAGGTTCTTAGTCTCTCGCACAAGATCACCGGTTAGGGAAATCAATAATCCGGATAGACCGACAAGGGAAGAGCAGATCTGCAGCGAAGGAATAGTAAACCCACGCCTCTGGAGTGGCGCGTGAGGGACACGCGCCGGTGGAATGGAGGAGGCGTCTAGTCGATCTGACGGATCGGAGGGTGGGGAGTCTGCTGGTGCGGAGCCTGTAGCCGGCGGAGCTGCCAGATTGTGACGGTGCGTGAAGACCACGTGCGGAAACAAACCTTGCGTGAGGACCACATGTCGACATATTGGTTGCGGTTTTGCGTCGTTCTAGTAGATCGGTGGGAGGAGAACGTCGTGGTGGGGCGCGTGTCTACTGTTCATGGTTGGAGTGCAACAGATCTGAGAAAATCCATGCCGGTCGAAAAACACTACTCTAAAAGCATATTCACAAATAAGAAGTGGAGAAGAAAATGAAAACGAAAACGAAAAGGAAATGGAGAGAAAAGTGGAGCCGAAGCTCAGCCTTTCCTCTCTAGCAACGGCACTGGTATGGATTGGTTTTTTTTTTCTTAGAGAGAAGACAGAGCTTCTCTGTCTAAAACGAGCTTTAGTTTGCAATACACAACACTTGATTTTAAAGAGTTGGAAACAGAGGCAAGGTGGCGAAGGCTTTGTTAGCATAAGGATATTTTTTCACTATTTGCATTACAATAACTTTGTCATGCGTTTTCATCTTTTTTATAAAAAGAAAGTGAAAGATATAGATAAGGTTTACAATTAGTCCACAACTTTTGATTAATTCTTTTAACCAATTCGTTCTATGTTTTGATTAATTCCTTGAAGGATGCGAGTATTTCAAAAGAAAGAAAAATTAATTGGAAACAAGCTCTGATCTTGAAAATACAAAGTGAAAACTAGCTTGAAATTGTTATCGTGATATTAATATGAATTGAACTATGCTTATTCAAGTACATGGCATGCATTATGACTTATGAGAAGTTTTAATACTTGCACAAAAGTATCTGTTAAGAATCAAACAAGAAAGACCTAGAAGATGAAAAGTTGTAGACGTTCTCTCAAGTCAGATTTGAGCCATAACTTAAACTTCATATTTACCTGATAATTTAATTAATGAATCCTTAATTATTTGTTTAATAATAAAAGTATAAGGTAAATTCATAATTGGATACGAACTCATAACTTAATATATGACAAACAACTAATTAGAATCATTGAGTCACCGCCATTAATGATTAATGGGTCATGCATTATGTGTCACAACTATACAATACAAAATGAGAATCTTGGTAGACATCATTAAGGTAGTGTGTCTACCATAAGAGTACTAGTCAATATCGATTAGCTCCTTCCGAATTACCAAATTTTATTCGAAACAAATATGATCATATTGAGTTCATATATAAGAAGCAACTTGAATTCCTTTATGATCATTCCAACATCAAAAGTAATAATGTTCAACTACAACATAATTTCAATACAAACTCCCAACACTTAATCTAATTCTGGGATAATGTCCAATTCTTGGCCTAAATGCGTCATAGATTTTCGTGCATGAATTCTCGTAGGGCCTGGGGAGGCAAAAGGGTTAGGAGGCATAATTAATTTATCTCCTTCACCTTCTAACATTTGGACCACAAGTTTCATAGAAGGACGATCCATTGGGTGCCACTGGATGCACCGAAGTCCAACAATGGCAAGTTTTTTTGCAATTTTCATATCTCCATCGTCCTCGATAAAAACTCGTAACTCTTCTTTTTGTTCTAAGAGATTGTAGATCCATTCTGGAAAGTAAACTTGGCTAGCATTTTCTGATGTAATGTCAACACTTGATCTCCTCCCTCCAACAATTTCAAGCAACAACATTCCAAAACTATAAACATCGGCTTTATAAGACACAGTCCCAAAGTTTCTAGAGAATACTTCAGGTGCGATGTAACCCATGGTCCCCCTGCCTGTGGTCATAGATACTGCGCTTTGATCCTTGGAACACAACTTTGCAAGACCAAAATCAGAAATTTTTGGAATAAAGTTTTGGTCTAGCAAAACATTATGAGGTTTGATATCAAAATGGAGGATTCTTTGATCACATCCTTGGTGTAGATATTCAATTCCTTTTGCCACACCGAGAGAAATATCATGCAGTCTCTCCCAACCAAGAAAATGTCTCTTAGAATTGTCTGAAAATATGAACTTTTCTAATGAATAATTTGGAAAGAACTCATAAACTAGTGCTCGTCTAAATCCATCAGCACAAAATCCAACCAAGCGAACCACGTTGACATGATGGATTCTACCCATTATTCCAACTTCATTTATGAATTCTTCTCCATTTCCCTTGGAACTGTTCAAGATCTTCACGGCAACGTGGATTTCATTAGAAAGTTTTCCTCTGAACACTGTTCCGTACGCTCCTTCGCCCAATTTCTCAGTAAACTGATTTGTAATCCTTTTAAGATCAGCGTACAAGTATCTCGTGGGCTTGTAGCTTCTGTAATCGTCCAAGAAATTTTCAATCTTCTTCCGATATTCTTTTTCTGCTTTGTCATTGCTATAGACGCGAAAAAGTGCGAAGGCCAGCAGTAGTAAAAGAGTTGGACCTAAAATGGCACCTGCATATATATCAAACATTCACCAAGTCAAGAGCTCACGTCTTCCCCGATTAATTAGTACGTACGTCTGAAACTTTCTAATATAAAAAGCCAAGGGATAACTAACTTACCAGTGGTCACTAATTTGGTTGATGCACCTGTAAAATATTAATTTGACATATATAATCATCAGAAGATCATCTATTGAGATTAGCAGAAGATCATCTATTACAAGCTAAGCCTGCAAAATTGTTAAGAAATTGAGTAAAGAGTTGGTAATTGTATAGAAGATGATACCTTTGTTGTGTTTGGGGAAGCACTGAATTTCTGACTCGGTACTACTGCTGTTAATATTCATTGATCTACAATTCATGCCTTTCAGTTCACATTTTCTGCAAGCTGGTCTGGACCAGTTCAAATAAAGAAAGTCATCAAGATTATATACAATACGAGATGAAATTGATCTAACACTATACATCTTTCTGCAAGGTAGTGTGGGCAACTCGTTGATGTCTTCATTATTATTCAAGGCATGAACTTGGTGGCTATAGCTAGGGTCATTAAGACAAGAAATCGCACTCCAATCACTATGTTCTCCTTTACTATGGGAACAATTGAAAAAGGCAAAGTCAAAAAGGTACTGATCGACTCCTGTGAATTGGAAAGGGGAGGAAGATAAATTGAGTCGCTGGATCCCTTTTGGAAAGCAACGATTAGGATGATATACTTGAATTTCCTGAGATTTGTAGTCAATCTTTTTGACAAAAAGCTTGACTGAAATTGGCAGCTCGAGCACTGTATCGTGTGTATCGGAGCAGGACAAATTAAACCCAGGAAAGCCACAGTGGTCCGAGTGGCGGTCTTTGAGTCGGAAAGGAAATCGGATGGCTGGGCCGTGACGGCCACACCGAAATGAATCAGCACAATCATCATTTTGGCCTCGGACGGGGTGTAAGATGAAAAGCACAAACAAGAAGAAATATGACTTCGCCATTCTTATTACGATCGAGCAAATACTTAATTGTCTGATCTGTTTTCTCAGCCTCTCGTGACTAAAAGGAAAACAATCACCAAGATAGCTTGGTGTGATACACGGAGAGTCTCAAATTTATTGACGCAATGATCGGAAAAAATATAAATAAATGTTATCCAACTAATTTCAAAATAGAAAAGTTGGCCAACAAATCAAAATAAGGCAAGTGTTTTATCTTGTTTTATTTTATTACATCTTTATAATTTTTTTAAATTTTTATATAAAATATAATAAATAATTCATATTTTTCATATATCAAAATAATAATAATAATAATAATAATAATAATAATAATAATAATAATAATAATAATAATAATAATAATACGTGACGCAGTTGCTTACGCCAAACTAACTTCTGAAACAAACTTCCTCTATAATATTGTTTGTTCACAGCTGTGGAAGCTATGCGCTATACTCTCTCTCTCTCTCTCCCAGAATGAAGACAGGTGTACTGTCCCTTCCTGCAGAACTCATGGCCCTTATCGTTCTAGTTGTGCTACTTCTTCATCAAATTTGCAGTGCTAAGGATTCAAATCGGGACTGTGTTCCTTCTTCCTGCGGCAATATCCCCAACATAAGCTCTCCATTTCGATTGGAAAACGATCCTCCAAACTGCGGTAACCCAAGCTATACCCTGTCATGTGATCAGGACAACCAAACTGTGTTATACTTATTGTCCGTAGAACACTACGTCCTGGAAATCAATTACACTTCCGAAACAATCAGAGTTGTAGACTCGGGTATTCAAAAAGATAATTACTCGTACATCCCTGATTTCGATTTATGGAAAGATACTCCATATTATTGGCAGTACACAGAATACATGGTTTTGTTGAACTGTGAAAAGCGAGTGAATTCCCCATGGTATCTGAACAAATCTACTTGCTTTGGCCATAGAGCGTATGCTTCCAACTCAGCCGGGTTTAGATTTGTGATATATAACCTGACGAACCCAGGGGATGTGGAGGACTTGTGCCAAGTAGAGCAAATATTCCGGACATCGTGGCCGTCAGTCCGCAATCTGCTACCAGAAGACCCAAGTAGTATTTCCTGCACAGACTTACACAACCTATTGCTATACGGTTTTGAGCTTTCTTGGTCATGGTCCCCCGATTGCGGAAACTGCGGCATCTTCGAGTTTAGCGAACACCGTTATTGCTGCAAAAGACATACGGGTGAGTAAACGCTGCAGGATCCAATTTCTTATCAAGTAAACGATGAATCCTACTTCTACGAAATTTCTTTATGCATGTATACCCCATATATACCAAACCCCCATATTAATATATAGGAATGTTTGCAACTGCTAACATTATTTGTCTTTTGTTTGTCAAACCAGGAATCCTTGGAATACCATTTCGGGTTTACAAAGGTGAGGTTAATTTTTAACTCAAAATTGATCAAGAATATAATATATATGATCGAAAGCACAATGAAAAACTTGGATGAATTATAGTGATGATATTATATGATGATGAATTGATTTTAGTACGTGTGGATAATTCCAACCGCTAACTTTTATTCTTTCCTTTGGCGAACCAGCAATATTCGGAGGCATACTACGTGATTTGTATTACGGTAAGGTTAATTTCTTTCTCCAAAGGTTGCTGGAGTGAGAGTTATATTTAATTATTTATTTTTGGGCACAAATGTTAATCTCAAGAATTATCTATTATACGTCTAAAGAGATTAGATTGTTATTTTGGATGTTAATTTATTTATATACTTTTTTTACTAATATTGTAGGCCCTATTGACGATAAAGTAATTCACACAGCCCGCGGTAAGATCATCTAACTCTGTTTTTATTTTCGCTGTTAATAGTTCAAACCAGTTAGTTACCGCTAGAAACAGTATTTCCATGCTTGTTAAACTGCCCCTTTAGAGAGAGAATCATATGGCATACGGCATTCAGTGACGCAAAAATCAACTTTACCTCATCATTCATTGGTCTCTCTGATCGATATTGCATCAAATTATTAATTACTAGTTTCAGCACTTGGACAAGATGAAAATTTAAGGACAGTTACTGGAACGATATAACAAATAGCACTATTACTGGCGGTAGGATGGCAATTTGCTCTAAGCATTAACTATAATATTTTCTTTTTGATAAAATTCTGAGTTTTAATTAAGATAAATAATATTTGCAATCATAAAATGTGTAAGTTTCACGTACTTGTTTGAAAAAATTAGATAAATCTAGGACCTATATAAAACAAAAAATTATTTTTTTACTGGCCGAATCCTTTTTTTTTAAAAAAGAATGTGCAAGACTTGCACACTTTAAAATTATATATAGTATTACTTATTAATTAATTGTGAATTTTCAAATGCTGATGATGATATTATTTTTTTCTTCTGCAAAGCAGGACGTCGGGTTGATTCTCGTATCACAGATTATTTAGATGGATATAATAAAGGTGAGGTTTCTATGAGATAAATGTTAGAATTATATAAATTATATGATCAAATTCATACCTCTTAATCGTTTAAGTTTTTTGACATGGTAACTTAGTACGTAGACTTCAAATGCAAACTTGATATTTCAATCATTTCATTTTACATAGCATGGTAACTTGTTTATATGGTTGGAAACTTGTTTATTCCATTTTCTTAGGCCATAAATTTTCTAATTCATTCAAATCACTTTCTTGGTTAATTAATTAATAAATATGTATTCTTTCTTGTAGGATCCCTAGTACCACTAATGATCATTATTATCGACCTCGGTAAGAAACTATATATCTCTGCCTCTCGTCTTCTTTGTTTTCTATTTCCCCTTTTAGAAGATATTCAAACAAGAAGATGGAAAATATTAATGAAATTTACAAAAAAATAATATTTACCTAGCTTGCTTAATTAGTTGAATTTTGAAAGTAGCGCAACAACATATTTTTTTCAACCACTAGATTGAAGGGTTCAACATGTTAATGCGATGCCTATTATTGATTGTTACATTTAAGCATCAAACAATATTCTAATAGATGAAGAACTTCTCAATAAATACATTTTTATTCACACAAAGAAGGCATTGATCCTTCTTAACTAAGAGAAGGTGTATGATGATATTGCTCTGGGAGTGGTAGCTTGTGGTATCAAATATCTAGGAGGCTGTATGTGAATTTCATCATATGTACCTTTCATTTTGATGAAATTTACACCGAAAAATAACAACTACTTTGCTCAAGTACTAGAACTTTTAAACGATTAATAGATACGTTTTCTTACAATCTATTTCATTTGGTGATGCTTTTTCATAGGACTATACCATGGAGCAAAAATTATAATGGGGACCCCATTTGTGCTTGCATTCTTGATATATAAATGGCGTAGGAGACATTTATCAGCATTTGACATCATTGAAGAATTTTTACAAAAGAACAATAATCTCATGCCAATAAGGTATTCATACTCAGAAGTTAGGAAAATGACCAAAAATTTTAAGGATAAACTAGGTGAAGGTGGCTATGGCATTGTCTTTAAGGGAACACTTCGAAGTGGCCGACTTGTAGCTATAAAGATGCTAGGTAAGTCCAAAGCTAACGGGCAAGAGTTTATCAGTGAAGTTGCAACAATTGGAAGGATTCATCACATTAATGTAGTGCAACTAATTGGCTTTTGTGTTGAGGGATCAAAACGTGCTCTTATATATGAGTTCATGCCCAATGGATCACTCAATGAATACATTTTTTCACAAGAAGGAAGTATTCTTCTAAGCTATGAGAAAATGCATGATATTGCTTTGGGAGTAGCTCATGGTATTGAATATTTGCATCGAGGATGTCAAATGCAGATTCTGCATTTTGATATCAAGCCTCACAATATTTTGCTCGATGAAGACTTTACTCCTAAAGTTTCTGACTTTGGTCTAGCAAAATTGTATCATATGGATGACAATACTATTTCTTTAACTGCTGTAAGGGGAACAATAGGATACATGGCCCCTGAGTTGTGCTACAAAAATATTGGAAGCATCTCATACAAAGCTGATGTTTATAGTTTTGGAATGTTATTGATGGACATGATGGGTAGGCGAAAGAACATGAATGCAATTGCAGACCAATCAAGTGAATACTTTCCCACTTGTGTCTATGAGGAAGTGCAAGATGAAAATGGCATAAAAATAGAAAATGCCACGGAAGATGAAAAGAAAATAGCCAAGGAGATGATTATAGTTGCGTTATGGTGTATACAGATGAAACCAAACGATCGTCCTTCAATGAATAAAGTTGTAGAAATGCTTGAAGGAGGTATTGAAAGTTTACAAATACCTCCCAAGCCTTTTCTATCATCATTGGAGAGACAACCAGAGGATATTGAAGACAATTCAAATCAAACTTTCCTGTCAAGTCAATGTACTCAATCATCGATCCAAAGTAATTGATATGTTGATTGTTGGTTTTTGCATGGGGAACCTATTAGCCCTAACTAAGAAGAAAATCTTGTAATATTTGACGTGCTACATATGATTGTTTTCCTTATTCCCATTATCTTTTACCTAGAAATTTTATTTGCTCATACTTCAGTAAGGAATTTGGTTTCAGTTTGGCAAGGTACAATGTGATTATTCAATTTTAATGTAATCATGATCTCGACTTGCTTCTTGAATTTCACATATAAAACTCATTGTAAAGAGCTCCCGAAAAGTCACGAGGTCGTTGCTTTTGTAGCAAGGCCCTGTGTTGTTTGGAGTCCCTAAAAGAAAATCGTGGGGATAACACTCTAGAGCTCTCCATAACCTTATAAAAACAACAACTAAGAGTTTGAAACTACCAAAAAGTTAAAAAGAAAAAAGAAAAAGAAATGAAAAAGCAGAGATTTATTTTATACAATCTCATCTCCATAATTCTTTGAAAAAAATAGAATATGTCATTTTTGTTAAGGCTGCATGCCTTATTAATTCTCGAAATCGTCCTCTGCCACTACGGCTGATGAAAGTTTCATGATGCACATATAATTTCGTTCTTTTTGGTCATGCTAATTATATTTTGTGTTCGAATTTTGTACCATACACAACAACATTATTACCTATAGTATATGTAACACACATATACATCCTTGTTGCAAAAAATCATTTTTATAATTATCAATTTCTACAAGATTAGAGAGCTCTTTCCACACTGCATCCTATAAAAGTTGAATAAACTAAAATCTTGTCATTTCCTTTTCCAAAAACTTTATGTGCGAACATTTCTTTTGAGATTTTATTTTGAGCAAGTTGGGAAGATGAGTTATCATGGTCGTACCTAGTAATTGATGATGGCTCATCACTAGCCTAGACCCATGTCAGTATGTCTCATAGTCAAAGAGTATGCCCATCCTCGAAAGAGTGGAAAAATCTCAAAGCTTGATGCTTCTCTCTCTCCCTCTCTCTCAAAGCCCACCCCCCAAAACATGGGTTTCACTACTCTTTATTGAAGAAAATTGATGGGCTTAGTCACTTAACACTTCCCTTATAAGATTATTAAAGTTATCCGGACGGAGATACATTAGTACTTGTTATCTCTTTCAATTATTTAAATTGACTTGATTAATTTAAACCTAAATTTGATAGATGCCAAGCTTAATTTTTAAATAAATTCATATATGTATATCACATTGAGCAAAGAATAATAATTTAAAGGAGGAAACACCTACATATACAATGCAGCTTTCACTCAACTTGGGATTCTACAGTGATTTGTACTTTATGAGAGGACCTTTATTATCTTACTTTTTTTTTTCTCCTTTATAGATGATCCATGATGAAGATAACTCACAACTCAATCTACCGGTGATAAGCCTTCAAACTAACCCTATATAATCTTGATAAACATGTAGAGATAGAGATGGAATCAAATACTAGTGTTTGATCATTTATAAATAAATGCGGACTCCCTCTAAGAATCGGAGAGGAAATCGTTCTTTACAAAACAATGCATACATGTAGTTTTGCACTTATTTACTTGTTTTTCAATTTTCAAATTATTTTGTCTAGAAATTAAGCTCGCTTTCACGAAAGTTTTGAAAAGATTAATAACAAGACTGTTTTAGTTATTTTTTTCACAATCCACTGTATTTCAGTCGATCTAGACTATGAAATTAGAATCTGACGCATGCCGAACAAAACACATGCAAACAAAAATAGATGAAAGGAAAAATGAGCCTTACTGGAGCCAACATTCTTCTCAGGCGCTTTGTCATTATGATTGCCTCTGAAGGAGGCAGAGAAGTATGGGGACCGGCCTCTTCCTCCCAGTCGACGTCTCCCATTGAACTGAAATTTCCTTCCCATTGAAATGGTTCCTGAGTCAAATCAGAAATATTATTGGAAGAAATTACTTGGGCGGCAAAGGAATGCATAAAATTGTCACCAAAGCATTTCATACTTACATGATTAAGATTTTGTTGAGGATCCATATCCCTCCACTTTATCTTTAATTTTAATTTTGTTGAGGATCCTGATTCAAAGGCTCGAGGCTCTGCCACTTTATTTCTGCGAATCCAGACAGCTCCAATTTTATAGCATTTTTCGAGACCCAGGCAGCTCCGGGTTTTGCAGTATTTTGTCGGGTTCTAGGTTTCACGGGTTCCAGATTTTACGATTTTTTTTCTGCTCAATGCAGGTACTTTAACTCTATTTTTTACATCATCGGTGTCGATTTGTATTAATTTTTTAATATTTTATTAAAAATATTTTTTATTTGTAAGTTCATATAGATGATGCACTCTCTTTATTTTTTATTTGGAACATAATTGCACCTTTTAAAATGGGGTCCATGATTAACCATATTTCCATCTCATTTTTTAATTTGCAGTACTTTTGTCCGTGAATTATGTGGACACAACTCTTGCTAATGTTATAAAGAGTACTCAATAAATCCTGCAGTCAAAATTCACTCGTTCTTTGATTATTTACTATACTTTTCTTTGCTAGCTAGAAAAAGGAAAAGAGAAAGGCAGTCATCAAGAAAAGAGAAAGGCAGTCATCGCAGGGAAAATGCAACTATGACTGATGAGTATCGAGTACCAAGACTCACCAGTTCATAAATGATGTCATCATCTGACTTGTTAGTAGTCTTTAAATCCACAGATGGGGAGGAGTTTAGTTTTCAGTCAGTACGAGAAACTTCCCCTCCTCGTGTAATCTCAGCCTTGCAGGCCATCCGACTTTTGAGACAAGGGTGCATGGGATTCCTGGCCAGTTTGATTTTACCACCCGAAGATGGAATCAAGATTGAGGACATAAAAGTAGTTAGAGATTTTACATATGTGTTTCCTGAAGACCTTCCAGGAGTACCACAGGATAGAGAAGTTGAGTTCGTGATTGATCTCACTCCAGGAACGGCGCCTATATCAAAGGCACCCTACCGCATGACTCCAGTTGAGTTGAGAGAACTCAAGGATCAATTACAAGAGTTACTAGAGAAAGGTTTCATACGCCCCAATGTTTCTCCATGGGGTGCACTTGTACTTTTCGTGAAGAAGAAGGATGGGTCTATGCGTTTATGTATTGACTACAGGGAGTTAAATAAAGTAACTATCAAGAACAGATACCCTCTACCCCGGATAGACGACTTATTTGATCAACTTCAGGGAGCCCAAGTCTTTTCTAAGATAGATTTGCGATCCGGATACCACCAGTTGAAAGTTAAGGAGACAGATGTGCAGAAGACGGCTTTTTGAACACGATATGGACACTATGAATTTCTTGTTATGCTGTTTGGTCTAACTAATGCCCCCGCAGCTTTCATGGATCTTATGAATAGGGTATTCAAGAAATATTTGGACCAGTTTGTGATAGTTTTTATAAACGATATTCTCATTTATTCTCGGAGTAGTGCAGAGCATGAAGAACATTTGAGGATTGCCCTTCAGACACTAAGAGAAAAGAAGTTGTATGAAAAATTTAAGAAATGCGAGTTTTGGTTGCACGAGATTTCTTTTTTGGGACACTTGGTATCAGCAAAAGGAATTTCAGTGGACCCAGCAAAGGTTGAGGCAGTGGTAAAGTGGGCCAAGCCTAGTAATGTCAGTGAGGTACGAAGTTTCTTAGGCCTCGCTGGTTACTATAGAAGATTTATTGAGTGCTTTTCAAGTATTACAGCTCCGATGACAAAGTTGACAAGAAAGAATGAGAAGTTCATATGGATAGATGAGTGTGAAGACAGCTTCCAAGAATTGAAGAAAAGATTAGTGACAGCACCAGTTCTTGCAGTTCTTTCGGGAGATGGAGGATTTGTTATATACAGTGATGCTTCACTAAAGGGTTTAGGTTGTGTTTTAATGCAGAATGGGAAGGTTATTTCATACGCTTCCCGACAACTAAAGAGTTATGAGCAGAATTACCCGACGTATGATCTGGAACTTGCAGCAGTGGTCTTTGCCTTGAAGATATGGAGACATTATCTTTATGGTGAAAAGTGCGAGATTTATACCGATCATAAAAGTTTGAAATATTTCTTCACACAGAAAGAACTGAATATGAAACAACGAAGATGGTTGGAACTTCTGAAGGACTATGACTGCAATATTAACTACCATCCTGGTAAAGCAAACGTCGTGGCAGATGCACTTAGTCGAAAGTCATCCTCTAGCACTTTGGCTACGATGTTTACTCCTCGGAAGCATTTACTACTAGACATGGAGCGAGCTGGCATTGAGGTAATCCAGGACACTCAAGCTAAGATGAATAGTTTGACCCTAGGTTCAACATTGATAGATCAAATTAAGGTCGCTTAAGCTAGTGATACGGAATTGATGAAGATTAAAGAGGAAATAGCTGAAGGTAAGAGACCTGATTTTGTAGTGACAGATGATGGCACTTTGAGATTTAGAGGAAGATTATGTGTACCCAAGGATAGAGTAATCAAAGATTTGACACTCTACATAGTTCATCCGGGGAGCACCAAGATGTATCGGGATCTGAAACAACACTATTGGTGGAGTGGGATGAATCGAGAGATAGTGGCATAGGTAGCACAGTGTCTGACATGTCAACAAGTCAAGGCAGAGCATCAGAGACCCTCAGGTACACTGCGGCCACTCCCTATACCAGTGCAGACTTGGGATGAGATCGGAATGGACTTTGTTTCAGGGTTTCCGAAAGCATTAGGAGGTCAAGATGCAGCGTGGGTGATTGTTGATCGACTATCAAAATCAGCCCATTTTATTCCCATTCAGATGACATACTCTGTGGATAGACTGGCAGAATTGTACATTAGAGAGATTGTCAGATTACATGGGATACCATCTAAGATCATCTCAGACAGAGATACCCGTTTCACTTCAATTTTCTGGAGGAAGGTACAGAAGGAGTTGGGAACTCAGTTGACCTACAGCACGGCGTTTCATCCTCAGACAGATGGTCAATCAGAGAGGACGATTCAGATCCTAGAAGATATGCTTAGAGCGTGCGTGATGGAATTTAAAGGTAGTTGGATTAAGTATCTACCCCTTATTGAGTTTGCTTATAATAACAGTTATCAGGAAAGTATTCAGGCAGCACCGTATGAAGTTCTCTATGGGCGTAAGTGTAGGTCACCACTCTACTGGGATGAAGTAGGAGAGAGGAGGATTTTGGGACAAGAGATTATACAAGACTTGTGTGAGAAGATATCAATCATCAGAAAGAAGCTCGCCATAGCACAAGAGCGACAGAAGAAATATGCGAACCAGAGACGACGAGAATTAGAGTTTGATATAGAAGATAAAGTATTCTTGAAAGTTGCACCGATGAAAGGGATAATGCGTTTTGGTAAAAAGGGAAAGCTAAGCTCGAGATTCATAGGCCCCTTTGAGATCTTAGAAAGAATAGGTGCCGCAGCCTACAGACTAGCACTTCCACCTCACTTATCAGCAGTGCATAACGTGTTTCATGTCTCTATGCTACGGAAGTATGCCCCAGATCCTACTCATGTTTTGGAGTATGAGCCACTTCAGATTCGAGACAACCTCAGCTATGAAGAAGTTCCAGTGAGAATATTAGCACAGAAAGCCCAAGTGCTACGACGCAGAACCATCCAATGGTTAAGGTACTTTGGAGTCACCACAACGAGAGAGAAGCCACTTGGGAACACGAAGAAGACATGAGAGAGAAATACCCCAACTTATTTAAATTAAGGTACGTTCCATCTCGGGGACGAGATTTTCTTTTAGGGGGGAGATTTGTAACATACCAGTTTTGATTGTAGGGTATATAAGTAATTATTTTCCTAGTAATCTTTTTTTATTATTATTTATTTTAGAATTTATATGATTATGATCATAGTTTTATCAGAATTTATATTTACTTTATCTTTATATTTTCTATTATAGTTGTTATTTAAGATTTGTTAGAGTTTCGTTTTAATAAGGATTTCTAAAGTATATCAGATTACATTTACTAGAATTTTATTTGAAATTTAAAGTTTTTGTTTCCCTCTAGCCAGTCGAACCTCATCTCGATGTTAGCCTTTGTTTACTTCTCAGTGATTTTCGCTAACATCCTAGTGGAAAAAAATTCAACTTGATTGCCGAGTATATTTCTACACATGCACGTCTCTACTCTTTTGCACGTGCACGTCTCTACTCTTCTAGGGTTTCTTTTTTTTTTTTTTTTTTTCCTCTATCATTCTACCATTATAAAATGTGCTTACCCGTACATGAGAGGAGAACCTTGTGAGTCGCGAGAATCCTTTGTTTCGAAAATACCCTGAGTATCAACAATCTTGGTTGAACAGTAGCTTCTGCCCGTCGCCCTCCTCCTCGATAGCCACCTCTTGAGGCGTCGAACCCCTCTCCGACCACCACAGAAGTCGCCGACCTGCAGCCCCCGTCGAGCCACTCCTTTTTCCGGTAAGGCCTCGGCAGCCACTAGCCTCTTCTCTCTCTCTCTTTTGTTTCGGTTTAGCAGTTCTCTTTCTCTCTCTCTCTAACTCTCTCTTTCTCTCGCACACAACATGTCTTGATCTGTCCCGTGTGTTGTAAATCACCCGAGTCTTTGTTTCACAAACGGGCCCTTGGGCCCTATGTATGTTGGGCTTAGTTCAAGTGGACTTGTGTTTTATTACTATTATGGTCTAGATTGCAACTTTTACAGATTGTAGTGATATTTAAATGAACTTGTAATTTAAATTGGGCCGATTTTATGATGTTTCAAGCATTTTTAGTGATTTTATTAGACTTAATATTTCAAAGAGGAGTTATATTTTATTAAATAAATATATTAGTCAAATGCTTATTTTATAAGAAAGGGTTTAAAGAATTGGAAATATATTTTAAAGTATACTTTTAAGTCTAATATTTTAGTTAATATTTCCTTTGTCAATTTAGTAGGATTTTAATAAAATTACTAAGTTAAGAATTTAATGGAATTTATTAAGTTTCTTATAAGATTTATTAATTATGTTAAGAAATGAAACTTAGTTTAGGAATTTAAGTTTTTATAAATTATTTTAAAATAGCTCGAGTATTTCCACTAAATTATTAATTAGTATTTTTTTAAGTAATTTATATACTAGGAATCTTTTACTTTAGTGTTAAACAAAATATTTGTTTGATTATCTTTTAGAATTCCAAATTTAGTTAAGTAAGATATTAGTATTTATTTATTTCCAAACAATTTAGTGATAGTTATTTATTGTATATAGGTCTCAAGTTACGAAGTATTATTCAAGAAGAAACGCAGCGAGGTAAGTAATTTGATCATAAATTAGGATCATCACAGTTAACCTATATGTATGTATTATTCAAGCCAGATTATTGTCAGCCATTATTTATGAACCGCTCATGTCATGTGCAAGCATGTCATCCAGCATAGCACACGATCATGTCATTCCGCATCATGTTTAGATTCAGAAATTATAATTATATATGTATTATGTTATGCATCTCATGTGTATAAGACACGTAAGCCATCTTAAATTCAAGTGTAAGATAGTTCAGATCAGTTAACAAGATGGCCATTCAGATGCATGGTACCAATGCAGTTCAGTTCAGGGTGGTGTGCAAGCCATGAACTCAGTCGTGGTCCACCATAGTATGCTATAATACTATCAACAGTTCCCCTTGCTGCAGCGGGATGAGGGGTTGGTGCACAACCTTGTACACAGGGTTAAGTGTGTTGGCCAGTCAGATAAGTTAGATAAATCAGTCAGATAAGTCAGATAAATCAGTCAGTTAGTTCAGATAAATCAGTCATACATAGCATAATCATTAGCATGAACAGTCATAAATTTTAAGTTCTCAACATGAAAGTTCTTATGAAAATCTTATATTTATTGCGTTTACATTGTGATAGATTTCTTACTGAGTCATCGACTCATTTTAGTTTATTTTCATGTTTTTAACTACCTAGGTGAAGATGATGATTTCGAGCAGGCAGGCCAGGAGTGGAAGGAGCATTTTATTTTATTTTAGTTCAGACTTTTTAAAATAAAACATGTCTTTTATGACATGAATTTATTCATTTAATGTTTTTGGAAGACAATTTTATGAGACATTTTATTTTAGAATAAATTTCAGTATCTTTTCTTTTTTTAAATTATGAAATTAGAGAATCTCTTGCCGGATTTATTTTCATGAAAAATACGTGACACACCTAGCCTACGGGAAGGGGGTGTTACAATAACATTAGTTGAAAATTTAATCCACATTTAAAGGCTTTTCTATTTGAAAAGATGTCGGTCGTTTAACGGATTGGAATCTATAGCTCGTTGCCGACCCCGACCATCATATTTATTACTATTTATCGAAGTTATAACCAAATCATGGCGATGACAAAGGCTATAAATATAAAAAAGATCTAAAATGATTATATATAGATAAGGTGAGGGGGTTAATATATTATATAGACTAAGAGAAGAGTAGGTAAGTGAAAGAAGCAAAATCAGTGATTATAATAGAGCTTGTTTTTCAACGTGTGGGATGTGGAGAATTTTCAACTGGCATGCAGTACTCTTCCCACGTGGGGTCCTTCAACTCTTTGAAAAATATAAACTGGACTTCCATCTACTAATTTCATTTACACCAACAGCTGAAATCCTTTATTCAAGTAGACCCACTTGCAGGCTCCAATATCAATCTCCCAAGAACGATGGCTAAATATTTATGTACTGATGCAAATCAAACAAGTTAAAACACAATCATTAAACATAATTACGTGCGGATAAGTATAGGAAATTCTAATTTGCAGTATCAGATGCCATGTAAATTGAGTACATGCCTAAATGAAGATGGTTAAAAATAATAATCTATCTAAAAGTTAACTATGGGCATGTAATTATGTGCAATTCTAATATGCAGCATTGAATGATAATAATAATCTACCCAAAAGATGTTAACTATTTATTATTTATTTACTTTATAAAAGTTGGGGGTAAAATGAAATTACTAGGCTAAATGTCTTGCACTAAGATAATATCATGTTTAAGTTAAAATAATAGAAAAGGGAAAATACTTTCTTCATATTATACTTATGAATAATTTGTCAAGTTTATTTAACTTCATATGACGAAAGTATCAATGTTCAGTTCCGATTAAATAATTTCACTCATTTAAAAACAGATTATCTGCATGGTTGGAAATCAATTGTAATTTATGAGATCCCACTCATTATAATTTGGATGGTTGTGGAGTGCATTCGGAATCATTACTTGTTGAATATTTCCATTAGAGAATCTAATGCTTTTTGTACCCAACATCCATATATCCGTAAAAACTTTATCCAAACTTTATAAACCAAGAGAAGAGTAGTAAGAGAAAGGACCAGAAACATTACTTTGTCGAGTTTCACTTCAAAGTTCACACAAATCATTGCATGTTTCGCGTATGGCCCGCATGCTTTCTTTTTCTTTCTTTTCTCTTTTTTGTCTTCACCTTGCGCCTAATGACTCCAATCAAACGAAAAAGTAAGTTAAAAAAAACAACAGTTTGTATGGTATTCAACGAGCTTAAAAGCAATTAAGAAAATGACTACCATTTTATGTACTATCATAATTAAATAAATAAAAAATATGTTTTATGAAATGAAAAATGATACTGATGGGCATTAATTGGATCTTAGATTTAGAAAATTTAACTTATTCGATAATTAATGTTTGAGATAAGCTAACTACATAGCTTTCTCCTAATTAATGTAATTAGAGGATTACTCATTTGGCTTTTGACTCACAAATACAATATATATATATATATATATATATATATATATATATGTATCTCTTTTTTTTTTCTTCTTTATAAAAAGAGTTTGCATCATCATTAAAAGAGTCTGGCTGGGATAGTTATCGATGAATAGGAAATGAATAATAATGATGCGTGGAAGAGCACCCAACTACTAGCTAGTTGCTAGGCAAGAAAATTTGGAGGGACGTATATGTATGCATGTGGCAGCTCATGATGATGGAGTGCCTTCTTCATTAATTCTTACTTTGCAACTGAGAGGAAACAAACAAAAAAAGGTCAAAAAAGAGAAAACACACTCATAACATGAATAGAGAGAGTTGTGGGTACTTTTTTTTATAATTAAATAAAAGAACTAACTTAATTATTGATCTGAAATTGATATATTTCATTATAAAATAAAATTCCAGTAACTAATCTAAACTAAAAATATATAGATATTTCGACAAAAGGACTGCATTCAACTTGCATGAGCATCCGATGATGCATATAAGAATTGTCCATAATTATATGCCACAACTCTATCTCTCAAGTCTATCATATCTAATCTAGCACTGCTTATATTGAAGTCTATCATATTTAACACTGCTTGCTTAATTATTTTTAACCACTATTAGAAGATAACGTTAGTTGAAAAATTTATCCATATTTAAAAGCTTTTCAATTTAAAAAGATGTCTCGACCTACCTAATTATTTTAAATTGTCTCAATTTTATCTCCGTGGACCAGGCGGCCATGATCATTTAACTTGACCAAAGATCATCATTAAATGAGCCTGGCTTGAACAGGATATTATCTTAGTGCAAGACATTTGGCCTAGTAATTTTATTTTACCCCCAACTTTTATAAAGTAACATCTTTTTGATAGAGCATATCGGAATTGCATGTACTCAATTTACATGGCATCTGATACTGCAAATCATAATTTCCTATATTTATCCGCACGTAATTATGTTTTATGATTGTGTTTTAACTTATTTGATTTGCATCATTACATAAATATTTAGCCATTATTCTTGGAATATTAATATTGGAGCCTGCAGGTGGGTCTACTTGAATAGAGGATTTTAGCTGTTGGTGTAAATGAAATTAGGAGATGGAAATCCAGTTTATATTTTTCAAAGAGTGGAAGGACCCCACGTGGGAAGAGTACTGCATGCCAATTGAAAATTCTCCGTATCCCATACGTTGAAAAATAAGCTCTATTATAATCATTACTTTTACTTTTAATGATGAAGCGACATTATTGATAAATATTTTTTTTTATAAAGAGAAGAATAAGAAAATTTATCAAGGATGCCACATCATCATTAAAAAGGCTGGCCATGAGTTCAAGTTGCCATAGATGTTCTTGAATGGATAGAGTTTCCCTCCACAATGTTTGATTATATGAAGTCCCATACTTTTTCTTTTTGTTTATGGCTAAATGAAGGGTGCTGCTTAATGATGGTCGACATGTTGGAAGACTTTCTCACTTTCTCTTTCTTGCAGAGTAAAAAAATGAGTGCTTAATGATTATATGAAATCCTCTACCACTTTCTCTTTCCTATTTCTATTTTACCTCTACTTTTCCCTTAAGGATGGCCGACATGTTGGAAGGCCCCAATATTTGTTAGTATTGTCACTTCCAATTAAACAAAAATCATAATGATGAAAATAACATGCTTCCCTTGCACAAAACGACAATTATTTGATACATTTTCTTTCGCAAGAACAAATTCACCAGTGTGTCCCCTAAAAAGGAGGAATTACAGCTTTTGCTTTTTAAAGTTTTACTTTTTTTTTTTATTATTAAAATTCATTTCGAAAGGGATCTAAATGGATCCTTCCATCAAGACGTAAATAATGTTTATCTCTTTGTCATTCGATAGTAATTTGTCTTTTGAATGTCCATTGAAACCATTCCAACATGTAAATCATATTTTTGAATGACAGTTAACGTTTGAACGGTGACACTAATTTAATAAAAAATTTAATCAATTAAACAATTAATAATAGTAATCATGAACAAGTAATTTATAAAAGAAAGATATACTGCATAATTAATTAAACTTAGAAAATATCAAATATTATCCATACCAAAAATAAAATAAAATACAAAATAAAATATATAATATTGGCAACCTAGGTTCTCATTTTGATTGCTTGAAATCCAAAGGAACTTTTGAACTGTGCTTCATATAGATTCACAAACAGAAATGAGCATATAATATTTAAGAGTTATGTTATTTTATTTGCAGTATGAATAGAAATGATGTTGAATTTTTTGTGACATAGCTACCTCCAGTTTATCCTTGATTGACAATATACTCGAGTGGCTTCAATGAATTGGATATTCCGTAGCTTGTCCACCGAAAGCAAAAAATTTGGTCCCGCAGCATGTTTCGCATATGGCCCCGCATGCTTTCTTTTTCTTTCTTTTCTCTTTTTTGTCTTCACCTTGCGCCCAATGACTCCAATCAAACGAAAAAGCAAGTAAAAAAAACAAATAAGATTTACATAAACATATTAAAATAAAGAAATGAAAAAAAAAAATTAATGCCTAGAGATCAACAAAACTGCTCCACCACAACTTGGATGTCTCTCTCTCTTTCCACTAAGGTGATAAAAATAATGGAAGAATTGCTAGCTGGGTTCATGCACATAGAGGAAAGACACCATTTTTATATGAGAAAGACGACCACCATGACTTCAAATTTTGCTTTAAGGTGATTGCTCTGATTGACTCCCACTACTACGATGAGAGAGTTGTTAGCTCCAACTTCAAGTCAGGCATTGAAACCCAACATCTCAAACGGTGATGCGAAGAGGCCCGAATCAGAGCGGTCTTCTATTTCACGGTCTTACTAGAGTCTAAACAACAAGATAGTTAATCTAATCACCCATAACAATAAAATTAATGCGAAGAGGCCCGAATCAGAGCAATCAGCCTTCTTAACCCACTTTCCCTCCACGCCTCTGATCCTAACAAATGAGTTCTTCATAGCTGATCTGCCCATATTTTTGTGAAGACTACAACGAAAAGAATCTGCCAGAAAAAAAAACTGCAATCCTCAAACCTGCTTCAACGACATGAACAAAAAAAGAGAGAGAAAGAGACGTAGCGTGGTTTAGTAACAGAGAGAATAAGAGAGAGAGAGAAAGCTGGAGAGAGATTTTGAAGATGGGGTGTTAGGAGAGAGAGAGTTTTGTAAGAAAGTGGTGAGGGAATGAGAGAAGAAAGTAAAACTGATGCATAAATAGTTGTAGAAACGTAAATAAGAGAATCAAATAAGGACAAGAATGGAAAGCAAAAATCCCCTAAAAACATTGTAGATATGCTATAGCCTCTTTTATAATAGTAGTAGATATATTTATTTATATATACGATATTTTATTTATGGTATTGAGGATTTCTTATTCAAATAATCCATTAATAAAGTTTGTGAGACAAAACAGAAAACTGTGTTTGAAAAAACCTTTCTTCAAATTGTAAATCAATTGGAGTTGGTCTGGATACTAATTCTTCGCTAAACTCATTGGGTTGGGCCTTTTTGAAGAAAATATTTTAATTCCTGGTTTATCTAATCAATATCTTGAAAATTCTTTTTAAGTACAATAAGATATTTATTAGAAGAATCAATATCAAATGATTCTTTTGTAGAAAAATCAGAAATAATTTTCTTACCATTGCTATTTAAAGCACAGTAGATGGTTGTTATTTATTTAAACGAGCGAGCATGTGATTAATTTTATCAAGAGCATTGACCTGTTTGGTTTTGAGACCTTCCCTATTCTAAGGTAAAATAATCAAAAGTTTTTTAATAGCTTTCCCCATTTTGGGAGTCGAAGTAGAAACAAGACTTTCAACTTTTTCTTCAATGCGATCCAATTACTGACTTATGACATGAAGAGTATGATTGATAAAATTGGTTTGTTCAATAATTTTTTTTTTGTTTTAGTAAATTTGGGATCAAGATTCGGTACTTTAAAGGGAGAGTCATTTAATTCAATTCCCTTATGAGAAATAACAATTGTCTCTAAAGGAGGGTGACTAGATTTAACCATTATCTTTCATTCTTATTTGACAAAATTGGTTTTAACAATATTTAAACTAAGCTTATAAACATAATAATTTTCAAGTAAATCAAAGAAAAGTATATGCTTTTGTAAGACATGCATTTTTTCTTTCCATTTCCTTTTAACACATGATTTTTCAGAATCAGAAAAAGTAGCATAATAAGATTTTCTCTTATTACTATTTTTAGTAGAACTATATTCATTATATAAAGTAATTAAATTAATTTTAAAAGCTCTATTAATCACAGTAAGCAGTCTGTGATGAATAGGAGTAACCATATCTGAAATTGTTGAGGATAAAGATGAAACATCTTCTTCTTCTTTATCAGCTTCTTACTTTATGACTTTACTCTTATATACATTAGTATCCTTGGTGGTGTAATAAACGAAACTAACCTGAGAGGCGGTAGAGACGCCTTTCAATTTTAAATCAGATTTAACAGTTTTTACTAAATCTTTTAGAAATTTTTGTTACTATTATAGTAATAGAAATATATATATATATAAAGAAAAATGTTACTTTGCTTACTCAACTTGCACTCTCATTTTGACACCTCATATATTTTAATTTTTTTTTATTTAATAGTTTAAGAGGTGATTATTAGTGTATTGATATATATATATATTTTATATTTTTTAAAAATCTTTTAAAATGATTAAAAGATATGATGCTCTGTAACCGTGGCTTGACTTACAGGGTTCTTGGCTTGATTGTTATGGGATTGTTACTTGTCTTCAGCTTCGATGGCTTGACTTGTGGGATTCTTGTCTTCAACATTGATGGCTTGACTTGTGTATATTAATTTCCATCTGCGAGCTTCAACGTACGCACCCTATATCTCTTTATGCTAATTGGTATGTTATTTAATTATCAATTAGCAATGGGCCGGCAGGCCACATACAATTTTCACTACAGCTAGGTGATTCATTTATTTATAATTTTGTAGCAATGATTTTAATATTCATTTATTTATATATTGATATATATCAATGACTTTATAATTTCCTGGATGAGCTCAAACTGACTCAGAAAAATAAACTGTTCCTAAATATAAAATATAATTTGTCGATAATTTATTATATATATGTAGTCCAATTGTAAGCTGGACTACATATATAATTATTAACTTACCAATCACATGCATGATATATGGTTGCCACGTCATTTGACTGGTCTCATGAAACTTTCCAACTTGCAAACCAATGTGAAGGGTTTAACATGATTTGACTCAGTCTTTTAAATTAGCATGCGATTAATTTGACTCTTGCTTCATTTGTGGTTGGAGTTATACTAAATGAATGATATAGTACTCACTCCATATTATATATAATAGATTATCATTTAAATTTAATTGCACGTAGTCTTGTAATATTAAATTTTATTTTTAATAAAGTAGCATGTTTACATTAGTTGATTATGATATAAATTGTAAAAGAGTTATAAGTTATTATTATATATATAAAAAAAAAAAGAGAAAAAATTGGGAAGTAAACTCCTGGTTCCAACTTGGTGATGGAGGGGAGGAGGGAGGTGATTGCTATTTCGGACATGAGTTCATGGGGAGGAGTGAATGATGGTCGACCCCAATTTGGACCAAGTGATTCGCTTCTCTCGGGCCTTGTTGTTGATGTCGCATTAAATTGCCTTGCTCTGGCAAGTATATCGGACTACACATCCTTATCTTGTATTAATATAAAGTTTAATGGTATAATTAAAAGTGGGTGTTTATATGGGTTGAGAAAGTAGTTGGGGATTGTGGAGCATTGGGTATATTTAGTTTTTGTGAACCAAGAGGGTGGGAAGTGTTTGATCCTGTGAGAAAGAAATGGATGACGTTGCCTAGAATGTCTTGCGATGAGTTTCAACCATGCTGATAAAGGAGTCCTTGGCTGTGGGTAGTGAATTGGTGGTTTTTGGTCGTGAGTTGTTGGATTTTGTTATAGTCTCTCTCAGCTCTACCTCTTAGCTCTCTTTGTCCTAGTTTTTTTGCATGTCTCATTTTCTTTATTTTTTTTTCTACATCAATCATTGAAGAGCAAGGAAAATGCCAAGATCGGTGGCATTTGGGTTAGATCTTAGAAGATTAAATATTGCATTTTTGCCTGTGGATGACTGATGAGCCTAAACCCGTAAAGCATTATCTTCAGTTTTTTAAGTATAGGAAAAGAACTTCACTTTATGGCTACTCGACACT
This sequence comes from Cyclocarya paliurus, assembly GCA_029856935.1. NCBI lineage: Eukaryota > Viridiplantae > Streptophyta > Magnoliopsida > Fagales > Juglandaceae > Cyclocarya > Cyclocarya paliurus. Next base: position 2,559,713 of record CM056945.1, read on the forward strand.
GGCTCCATACCCAAAGGTCCTAGGTATGAGAGAGGCTTTGAAAATTAATGTGTTTTCGAAACTTCGATGGGGGAATTTATAGCTGCATGTTATTCATTTTTCTTTTGTAAAAAATAATATAATTTTTGTAAAAAATCTAAGAGTTTTGCTACACAACCTTCATCACATTCCACACTCTATATTTTTTTAAATTTTTAAATTTTTTTTGAGTTTATTTTTTTAAAACTATTTCAAATTTTCTATTCATTATTCATATAATAAATATTTGATAAAAAAAAAAATGTGTTGTGTAGAGGTTGTGTAAATAATAGAAAGTTGTGGAGATTTTTTCAAAATCTAAACTAGACGAACGTCCAAGGTCCCTTGGACGTTGTTCTATTACTAGTATATATATATATATATATATATAGTGGTTGAGCCTGTACTCTTCTATAGGACTACATACGTTGATTATAATGTGATCTACCACTTGCAATAATTACATCGGACAAAGTAATTCGAAACATGATGCTTAATTTTCTATTGTCTACAAATAATATTTTTAATACAAATCCTTATCATGCTCTAATCTTTGAAGACTAAAGAATTAATGTGCTAAACTAAATAAATATTTACAAATTCGTATTTTAGTAGCCTTCTTATAAGAACTTGATCAGGCAGGCTGGCTTCCATGTGTCCATATAAATATATATATATATATATATATATATACACATATGTGAACGTGAGACCGGCCACCACTTGTTAGCTGATCCCTCTCATCTGGTCTAGATTTTTTGAGAGGGTTGCTCTAGAGAGAAAAGGGAGAGAGTGAGAGGTGTGCTAGACTTCTGACTCAAAGTCTTTTAAATTATCATGAGATTAATTGGACTCTTGCTTCATTTGTAGTTGGAGTTATACTCATTAATGAATGATATACTCACTCCATATTATATATAATGAATTATTTTTGAAATTTAATTGCACGTAGTCTTGTAATATTAAAATTTATTTTTAATAAAGTGATGTGTTTACATTAGTTGATTATGAAATAGGTTGTAAAAGAGTTATAAGTATATTAATTATGAAAAAAAATGTTTTTTTTCCATGCGGAGGATGAATTGTATTTTACAAATGTCGAACACAAAGAATATATATCATCGGCAAGATAATATCTTATTGTATAGTCATTTCTATTAATTGAGTAGTTGACCTTTGGTGCACATCATTCAACAAGCTCTCTAAAGGGAACATCCTTTCGCAATTATCTTAAAAATTTTATTTTGCAATTATAAAAAATGAAAATTTTCGTAATATCTTTTGAAAATATTCTCATAATATAATATCCATTTTAATATGTTGAATCAATTTAAGTTTTGGTTTGGTTTATAAATTTAGATTAATTTGAAATAAGAGATAATTATATAACATATAGCTGAGTAAATATTACAAATATTAAAAGATATGAAGATATCATTAATAGCTAGAGGAAATATTTGACCTTGTCGTCGTAACGGGCCTCTATTTGCCTCGCTTAGTCTTTGTGATGCCCAAATTATTGTACTCGTCCATACAACTGCAGCCATGAAGTCCATCCTAATGTCACACTCCGGTAAACTTAAGGTGTCCAACCTCACAATCTCATCCATCTTTCTCCACCTATTCCCTTATTTGTGCTGAAACTAACTTGTCATCACAAAGGCAAGACATTGATCAGTAGGCTATGCAAATATGCTGCTGCTGCAGCATCATAATATACGTCATGTTATACTGTTTATATACTGAACAAGCCTAAGATACACCATTTACATTTTATATAGTCTTTTTTCTTCCAAAATAAAAACGAAATAATGGTCCGTTGAATATATATAAAGCAAAAAGAAAAATAAAAATGAAACATGCAGTTTTTTTTTTTTTGCTAAATAAAAGAAACGTGCACAAACCAAAGTAGGATTACTGTTCAATTACTTCTAGCGAGAGAATTGTTGATCACAAAAGTTACAATACGCAGGCAAAGAAGGAAAAAACATGAGACTTAAAATAAAGAGATATAGAGAGAACTGAAGCAAAGGATTTTGGGTGTCTTTTGTCTGATTGTTCTTCAAGAAAGCCTAGTACGACATGGAAAAACTTGACCTTTACTCATGTTTAGTTTTAGGGCGTGTTTGGAGCTCTTCTTAAGAC